>QANY01013209.1:548395-1270139 GCA_003255025.1 Datisca glomerata | reverse complement strand
GAATGAAGGTTATGGAGGATGAATTCAGTAGAGAGAGAGAGAGAGAGAGAGAGAGAGAGAGAGAGAGGCGTGGAATTCTGGGAGGGGGGAGAAGGGGGGTTTATGGGGAGTGGTGAATGAAAAACGACGTGACGCTCATGAGGGTTATCATAAGCCTCATCACATACACATCTCTCTTCTTTTGGTCTTTTACTCTTTCTTTCTCTCTCTTATTTATTGTTGTCTTCACGTCTCGTGCCTTTCACACTTATTCTCAATCCAATCTGCCTCTCTCTCTCCTCCCTTCTCTTACCCTTTCCTTTGTCTATATTCCCTTCCCATGCACCCTCCCTCTCTCTCTCTCTAAATTTACAGAATGTACGGAGCTTGATTCCCTGTTTTACCCCATTACTAATTACTAATCTATGAGCCACAATTTGACCCAATCCCAACTACCTCTCATTGTCCAATCCAATCACTAGATTTTACACATTTCCTTCCCTTCTCATTCACATACATATTTATATATATCATGCATGTATGCCTTAATAATGGTATGCCTACCTAGGCCGAATATATATATATATATATATATATATATAGTGTATACTTATTCTTTACCGAATATATACTTTTCATACCAAATATGATATAACTTAACTTTTTTTCTCTTAACCTCATAACGTATATCATCTCGTAACAAATATATGACATACATGTCATGTACTATTTTTTTTTTAAAATGCGAATCATGTACCGTCATATCATGTTAGAATGTATCAAGGGATAAAGTTACAGTATATCATGCTAGAGTGTATCATGGTAGGTTACTTTTGAAATCAATCACGCCGTGTACGATCTTTTTAGAAGTGCGGATCATGTAAAGGAATTTAGTGATTCATCATAGAGCAACTATCATATCAAGCTAGAGTGTATTGATTGTTACAAGATATAAGTTGTATCAATTTTTCAAGAAATGATAGGTTAGTTATTTTTGAACCAATCACGGATGTCATATTCTCATTAATATAAGAAAAGAATGGTAAGAAACCTCTAGCTCTTGAATTTAAAAAATCGGTCCTTTGCAAGTTTGACATCACGACTAATCATACGTTTAAATGTACTATTTATATATATGTTACAATCGAAATATTCAAATTCATCAAAGACACATTTTTGCCTTTGGTGCTTGCATGATATCAATAGTAACAAGTGTATTCACCCGTGGATCACAATCATGTAATGTGGTTGCAGCGGACCAAGCCAGTGGTAAAGTCACGTTATAGTTAGTGAGGTCATGTGACCCCAATGGCTTTTTTTTTAATTTTCTTATAGTAATTTTTAGAATTTTACACCTTTTGATTGATGACCCCATTAATTAAAATTTTGACCCATTAAATTTTTTTAAATCTAATTATTTTGTAAATATATCTACGACTTTTCATACCATGTAGGAAATAACTAGACATTTTCTCATTTAGCCTCATAACATTTATCATCTCATAACGGTTATATGATCTACCTGTCATGTATTATTTTTTAGAAGTGCGAATCATGTATATGAATTTAGTACTTCGTCATACAATATGTACTGTCATGTCATGTTAGAGTGTATCAAGTGCTACAAAATATAAGTTATCATGTACTATCTTTTAAGTGTGAATCATGTATATGAATTTAATGATTCGTCGTAAGTAACTGTCATATCATGTTAGAGTGTTTCGATCATTGCAAAATATAAGTTATATTTTTCAAAGAATTGATAGGTTACTTATTTTGAATCAACCACGCATGTCATATTCTTATCAATATAAAAAAAGAATAGTGAGGCTCTTGAACTTGAAAAACTAATCGCTTTGCAAGTTTGACATAATGACTCATCATACGATTGGATGTACTATTTAGATATCTATTATAATCTAAATATTCAAATTCATCAAAGATACGTATTTCTTATGATGCTTGCCTGGTACCAGTAGTAACGAGTGTATTCACCTATGGATAACACTCATATGATGTGATTAATTGGAGGTGGGCCAAGTCAGTGAAGTCACGTTATAGTTAGTTTAGTGGGGTGACGCGACCCCAATGACTTTTTATTTGAATTATCTTATAGTAACTTTTAGATTTTTAGACCTTTTTTATTAGTGACCCACTAAAAATAAAATTGTGATCCCATTAAAAATTTTGAAATCTAGTTGTTTTGTAAATGTATCCGGTTTTGAAAATTCCTTTTCTTTTTCATTTTTTAATTTACTTACTTACAAATTTACACATTATTAATCTCAAACATCTCAAATCGGAATATTTTGATAGAATTACTAATATGAATTTAATTTGAGTAATTTGGTTATTTTTGTCGGTATGCGTCAATCAAATCTATTGTTTGTAAGTTTTTTCTAATCAATTATATATTAAAATGAATAAATAGTTTAAGAAAATAACGATATCATTGAATTCACAACTATCTTTTATTTACAAATATATTCATGTTGAACTTGACTTAAAAGATATACCGTTAAAGAATTAATTTTGTAAAAAATACACAATGAAAAGTACCTCAAACATATATAATGTAAAATATATCATCAAACTATAATGTAACATAAACAAATGAGCTTACTGAATAAAATTTCTAACTGAGTATTGGTATACTCCCATAATGTACTGGATTGAGTATGAAAGAGTGACCCTAATAGTATCAAAGATATTAATCTTGTGGTACAATTGGAATCTAATATTATCCTCTTTCTCTCTCTCTAACTCAATCTCTTCTTTCTATCTCCACCTCTCTCCCTCTTTAATATATATAATGAATTAGTTTTTTAAGTGGGGGATAACCCATGCATGAGAGAGTCAATATCCTGGAGGGTGCATGGCAGCTGACTCTGTTCAACCATGAAGTTATATAGTCTTGTCATAATGAATGAAAGAATGACTCAACTTTCGAGCGAGTGTCAATCTCTGCCTCGTCTAGAATTTAAAAACATAATTGTTTAATTATTATTATTATTATTATAGATTTAGCTTTTCTTTTTTTGCTGTTGATAGAGGGCCTACAAACTGTCTTCTGAATACCTACTTTCTGTCCTAAGTTTATAATCTCTTCGTAATATGCAAATGCCTAGCTTTATTATTTATAGCTTATAGCTACCATTTAATCCCAAAAAACAAAAACAAGTGGAAAAATTGGGTTAGAGTTTGACTGATAAAAAAAGATTTCTTTTTGAGGTATTTTTGACTCTAAGCTGCCTGTTATCAAAACCTATTGGAATGTTTCTCAGAGGCTATTCGTGTAGGTTAGATTTAAATAAATAATGCTTCAAGTACTTTGCATGTTATGTGAATGACGTGTTTGGTTACATACCGAAAGACTTCAGATCGTTTTTTCTCAAAATCAAATGAGAATAAAAAATTACACTAATCAAAACGTGAAATCAAATTGATTATTTATTAAATTTTAAAAATTAAAATCAAGAATAAGATTATTCATGATAAAAATAATTTTTGTGTTTATTAAGTCAGAGAAACAGAATAAAAATATATGTCATTAATAAATGTCCAAGGAAATTGTATGTTGTTTCCTTTATTTACTTATTTTTACTATTTATATTTCAATTACAATGATATCTATTAGTTATATATAAAATAATATATTTTTCAATAAAAATTATATATTAACGAATATATATTCATATAATCTCATTCATAATAAAAGAGTAATAAAATTCCTCATCTTTTTCAAAATAGTATTATGTTTTCATATATCACTAAGGTTCATTTTTAGATGGACGACTGATTGGGAACTCCATTGATTGATTTAGTTGAGTGACATCGTTTATTATAACCTCCATTAGAGTCCTTTGTTAGAGATGTATACACTGATTGTGGGGTTGACATCTTCCTGATGTTTTTTATTGTGTGGTTGTCTAGGCGTCTCTTTCTAAGGTTGAAAATTCAGTTAGTTGGGATAAAAAAATTTAGATGTCTTTATTCTACCCTCTCATCTTGGCGCTTGTTCCATGGGAAGATCACCATTGATTCTGCATAATGTGCTCATGTTTAAATTTTTTCTTCTACACAATAAGAAAAACGGCTTATGGTGATAGTTTATCGGCGGGGGTTGAAGCAACTGCTAAAAAAATGTGGTAAGAGTTTTACCGTCACGATATCTAGAAACAATAAATAAAAAAATAAAAAATTAAGAAAATAGAAGGAATAACAATTTTGCGGCGGTTTTAAAACCGCCGCTAAAAGTCTTTTAAATCCTCATTTCCTTCCCAACATGTAATTTACATCTCTCTTCTCTCTCAAAATTCTAAAGGTGATTTGCAGCGATTTCGAGCTCCTCCACCCTCCTTCATCTATCACCGATCACCTCGTCTCTTCCCCATCGCTCTTCGTCGTCGATTACTGATCAACCCCGTCATTTGTCGACCACTGGTGAGTCTCTCTCTTTCTAAGAAGGCTTGCGTGTAATACTTCGTCTTCATCTTCTTAAATATTCTAGTTCATTTCACGTAGTTAATTGACAGCAAAGAAGTTGCTGGACTGGTGGGATTTTTGGCCCTTGATCCGTTGTTGCGTTGAAATTTTCATGAACTAGGATTTCCGATTGCGTTTGTGAACCCTGACTCTGTTCGCTTCTCATTTCCTTCATACTTTTTTACCTACATTTTTGTCTCTACCAAATCAGGCCTCTCTCTTCCGAAGCACACTGAGTCCGAGTTCTAACGGTACTGTCTCGTACCAATTCGCCGCAGAAATATGAAATTGCAGGAAGTTATTGAAAAGATAAAAAATTAATTGAGAAAAGAAAGAGATGGAACCTGGAGAATCTACTATTTTACCCAAAGAATCCTCCTGGAGTCTAAAATTCACCCAGAAAATCCACCTAGGTTTTAGAACTTGAATCTGCAAGTCCGAATTTTTCTGTAAATTGAAACTTCCTGTTGGAAAGTCTGAGCACAACCTTTCTTGGAGTCTAAGACAGCTCTAATTTGGAAATATCAACCATATTTACCTTCAAGTAAAAGAAACTAAATTTTAGGAAACCACAAGTATATAGGAAATAAAATATTTAGAATATTGATTAGGTATGTTTCCTTTTCTTCTTATGATTTCTATCATGCTTATCTTTTGGTTGCTGAGTGCTAACTTCAGTTTTCATAATAGAGTTTCCAAGAACTACACCAATAGTAGTTCCATCTTGTATTTTTCACCTGTAAATAGTTGCCATTTTTCAAAATTATAATTACCTTCATCTTTCTGTGTATTCCAATTCAGTTGAAGATCAATTTATTTCTATTTTTTTATTATTGCTGGTCACGGATGATGGGCGTGTCTAAGATGTTTATTATCTTATCCTTATTTACATGCTCGGTATACTAATTATGATGTTTATTACCTGATCCTTAATACTACAAGATATTATATGTATCAAGAATAGTATTATGTGTTTTCATTCAAATAAAATAGAAAACATCTAAATATTTTACTCATTGTCTTTGAAAAAGATATTAGCAGTCTTCATCTTGATGCAATAATTTTTCGATTTTATTTGAGGAGTCAATGCTGTTGCCAAGCAGCCACTTTTACTAATTACGGGTGAGCACGGTTCGGTTCAGTCGGTTAGTAAGGTGTTTTTGTAATCGAACCGAATTCACCAGTTACATATATAATCAAGCCGAACCGGTGTAATCATCCGAACCGAATATAACCAAAGTAATCTGTTTGGTTTGGTTATTTGTAACCGATTCGGCTGTACCTGTAAAACTTTTTAAAACATCAAGAATTTTAAACTGAAAACATCAATAGATTAATAATCAAATATAGTTTCTATTACTCCATACACTAACTTCTATTCATTTTTAATACTACTAAATCTAAATATTCAGCTCAATAACAATAATTAATAATATAAAATATATATTAAAAATGGTTGTAATCAATTCGAACCAATTACAGAGTTATTAAGAAAAATAACCGAACACAAAAATGTGGTTATTAAAAATAACCTAATCGATTACAATTTCTATATTAAAAGAACTGACCGAACTGATTCGGTTCGGTTCGGTTCAGTTCAGTCGGTTCAGAAAAAATCTGCACACCCCTATTACTAATTTTCTGCTGTTATGTGTGTTTACCAAGTGTAGATGCTAATTTGGGGAATGAACCTTTTCTTGTAGGTTTTAACGATTGATGGTGGGATGGTGATGTAGTTGGTCTACAATATGAGCTCAATTTTAGAGTAGTCATAATCTATAATCTTGATTGTGGTATGACAAAGTTTTATGGTTTTTACTCTTTTTATTTTCTTCAAGTGGTTGTTAGAAATAATATATTCTTAACTAACATTTTATAATTTTTTTCAGAAATTTATTTCCTTCTATGAACATAAAAATCATAACTTTTTATTCCTTTAATTTTTTACTAAGCCTGTGAATGACAACATTATACCACAATTGCCCCTTTTCGGCTTATGAAATTATCTATCAATTACACAATGTCACTTCAGTTCTTCTATTCTATACCTTTGTCGGACTGAATGTGTAAATATTAGGCAGTACACATTATAACAACTATGAGATTCTACAGCTTTTGATTACAGGGTTCATTGTCTTCTCTTGTAAAATAAGGCAAACAACAAGAGTTTACATGAACCCTTTAGAAAAAATCTTGTTAAATTGCCAAAAAAAAGTAGGACATAGAAAATGAAAAGCGGACTACATTTTAAATGAAAAGGCACTGTTTTAGCTTCCATTTTTCTCTCTCGATTAGCTTTTCCATCGATCTCTATCAAAAAATGAAACAAGAGAACTAGGGTTCTTTCCAGCTTTATATCGCCTCTCTCACCAAATGAAAACTTCCCCCAACCCGCGTCTCTCAATACAATAGCTCTCTCTCTCTCTCACTATCTCACCGACAAGCTCTTTTGAAGCTCACAGTAGCTCGCTCTCGAGAACCCTTCTCTCTATCAACTCTCTTGCAGCTCTCTCTTTCAGCTTCGTCGTAGGTTTCTCTCACGGCAGCAAGCTCTCCCTCGTAGCTCTCCCTCGTAGCTCTCACTCTCTTAACTGTCTCCCAGCTCTCTACTACTTTGATTCATAACTCAAAATTAAAGGTAAGGGTTTCATTCTCAAACTCTTGCCTGATTTTAGTGATTTTTGTCTGATTTTATGATTTTTGAGTTTTTCTGAGTCGATTAGGGCCCGTGTTTCCGATTTCTAGGCATGGAGTAAGTTTTGAAATGAAAACTCCTGATTTATTGTCTGGGTTCTTTATAATCACGACGTTTTGAGTTTGAATCAGACCTTCATCAATGTTGGTAATCATTTTATCTTGTCTGGGTTCTAAGTTTTGCTGAGATTTGTCATGTTCATCTTTTATAACGGAGACGACAACATTACTGATGACCTCTAGAAGAAATTGAAGGCCTTCAAATCACTGCATGATGCTACCTTTAGTTCCATAGAGCTACCATTCATGATTTTGATTCTTTTGCTTCTTGCTATGGTGTTCCAAAAATAGTTTTAGAGAGAGAGGGTAGCTTTAGGTGTCTGATGGATAGCATTCTATTTTTTGTCACTGCCTTACCCACTCATATGCCCTACTCTTAAATATTAAAATAGTTTTTAGTCTAACTAATATATCTTCCATGCATATTCTCTTGTTTTTTCTAATTTTTTTTAACTTATGCAGGGTTAATTCTAATGGAGAGTTGTTTTATAGACCCAATTCTGGAATGGGTGACTGTTATCTAAAGTTTTTTTTGTAATGAGACTTTTGAATAGAGGTTACATCTCTCTCTTTTGGGAATGATCTAGGAATGCTGTATGGAGCTAGCTAATATTGTTAATTTGGAGAAGATTCAGTTTACTATCAGGTATTGCTATTTCAAGTTCTTATTAACCTATTTATGCGGAAAGAAGTTTACCAAATATTGATTCGTGGCAGTTAGTTTATGATAGAATTAGGATATTGGAATTTTCTTATGATTTGGTAAAGTAGAACTTCTCTAAAACAGGTCAGCTTTATTCTGTGTGATGGATTTTCCTCTTTGTGTGTTAGATTTTCCTTTCTATGTGCTGGATTTTCCTCTTTGTTGTGTCTTAGATATTTTATTTTTGGTTGACTCTGATTTATGCTATGATTTTCCTCCATGTGTGCTGGATTTTGTATTTGAGTTTATGCTTGTTCAACTACTCAGTTCAACTGTTGTTTTATTCAAATCTTCTTCCTCAGTTCAACTATTGTTTTACTGTTATGTACTCTCCATAACAGTAATATGAAGTTTCTTTACCACAAGAAAGCTCACCTTTTTAATTTTTAAAACCTATTATCGTTCTGGGGTTTATGCTAGTTGCAGGTAGACGCATGAGTTGGCCAGAATGCTTGAAAATGTCCGTTTGTAGGTTCCTTTTTAAGAGTTTTGTAGGTTCATTTTAAACATTCTGAACTATATCAGTTGAGGCGAATTATTCTCTAATGCTATCAACTAATATCTTATATAAGAATAACTAAAATGTGTGATTATAGTAATATCCTAGTACTGATTGTTTAAGGATGATTTTGAGTGTTTTAAGAATAACTGCTTAACTTGGTCTTTTGACACTTCAACTTGGAAATGTAGGTTATCCATGCACTACACCACAAACATTATTTTATCCCCTGTGTCTTGTGACTCATGTACCTCAGTTCATGGAATTTCTTTTCTTTCAATTCCAATTATTTTCTTATTGTTTTTGGATTCTGGTTGAAGGACATTTGATTCAATTACGATATAATTGTAAAAATATTTTTAGTCAAAGTCTAACAACTAACATTGATGTCAAAATTGAATGATAGTAGGTTTTAATTTTCCATCAGCAGACCCAGATTCATAGACGCAAGTCATATTGTTCTTTTCCACTTTATTTCTTTCCAGCTTATGGAGTAAAAGCATTTTTCTTACAGCTGAAACAATATTATTAGCGTTTCAGAATTACATCATGATGCATGATCCCTTCCATGCTTGTTCCTGCAATCGGAGGAAGCAACATAAGTTTCCTCTCTTCAGTGGCTCCTTAATCTAATTCATTAATGTGTTTTGTCATAATTGTTTTTCTTGAGAAGCAATCTTTATTTTGTCACTTTGTTTGGCGGTGATGATTGCAAGGTGCTGCAAGGTGTGTTACAATTTTTGTGTGTTAGTATATATCTATTTTACATTTTATTGAGTTAATTATATTCTAGCTTTTCTTTCAAGTACACATTTGATATAGAGGTGGACCTCATTTTTTTAATTTTTGAAAGTAACCCCTGGAATACTGGATTTCTGATCACCCTTTTCTTATTACAGTAAACAATATACCTACATTAACATGACTGGAATGAGGTTTTTCTCCTTTAGCTTGTGGTTTCAGAAATACTAGGATACTATTTTTTCTTCATTTAAAATTCATGTACTGATGCATATTAATTTGTTGTGATGATCAACTTGTGCGTGTTCTTGATGATTGACACTTAACATATGCTGTGTTATTATATTTTTTTCACTTAGTGTTAAGCATGGATTTTTCTAATATCTCACTTGCATTTTTTGTTCATACTTTTACATAATACAAATAATAAAGAACCATATGGGAATCATGGTGGAAAAGTGGGTCACATGGACTTGGCAGCAACGTGGACGTGCAAGCTTTCATTAAATTTTAGTTTGGAAAACTCCATACTATGTACGATATAGTCTTAATATTATATTGTTATTAAGGTTTTACTACAAGTATATCCTTCTAATAGCATTGTTATTAAGGTTTTAGATGTATGTGTCTTCTCACTAATAGTAAATAAATAAATAATAACAAACAATTTTTTGAATATTAAGCCATGTATGTGCCTACATGGTATAACCGTGTTTCATTTGTGTACAACCAAAATTTGGTTTTATATGTATGCATAATATGTGTAAAACCAAGTTTTTTAGAGGTTCTATATGTTTAATATGGGCTTATATATACGTGTGTATGTATATTAGTTCAAGATGAAGTAGTAATTCAATTCCCTCATAGAAGTGTTTAATAAGTTCTATATTCTGTACAACAATACAAAAGGAGTATTAAGTTTGTAAAAATTAAGTTAATAAGACATTAGTTATAGTCCCAGGAAACCATTTGTTTCCGTTTTATGGTAGGCGAAATGGAGAGAGGAGGAGAAGGTCTGTACGTGGTATACTTCTTTGTCATGGTGATACTTCTTTCTTTTAATTAGTAGTCTATTGTTACAGAAGCTTTCATAATGTCTCTTGTATTTTAATGTCTTCAACTTCAGGTTTTAAATGACAATAGTTCCTACTTCTATAGAGTGATTCATGTTGTGAATAAATCAAGAACATGATGAGTGTATTTCAGGGAGTTTGATAATTTTTTATATCTGCCTAAGCCATAGATGTACTAGTGTTTAATTAAGGGAATGATTGAACTAGAAGTGTAAGCTTATTTGCAGGACTGTTTATGAATAGTTAAAAGTAGTAAATGGAAGAGACATGAAAGGTTGTTTATGAATAGTTTAAATTCATTTATGGTCTTCTAGTTAAAACAGGTGCTTTGACAAAACTTGTGCAGTAGAAGATAAATGAAACATTTGCTATATCTTATTGTTGAATAGACTACAATTATGTTGTACTTGAATATGTATAATTTGTGTGCTTGAAAATGCTGCTTGGACTTGTACTTTGCAGCAAAGCGACATGTGGTAGACTTGTTAAAGAAAAGTGAGATGCCATGTGACATTGAGTTTTCTTATTTATGTAGTGTTTGTTTTAAGCTATGTACAACTACGGAAATTGTTTATTAAGCACTTAGCTAGACATGAGATATTTCATAATAACGAAGTTGAGAATAATGGTAAGAAAGAAAAGATAAAGAATTGAGGATATTGGTCAATATATTGGTACGTCTTTTCAATATACAATGAACTGTATCTTTGCTTACTTTACGTTTTTTATGCAATTCTACAAAACCGTATAGTGTGCTTAAAAATAAGTAGTGTTATTTTCTCAAAGTATTAAATGGTGATGTGAGCAATGTGAAATTATCTTAAAGTTGTTGTCTTATTCTTTAAAATGCAGGATCTACAACCCCTTGAAGGTTTTCAACATGATATCAAATTTTGAAGAGTTAAGTAGTGGAACTTTGACGTTATTTTGTAGCGTCTGTGAAATTTTTTTAGATATTTTTTATTTTTTAAATAGCACGTTGTATTAGTAGACTAAATACTAATACTTTTAGATGATACTTATGGATAATATTTTATGAAAATGAAATGATGTTTGAATATATTTTAGTTTAGTAATGTATTAATTTTGAATGTTTAAATAGGTATATAAACATGTGCATATAAATTGATGTAAGAAATAATATTTATAAAATGTCAAAAAAATCTTTTTATAGGAGGCATAATTTATAACAAAAAATTATATCAATGAGATTCAAAAAATCTTATGGTATTTGATTTAATAGGATACAGAAATACTTACGAATATTAATTCACAAGAATTAAAAATACATGTTGAATAAAAGTAACAGGAGTCGTAAAATCTCATTAAACAACGTTTTATAGGAGTCTAAAAATCCTATAAAAAGTAAGATACCACATGGACCTTCATAAGAGGCGGCGCACCTCGCAAAAACGTGAATTTTTAATATGAGGGGCTGTTATAGGTGCCACATGATCCATGTGGATTACTTTTCACGGGAATGTCCGTCTCTTATAGAATGTCATATTTTTTGTAGTCATAGTATCAATATGATCAATTAGATTTTTCACTTTCTTTGCATATAATGTATAACATACAAAAATAATAGTTTATACGTAGGTGGATTATCGTCCTCTAGGCGAAAGGTTCGAGGTTGGACATGATTAGCTCATATATGAAATCTACCTTAAGGGAAGATAGTGAAAGTTGAATTCAATGCTATGATAAAAAAAATATAGTGCATATAGTTCTGTGATGATGAAAAATACTATTTTTGCTTAAAATTGAACTTATGCTATGAAAAATACTATTTTTTGCTTAAAATTGAACTCATGTTTAAAAAATAAATAAAATTCAGGCCAAAATTTCAATAAATAGCGACGGGTTGAAACTGCCGCTAAAGAGAAAGAAAACCGTCGGCAAAGACCTCCCTTTGCCGGCGGTCCTCTGACGGTTGAAAAGCCCGCCAAAAAAAACCTTTGAGACGATGAATAAGGTGCCGGATTTTTAACCGCCGCAAAATTTTTTGACGACAGTTAGAAACGCCGTCATAGACGAAAAAAACTCCCATCATAAGTCATTTTTCCTGTAGTGCTAGTTCTCATCTTTGTGCTGTGGAGGTGAACTTACAACATCTCTCGTGGGCTTAGTGATGTAATGTCGAATGCTTTTGGCCATGATATGAGGACTTTTTTAGTACACAATTAAAGTCTCTCTGAAAGCCAAATCATCTTTTGTGGGTAGGTTGTTTGTATTGAGGCTTTTTCTTTGGTTTGGCATTCTTTTTTGTGAGCAGACTCACTTCATACTCACACACTGCACAATTCAATAAATGAGTTTTTGACTCTTGGGTATGAGAAATTCTTTTAGGTTATTTTAATTTATTTATTCTATCATTAATTATTAATTCTTTTATTTTATTTTAATTATATGTTTGATCGTGTTAAATTATAAGAATACTTTAAAGATACAAAGATAATTGAATTATCTTGATGCATATATAAAATCACTATCACTCACGATCTTATATAAAAAGGATAACCCAGCCCCAATGTTTTGACTAAAAACAAAACCCATCCCTTATTGGCCTCCTCCACCCTCTCGAATCCTCCGCCACCATTCACCTTTTCATTTTGTTCTTTAACCCACCAACCTTTCTGGCCTATCTCCTACAGTCACTTTCTTAATTTCTTCTCCTCCAAACCCGATTTCACACTTAAACAGACCAATAACTGGCCGCCTCGACTCATCCTCGATTAACAACCACCGCCACTCCCAACTCATCCTCCAAATAACCCAACCAAGAAACCATATTCCTCGAAAGTCATGCTTGCTAGTTGCTACAACGATCTTCTCACCAACTAATTCTTCTAGGTTTCAACCTTGTATAGCTTTCTTCTTATCACGGAGAAGATGATGTGAGGAGAAGGGGAGAGCTCGACTTTTCAAATCAGTTTTGTAGGGTATTTTGGACGGCAAATCGGACATTTGACCATCCTAGCAATTCCCTCATCCAATTTCGAGCATTTTTCTCAAAATTAGTTTACGCCTGGTAATCTGAATACGAAGGCATCGCCGTAGTAGACAAATTTAAATCTTGAAAATTTTAAAAAATAATTACGAATGCGGATAAGAAAAATACTGATTGACGCATAAAAATTAAAATCTAGTAGTCTTCTTTTCTATTCTCCTAGCCGTGAATCAAAAACAAAAGCGTCTGTGCACTCAAAATTAAAATAAAAACTTTTCACTTCTTTCTCAAGATCATACGGCAGAAACAGAGAGCATGAAAGAGTTTACAGAATTTTTAATTGTTTGAAGACTTGCATCACTTCTTCAAGTATGTACAAACTGTTCACTAAAAGAACTGTCAAATGACCACTTTAAACGCCATGATTACAATTGAATGTAACCCATTCAAAAGAAAAGGTTGGAAATTTAATTCCCAACTGTATATTTTTTTCAACAAAATTATCATGGATAGTGCCTTAGCTAGTACTAGGTTAAAAGTGTGCCCTTGTTTATGAGGCATATCTTCTAAAAGAAATAAGAGGACTTTCATGACTAAGCATTGACTTCACCTTATCCAAGAGAGTTTTGTTTCTCCTTTAGCTACAATATTCTTGGGGTGACTGGGTGCAACTAATTTATTTCTAATCTCATTCTTTGCTAAATAGTTTGTAAATGTCCCTATAAGGCATTTATCTCCTCAATCAAATTAAAGATATTTAATCTATCTTCCTAATGTATTCTCGAATTTCACTTTAATCTAGAGTAAATGTCAATAAAATAAATCAAGTACTCATAGTTACCTCTTGCATGGGCTTTCACCTGTCTACTGACGAAATACCAACTTTAACATTTCTTTCGCATTATGTCATTTTAGCTTAAAATGCCTCTTTGTTATATCAACTTCTACATAAGATTTCCTCACGCGCAAGTTCTAAGTAGAATGATCTATGAGGCTCAATCTCTTACTCATTATTTGGATTTATATAGAATAATACGCAGACATAAATACCATAAAAAATCTTGTTCGTTTGAGAAAACTTTCTCTTACTAGGTGTTCTATTCATAGCGTCATCAAACTAGGCATCATGCAACAATAAAAAAATAATTATCCCAAAGCAACTAGAACCTACATATCCAAAACTGAGAAGAATATGCAATTATTCTCATTCAAATTTATGATTTTCTGAAACCTTAGCAACAAATTACAAATATGATTAATGAGTATAAAATTTACTTGCCAGGTTTCATGAAATCAATCAATAATCAAAACTATATGAGGTGCATGTCTTTGTTGTTAATAGCTAGGAAAACCTCTAACTGGTTTTCCAATATCGAGTTTTACCATAATAAAAGCATTTCCCTTAGAACTTGCTTCTTCAAAGTATGACATCCATTTAAAGATCTTCTTCTTCATTGTTGTAGTATAATGATACAAAATTGTTAAGCATAACAACTCTTTACTAGGTTGGACGTTAAGATTGGTTAAGGCAGTTAGTTAATCATTAACTAACAACGACACTTACAAATGACAATTTGTACTCGAGAGAATGAGGATGTGTTTTCTTTTATTTTTTTTATCATTAAAGGGGTTATATTTTATAATCTTTGATGTGCAATACAAGTTCTTGTGTGGAGGCTTTCCCTTAGATGTAGATTCCTTCTGAATCAATCCACCTAAAACAACTTGTCTTCTTCCTTATTCTTTCTCTTCTCTCAATCAAGCAATTTACATTTCTTCATGAACATTTTTCGAGTCTTTTAAATTTGATTGCAGTGAGTGTAATCTAGCATATTTATAATAAATGGTATCAGAGCTTGCGGTTGCAAGATCCTATTCAAGAAATCAGATTTAATTCCTCACTAAACTGAGCCTTAAGGATTGATAGCTTAAAAAGAATGATCAATAAAGAACTGCAAGCCTCTGTGAAAGTTAAAGTTGGATCAAGATGTCAATTCCTAAGTGAGACATTGTAAAGTTTGATGGGAAAAATGACTTTGGACTACGGAGGATGAAGATGATGGCGCTTTTGGGAAATATGAGGTTGGATGGTGCACTTCTTAGAGAAGAGAAGATGTTTGTATCACTGTCTACAACAGATAAAGTCATCATTTTGAAGAAAGCAAGGAATACTATAATCTTGAATTTGAGTGACACAATTCTAAGAAAAGTGTCAAAGTAAAACTTCTGCAGCAGGATTATGGTTAAAACTAGAAAAAATGTTTATGACTATATCACTACCAAACATGATGTATCTTAAAATAAAGTTCTATAAATTCAAGAAGGATGATGGAAAACCAGTTGAAGAAAATCTAGACGATTTCACAAAGCTGGTAATGGATCTTAAAAATCTTGAAGTGAAAATAGATGATGAAGACCAAGCTGTGGTCCTTCTAAACTCATTACCAAAAAGGTTTGAAACATTGAAAGATACACTCACATATAACAATGATATTCTAACACTGGATGATGTTCTTAGTGTAATTCGAGCAAAGAGAACTTGAGTTTAGAGTTGCCAATAAAGCATCTAGAGTAGGCACTGCTATAAAGATGGGCTACTATGACAGAAAAAAAAGATATTATGACAGTTTTGTTAAACAGGTCATAGAAAAATGCGCTGGAATATGTAATTCTATTTTTTGAGTTAACATGATCGTTTTTACTTAAACTAATATCAAATGTTTGCCTTTTATGATAATTATTTTGTTAGCTATCATTAAAAGTTTTTATTTTTTTTAAGATGACAGTTATACACTACAAGAAATTCATCATTAACGATAAAATCTTTACCGACGAAGTACATTTCATTGGCGAAAGTTTACTTTGGTGACGAAATATATGTTTCGTTGCTAAAAGTAAGAGTTTTATCGATGACTTGTGCATGTCGCAGCTAAATAAACCCACCAAGTTATTGGTGGCCAAAACTTTCGTGCCAAAAAGTTTATTCTAGGCGCCAAAAATTTTGGTAAAAAGCGAAAAAATCATCGTATTTACCAACGAAATTGTATATTCATGGGTAAAAAGTGTAGTAGAATAAAAACATTCAGCGGCGAAATCGTATATTCATCGGTAAAAGAGGATATTGGCGACGACACTTAGTTTCGTCGGTAAATGTTTTCCCAGGGAAAAAAATGATTTACACGCCAAAGTGAAAGGGATTTTACCGACGAAATTTAAATTTCCTCGGTAAAAGTCTACTTTTGGCCGACGAATTAAGATATCATCGTTAAATGTGTACTCGTTATCGACTGACCAACGCGTTCATCGGTAAAAGTTAGACTTTTACCGACGAACGTTTTGCGTCGTCGGGATAGGTTCAATTCCTGGTTAAAACGATGTCATTTTAACCGGGAACCATTTTCTCTTATTTTCTTCATAAATTTTCTCTTACTTCAAATCCCTTTTTGTGTGATAAAACCCCATTCATCAAAGCCCCTCTGTGTAACCCCTTTCTTTCGAAATTTTTTTCCCTTACCTTCTTCAAAGCCCCTCTCTGCGCGAAGCCTTTCTCTGTCGTCTTCTCTCCGTCGCAGTCAGTTTGTGAGTCATCTTCACTATTGAAGCCCCTCTTTGCGTGACATCAAATTTTCTCTGCTGCTATCTTAAGGTAAGCATCTCTTTCATCTGATATTGTTTGATTCGGTATATGCATGTTAGTGGATTTGAGTTAATGTGCTTCTGGAGTTTGGAGATTGGGCTACTAACTGCTTGGAGATGTTTTCCTTCTTTATTTCTCTCATTTTGATCGATAATTTTGGTGGGTTGATACGGGTTTTCCTTTCAACATAGGCATGTTCTTTTCAACCCAATTTTTTGTTGGATAAAAATTGTTAAGTTTGCTGCTTCTGTCATTTTCCTTCTTTCCTTTCCCAAGGGTTTCCATGGCTTATGGGACTTTCTGATATATAGTGCTCGAATTAGATGAGGGACCATTTTATGGTTAAACAGATAATGACCGTTTTTGACTATTTATGATGGCTATCAATGCTCTCTTTCAGACAATATGTTTTTAAGAGTGTTCAAGTGAGTGATATTTTCTCCCCTTTAGAACCTTAAGCGGCATTAAGTGAGAGACATGTATGATCTTAAAGCCATATGCTTTGGTGTTGATGGAAATTGAACTTCGTTCTACTAGGAAATATGTTCTTTATAAAAAATAAATTTAGTTTGTAGTTGTGATGCAATAGATTTATTTCTTCTCCATAGAACGGGTAACATCTTTTGTATAGGAGGTGAGAATTTCTTGGATTCAGGTTTTCTAGTTTGAGGTTTTGCCAAGTCCATCATGAAAAAAGACTATGCCCATTATGTGGTTTACGAAAATGAGGACGAGATGGGAAATTTGTATGGTATTACGTATTTATTTATTTCCATTATGTTCGATAGTACGACCAGTTCTTTAATTTTTATTTCCTTAATCTTTTACTAATCTTTTAGTTATGTAGGTTACATATCTATATCTAGATTTGAGTATCTAAAGATTGATATGAAATGGTATTACATATTTATTTTTTGGTGCATAAGTAGACATTCAATATGTGCGCCACTCTTTTCATTTTTTTTTTCACTACATTACTTTTACATTGTATTAAACATGATGTTTTAATTCATAATAGGGAATAACCATTTATTTCTCATAATTGTCATCTTATTCAAACCCTTTTATTTCAAGATTTGGGTTGTGTCCTATTCAGTCAAATAGGAAATCTCATTATATTTTTTTTCCTGTACGTATATTCTATTTTGTTTAAAGAAAGTCAGCTACAACTGTTATAATTCATGTTTCAAATTTACAGAAAAGTATGAACATCGACAAGAGTTGGATTAAAAATCTGGATAGACTGTCTAAGGAATATCTTGACGGTATCGAATCTTTTATCAATGTGGCTAGTAATCACCTCAATAGAGAAGGGAAAACTCGTTGTCCATGTAGAAATTGTCTTAACACAAAAAAATTGTCCTTACGGGAAGTTGAAATTCATTTGTACACACATGGAATGTCATGGACCTATCAAACTTGGGTATTCCATGGTGAAGAGATACTTGATAATCCACATTTCCATCATACAACCAATGTAGGTGTTGAGTTGGAAAGTGATGATGAACAAAATGACCGCGAGACAGTAGAAATGTTAAACGATATGGGTGGTTCTTATGGGATGGACTGGACCAAGCAAGAAAATAGAGATGATGAAACTAATCAAACAAACATGCATCAAGAGACAACAAGAAGGTTTGATGATTTGTTTTGTGAAGTTAAACAAGAGTTTTATCCTAGTTCGATGTCGTCATCACTAAATTTTCTTTTCAAGTTGACGATATGGAGGAAGAAGATGAAACTTTAGCAAATTATGATAATGATTCGGAAGATATAATTCAAAGTGATGATGATACAGATCTTGAATCATAAAGTGAGTTTGAAGTTTAGTTTATGACTAATACTATTACTTATGTCCAATATTCAATTGTTTATGTTTTTACAAGTGCTGCACATTCTTTCTTTATTGGAAAACATATGTTTGATGATAATGCAGATAGTTATGTCACCTGGAGATAATCCCCGTGGTCGTAGAATGAATCTTGATGCCGATTCTCCTACAGAGGAGTCTTCTCCTGATATTGGTATTAGTTACTATATACGTAGTTGTTATTTTCCTTGATATATGATGTTTGCTTATGACTTAAACTATATTGTAGTGACTTCATCTTCTAAAAGAAAGGGTCGTGGGCGTGCTAGAGGCCTTGAAGTTGATCGTTTAGTGAGTCAATGATAAGATCTCATAGTACAAGCAGGTCTTTGTGAATCCTGTTATTTTTTCCGATCCGGGTCTTGTTTGAGTCACGATGGGTTGGAGATACAAAGCTGGTTTATTCTATATATATATATATAGCTACTGTTTTTGTCATATGGGTCACCTCTGCAGTATCTGTTTATTGGTTTATTTCAGGGTGTTCGAAATCTCTTTTGAGGCTAAATCTTAGGAAATTATCATGTAGATGTATGGTTTTATGCATTTGACATATTATATACTTTTGTCTCGGCATTTTGGTTTTGAAATTTTTTTCTGATGTTTATTATAGTATGCTTCTGATATTGAATTAATGCGTGTACAAAATGTTTGTTGAATTTGTTCTGATTAGTTGTTTGGTTAGGGGTTCCTTTTGCTAAGGATTGCCTTAGGGGTTCCTTAATCTGGTGTGAAAGCAAATTTTACTAACATAAGAATTTTCAGGAGCATATGTTGGAATTACATATGCGCTGGTTGAAGAGGTGATCCCGGAACGTATTGATGTTGAGATTTGTGAAGAGGTGTTGGGAAGACGGTCTGGGTATACTAGTGGTCTTGGTCGTAGAGGGCCAAAACCTCCACCTTCAAGACGGAATTTTAATGTCGATCAAAATGACTGTATAAAGGCCACAGAGAGTGAACTTGATGTCACCAAGAGAAAATTAGAGGCCCCCAAGAGCGAATTAGAGACCACCAAGAACAGTTTACAGGTTACTCAGAATAGCTTAGAGGTCACTCACAGCAGTTTAGCCGTTACAAATAATAAATTAGATATATTTCTACTATCAATGGGTTATGAAATTCTTTCTGATAAATAGGATTATGAATGTAAACTAGAATATTTTGATGCTTTAACTTATGTTTTGTAACTCTTTCTGATAAATAGGATTATGAATGTAAAGTAGAATATTTTGATGCTTTAACTTATGTTTTGTGACGTAAACATTAAATATTATCTTTTGTAATACTTATTTTGATAGTTATATATAATGGAATTGAATATTATTTTAGTATTAATGATTTATTTAATTATTTATTTTGAATATCATTAATTGTTGATGAAATTATTAGTTGTGGAAGTAATTTATGGGGAAAGACTCTTGATGGTGTTTTTGTAAGATTTTTAGCGACGAAACGACAAATATTTTAACGATGCATACAAAATCGTCGTTAAATTTTCGCTAAACAATTTATCGACGATTTCATTTCATCGATAAAAGGTATTCTCGATGAACTAAATCATTGTTGATAAAACTAATTAGTGACGATTTTAATTCCATCGAGCAAACTATTATCAGTGATTCTACAGTCGTCGATAAAAGTCATTGTCGATGAACATGCATTCGTCGAAAAAACTAATTAGCGACGCTCCAACATCGTCAATAAAAAGTTTTGTCGATGAATACTAAAATTTGTCGATAAAAGGTATTACCGAGGCATTTTTACTGACGACTTTTTAACGACGAAAAAATCGTCGCCAAAATAGTTTCCTGATGATTTTTGGACTTTTAGCGACGGAAATTTTCGTCGCTAATAATGAAATTTCTTATAGTGATAATAGTAGCGCTCATGGTTAAAAAATTTATTTTAATTACAAAATTACCATCTATAAAATATCAATTTCTCATAACCCTAACATTATCTTAATCTCTCAAACCCTAAGTTCCTCATCTCTCTCATCTCTCCCCCTCCCCCCTCTCTCTCTCTCACTCACACACACACACACACACACACATAGAGCCCTAACTCGCGCCACCAAAAAAGTCGAGCTTGCAACTAGACTCATCAAAGCTCGCCACAGATTTATCAGCTCTCTATGCGATTTTAATGGCAATTGTGAGTTTTTGATTCTCCCCCTAAAAGCTCAACACAGAGCTTAGGGTGGGTTCTACCTCATTCCTTGGAGTTGAGGAGTCAACTTTGGAACAATGCATTTTTTTAGTTTTTGTAGCTGAGGGTTCGAAATTCTCGCCACTCTCTTGTCTTTTGTAGCTAAAGGTTCGTGACTTTTGCCACTCACTTCTCTTTCATTTGCTCATTGTAGTATTGTTTATTTCTGCATCTTGTATTCAATTTTAGTTCTTTCTAAATGGATATAGCATATAGACCGATTGCCCTGATATATTTACGTTGGTTGCCTTTCCCCAACTTTTTGACGGAACCCATAGTTTCATTGGTTCTTAGATCTATGCACATGCATCAATAAGTGATGAAATTCATTGCCTGGATCTTATGTGTGTTTGTGTATGCGTGCTTGCCTGTGTGTATGCATGTGTGGTTAGCTTGAATCACAACTACATGCTACATGTATTTGAAAAGCCATTTGCTTTTAAAGCTTTATTTTGTCTTAGTTGATTTTTATATGTGATTTTAGTGATATGATGAATGTATTTCGAATATTTGTTGAGGTCATGTTTCTATATTTTCCATCATGTAGGGAACTACTGTTAGAGTTGAAGTATAGCCCTAGACTTCACTGACGCTCACACCATAAGCATATCTTTTCCTCACACATATGGTCAGCCATTGGCTCACTTTCTCAGGACAACTGTAAAAGTTCCAGATGCTCATATCATCACTGAGCACCCATCTGTTTGGTGTGCATTCTTACGATTGTTAACGAGTTTTTAAATGTGCTTTAGTATCCAACTCCATCTTGTTGCTAAATTTCTAAATGGCTACGTCCCGAGGCTGATTCCAATGAAGTTTGAGTAATATTTTCGAGTTAGATATACATAGATCCTTGTTATAGCTTTTTCCTGTAAATTTTATAGTGTCATATTTGAATACATACTATAATATGTACTTGCATGGTTTTCTAGTATCTTCCTGAATATATACTTGAATACATATATTTATCATTATATAATAATGATCTGAATATGAAAAATGTGAATTAAATAAGATTTTTAATTTTTCATTTGCTATTTGATTAACAGGGGTAGGTATAATCTTCTGTGGCAGATAATCTCCTGGAGGACATAACGTAATATGGAGACTTCTTAGTGCTCTCAAAACTCACAATCCAAAAATACTTTACTTGGATTTTTGGGTAAGTTGCATTTCTTCGCTTCAGCCTTCAATTTCTAATTTAGTTACTTATACTAGTGAAGATGGTTATATCGAATTTCGTCATCTTCATTTTATCTATACTTCTTTTGTATTCATTACATTTGATTTAGTATGGGTGAAAGTTGTTTATGTAATTTTCTTTTTCTCCATCATGTCACTAGACGATGAAGTATGGCATTTCTCTTACTTTATTTAGTAGGGGTGAAAGCTGTTTATGTAATTGAGTATGCTATATTATACAACTACTATTTTTTGTTGTTGTTATATCATAGAACTACTGTGAGATTGAGGATTATATAATTTAAGTTCTCATTTATGCTGATAATTTTCTTGTTTTCCTTATGTAATATGATTCGTGCAATAAACATAGGTATACAAAATTTCTACCTCCTGAAAATTGCAGTTCTTCCCATGGCCAAAGTTTTCACACTGTATTTTTTGGATTTCCTAATGGCATCCAAGTACGTTAACATTTTACCCGTCAACAGAAGAAAATTTTTGAATGGGGTAAGCCTCCATTTCTAACCCCCTCTTTCATATCACTCTCTTCTAGTTGGTTCAAATTTCCTTATTTAAAGCTCTAATATCCCTCCATCATTATCCTATCTTATGAACGAGTCATTATGGTATATCAAAATGTAAAATGAAATATTGTGACGTGTCCTACTATAAGAAACCTCTGTTAAGATTTCTATCAACATATAAACTTTTCGACAAGAATGTGATGGATGGTTATGGACTGAATTTAGATTCCATGTATTCTAGTTGGTTTTTTCACTCTTTTTCTCGTGTTTAATCTTCTCTCAACTTGGACAAGCTATAACCTTACAGAAAATGATCCAGTGGTGAGTTTTATTATTTATTTATATTTTGTTATCATGTATTTACCAAAACATTAAAAAAATTCCGATGGCGATCCAATGTCAATTTTCCCCTTTGCATGTGGTTTATACCCATGAATGTAGTTTTGGCTTCCATAATAGGTTCACTAATTGGACTAGTTGTTGCAACCATCATTCTCCACCATATCCCTTCTTTAAGTTCACAATTGTACAAATTGAAATTGATAATATACTCCATCCACAGTTGTCTCATTTTATAATTTTTCTTAGAAAGTTTCATCATGATTCATATTGATATTCTTCAAATATGTATGTGAAACTCATTCAAGTTCTTAAACAAGGGTGAATAACCTAAAAGTATTGTAGTGTCTGTGAAACATACTGCATCAGGATATGAACTTTAAGTTTGTTTTTTTCTTTTTGACAAAGTTCTACATAAATGGCATATTGCTACTTCTCGGTTTGTCTTAAATTATTGTGGTTTTTTTGTTGAACACAAAACATTGGCAATGTGCCTCTAGTTCTTATTACTGTTTTATGTAGAGACACATCCAACCCTTTTGGTGATTCAGATACATGTAGCACAAATGAAACTGCATATATTTCATTTGACCAATGGATAAGTTGTTAGATAACTTAATATTATCTTTTGATTTGCAAAATTATATTGTGAATCACATTTTCAATTACTCAAGCATTACCTAATACATTTTCAGAAGCTTCACCGAGTATTACCTAATGCAGTTTTTTCTTATCTTAAGGCCATGCTTCGTGCAATATACATAGGTATAAACAATTTCTGCCTCCTCAAAACTCACAAGTTCTTTTTGTGTTTGCGTATATATTTCTCTAAGTACACAATTTAAGTTTTGCAAAACTTTTTAACAATAACTACCTTTGATTAAATATTTCAAATTTGATGATCACATTAGAGAAAAACTGTCATAGGAAAGCAGGTTTTTACTTTTAATGATGGGGATTCCCCGTCATTATAGGTATTTTTGCGGCACCTATAATGACGGGCGATCCTCGTCATTAAAAATATTTTTGCGGCACCTATAATGATGAGCAATCCTCGTCATTAAAGAGATTTTTATGGAATCTATAATGAAGGGTATTCCCTGTCATTAAAGGTATTTTTACAACACTTTTAATGACAAAGATTCCCCGTCATCAAAAGTGTTTTGGTGGTACCTTTTGATGACGGTTTTTGCTAAAATGAGTTTAGATGACAGCTCGATAGATGACAGTTGCATCTCCGTCATTAAAAGGTTTTGATGACGAGTTTTTACCGTCATCTAAGCCCCATTTTGTAGTGGTGAGGAGAAGGATTGACAGCAAGGGGAAGATCTGAGTCCAAACTCAAAAGTGGAAGTTCAAATGTTTTCACTGTCATAAAGAAGGACATATTAGAAGAAATTTTCTAGATAAAAAGAAAGATGAACATACTGGTTCGAGAAAACATAGTAGTTTGAGATGATGGTTATGAAAGCTCAGAGTTACATGTTTTAGCAAGTGAGAGAAGCACTTTTGAATGGGAAGGACACTGGCTGCTCCTTTCACATGTGTCCAAATCAATCTTGGTTTGACACCTATGAGTCAATAGATGGAGGTGCTAATGGGTGATGATACAACTCTTGATATCATTGGTATTGGCACTATCAAGATTAAAATGTTTGATGGGATTATAAGAACTTTACAGAATGTGAGACACGTTGATAGACTTAAGAGATATCTTATTTCTATTGGTGCACTCGATAAGGTAGGTTATAATTATGAGGGTGAAGGAGGAATAATCAAAAGAAATGGATTGAATATTTTTCAAGGTACAATTGTGGTAGGTTCAATAACAATCTCATCAAAGGAATTAGAAGACAAAATCGAGCTTTGGCATCTAAGAATGGCTCATATCAGTGAAAATGGACTTAAGAAACTAAGTAAACAATGAGCATTTGGTGATGACAGAATCAATGCCTTGGATTTTTGTGAAACTTGTGTGTTAGGGAAATCTTGCAGAGTCAAATTTGGAAAAGTGCAGCATGTCACAAAAGGGATCCTGGATTATGTGCACTCAGACCTATGAGGATCTGCTAGAACACCATCTATTAAGTTAAAAGCATTTTATTTCTGTGGTAGATGATTATTCTAGAAAATTTTAGGTTTTATACTGAAGAACAAGAATGAAACTATTAAGAAGTTCACTGAATGGAAAGCTTTAGCTGAAAATCAAACTGGAAGGACAGTGAAGCATTTTAGAACTGACAATGGGCTAGAATTTTGCAATAATCAGTTTAATGATATCTACAAGAAGTATGGTATTAAAATGCACTACACTTTAGTAAAAACTCCTCAACAGAATGGCCTTGCTGAGAGGATGAATAGGACATTAACAGAACAAGTAAGATGCATGGTGCTTTTTGCTAAAATGTCAAAGATTTTTTAGGCAAAAGTTGTGGTAATATCAGCATATCTTGTTAATAGAAGTTCCTCTAGAGCTATAGACTTGAAAACCCCTAAAGAAATGTGGAGTGGAAGACCTGAAGATTATACAAAATTGAGGATCTTTGGTTGTCCAGCTCATGCTCATATAAAGCAGGACAATCTAGAACCTAGAGAACTAAAAGAGTGATTCTAGGGTATCCTGAAGGTGTTAAAGGCTACAAGCTCTGGTGCAGTGATGGTAAAACCTGAACATTCATTAAAAGTATAGATGTGGTCTCTAATGAAGATGAAATGTTAAAACCAAAGAAAGAAGAAGATGAGACTTCAAAATCTGACGTAAATGATAACATCATTCAGATTGAGGTGGAGTCTAAAGTTCAGCATGAAGAAATTGCATAACAGACTCAAGAGCAACCTGTAATTTGTGAAAATCAGTAGCCTCACGACTACAACCTTACAAGGGATAGAGAATGAAGGCAAATTAGAGCACCTCAAAGATATGGATATGCTGATATACTTGTATATGTACTGATTTCTACAACTGAAGTGTTAAATGATGATCCAATATCATTTAGTGCAGCAATGATAAGTGCAAACAAGGAGGAGTGGATGAAATAAATGAAAGAGGAATATGAATTATTGATGAAGAATAAAACCTGGGAATTAGTTAAAAGGCCTGAAAACTCAAATAAGTTATTTTAAATGTCAATCCAACAAGCTTCAAAGCTAGACTTGTTGCTAGAGGATTTACACAACAAGAATGGGTTGATTTTACTGAGGTTTTTTTACTAGTTGTAAAACATAGCTCAATCATAATATTGCTAGCAATGACAACAAGCTATGACCTTGAGTCGGATTAGATAGATGTAAAAATAGCCTTCTTGCATGGAGTTTGAGAAGAGCAAATATACATGAGGCAACTTGAAGGCTTTGAGATTGAGGATAAAACAGATTAGGTATGCTTACTGAAGAAATCATTGTATGGGTTAAAGCAATCACCTAGACAATGGTATCTAAAGTTTGATGATTTTATGCACAACAATGGTTTTGTGAGAAGCAAGTATGATAGTTGTGTATACTTCAAAAATACCAAAAGAAATGAAGTCATATGCATGCTACTGTTTGTGAATGACATGTTAATTGCCTATAAATTCAAATAAGAGATTGAAGAATTGAAGAAATAGTTGAGCATACAGTTTGAAATGAAGGACCTTGGGGCTACTACAAGGATTCTTGGTATTGAAACTATGAGAAACGAGGAGGTTGGAACATATAAAATGTGTTAAAAAGGTTTGGAATGTCAGAAGCCAAACCAGTGTCAACACCTATTATTGCACATTTCAAACTGTCAAGCAAACAATCTCCAATGACAGATGAAGATAAGAAAAGGGCATGCATTCCTTATGCTAATGCAGTGGGAAGCATTATGTATGCTATGGTTTGTTCAAGACCTGATCTAGCATTCTCATTAAGTCTTGTTAGTCGTTTCATGGGAAATATAGGAAAGGAACACTGGCAAACTGTCAAATGGATGTTGAGATACTTGAAAGGAACAACTTCTTATAGGTTATTATATAGTAGGATTGGAAAAACATTAGCAGAAGTACTTGGTTATGTTGATGTCGATTATGCAGGGGATTTGGATAAAAGAAGATCAACAACTGGGTATATTTTCACCTCGGGAAATAATATTGTCAGTTGGAAGATTTCTTTACAACCCATAGTTACACTATCATCAACAGAAGCTGAGTATGTGAAAATCGACAGAAGTAGTAAAGGAGGCTAACTGGCTAAGATGTATTGTTATAGAGCTAGGGTTGATTCAAGAATTAACCATTATAAGATGTGATAATCAAAGTGCAATATATCTTAGTAGAAATCAAGTTTATCATGAAAGATCTAAGCACATTGATATTAAATTTCATTTCATTCAAGATGAGGTTCCTAATGGGGCTGTGATCATTGAGAAAGTTTCTTCTAAAGATAATGTTGCATACATGCTAATAAAGCCACTGCCAGTAGCTAAGTTCAAAGATTGATTGAGCTTAGCTAATATGAAGATTGAATAAATCTATTTTTTAAGAAGCTACCATGTCAAAGACAATAGTTATGAATCAAGGTGGAGAATTGTTGTAGCATGATGATTCAAAACTGTTAAGAGTAACAACTCTTTACTAGCTTGGACGTTAAGGTTGGTTAAGACAGTTAGTTGGTTGCCATTAGTTAATCATTAACTAATAGCGACACTTATAAATGATAGTTTGTACTCGAGAGAATAAGGATGAGTTTTCTTTTTTAGTTTTGATCATTAAAAAGGCTGTATTTTGTAATCTTTGGTGCGCAATACAAGTTCTTGTGTGGTGCTTTCCTGTGGATGTAGATTCATTCTGAATCGAACCACGTAAAACAAGTTGTCTTTTTCCTTATTATTTCTTTCTCTCAGTTAAGCAATTTGCATTTCTTTATCAACATTTTTTGAGTCTTTTAAATCTGATTGCAGTGAGTATAATCTGACATACTTACAACATTCATCTTCTTGGGCTTACGCTTAGGTCCCAAAGAAGAATTTTCTTTGGAAATGTTTAACTAAGATTTGTCTTCAAGACTCCCTTTACTATCTAGATCCCTTTGTCCAGTCCGTTTAAACTTATCTGCTAATACTAAAGTTAGTTTGAACAAGTCGA
Organism: Datisca glomerata; assembly: GCA_003255025.1. NCBI lineage: Eukaryota > Viridiplantae > Streptophyta > Magnoliopsida > Cucurbitales > Datiscaceae > Datisca > Datisca glomerata. The sequence goes on along the minus strand of QANY01013209.1, from coordinate 1,242,087 downwards.
AGAAATCTATTAAGGTTTTTTAGACTTAATCAAAATGAATTTCCCGACATAAGAACAAAATTTCCCCTAAGTTAAACTCTTATATATATATACACACACACACACACCATTTGTATTATTTTCCAATTAACTTGAAAACAAGTGGGTGAAAAGAAATATTTGTAGATACCATATTATGCATGGCCCAATACATTGAAAATATGCAATTTATTTTTTGACTCATATATTAGTCTAAGACTATGTCTATGAATCAACTCTTTAATGGGTTGAAAGTGTACATTTGTTGTAAAAGAATCCTATGATAATTTCTCATATATAAAAATACATAAAATAGAGAATTAAACATCTATATAAAGATTATGTAAATATTTAAACTTTAATTTTTTTAATGTTCTCACAAGTCTTTTCAATTTTTTTAGATGTTGTAACTATTTTAGAACTAGTTATCATACATGATCATTTGTTTGCTATTTGATTAGCAATGAAGGGAGAAGAGAAATAATGGTAATCAGTGAAATAAATAATCTAAAATAAAAATGGGTATATTTATATCCCAAAAACAATAATATTATATTTTAAAATTTTATTCACCGTTTTGTCGTGACACTCGATTTAACTAGTTACCATCCATAATTTTTCTTTTGTTATTTGAATAGCAATGATTGAAGAGAAGAGAATAATGGTATTTAGTAGACTATGTAGTCAAAAATTATATATTTATGTTAATTACGCATTTACATATATATATATATATATACTATCTTAATAAAAATAAACATTTACATAAATTAATTTATTTTGACATTAATTATTTAATATTTTTATTTTCATAATAATATAATTATATTTAAAAAAATATTTGACCAAGGGTGAACACCATTTGTCCCGTCCCCCTTTCATTTTTTTCATTTTCTTTTATTAATATATATTCATGTTTATTTCAAATTTATATTTTATTCATCTTCTTTACATGTTTCACATACTATTCACTTTTTTACTTTATACATTCTCATCAAATTTATCATACATTTTTAACTTTTCTTTTAACCCTTTTTTTTTTATAATTATTGCTCTTCTTATTTCTTATTTATTTTTTTCATATTGTCATGCTTATAAATTGATTCTTATCACATTCCCTTATTATTAGAGTTAATATTCATATATGTGTGGATTACAATCTTAACAATTAGATTTAAATTTTATTAATTTCATTATTTAGTTTTCACTAAAAACCCTATGGCGTACTTTGCGTTTTTTGAGATACTAAATTTCTCGAACTACTGAGTTGAGAAGTTATTTTTAGGATATCGAAAAAAACTCCGATAATGCTTTGATTTTCAAAAAAATAATAAAAATAAAAATAAATTATTTTTCAATAGTCTTTGTACCACCCATTAAAAGTCATTTATTTTGGTTCATTTTATAATACAAGACATACCTAATGGGACATTCAAAATTAATTTTCTTTAACATTATTTTTAAAATATAATTTAGATAGCATTTAATTAAATTTGGTACTCATTTTAATAATGGGTGTTGTGTGATGCTAATACATTCACCACACACAAATGACTCTCGAACCAGCTTTTAGTTTTCGTAGACCAAAAATTTTATTTTAAAATTGGATGACCAATCACACCCTGAAATGATTAGTGGGGATTTCAAATTTTTTTCCAAAAATGATTTTTTCAATCTTCATTCCACGTCGCGTGCAGGTTGTGACAACATTTAACGAAATTGAAATAAATAATAATAAAAACTTAACTTTTACGTGCACATTCTAAATGTTTAGGATATTAATCACATGAAAAAAGAACTCAAAATAAACATGCAATAATATGCAACGGTATCATGTCTTCTATACATACTCACATGCACTTAGGCAAAACCTGCAATTATAAGACAGGTAGGAGAATCCAATTTAGTTAGTTACTAATCTGATATTGATTCCTAATACACTCTTGATCTAGTATTAATGTTTGGTGGACTAACCACCGTTGTCCTTCTGTCTCTCATACTAAGTAATAAGAACTTCTTAGAAAAGATATTACAAAGTCAAGTATATATCATCGTTTTACCCTCAAATTTATGTTGAATGAATAACATCAACTTAGGAAGGTCGCTCCCACTTAGACACTTATCAAGGAAATCCCTTTAGAAAACTATATTTGTAACCGATGTTTCAAGATTGCCCTCCTTTACAGTGCTCCCAATATTGGAGACAAGACACCCTAATATCTTACTAGCTATGGTTCAACAATAGAGACGGTTAGTCTCTATTAGGAAATCACTTGATTTTTCAGAGGTGAGTTTTTATCATTAATGTGGCATACCAAGTGTCACTAGGTAAACATGAAGTATACTGATTACGTTAACTCGATATCAACTAAGTTAGTGACTTAATTTGTTAGGTTCTAGCATGCTCTATTAGTAGTTAATTTAGATTAACGCAAATTTTATATAAATTCTAATAAATTTACTATTTAATAACCACAATTAAATATCTGAATTGAAAAGACGTTATCCTAATTAAACTCCTAATAACATGCTCTTAGAGTGAGTCAAATTATGCCCACAATCAATTATGTTATATTTTATTTTCTTTGATGCAATCACACTAACACTTTCTCGTTTTAAAAAACCTAAAAGTTACATTATTTATAAATTTGTGATCATAATGTCTAAGCATAAAATCCTATAAAATATTCTAAGCAGTTAAAAGGCATAATAATCATGAAAGGCAATATCACGTAAATTACGAAAACTTAAATTACGCTTGCATAACCATAACCTTAATCCTTAAAGCTAATATAAACTAATTAGGTTTAATCTTTTGGGCAGCGCCCTTACCCTACATTTTACTCACCCGCATCAGCGTCGGAAGTCGTAAGAAGTCACCGGAAGTTGGGGAAAAATCTTTTGCTTTTGTCCAAAAATGCTGGTAACAATGTCCAGTAGTGTCGAATGCACTGTTAAATGCATTTTAGGGCTACCTAGCAGTGTTGTCCGCTGCACAATATCACAGTGCTCTCCACTTGTTCCCACATTGTTTCTTGCTTCTTTGCATGGTTTCGAATGTTGTTTTCCCAAACAAAATATTAAAAAAAAAATCATATGCTTTCTAAAAGTAAGCGTACTAGAATTCTATTGCAATAACTTAATTATTAGACGAAAGGGAAAACACAACCTCTTCATAGGTTGCCCTGTTAAATTATATGAACCAAATTTAGGTATACAAGCAAGCATCTAACGGTTATGCAAGGGCACTTCGAAAAATAATCAAAACCATCCTGTGCAAAAGAGTTAGCATACATGCAAAATATGTATTGAAAATTCCCGAACCAAAATGAAAGAAAATTAAAAAGGTCTTGGCAACAAGGTTTCCTTAAAAAATGTTTTTCACACTATGAATATCTCGAATAATTCAAAATCTTTATTCTGATATCAATTAAGAATACAGAGAAGGAAAAATATATTTTGATGCGAAAAACCATAATATTGTGGTCTTCCTTATTATTCTAACTTTTCAAAAACTGTCAACTAAAAACACATGTATATGGGCACTCGAAATTAAAATCAAAACTATTCTCTTCATTCTCAAAATCATTCGACAAAACAGAGAGCGTGAAGATAGTTTTCAGAATTTTTAATGAAGACTTTCCTCACTTCTTCAAGTCTGTACAAACCATTCACTGAAGAACTGCCCAATCGATCACTTTAACAACCACGATTACAATTGAATGTAACCCATTCAAAAGCAACTATTTGGAATTTATTCCCGACCGTATATTTTTTAATGATAAAATTAAATTAATTAATTTTAGTTCATTTGTGACCTTTTAAAATAAATATTAAGCAAATTTTTTAATTCACTTGGTTGGGTATAAGGTATCACATTGCGCTACTTGTTTATTAAATTAGTTCAGACACAACGTAACCTGAATTCATAGGCCAGTAAGGGGACTAAAAGGACAAGAATACCCTTGGTCACATAATTAATAAAACTACCAATTAAAACCCATAATCAAATTTATTGATTATTAATTATGAATAAATCAATTATAAAATCATAATTGGAAGCTAAATGTGTTTTATATTACTCAATGTAACTATCTTTGACCTCTTACTCATTATATAATGCCTTCCATATGATAGTACCATGTATAAGTAGGTGAATGACTATCAACCTAATAATTGTATAATTCTTAGTATCCTGAGGTTCCAAGTTCATTCACTACAAGAAACAGGGGCTTTGGCGATCAAAAATCACGTCGCTAAAAGTCTAATGCGATGAACATATGTTCTTCGCAAACGTCATCGCTTTCGGTTCGTTAGCAAAAGTCAATAGCAATGAAAAATGAACTTCGTCGCTTTAGACCTTTCACGATGAAGAATCTTTGGTCGTAAAAGGTTTTTACGACGAAAAAAAATAGTTGATCGCAAAACGTTTTTGCGATGAAAAAAGCAATTCTTTTGCGACCAAAATTATTTTTGTCGCCTAAAGTCTTTAGCGACCAACTTTTACTTGTTCGCCAAATGTTTTTTATGACCAATTTTATTTGGTGGCAAAATATTTTTGGCGACCAATTTTTATTTTTCTAGAATGTAAATAAAAAATCGACCAAATTTTATTTTTCTAGAATGAAAATAAAAAATACTGAATTTTTAATTTTTATATACACTTGTGATAGTAATAATCATTCAAAAATTTATCAAACCCGATTTTTTTATAAGAAATACATCTATTAGTCATTAATATATGTAACTTAACAAAGTAGTAGTTCACTACAAAATCTCTAAAACATAATTCACAACAAAATGTGGTTCACAAATGTATCAAAAAAAAGATAAGTCATACAGAGAGTATCTAAAGCTTAATTGTTAGAACTACGAAGCTTAACAAATATTCTGAACATCACGCTTCCGCTATTGAGTCATCATCAAGAGATGAAAAACCATTTTGACGAGCCCGAACGAGTAACATTTGTAGTTGGTCCTCCACCGACTTCATTTTTTTTCTTTAATTCTATATTTTCATTATATAGACTCTTTTTCTTGGAAGATGCCCACTCCTCATCCAAAATTTTTATTTCACCTGAGAACTTTTTCAACTATCTCTTCTTCAGTGCAAAGTGCGGCATCCTCGATAATAGGCTCATCTTGTAACGTACACATGCAATCCTATAACATCACGATAAGCTAAATTCAAGATAAATCTAACACTATTATCTTTAGACAATGATCATCAATCAGAATGTATTTAAAATAAACAAAGTAACATGTCATGCCAAAATTAAATAATTAAGTTTGGATCAAAGATAAAAAAGATACTACATATCTCAGATTGATTCTAAAAGTAATACAATGACTAAAATTCTAATATTTGAGATGGATAGATAAGAGGAATTGCAAAGGGAACCATCTAATTTAGAAGAAGAAAAAAATAGCTAGCGAAATATGAACTGGGTGAAAATGAAATATTAACAGCTAGGATGTTTTGATTCTGAATACATGAGACAGAACAAATTGTCTACCTATCATATTTGGAGCAAAACCCAACAAGTGGCCGAATTGACCGAACCTACAAATATAATTACCAAGTTTAAATTCAGATAAGTACAAAGAAAACAGAAAATTGTTAAAAGGCAATAGTAAATCAACTCGAATTGAAAATGCACCATATTTGAAAACAAAAACAAAAACACATGCAAGCATGCATTGGAACCAAACAGGTGTTTAGTAAGTATTCTGATGCATAATGGTTCCTACAATGCTTTCTTTCTTTCCACATAATCACATGACCAATTCTATTAAAACTTAATTCCCCATAAGTTTCTAGCAGACAAGCATTTGTCGTTCTTCAGAAATTTCCAATCTTAAGTAAACACAACTTTAATTTAATTGCAATAATCTTCATGCAAAAGAAGTATCCTCCGGGCAAAAGTCATCGAGTTCCTGTTCATGCCATAAACTTTTAAATCAATGCAGAATGACCTTCTATAATTATTAACAAGACTTTGACACGCCATGAGGGCCAAGAGATTGAAAATGATCAATACAAAGAAACATCGAAGGAAGGACCATTTTTATGGCTGATGATTTCTTTATCCTGAGGCTTATAGGAATACTACTATAAAAATGGGATACAATAACAGCCACCTATTTAGTACAATGATAATTTTGTAAAATCTGTCAAACGAAAAAAGTATTGGGTGAGATAATTTTGATAATATGATATTTTTTATTAACTGTCATAAATGTCTTACCTGCGATGATAGTGTGAAAATAAAGTCATCATTTTATAGTATAAAAAACTCACTTATTAGCCAAAGTTCATTTTATTTTAAAAAAATGTCATCTTATTTAAGCCACCCTAATTTCATTTTTTACACTTCTTTTTCCCTTATCCTTTACTTGAACCCAAAGTTCACTTTCCACATCTTCTCTCATTCTCTCTCTCTCTATCTCAATCTCGATCGCTCTCTATCTATGTCGAATAGTCGTAAGATATGACAAACTCGTCGGGATCTTGAAGGAAAATGGTGTCTTTGGTGATGGCTTGAGCTTCGACCAACAATGTCTATAAGTCACTTGGTTAAATGGGGGCAAGAATTTCTATAATTCGGAGTTCACAGGAGGATGTTCAAGAAAGAGCAGCTACAGGTCTTGCGACTTTTGTTGTCATCGATAATGAAAATGCTCGCATAGATTGGAGAAGGACTGAGACATTCATGAGTGGCGGTGGCATACGGCTCCTTCTAGACCTTGCAAAGTCTTGGAGAGAAGGTCTTCAATCTGAAGCTGCAAAGGTTATTATTATAAGAAAATACAAACTCTTCATTCATTGTGATAAGACATATAAGCATATGTCTAGGAAAGAATGGAAATGTTCACTTCTTTCAAGTGTGAATTTCGCTTTGGGATAAATTACCTTCTTGACTCTTTTGTTGATGTAGGCCTTAGCAAACTTGTCCGTAAATGCTAATGTCGCAAAAGCTATAGCTGAAGAAGGATGAATCGATATACTTGTTGGCTTGGCAAGATCCACAAGCAGGTTGGTTGCTGAAGAGGCTGTTGGAGGACTGTCGAATCTTTCTGTTGGAGAGGAGCATGAGGTTTAATTATGGCTCTATATTGTTTTTTATTAAGTAATGGCATTAGCATGTACTCTCAATTTTTGTTGGTAATAAATAAGAGTTCCCTTGTTAGGGTTCCATTGCCGAGGTTGGTGGAGTGAAAGCTTTAGTTGATCTTATATTTAAATGGTCATCTGGTGGTGAAGGTGTTCTGGTAAATTCTTCCATTTAACATCATTTATTATATGAGTTCCTATCATTATACTCTAGTAAGATAAACTACTCTGACTTTCAAGAATAGTTTTTGAATTAAATAGTTTTTCTATTAAGGAACACTTGCTAACTCTACAAGTTTGACCCATTTTTTTCAGGAACGTGCAGCTGGTGCATTGGAAAATTTGACAACTGATGATAAATGTAGCACCAAGGTTGCAGTGGCAGGTGGTGTACATGAACACCACCTGAACCCAAAGTTCACTTTCCACATCTCTCTCATTCTCTCTCTCTCTCGCTCTCTCGCTCTCTTTCTCTCAATCTGGATCTCGATCGCTCTCTATCTATGTCGAATAGTCGTAAGATATGACAAACTTGTCAGGATCTTGAAGGAAAATGGTGTCTTTGGTGATGGCCTGAGCTTCGACCGAGAATTTCTATAAGTCACTTGGTAAAATAGTGGCAAGAATTTCTATATCCGGAGTTCACAGGAGGATGTTCAAGAAAGAGAAGCTACAGGTCTTGCGACTTTTGTTGTCATCGATGATGAAAATGCTCGCATAGATTGGAGAAGGGCTGAGGCATCCATGAGTGGCGGTGGCATACGGCTCCTTCTAGACCTTGCAAAGTCTTGCAGAGAAGGTCTTCAATCTGAAGCTGCAAAGGTTATTATTATAAGAAAATACAAACTCTTCATTCATTGTGATAAGACATATAAGCATATGTCTAGGAAAGAATGGAAATGTTCACTTCTTTCAAGTGTGAATTTCGCTTTGGGATAAATTACCTTCTTGACTCTTTTGCTGATGTAGGCCTTAGCAAACTTGTCCGTAAATGCTAATGTGGCAAAAGCTGTAGCTGAAGAAGGATGAATCGATATACTTGCTGGCTTGGCAAGATCCACAAGCAGGCTGGTTGTTGAAGAGGTTGTTGGAGGACTGTGGAATCTTTCTGTTGGAGAGGAGCATGAGGTTTAATTATGGCTCTATATTGTTTTTTATTAAGTAATGACATTAGCATGTACTCAATTTTTGTTGGTAATAAATAAGAGTTCCCTCGTTAGGGTTCCATTGTCGAGGCTGGTGGAGTGAAAGCTTTAGTTGATCTTATATTTAAATGGTCATCTGGTGGTGGTGTTCTGGTAAATTCTTCCATTTAACATCATTTATTATATGAGTTCCTATCATTATACTCTAGTAAGATAAACTACTCTGACTTTCAAGAATATTTTTTGAATTAAATAGTTTTTCTATTAAGGAACACTTGCTAACTCTACAAGTTTGACCCATTTTTTTCAGGAACGTGCAGCTGGTGCATTGGAAAATTTGACAACTGATGATAAATGTAGCACCAAGGTTGCAGTGGCAGGTGGTGTACATGAACACCACTTGAACCCAAAGTTCACTTTCCACATCTCTCTTATTCTCTCTCTCTCTCTCTCTCTCTCTCGCTCTCGCTCTCTCTATCTCGATCTTGATCTCGATCGCTCTCTATCTATGTCGAATAGTCATAAGATATGACAAACTCGTCAGGATCTTGAAGGAAAATGGTGTCTTTAGTGATGGCTTGAGCTTCGACCAAGAATGAAGAGTTTTTCTATTAAGAAAATACAAACTCTTCAAGAATGTACTCTCATTTATTATTTGAGTTCCTATCATTATACTCTAGTAAGATAAACTACTCTGACTTTCAAGAATAGTTTTTGAATTAAATAGTTTTTCTATTGAGGAACACTCGCTAACTCTACAAGTTTGACCCATTTTTTTCAAGAATGTGCAGCTTGTGCATTGGAAAATTTGACAGCTGATGATAAATGTAGCACCAAGGTTGCAGGGGTAGGTGGTGTACATGATTTGGTAATGCTTGCTCGCAACTGCAAGTTTGAAAGAGTGCAGGAACAGGTAGCCATAATTTCTATTAGAAAGAACATAGTCTTTTGGTTCTTTATTTTATAGTGTGTGTAAGTGCTATGCATGGGGAGACACATTAAAGATAATAGATGGAAGGTCCTTTGTTATGATTTTCTTATCATATTGTTTACGTCACCTAAATTTTGCTATAACTAGCTAGAATAATTAGGTGGCTTTTGGATTAAGTATTTCTTGTTAGTGTATGTGCTTGTAAATTTTAAAAAGGTCGATTATTATAACCAAAAGAACATGTTGAATAGTATAAAGTAATGTTAACCTGATCTGATGTGCGTTGGTTATTCTTATTGTATTTCCATAAAGCTGCTTTCAGCGTAAAGCATGTTTTATGACAGATAATAATCCTTGGGAGTTTTTTCATTGACTTTCACTTCATCAAGGTTCATAATGTGATGACTGCTTTGTCTCATTATGGTTAACTGACATGTATCATGTCTAATTTCATTAAAAAGGTGCAGGACGAGGTGCTCATTGACTTCAATGATTAAGTACCAACTTCATATGCATATCCAATATATATGATTACAGTTGAATCCAATAAGGAGTCTTTGGCATTTGTAATCTTTAGTTCCGTCTCCTTTCACATAAGGCCTTTAGAAAGATTGTTTATTTTAGTAGTGCTTTGACTTCTCTTAGTTGGTATTTGGGATTCTATCTCCTTTGATGGTTTCTTGTCATCTTAGTTATTTTTTAACTACGGACTTATTGTATAGAGAAAATGAAAATTGTTTGTAGTTCAAAGTGTTACTTTTGTGTAGTTCATGCCGTGTTGCTACACACACTATTCATTCTCTCTTCATGGTTGTTTGGGACCTTTGGGTCATGTCCCATGTTCTAATATTTGGCACCTTTTGGGGTTTCACTTGTTCTAATATTGCTATTGTGTACCAAGGTTACTCATGCATTGGCTAATTTGATTGCTCATGGAGATAACAATAGTAACAATGTCATTGTTGGACGAGAGGCAGGTGCTCTTGAAGCTCTTGTTCAGCTTACTCATTCTCCTCATGAAGGGGTCAGGTAGTTTACTACAAATTTTGTACTTTTATATTTTACTAAGTCATTTTCTATTATTATTTGATTTGAATTGTCATCAATGTATTCCCAGAATCTTCTTTACATCTAGGAAATGTTGTCATCTCTAGTATAATTCTTGTTAATCAAAGGATGACTTGCAAACTTTATTGGGCAACATCCATTGGTAGCTTTTATATTTTGCTTAGATGTAAATTCTGTCTGATCCTTCAAGATTTTTTGTTGTATTTCTCATCGCATGTTCACTTAAATGTTGTTACAACTTATTTTTTTCCTCTTTTTACCCCTTAATGATGAGAAGAAGAAAGAATATGAAGTGGAATTATCACCCAAGAATTTCACTAAGCAAAGCATCATGTTAAATCTTGTAATGATTTATGCCTCACATCTTTTCTTTGACCTATCATCGGTCACTGTTTTTGTTATTTTATCCAAATGTCGTACTACACTGATATCATTTCTTCTATGACTAGATTCATTGATACTCTTGAACCATTAGGTTTATCATCCGTTTATTATTTAACTATATATTTTGGGGCCTCTACAGGAGCCATTAGAAGATGCAACCCCCCTTTTCGTAAGAAACTTTAGTATATTAATGTGATAAACTAATTACAAGAAATGGTACGGAGGATTTACAACTCTAATCTAGAATCTGAAAAATAAAATATCAGGGTCTCGACTGAGGTTTTTTAAAGCTGTGTACGAACTTGTACTATTTTTTGCATTCTTGACTCTATTTGAACGAAGTTCAATCCTATTTAAGATCTACGTGTTGTGGGGCCGATGGCTCTGCGACATTTTTGCTTCGATGCTAACAACTTCTCTTGTTAAATTAAAATGTTAGTTTGTGATTGAAACATTCTCGTATGATATTAGTAGCTTTGGAAATGCATATTAATATATTGAGTACTTGAGTTCTTTGATTTATTATGGTATTAAATCTCTATGGACCAGCATAAATTAGAGAGGAATTGGGGGAGGGGGGGTTAATCTGAATTATTTTCTTCTACTAAGATACTTCAGCAATATAATAATTTGGAAATTTTAGTATTATTGTGCTGAAGCAGTAAATATCAATGGCAAAAAAGCTCAAACTTTATGATGTCTTGTGTAGCATTTTTATCTGTGTTCATCAATTATGCGAATAAGGTTGCATCTTTTATTGTTTAGTTCAAAAGATATCAACTCAAACTTAGGTAACATGTTTTAATGATGCTCTACTAATGAAAAAATGTGATAAGAAAATCTAGACAGGTTATAGTCATTACAATTTGCTTCAAGAGTGAAAAACTAAGGTAATTAGCTAAAACTTCAAGTTTTAGATACTTTTCTCAAGTTTAAAATGATTTATTTTATAATCAATATGTATGAAGCAAGCAATTTAATGTATATAAAAAAATTTAAGTTTGAGCATATATCTAATTTTTGTCTTTCCATGACAGTTTTTTTAAATAATTTGGACATTAGATGACGGATTCCATGTTATCTAATTACTTTTGACGGCACCTATAATGACGGAGATTCATCGTCATCTAAATGCTTTTGACAGCACCCATGATAACGGGAAATCCCCATCATCTAATTACTTTTCGTGGCACCCTATGATGGTTTTGTATAAAATTAGTAAAGATGACAGCCCGATAAATGAAGGCGGTCAATCATCACTATAGGGTTAAAATGACGGATTTTCACCGTCATCGAAGGCCAAAATTGTAGTAGTGGAACATCTGTCGAATATGACTCTAAGACAACATTTTTTTATTATGACATTTTTATCATAGAAGTCATTATATACACTACACCATCATAAAAGAGGAAGTCTTTTTTATGATCCAGTAGGGAAACATAATAATCAATAAAAATGACTATAACCTAATGTTGCAAGAAATATCTGAAATAACATGTATAATATGTATTACTGCACGCTTGCAGTCTAACATCATGAGTTGGACAACCTGCAATAATGGGGGTAGAGAAACTTTAAGCTATTACAGATTCAAACAACAATAAGAACGGATCAACATAACCTTAAGTGCACACAGAAAACTTTGGATTATTATTATTTTGCCATGTTTCAGAAGGATGAAGAGAATTCTTATCCCATGAGTCTTTTTTATTAGTCAATATGGCCATTGTCAAACAAAAGTGACAGCAATATCAATGGCATGCTGAAAATTTAAAAAAACCCATGACTGCAAAACTATCGGATGTCGTTGTTATTGAGAATAACATTACATTAGAGCTCAAAACTTTAATATTATAAATCGGGTAGTTAAAATTGTCAGAAAGTATATTGCAAAAAGTGGTTGAAACTTGAACATTAAAACTCAATCACAAACATAACTCCATCACCATAATTGTCAAGAAACTTTTTTACCCTCTATCAGTGAAGGTATATAATTGACATGAAACACAAAATTATAGAGGCCAAAATCATAAGCTCACCCCATATATAATTGCTATACCTTCTCGCGAATGACTTCTTGTAAATTGTGTTTTTCAATGAAGTCAAATATATCTGGTTTCAGAAGCTGAAAAAAACAGAACGAAAAGAAAAAGATTAGAGCAAATACATATATGAACATTAAATAGGGTAAACACCATGTTTCTCCAAGAAGATTGACAAAGAGGCATGATATAAATAACAATTCTAGTGGGAAGAAGTGGAGCTTAAATTTACTGGTACCATCAATTACATATAACTCTACCAACGCCTGATGCAGAAGGGACATTTCCATAAAAATCACTAAGTGGTAGGAAAGTTAAACCTACAACAGGTAAAAATCTTATAAATCACCTCTGAGTGTATCAATAATTGATGATGTATTAAGTTGAGGTTCAATGGCTGAAATAACAGTCAAGACAGAATAAATCACAGGTGGCCAAGACTTAACCGTTGACAATAGCTCTTTACGAAACAATGGATTTGCAGCCAGAGCTACAAGAGCAGCCTGCATGTGAATCCTAGAGTTTGTAACTAAAAGAGTGATAAATTTCATAAACATCTGAGAACAAGTCTCCGGGTACAAACCTCATAAGCAGTATCATGAAGTCTAGGGTTATCTGTGGGTATGTAGGGAACCAATACAGGAAGTTGACGGAGATGAGCAAAGTGAAAACCCCATCTTTAAAATGAAAAGCCCAAGTTTAAATTGAATGAGTAGGTGATATTACAAGATCTTACAAGAGCTCAGCATTTACAACTAAATACAAAGTGTACCTCTCCCAAGCAGAAGCAGATCCTCGCAATAATTTAGGGCACAGAGACGCAGCTTCAGCGTATTTCCTTTCCACAATCAAATAGGAAGCAGAAAAGTAATAAAACGAACATAGATTAATTTTGATTAATTTAACCAATCCCAGAATGAACAGTAAAACTTTCCCAGAAGTTGTATAGACAAAATAGAAGTCAAAGGGGAAAATTGAAATCACTCCTTTTTCCAACAATCTCAGAAACAGAAAATCAGTCATTGCGAACTCAATAAAGTGAAACCCACAAAACTGTAGGCGAGAACAACATGATCCCAATGATAGAGAGCAATAGGGAGAAAGATGAAAAATGGGTCAATAAGATCAGACGAGGAAGATGTAAGTATGATGAAATTCCAAAAGGGGCATTGAAAATTTAATACCTGGGATTTGATAGTCGAACAAAGAAGGTGATTGATGCCCATATTTTGCTTTATCTGCAACCAAAAAACATGCAAGAAAAAAAATGAGGTCTAATGGCAGCTGAGAGAGATATTGACAGAGAGAGAGTGAAGAGTGTACCTGACGAGGGTTCTGAAAAGGAGAAGTAAGAAGGGAAGAAGGAGAAAGAAGAACGAAGAAATGGAAGAGGACATGAGGGAGACGACAGAAGAGGACATGAGGGAGACGACAGAAGAGGACATGAGGGAGACGACTGACGAGGTTGAGGGAGACGACTGACGAGGTTGAGGGAGACGACTGACGAGGTTAAGGGAGATGACTGACCAGGGTTCTGTAACTTGCAATTTAGACAAGGTTGAGGGAGACGACTGACAAGGGAGACGACTGACGAGGGAGACGAGTAAGACTGTAATCTGCAATTTAGATGAGGTTGAGGGAGAAGAGAAAGGAGACTTAGCTCTGTCGCAGGTGTGGGGAGGGGGGGTCAGTTCTGCGCGCGGTGAGGACAATAGTTTTGCGACGAAAATAGTAGTTGGACTTTTGCCGACCAACATATAATATGGTCGCGAAAAGTCCCCTTTTTATCGACAAACATGTCATTTCAAAAATTATGATTTTTTCTACAAAATTTGATTTTTTCGTTGATTTTCATTTCACGCTTTTAACTAAAAATTAGACTCATCAATCCTTTCATTGAATTTCAAATGCACTAGTACACTAACCAAAACCAGATAGTCCATCTAGTGACCAATGTGTTGAACCTAGGTCTCACAGAGACTATTTTGATGGAAACAAAAACATTTTATGTATACTAACATATATAATCTAGCAGTAAAAAAATTGTAAAGTATTGATGTACATAAGAAGTATGATGATATAATAAATTGAGCATTCAAGCAATTATACATAAGGCCTCGTTCTTAGTTTGAAAATTGCCCCTAGGATATTTGAAGCACATTGGAATATATTTTTCAAAAGTGTTTGTGGCAAAAAATTAGTGAAAAATAAAGTCAAGCGATAAAAAAATATACAAGAGTTTTTATAGGTTTCTAGAAAGCCCAATCAAAATTTGTTTTACAAGTTTTGAGAAATGTTTTAAAAAGTCATATGAAAATTGGAGTCGTTCTGTCATAAATGGTCGTCCGCCCATCATCAACGGACATTCGCTCCCGGTATTCTCTCAACGGCTATATTTTTTAATCTCTAACAAATCGGCGATTGACTGGTCATGGACATCGACTGTCTGCTCCCAGCTGTAACATTCCCAACGAATATATTTTCATGGCCTATATTTAGAGGGGTCTTGTTTGAGCCTAAACATATCCAACAATAGAGCATAAAACTCTTGTACTTTGAGAGGATAAGTCTTCATCACATTATGAGAGCAACATTTATGTATCTATTCTTTGAGAGAGTTTTGATTGTAATATCTTGATTTATAACAGAGAGGTGAGAAGCGTGATTATATCACATAGAAACCATCATGAAATGCGTAATTGGTGCCCATGAAACTAATTGGTTGTAAAAGGTTGGTCTTTCCTCTTTACATTATCGCACGACTATTTAATATTTTTACATATTTGCTTACATTGGTACATTGTACTTATTCTAAGGGATCATTCATTCTTAAAACTGAAATTGTACAACACAATATCACTCTAAGAGTGTTATACCGATCGAACACAAAGTAAGTCACTCTACGTGATAGAGTTAATACAAGCCAACTCTACATGATAGAGTTAATACACTACAGTTTTTAAGTGAGAGCGCTCAACTTCGTCAAACTATAAAATAAAAATTTACAAATCATAAAAAACTTTTAGTTTGTACCTTTTGATTATAAGTTAAACTCTGTAGCACAGAAATCAAGTACTAAATATTTATAGACATTTAACAAATGCTCATATGTAATAAATAATAATATATTATTTAATTCAATCTATCATTAGTTATTGTCCCAACATACATAGGATTTCGTGCTTCTGGAGCACAATCCCAACAAAATACCCTAGGGTCAACAGGGTAGGACTCATATAGAATCTCATTCGAAGTCCCAATAAACAACAGACTGAGCAATTTAGGATCCCACTCCACGGAATCCTTTTTTGAAATCAAGTAAATGTGTTATAAGGGGAAACCCTTCATCTTCATAATTGTACATGAACGGGATTGTAAAACAATTGAAAGTTTTTAAACTAAAAGATTTAAGGATTTAAATTATAATATGATGATAGCTGCAAGAATAAATTGCATATTAAGGCCCTCCAAAAATATTTGCATTTACAGAATGTATTCATTTATGCGAGTTCCATATGAAATTATATGGAGCTCCTAAAAGCCTAATCAATGCCAAAATTAAAATTCAGAACAAAACTTTTGTTACTGATTATAAAAAAAACTTGAAGACTTTTAGCGTAGATGACTCCATTATAAAATTTATATGCAAAAATAACTCACCAATTTAATAGTATGCAAAAATGACATTTGTTAAGTTGGAAGTTTTAACTTCGTTATGAACTTAGTATTTTACCATTTTACTTTTGTAATTGTAATAGCCCAAAAATTTATCTAAAATTTTCTTTAATATTCAATGCAAAAAACTCGCAGAAACTAAGTCAATTTTTTTAAACTAATCAAGAGTAAAATTAATACTTAAACCTAGTCTTATTTATCTCGAATGATTTCAAAACATCGTTTAACAGACTCTTAACGGATTTAAAGACTATGAGTCAACTACCTAATGAAAAATAATCAATAAAAGCAGTTGAAACATTAACAAAATGAAATAAGAACTTCATATATTTTTCCCAAAAAATAACTTTGACTATCCCGTGCCAGAGACTCTAGACATCATCCAATACGAAAGCATCCTCCTCATCTGAAAATTTTAGAATAAAACGGAGTGAGTATAAATTTTACTCAATAAGTAATAACGTACATACATAACAACATACAAAAGCAATCACATACAATACCTATCACTCATTCAAATCGATCATATCTTTCTTTACAGAGTTTCACGTATAAAACTTAACATTCAATCAGATTGTTCATATCTTTCTTTACAAAGTTCATTGGCCAACTTTCGTTAGAGCTCGCCACCACACCCATATCAGAATAGAATTACTCGTCAGTAAGATTTGTTAGCTTATAAGGTACGCACAAGTGACCTTTCTCACGAGTACCACTCCGCACCTTCAAGAAGGTGGACCCAGCTACAATAACGCATCCGCACAAGACTAACCAGAGAATATACACAGACCCTCTTCTGAAATATGAGGTAACACATAATCTTTTTCCAAAGGATAAGGCAAATAATACAGAGTTAGCGGGTACGTAACTCTAACGACACACAAAGTTTTACGATAGTCTTTTTTATCTTATAACTCATATCATTTTCACATTTCAGAATCATATGATATATAATCATCACGGGATAAAATAAAACACGACAACGATAACGTCATGAAGATACAAATCAACACAAGACAAAAGTAATCAAAGTTTTATTCCAAGATTTTTAGGTACAGAAAAGCAAGCACACGGTTACATGTGTAAGATTTCAATTTCCTGATCTCCTAGTAAAGAAATTATGAAATCAAAACTCTTGAAATAGATAATACGTTGAAGAGAGGATAACACAATTTTACCCGATAGTGCGATCCGAAAATGATCTAAGTCTCGTGACAACTACTACCAATCAAAACCTATCCCTCCTTAGCAACTAGGGTTATTCTCCCTCATATGGCAGTGAGATATTTTGAATAGCTTGCTTGTGGAACCCTTTGTTTAGTATTTTAATGGGGGTCTTCTTGTACAGCTTGGCCCTTTCCCTGGCGCACTGCCATCGAATCTACTAGTCTTCCTCAAAGCCAATGGGATAGAATTCGCAAGGAATTCTAGTTTTAAACTTTTTCCGTTTTAGAGATGAAAGAGAAAGAAAATTTCGTGCTAGGGAGAGAAGAAAGAATGATGTTGCCGCCCAACAGAGAGGGAGAGATCAAAATTGGGGCAAAGAAAAACACATCCACCTTATATATATCATGCATCATACTAGGTTTTAGATAAGATAAGATGTATCCCAAACTATCTTGTAAATCAAATTAAAATTTTGAATACAAAGTTGAGGTAGATTAAACTATCACAACCCTTCACCTTTGACTAGGTGAAGATTTTGGTCAACTAGGAATTAAAAAAAAAAAAACCCGATCATATGTGGACTCTTAGCTAGGGCAACATACACCTAAGGCAATCATAAAGGAATATAAGATAATATCATGATCTCCTAAAGGGGAGATAGCCGGCCATAAGAGATAAAAAGGAAGAAATTTTAAATTAAAAGAAAACACATCACGGAGAAACAAGAACACGAAAAAAATTATGTGTCACGTGCTACATAGTACATGTGTCCATTAACAATTCATTGTAATTATTACACACATAAAGGGTTTAAGCTATATTTATATAAGTATGTATGTGACGGAAAAGAAATACTCATATAATCTTAAAATAAGCTGAAAAGTATGGGTGTTACAGTAACCACCAAGAGTAACTTCATATCACTTTTATTTTATTTTCTTATGTTTATTTATGGTATTTTCCTATTTATATTAAATAATTTCTTTTAAAACACATTATACCTGAAAAATCATACTTTCATTTTTTATGTGCGTCAACTCTTTGTCTCTCTTTCTCTCATGAGATCTCCATCTCAATTTTATTTTTTGTGAAAAAGCAAAAATGGAATGGGAGATCCCACGCTCCTTACTCATTCGATTGCATCTATATCATCAATACGTAAACTATATCGTCAATACGTAAACATATAGTTTACATATCGCTAATAATTCTTTACTTAATGTATGCTACATTCTAATGTATCATATTTTCTATCATTCCCCTATCTTTGTTGTGGCCAAAAGATAAACAAGATCTTCAGATTTACAGTTAGTCATCTTAATAGATGAACATAAGAAAATAAATTAGAACGACCCCCTGCTAAGTAAATAATTTATTAATACTAAGTAAATTACACATTTACATAATTCAGATTGTGAAAAATAACTTGTAAACTCAACCAAGAATTAAAAGATTTTTCAATGACTTTTGAATATTTATTGTAGATTGAGAATTTTTTTTTGAAGCAAGTCGAATAAATTTGAGTAAATAAATAAATATTATAATCATATATGTGTGTCTGTGTGTGTGTGTATATATATATATATATATATATCATCATCTTTGCATATAAGTCTCCACCCCAATCAACATCTGAATATCCCACTAGCTGCAAATTATTTTCATGATAGCATAAACATAAATATGTTGTACTCTCAAAATATTCTTAACAACTTTCCAATGATCTTGCTAGGATTCATTGATAACGGCTAACTAAACAAACGATATAACCAATACCAGGGCGTGTATATAACATAACATACATCAAACTTCCAATGGAATTCGAATATGGGACTCTGTTCATGCTCACTTTTTCTTCTGGAGTTTTAGGACACATTTCTTGACCAAGGATTTCACTCTTTTCTATTGGAGTGTCGATGGGTTTGCAATCACGCATATTGAATCATTGAGTACTTTCTTAATATATGACTTTTATGACAGAGCAAGAGCATTTTTGAACGATCTCGATACATCTTCACACCCAGTATGAATGTTGCTTCACCCATGTTCTTCAGTTCAAAATTATAAGACTACCATTCTTTAATGGTAACTAACATTATATCATTCCCAGCCAAAAGGATGTCATCTGCACATAATGATAGAATTATAAAAATACCCTCAACATGTTTGACGTAAAAATAATGGTCTTCGTTGATCATCATCAAACCAAAAAAGGTTATAACCCTACGAAACCTAAGATACCATTGTCTATATGATTGTTTAAGGTCATATATTGATCTTAGGAGCTTGCATACTTAGCTCTCTCGGCCTTTTGTAACAAAATTCACAAGCTGGTACATTTTTAATTTAGTTCCCCATTCAGGAAAGCAATTTTTACGTCCATCTAGTGTAATTCAAAATCCAACTGGGCAATGATAGCTAAAATTAAACGTATAGAGGCAAACCTAACAACATGTGAAAAAGTGCCATTATAATCTATTCCTTCTTGTTGAGTGCAACGCTTAGCTATTAAACGTGCCTTATATATTTTTATAGATTCATCCTCCTTACATTTAATTTTGAGAATCTATTTGTTCCCAATAGCTTTATGCCCTGGTGGAAGATCTTTCAAGTCCCAGACATAGTTTGTTCTCATTAACTTTATTTCTCCTTACATTGCTAACTATTGATTTTTTATAGCTGATGAAAGAGTCTCTCTTGTACAATTCTTGGCTCATTTTCATCATGTAGAGCAATCATAAAATCTTCTGCCTCGATTTCAAAACTTCGACGAGGAACACTTTTACGAGTACTTCTCCATAAATAATCTTCTTGCATATTTGTATCATGGGTCAAAATGTTACTCCCATTCGGATCAAGGAGATGAGACATATTCTCATTCATTTCAGACGTATGATCCGTAGTAACATTAGTGCCAAGATCTTCTATCTCATATAGATTCAGATCTTGAATAGCTTCTTTTTTATAGGAAATTCATTCTCTAAAAATGTGACATCTCTTGATTCAAATTCAGTAAACTTCTGTCAATTTGTTCACTAATGAACACGTATCCTTTGGAATGTTCAGCATATATTATAAAAGTGGACTTCTTACATGTCAGTTCAAGTTTATCATGCTTAAAGAGTGAATTGTGAACATAAGTTGTTGACCCCTAAGGTGGCAAATTACATAAGTCTGAAGAGTTTTAGAAGAATAAGAGAAGAATTCTTGAACAACAAAGAAGATTCTGAGAAGGAAGAAGATTGAGAAAGAAAGATATCATTAACCTTTAAGAGAGAGAGAGTACAAACAGATAAATACTGAGGGGAAAGAAGAATAATGGGAAAAGACCATAATGCCCCTAAACCAACAAACGAATCACTTAACATTCCCCCGCAAAATTATTCTGGGGACAAGGATAAGTTTGTCACAAAGAAATTGAAACTGCTTTATTGGCAGTGGCTTTCTGAAAAGGTGTGCCAATTGATATTGAGATGAAATATGTTGCACCAAAAGACCTTTCTTCATGAATCTCTCTCAGACAAAGTGGTAATCAATCTCGACATGTTTAGTTCGATCATGTAAGATTGGATTTGATGCCAAGGAATTTGTTGAAGTGTTGTCACAATAGATGAATGGAGCCTTTGTTTGATAAACTTTGTAACACCCAAACTAATTTTACAATAAATTATGTGTTTAATTGATAATTTTTTCTCTTAATTATCCTATGATTATTTGACTTAACGTTTGGATTGAATTAATTAAATGTCTTGCAGAGAAACGATTCGAGGTGATCTAACGACTCATTATGTGCCTAGTATAATTTTAATATAATTGATATTAGTTATCCAAATTGTTGACTTACTAAGATTATATTTATTTGTATTTTTCTAAGCTCACTCACACCTATATTACTTACACCTTAAGAAAAAACCTTAGCACTATTTATTATTACTCTTTTTCTTCTTGAACGATCTCCCCCTCTTTCCCTTGTTCACTCATACATATGTACTTATACACCTTAGTGTATCCCTAACCTAGTTATTTTATACTTTCTATCTCTCTCACGCAGCCCTCTCAATCTCCAAACCTCTCTCACCCAGTCCTCTCAATCTCCAACCCTCTCTCTCACGCAGCCCTCCCATAGTGAACCCCTCTTTCTCAAAGCAAAATTGAATTGTAGAAATTCAAGGTCTATTTCTACCTCTTGGTGTTTACCTTGTTGTGAGGACGTGAAAAGATTTCCTCATAGAATTTTATCTTATAAGTAAGGATAAAGGTTTGTGATTCATAACTTTTTTTTTATTTCAATGTATTCAACGCTTTTAAATGTTTAAGTTTAGATTCACATGTTTTAATTTAGATCTGAATAATAATGAGTTTTAACACTCTTTTATGAATCATATAAGTCTCTTGAATCAATTTCAATAAGGGAGAAACGTTTTCAATAAAAAAAAATATATGATTTTTAATGAAAATTAGATTTCGGATTTTTCTGCACACTGTGAATCGACTTCATGTTTCATATATCAAACGATGGGATTCGAGTCTGAAATTTTGATGGTAGCTTTTAAACATGTTTAAATATATCCTGTATAAATTTTAGGGCAGAAATCAAAGTATATGATTTTATAGAATTTTTTAAATTTTCTATTTTGTTCAGAGGAAACAGTTTTAGGAAACGAATTTGTTTCCATGTTTTGACACCTAAATGACCTTGAAATTTCATGAAATTTAATTTTTGAAACCCTATCATTTTCATGATCATACTATATGAATTTTATAATTTTTAGAAAGCCCTAGTATAAGTTGTGTTCTATGTTTTATAACTAGAGCAAGTAAACAAGAAGTATCATGAATTTATAAAGCTATTGGAGTTTGGATTTGTACCATGATTATAAAGTATATAAATATTTGGATTTGATTCTTGAGCAGTGACTTAGTTTTCCACTCTACCATCTATGTCATAAACTATTGATTTTGTTTTATGTTTTCAATGACTATGTGAAATTGATAAAACATCTTAATGTGTAAATTTAATAGTTTTGGCACTTTGAGCGTTGACCCCTCGAAGCATTCTCTAGAAATTTGGTTTTACGAAGGACGTAAAGTAAGTAGAATTTTACGCATACTTTAATTTTTGTAAACTTCGATGTTGTATTGATTTATCATTGTGATGTCGCTTGATATTATGTTTAATTATATTTGTATGTATGTTGTTCGTGATGTAATTGTATTGTAATGTTAATGATTGTAAATACGTTCATACATATACATGAGGGCTTGTAGTATGAATATAATCAATTTAATTAAAAGTTTAAACACCTGGCGTGTGTTTATGCCATGAAATACGTGAGTGGAAAATGGGACGCGGGGGACCGACGGACCCGACAATGGTTGATGGTTAATGTGAATGGATGATCGTTTGACTTGTCCAGCGATATAATGTGAATGGATGATCGTTTGGCTTGTCCAATGATATAATATGAATGAATGATACTACGAGGGCCCGGTAGTCGAACAGGTTCCGTAATAATTGCCCACTTCCTCTGATTGGCTAAACATTATACAAGTGAGGTGGCGAATAAAGGAAAGAAATGAATGCAATGGAAATAGTAAAGAAATGAATGTGACAAGTTTGCATGGAAAGAATGTAATGAAACATAATTAATGAAAGCAAAGGAAATAAAGTGATAAAATGATTATAAAGTGTATGTCAAACACAAATGTTTTTAAAATGGAATTGAAGGCGCATGTGTTTGCTGAGTATGTGTAAGATCTTACTTACTGGGCTTTAGCTCATTCCGTGGTTTCTAAATATTTTCAGTTGAGGAGTAATTGCGAGAGACGATACATTACGGGCGAATTGGACTCAGTAGAATAGTTTGAATAAAGATTTTAGACAATTTTTTTATGATTAAATATTATTATTTTGATGATTTAACTTAAAATTATTGGTTGTTATTTGACTAAGTTTTCGTTGCAAAATTTTTATTATTATTTAAGTCTTTTGAATTCAATACTTATAAATTTAAATAAAGGATTTGATAAAGTTATATTTTAGATTAAGCTATATCTTTCATATTAAATGTTTAATTAACGTTAAAGTGGATATCACTTCCTAAAGTATAATCAATGAGGTTGTTTTAGTATTGAGGTGTCACAAACTCGAAAATCCTTCAATATTTCTCTGATCCAACAAAACTCGGCAGCAGCATTTGCCAAAGACTTGTACTCAACTTGTGTTGATGATCTAGCCACGGTCTTTTGTTTCTTGGCACTCCAACTAATGGCATTTGAGCCTAGAAAAATCACGAAGCCAGAAGTGGACTTCCTATCAGATGGGTCCCCTACTTAGTCTGAGTCACTAAAAGCCTGTAATGAGAGATTACCTGGTTTAAACATTATGCCATAATCCAAGGTTCCTATAAGATATCTTAAGATGCATTTGACAGCAACAAAGTATGTTGTAGTGGGAGAATTCATGTATTGACATACATGGTTGACAGTAAAACGCATATCAAGCCTAGTAAATATAAGATATTGAAGAGAACCTACAATACTTTTATAGAGAGTAATGAAGAGAACATGTATCAGGGAGTTTTAGAGGAGCAAGGAGTTTTACATGGGTTAAAGTTTAACATACTAGCATTTGAAGTAAGTCAGTAGCATTTTTTTTTATTTACAAAAATTTCAAAAGCATTTCTTGTGATTTCTAGACCTAAAATGTACTTAAGGTTGCCTAAATCTGTCATATCAAATCTTGCTTCAACCCATGCACAATAAGATCAATATGTTTGTCAATAGTTCCACTAATGATGATATCATCAACATAGAGTAAAATATAGGTAATGGAAGAAGGAGTAACACAAACAAACAAAGACTTATCAGCTTGAGAGGCAGAGAAGCCAAGAGAAATAAGATGACTAATGAACTTCTCAAACCATGCTCTAGGTGCATGTTTTAAACCATATAAAGATTTATGCAACTTGAAAACATAGGTAGGATGCTTAGAATTAATGAACCCTTGTGGTTGAGACATGTAAACTTCTTTAGCCAAATTTCCATGTAAAAATATATTTTTAACACCAAGTTGTCTAAGAGACCAGCCAAAGGTACTAACTAAGGAGATTAAGATTAAAATAGTAGGTTTCTTTATGATAGGGCTAAAGGTTTCACCATAGTCCAAACTGGCTTGTTGATGGAAACATTTAGCAACTAACCTAGCCTTATGTCGAGTAATAGTGCCGTCAGGATTGTATTTAAGTTTATAGAATCATTTGCACCTAACTATGTTCTTATTAGGAGGTAAAGGTACAAGGGTCCAAGTTTCTTAAGACATAAGGGCATTATATTCATCATCCATGACCTGATTCCAAGCAGGGATCCTAGATGCAATAGAGAAGGATGTAGGTTCAATTTGAGACTGGTTAAGTGAGGGACAAACAACATGTAAAGTTATCCTTTTATGAATACCAGACTTTCATCGAGTTTGCATAGGGTGAAGGTTTTTTATGTAAGTGCCAGCAGAATTAAAATGAGATGGAGGCTGCGTAATATTGAGATCAACAGGCAAATGAGAAGACAGATCAGGAAAAGCAGTACTATAAGTAGCCACAACAGAAGTATACATATCAGTGTGTAAAATAGAATCAGAACCAACATTAGTAACTAAGTCACTACTTGGTAAAGCAGTAAGTAAATCAGATGCAACAATAGATACATCAGTTGCAGAACCATTCTCAGAATTTAAATCAGAAACATATATGAATTCAGTCTCAGTAGTGGTAGGATTATTGTAAGATGGAGCAACAGTATTAGATCCAAAACAAGGAACATGAGGAGTGTTAGCAGGAGTAGATGAATTATTAGAGGAAGAAGGATAACCTAGACATAATATGGTTGTCTGAAGAGAGGAAGAAGAGTGTGATACCTGTTTTGAGGACCTTGGAGTGTTGATGAAACCTGTGTACTTGGAGTAGCCATTTTGGTAGAAAAAGGATGACAATGTTCATCAAATAGTACATGCCTCGATGTGTAGATTTCATAGAACGTATATCATAACATAAATATCCCTTTTGGTCATTAGCATATCCAAGAAACACACATTGGATAGATTTAGTATTGAATTTAGTTTTCATATTGGGTCGAAGACAAGGAAAACATGAACACTTAAAAACTTTCAAGTAATTGTAATATGGTTGTTTGCCAAACAGTTTTTCATAAGGTAAAAGGTTGGAAAGAATGGAACTAGGCATTCTGTTAATAAGGTAAACAGCAGAAGTAAAGGCAAAGTTCCAAAAATCAATAGGTATAAAGGCATGATGCATTAATGTGCGACCAGTTTCAACTAAGTGTGTGTGTTTTTGCTCAGCTATCCTATTTTGCTTAGGAGTGTAGGGACAAGTCTTTTGGTGGATAATACCATTGCAAGAAATTTTGAAAAGAGTGACTGGTGTATTCACCACCACCAACGGTTCTCAGATATTTAATAGAGGTAGAAAACATATTTTTAACCATAGTCTTATGAGCAATACAAAATTGATAAACAGACATCAAATTGGAAGATAAATGTGGTACACAATATACTTGAGGTAGTTGAAAAGAAGATGAAGAAGTTTGAAGCATACTTGAACCAGTGTGGGTGATAGGGAGAGACTGTCCATTACCAATGGAAATGCTCTCCTCACCGTTATACTAAGTTGGTGTAAAAATATTTGCTAGGTCAAATGTGAGATGTGAATTGCATCCAGTATCTGAAATCCATACCTATGGGTCAGTGTTCTTTGAAAATTGAGCAGTCATTGCAGCAAGATTTTGTGGTGGATTTCGTCCTTGGTAGGAGAAATTCATCCTACGGTAACAATCCGCTGCTCCATGGCCTAATTTCTGGCAAATCTGGCATTGTATACATGTTGATTGATTGCTATTTGGAGCATCAGGTTATGAGGAGGAATAGTTCTTGAAGTTCTACTGCACTTGTAGTGGAGGAGCTCCAAGAATAAATGTTGTATGATGGGAACTCCAATTCTAAGATCTTCCCCCACGATTTGAGTTGAATATGCCAGACCTATTTCCTCTGAAGCTTTGAAACCCCTTTCCTATATTAGTGCCTCTGTTCAGAAAAGAAGCAAGAAAGGTTGTATTAGGGAATAAATTTTCTTGAGGCTTATGTTGGGATTCCAAAAAAATTTCTTCGGACTTTAAAAGGACGTGTAATTCTTCTATAGACAAGGGCTCAACTTGAATACGTATAGAGGTTTGTATAGTGTTGAAATCATTGGAAAGACCGTTAATGGTGTAAAGAATAATATCTTCATCCTCTATATTTACAGAAACAGCTGCTAATTTATCCAGTACCTCTTTAATACGTTGAACATAGGAGTCGATATTTTTAGAAGGCTTCTTCGAGATAGATTGAAGATTTGACTTGAGTTGGAGCACATTTGTTCGATACACGAAGGAGAAACGTCGTTCAATAGATTTCCAGACTTCTCTAGAAGATTTGTAGCCCACTACATATGACAGAGCAGTGGGTGCTAAGGTCGCGTTGATCATTATCATGAGTGCGTGATCTTGAGCTATCTATTAGTCATATCTAGGATCGTGAACATCAATATCCCCATTCTTGATAAACCATGAAAGACATTGGATCGTCAGATCAATATAGTCGTATGAGATTTAAGAATGGATGAAATTTGGTATTTTCAGAGAATATAATTTGTTGAATCTAATCAAATTGAGATTAGCTTACAAATGTTAGACATAAGAAAAATAGGAGAGTGAGATGTTGATTCAGCCATAACCGTGAAATTGGAGGGTGAAAAGTTAGGGGTATGAATTGGGGAAAATGAGGAAGCGGGTAAAGGGTGAGAATTTTTATGAAGATTACTTTTGGAAGCAGGTTGTTCCTATGGAGTTTCTTGAGCAACGGCGAACGGATTTTATGTGTTCTCTGCGATGGATCTTTGATGCGTGTCAACAGTGTTCTGATACCATGAAGAGTTTTAGAAGAATAAAAAGAAGAGAAGAATTCTTGAACAACAAAGAAGATGCTGATAAGGAAGAAGATTGAGAAAGAAAGATATCATTAACCTTTGAGAGAGAGAGTACAAACAGATAAATACTTAGGGGAAAGAAGGATCATGGGAAAAGACCATAATGTCCCTAAAATAACAAATTAAGCACTTAACAAAGTCAAGTTTCATGCCCGTCCAAAGTTCATATGGGGTAGAAGTTACTAATTTCGAAAGCATAAGGTTAAGTAGATATGCAGCAGTAAACAACGCATCTTCCCAATATGAAATGGATAAGCTTGCTTGTGTCATCATAGAGCTTACCATTCCTTCTTTATGCAACATCATTTTGTTGCGGAGTTCCAGGAATAGTTAGTTGTTTAATCAAATAATTCTTTGTATCGATCAGAAAGATATTCACGACCTCGGTCCATTCTTAATACTTTTATCTTTTTTATCTATTTGATTCTCATCCAATTTCATAAATCATTTAAAGTAGTCAAATGCTTTAGATTTAATGAGATATTAAATAGACATAACTGCAACACGTGAAAGCATCAATAAAATTGATGAAATATGAAACACCACGCCTCGTCTTTACATTCATTATTCTACATATATAAAAATGAATTCATTCCAAAGGATAATCACTCTTCTTGCCTTTCCAACTGATTTTCTAGTTGTTTTTTTCAGCAAGACAATGCTCCCTTATAGGCAACTGAATCTTTATAAGTGAGTTTAATAGACTTTCCTTAGAAAGTCTATTCATTGTGTCTTGCCCTACATGACCTAATCTAGCATTTTATATATTAGCATCACATTATTACTAGATGATGCTATTAAAGAAAAATAATAGTACTTCTTGCATTATTATGTTAGTGTCTAGAACAATAAAACCATTTGAAAAATAACCAAACCCATAGTACTTATTATCTAAATAAAAGTTTGCACCACTTGAATGAAAAAAATTTGAAACTTAAACCTAGAAGAACAACTATAGAGATTAAGTTGCGCCTTATCTCAGGCTCATAAAAGACATCATGCAGGAGTAAAGTTTGACTACCACATAACTCAAGCTTGCAAATGCAAATTCATTTTACTTATATTTTGGAATCGCTTCCTACATAGATCCATCTTGCTCCCACTAGGACTAGACGATACTCTATAAATGCTCTCCTCTCTCCAGCTACATGGTCGGTTGCTCTTGAATCCACAGTCCACACAAGATAACATTCAGTAAGTAATAATGAGAAGTAATGTTAGAAACTACCTTGTCTTTCTTGGGTTCATTGGGAGACACAATGCATTCATGCACATTTTTTTCTTTCCTTTATTGAAAATTTGGAATTTTCCTTTCTCTTAAAACCTGTCTTTTGGGAACCTGTTTCAACAACATAAGCATGAGTAGAAGTTTTCGCAACTTCCAAGCGCTCAGTTTCTAATTTCACATGACGTGTAATATCATTAAAAAAATTATATTTTCATTATTTGTCATGTTGAACTTCATGTTTTCCCAATTTTGAGGGAGGGAACAAATGACAGGTAGAACTTGTTATTCGTTAGTTAATGCATGCCTAACACTATATAACTCTATGATCATGTTTGACATCTCTCTCTGATGTTGTTTCATTGTATGAAGTTGATGCTTCACATACGTGTCAAATTTTATCGTGAGTTATCTTAGTCTAGTTGCTGAAGTGAAACCAAATTTCTCTTTTAAAGCATCCCACATATCCTTGGCAACTTCAAATATCTCAAACTCACATATAAGATCATCTTGCATGAAGTTCAACAACGTAATACAAGCAATGTTATTCTTTAATTTTCATAAATGATAAACCTCTTGATCTCTTCTATATTGAGAAAAAGTACCATTTTCAGGTGCGATCATACTATGTTCAAAGGGTTTTCAGAACTTCTTGTTCCTCGAGAATATACTAAACTTTCAACACCAAATATCAAAATTATCACCATTCAGTTTTTCACCCTTATTCATTTCAGCTATTATATTTTTAGATGCAGAAGTTATATCAACTACAACATATAAACACAATAGCGCATATAAATACTAGCACTTTAAAAGATAACACACATTCACATCTTAATATTATGGCAAATTCAATTAAGTCAATGATGATATGATATTGAGTTTGGAATCGAAAGTTTGCAGTACTTACAATCATCTCCCACACAAAAATATCGTATCACCATTACTTAGTTTGTATGCTCAAAACATTGCACATATGAGAATACACAAATCTCATTTATCTTAACATTGCACAAAGAATGATGTTGTTGAAAATGCGTGGGCCTTGGTAGCAATCATAAACAATTGTGGTCATGTTTTAAATATGTCTACACATGTTGCTAATAGTTCTTGGATAATTGATTCTGGTACTATAGATCATATGGAATTTGATTCTAGATAGATCTCTCCCGTTAAACCATCCTCACAAATTTCTATTGTTAATACTACCTCAACCCAAGTTACTGGGGAGTTGTTTGCAACTCACTGATACTTTGAATTTAGATTCTATTTTAGTTGTTCCATCTTTGAACTATATAGCCACTTGTTAGTTTATCAAATAACCATAACCTTATCTTGTGTAGTAATTTTTTTGCCTAATTTTTGTGTGTTTAAGGATATTCGAATGAGGAAAATGATTGGTAATGGTATCGGATAAGGGAAAGTTGTATTACTTAGATTTAGTGTCAAAGAATTCCAATAAGTTGTGCCAATCTTTGACGATGAATGGATCTGAGGGGGAGAAGAAGAAATATGATATTTGGTTTTGGCATCGACGTCTGGGGCATGTTACATTTGGTTATTTATAGAAATTATTCCCTAGTTTATTTACGAAATTTGATGCTTTTAGTTTCAAGTAATGTTTGTGAATTGGCAAAATGCCATAGTTTTTCATTTTCATTAAACTTGAATAAGAGTCATTTATCATTTGTGATTATACATTTTGATGTTTGGGAGCTGCCTAGAGCTGCTACTTTTGGTGAAGCTCGTTGGTGTGTTACTTTTATCGACAATACTATAAGACGACTTGGTTGTGTTGGATGAATTCCAAAGAAGAAGTGAAATTGTTATTTCAAAAATTTCATAAAATGGTTCGTACCTAGTATAATGCACATGTTCAGGTCCATAGTGAAATGGAGAAGAATATCATAGTTTGGAACTTCAAAAAAATTTGCTAGTCCACGAAATTGTTCGTCAAACCACTAGTTCTAATACACCTCAGTAAAATAGGGTTGCCGAAGGCCAAAATCGACATATTTAATCAACCAAGTACCCTCAAGTTATGTCAACTTCAGGATAGCATACCAGGCTCTTATTGAAGTAATTATTGTCCCTATTGTCCCAAATTTACCTCCTCATGTTTTGGTTGTGTAGCATTTGTACATTGGCATAAATACCAGGGAAGCAAATTGACTTCTTGAGCATTGCGATCCTTTTTTCTTGGATATGTTGCTCACTAAAAGGAGTACCAATGTTATCATCCACCTCAAAGAATGTTGATCACAATGGATTTTATTTTCCATGGTCGTTGTATTTCTTCGAGTTCGAATTTCAGGTGGAGTTCCGTGAGGAAATTTAGACTCTAGACCATGAAATAAGTGAATTCGCTAAAGCTGGTAACTAGA
The DNA here is from genome assembly GCA_003255025.1 of Datisca glomerata. Taxonomy (NCBI): domain Eukaryota; kingdom Viridiplantae; phylum Streptophyta; class Magnoliopsida; order Cucurbitales; family Datiscaceae; genus Datisca; species Datisca glomerata. Next base: position 1,210,896 of record QANY01013209.1, on the reverse strand, counting down.
ATGTGGGAAATTTGGATATGAGTGGTATAAACTTGGACTCCGGTGAAAAAAAGACAGTTAATCAAGTAGTGAATGATTTGGATTTGAGTGGTATATCGTTGAATCAAATTGGTGATGAACATCCAGAAAGAACCTGAAAGTGTGACACTACCTTCAACTTCTCCCGAGTTTGAGACCCTCACTACTGATATACCATACCAATCGATTGCTAGGGATTTTCATGAGTTAGTGACTGGACCATTCCGAAAATAGTTACCACAGCGTCACACCTGAGTATTCTTAAACCCACATATGAACCTGAACTTTCTAGTAAAGTTAAATGTCACATGAGTCACTATGTGTCTAACCATCATCTGTTAGAATCAAATCAGTCATTTGTAAATCAATTATCTACTTTATCCATTCCTAATAGTGTGTTGGATGCCTTAGCTGACCTAAAGTAGAAGAACGAATAGATGAAATCCTTCCAGAAAATATGAAACAAGAGAACACATTGATCTTCCTCATGAAAGAAACTAGTTGGATATCGGTGGAGTTACAAACTGAATTACAAAGTAGATGTACAAAGTAGATGACGCAATTAAACATTTTAAAGTGAGGTTGGTGGAAAATGGTACAGTCAAGTCTATGGGATTGATTATACAAAGACATTTGCACCCGTAGCTAAACTTAACACAATTCGGGTCTTATTGTCTTTAGCTACAAAATTTGTTTGGCTATTATAACAATTCAATGTAAAAAATGCATGATATCAGAAAAACACAATGAGAAAGGATGCAAAATAAAGAAATCATTGTATGAATTGAAACAATCTGAGAGCATGGTTTGATAGATTCACAAAGTATATGATATCCTTTTGCTACCATTAGAACAATTCAGGCCACACATTATTCTTGAAGAAACAACAAGATAAGATCACTACATTTATTGTATTTGTGGATGGCAATGGGGGTTATAAGGAACTATCCTGGCGAAAGGAAGGGTCTACAAAACTACCTGTCCAAAGATTTTGAGATTAAAGATCTTGATCCTTTGAAATATTTTCTTAGGATTGAATTGTCTGATCTGATAAAATATTTTTTTCTATCTCAACGAAAATATGCCTTAGATTTGTTACAGAAGACTGGTATGTTAACATGCCAACCAGTTGATACACTTGTAGAAGAAGAATTGAAGTTGTGTAATGAAGAAAATGAGGTTCTAATTGATAAAGGAAGATATCAGAGACTTGTAGGAAGATTGACGTATTTAGTGCATACAAGACTAGACCTTTCTAATGCATTAAGTATTGTCAGCCAATTAATGCATGAGTGCAGTTATGCGCATTTTGAGATATCTGAAGTTTGATCCTGGAAAGGGAATTTTATTCACTAAAAATATAGATTACCTAATCGTGAATGCATATGCCGATACAGACCAAGCTGGAGCAGTAGATGACAGACGATCCACTGAATGTTACTTCACCTTTGCAGGTGGTAATCTTGTTACATGGAGAAGCAAGAAGCAGAATTTGTCGCTTGCTCGAGTGCAGAAGTAGAATTTAGAGGTATGATACTTGGTTTGTGCAAAACTGTGTCTAATCATTTCTATAAAATGTCCACAAATATAATAATGCTTAGTTTGTGGGTCTTATAGAGTTTAGCTCACGAGAGTAAGATATTTAACCAAGAGTTTTTTATGACTTGTAAATATTTAGTTTCACATCTAGTGAAGTTGAGCATTTTACTAAGAAAAGATGGTAGTACATTAACTCTGCTATATAGAGTGACTTATCTTGATCACTAGATTGAGTATCTAGTTAATGTACTAGTGCATTTGGAATGCATTGAAATGATTAATGAACCCGATTTTCAGTCTAGTACTATCAAATAAGAATTAAGACTCATTGCTATTATTTTATGAGTGCTCTCAATCTTGAGAAAATTATGAGCTCATATTTAGTAATTTAGTTATTTTGATTTATTAAGAATGAGACTCTATAAATTAACATATTTCGTAGGTTGGATGACTGAATTAATAGATAGTGAGTTTATAGATTCTCAATAGTAAAATCTATAGACACTTTTAATTAAGGTATATATTACCTCTTAGCTAATTTATTTATGTGATCACAGGAAACTCAGTACTTAGTATCTTTGGTGGAGTACTCGAGATCTAATAATTTTACTTGAGACATCAAAGATAAAAATTATAATAGTTGACCTATAGAATGAATTTGGAACCTAAGGATATCAAGATGTGTGGAAATATTATGTCGATATAGTAATTAACTTAATTATACGCGGTATTATATTATGGATGAGCATTATATAATAATTAATAAGTCAATGATAGTTATATCGAGTAATATAAACTATACTTAGAGTTCAATTATGATTTTATAATGGAGTCAATCATAATTGATAATTAATAAATTTGATCATGGATTTAATCGATGGGAATTATTAATTATGTAGCTGAATTTATTTTTATCCTTATGGTTCATTTATTAGTCTCGAATTTGAATTACGTTGTGACGAGATTTATTTAATAAATAAATAATTTAACGTAGTTAATCTATAATTAATCAAGTGATTTAAAGAACAACTTCAATCTTAATTTTGAGAAGACGTGGGAATTATATTCCCAAACATTGCCTTTTAAGAGGGTTGCATTCATCAAGGGTCATTATAATTGGTAGTTCCCATTGGTTTGAATAAAAAAACGTTGCATTTTAATAAACTGCAACTCATGACTGCCAATGAAGTTTTGAGCTGTTTCTTCAAGTAAAACTGTTTTTTTATAGTATCAAGAGAGACAACAAAGTTCAAATAAATTCAAGTAAAACTGAATTGATTTTTTATTTTGATTTATTTTTTGAGTATTCATCCGCTCGTTATTTTATTGACGGTTCGAGATATAGTAATAATGAATACGAGGTTTTGATTTTTTATTTTCATGTTTCAAAAGCTATTTTTCTTAATTCATATAAATGGTTGTTTCTCAAAATTTTGAAGATCCGATATTTTCCGTGCATTGATTTTTGTAAATATTATTCTCCATATTTCAATAATAAATAATTTCATGGAATATCTAGAGTCCTTGAATGTTGGATTTCAGCAAACTCCAAAAAAGCACAGTTCACTATTATCGTAGTTTATGAAATTAATTTAATTCACAGAATAATAATTTCCAACAAATTAATAAACCAACCACAGGAAATTAGAAAAATAGAAAATCAGATTTAACGAGGAAAACCCTCCAGTGTGAAGGAAAAAACCACATGACATATTCCGAGTAATATCTCTATTATAAAAATAATGGGGTTATAGCAAGTTCTTCTATAGATAAAATTATAGATTTACACCAATCGAATAACTTGATCTACGTCACTAATAATGGTAGATACACCAATATAAATCTCATCAAATAAAGAGAATCAAAATCACAACGGTAGAGATAACGGAAAAATTGCTATTGAAGATGACTCCGATGAACCAACAAAGACACTTTCAAATTGTCGAGACGATGAAGTAAAAACTTGTCGTGATCACGTGATAAAATTTTTCCTATTTTCTCATAAATTTGTTCCACTCACCTAAAGTCTATTTCTCTATTTGTTTTTGTCTAAATCACGTCTGGCTTGAAGAAAATTATAAGCCAAATTTGCAACTAGCGGCTGCATAAAGATTGAGACTTTTTATCTCAATTAGAAAATATGTTTTATTGTGTGTAACACATACAACCAACCCAATACACCTATAGGCCACATAATTTTGTTGGGCTTTTGCTTCCTTGGACCTTAAGAAGTCATGCCACCTCCAATAGAAGGGACAATCCAACAAAGTCCCCCTCCCGACTAGTTGGAGGTGGGCATCATGCCCGCCAGCTTCATGTATATCTCATGTTTCTCCTTGGGTTAGGTTTTTATCATCATGTTTGACCTATTATCATCTGTATGGACTTTCAGAATCTCCAATTGCTTATCATTTAACTTATCATGTATCTAATGATATCTTACATCAATATGCTTTGATCTCGAATGGAATGTCGGATTTCGTTAAGATGAATAGCACTATGACTATCACAGTACAATATGTATTTCTACTGCTTAAACCCCAAATCTTGCGAAAACATCTTCATCCAGAGTATTTCTTTGCAACCTTCAGTAACTATTATAAACTCAGCTTCACTAGTTAATAGAGCAACACATTTCTGTAATTTAGACTGTCATGATACTGCCCCTACGAAAGTAATCAGATATCATGATGTCGACTTTCTAGAGTCAAGGTCACCGACCATAGCTGCATCTGTAAACCCCTCAAGTACATGTGTTCCATTTTCAAATGATAAGCATAGCCTCGAAATACCTCTGAGATATCTAAGAATTCATTTTACTACTTCTCATTGTTCTCTGCTAGGATTTGACAAAAATATGCTTATAACTCCAACTGTGTGAGCTATGCCCGACCTCGTACATACCATGGAATATATCAAACTACCCACTACTGACGAATGTAGAATTCTATTTGTATCTTCCTTCTCTATGTCAGTAGAAAGGCTTTGCTTGGAACTCAGTTTCAAACGACTGCTAAGAGGTGCGTCTACTGATTTTGCTTTGTCCAAGTGAAATCATTCAAGCACAAGTGTATCTTTCTTATGATAACCACAACTTCTTTGCTCTTCTATCATGGGTAATCTTCAGGCCAAGAATTTCCTTTGCATGCCCCAGATCTTTCATTGGAAATGATTCACTCAATTCTCTCTTCAACTGTTGGATTTTACTATTATCTACAACAATAGTAAGCATACCATGTACATAGATTATGATAATGATAAAGTTACCATCTGGGAATTTCTTGACAAACACACAGTGATTTGAAGTCGTCTTCTTCTACCCATACTCTCTCATGAAGGAGTCAAACTTCTTATACCACTGTCTTGGAGCTTGCTTTAACCCGCATAGACTTTTTTTCTATTACAAACAAAGTCTTCCTTCCTTTTGACCTTAAAACCCTCTGGTTGTTCCATGTATATCTCCTCCTCTAAGTCACCATGGAGGAAAGCGATTTTGACGTCAAGCTATTCAATCTCCATATCCATGTTGATGGCTAAACTCAAAACATCACGAATGGATGACATTTTCACTACAAGCAAGAAAATATTTTCAAAATCTACATCTTTTATGTGATTGAAACCTTTCAAAACCAATCCTGCCTTGTACCTTGGATGTGAGCTAGTTTCTTCAGTCTTTAATCTGTACATCAATTTGTTCTTCAATGCTCTTTTTCCCTTAGGTAAGCTCACCAGCTCATAAGTGTGATTCCCATGCCAGGATTTCATCTCATCTTGCATTGCTTACAACCACTTCTCTTTCTGAGCATCATTCAGAGCTTTTGTATAAGTTTCTAGCACATACCCATCAATGATCAATAAGTATTCATAAAGAGAGAACCTGGTAGACGGTTGTCGTTCTCTACTGGATCTTTGTACCTGAGTAGTCTCATTAGTTGCTGCTCTAATTTTGATTGATCGGCATATGATGCTGGCTCGTCAGTATTTTCATCATCAATACCATTACCATCAGTACCCATACCATCACCATTCTCTAGACATAGCAACTGAATCTAAGTCAATCAAATAATCAGAACTGATAAGACTTCTTAACCATTTAGATTCTTTAATAGTCTGATCTTCGAGGAATAAAACATGTCGGATTCTACCTATTTTTTTTGTCAACTGGACCTCACAAGTGATCGCCAAACTCATCATGCCCATAGCCCATGAAGATACACTACTTTGTCTTGCTATCAAGTTTAATCTAAAGATGTTGATGGAGAAAGATTAATCAAGTCGACCACTATCACAATTACTTTACCCCAAAAAGATCTTGGTAGATTTGCATTTGATAGCATGCACTTTGCTCTTTCTACAATGGTGCATTTATACCTCTCCACTACACCATTGAGTTGTGGAGTCTTTGAAACTGTCATCGAATGACGAATACCGTGGCTTTTACAGTACTCATGAAAGGAACCCATGTATTCATCATCATTATCTTTCCGGATACACTTTAGTAATTTTATTGTGTCTTTTTCGACTCAGGCATGAGATTCTTTAAAGACACTAAAAATATGGTCTTTAGATTTCAAAATCTAAACCCTACTTTCCTAGAATGATAAGCTATAAACGTAATAAAATATGAAGCATCCTTAAGTGATTTAGTATTTATAGGACCACACACATTAGAATGCACCAGATACAGAACATTAGAGCTTCTATCAAAAGTTATTTTGAATGACACCCTATGTTATTTACCAGTCAAACAGTGTGCACAAGTCTTAACTAACGTGCCTTTTATGATTGGGATAAGTCGCTTCTTGACTAAGATCTCAAGCCCATTTCTAACTTATGTGGTCATGTCTCTTGTACCACAATTCACTTGTGGGATCACCCCCCATAGCATTCATTGAGCCACTGCTAAGTTTTGTAGATGCATATAAAGCATGAGATTTTTCATTCATCTGACCACTATCAGTGAAGCTTTGGTGAGCTTTCATTTACCTTGACCAAAATTTTTATGTTATCCATTTTCGTCTAGGTAACCTATCGAAATCAAGTTTAGTCGAATGCTTGGCACATGTCTCGCAATTCTGAGTACCAACTTATGCTAGTATTTGTCTCTAGACACATATCTCTAATACCGACAACATTAGAGGTTCTCTCGTTACTCATCTTCACGATACCAAAGTCACTTGCTTTGTACGTTGGGAAAAGATCCCTTCTGGATGTAAGAAGAATGGTGGTAGCACTATCAATTACCCAATTTGTGTCTAGGCCCGTGACATTCACAACATTTTCCATTACAATAATAAAGACATCTTTGTTGGTGGAAACAACTATTTCTGATCCGTCATTTTTTATCATTGTTTTCCTTCTGCTGTTCTGCTTACAGTTTTAGACAACCACTTTTCTTATGACCCATCTTCTTGTAGTGATATCACTGAATACCAGGTATCATGGATTTACTTCTCAAACAACCCCGATTACCGTTCTTGTTCTTGCTCTGACTTTCCGTAACAAGAGCCTTTGACTGACTGGTAGAAGGATCCAAGGTTTTTCCTCTTGTTTCTTCATTCAATAAACTACTTTTAACTGTACTCATCAAAACTTTACCATTAGGAGAGGAATTAATCAACGACATTACCAATATTTTAAATCTATCTAGCAAGGAACTGAGAAGTAACAAGGCCTGAAGCTCGTCATCTAGAACCATTTTTATGGTAGAAAATTGATTCACAATATTCTGTATCTCATTCAAGTGCGTTGCAATTAAAGCCCCATCTTTGTATTTTAGGTTGACAAGCTTTCTTATCTGAAAAAATTTATTCCCAGTTGTTCTCCTCTCATATAACTCTTTTAGTTTATTTCACAAAGAGTGTGTAGAAGTCTCATTCAAAATATGGTGATACACATTATCATCCACCCAGTGACGTATAAAACTCTCAACTTGTCGATTTAACAAATCCCAGTCTTCATTACTCATATTCTGCGGTTTTCCCGAATCACCATTAAACGGAGCATGATACTTTTTGTAATAAAGGAGATCTATCATTTTTTCTTTCCATAGCTGCCAATTAGCCCCATTCAAGCTACTCATCCTGGTTGTATTAACCTCCATGACTACCCTGGTGACTATAAACTGATATTGAACCAAGCTCTAATACAACTTGTTGGGATTTTTCCAAACCGCAATAAGCACAATTCACTATTATCATAATCTATCGAATCAACTTAATTCACAGAATAATCAATCTCAAATAGTGGATACACCAAAGTAAATCTCGCCAAAAAAAGAGAATCAAAACCACAACGTTAGAGATGACGGAAAAATTATCATTGAAGATGACTGAGAAATATTTGTCATGTGATCACGACAAATGTTTTCTCTCATCGTCTCGGTAATTTGAAGGTATGTTCATGATAATTTCTTCCAATCACCTCAGGTCCATTTCTCTCTATTTTTCATCTAAATCACGTCTCGCTTGAAGAAAATTCTAAGCCGAAATTGCAACTAGCAGCTACATACTTTTTATCTCAATTAGAAGTATAGGCCCAACGAAAAACCCTTATACAAATGGGTTTTATTTTGTGTGTTATATGAAAAATTTCTGGTACTCTAGAGTACCAAATATTTAGTACTTCTCCATATCATTTGATAACATGTGTTCTCATTTTAAAAATTTTAAGAATTTATTTATTCTCACTCCTTAAAATCTGAATTAAATATAATATTTTTTAGTACTTGATGATTGATGATATATAAGAGTACTGAATATTCAGCACTCTAGGTATACCGAATACTATCTCGTGGTTACACACGCAACCAACACCGTTCACCTATAGGCCACATAATTTTGTTGGGCTTTTGCTTCCTTTGGCCTTAAGACGCCATGAATAGTGGGACAACCCAACATTGAAGAAATTTGAAAAAGTGGGGGTACCCCAAGTGCGGGTATGGATTCTGCTGATGATGGCTTTGATCTGGGTCGAATGCAAAGTCTGAAAAATAAGAAGAATAGAAGACAAAAAATAAAAGAGTAAAAATGGTGAAAAGAGATTGCTCGATAGTACTTAAATTTCATTTTTTTTTCATGCCTTAAAATTACTATGCTTACTCACTCATTCCAATTTCAGCATCTTCCATATGTGTTGATTTTTTTTGTCTTCTCTGTTTTTTTCAGGTAACCCAACATGACTCGCATTACATGTAATCTAAGTTTACAATCTTTTGAGACAATTTAATTGCAACAGAAAATATAAACACTTCTAATTTATAAATATAATTACAATTTCAATATCAAACAAAATTATATTTTTACCCTCATATGAAATAAAACAAAAGCATTTTCTTCTTCACACTTTTTCTCTCATTTTATTAATTTAATTAAAATTAACATAATTATAATTTTTAGTCTAGCATTATTAATTAATTTAAATGCTAATAAAAAATAATTAAGATTAATATTAAAATTTCACGTGAATATTTTTCATTAAATCTCTTATTTTATTAATTTAATTAAATTTATTTTTTTCAAATTTAGTCCAACAATATATAATTTATTTAAATATTAATAAAAATTAATATTAAATTTACACGTCAAAATATTTTTAGAAAATATATAATTAAAAGAATATTTAAGTTGTATCTATACAAATTTACAAAAAAAATTAATATGTGCCATACATAGCAATAATAAATTCTCACCTAAGAAGCACCAACACTTCAATTTATGCAGAGTGTCGGTGTCGGACACATCTCGGATACCGACATGCTTCTGACACCCTCTGACATGTGTCTGACACGACAAAATCCTGTCTGAATTTTGATTTTAATTTTTTTTTATTTTTGGACATGTGTCAGACACGCCAGTACACATTCTCACACGTGTCGGACACACCAGGACATGTTCCCGACACTTTTTAGACACATTTTTGGAAAAAAAATTAAATAATAAAATATAAATGATATAAAATAACAACATTTTAACTTGTAAATAAAGAAAGAGTAAAGGGTGAGAAAAGAAAAGAAAGAAAGTTAAATTTTAAAATATATTAAATATAAAATGATATAAAATCTTTTTATTGCCAAAACCCTTAAACTTTAAACTTTATAAAACTAAAACTCACTCGATTAATCGGCTGCATCTCTAACTAGTGAGCTATTTTAATTCATCTTCTTGATATGACCGATACTGTAATTAGTTTTTATGTAAATATCTACTTTTATACTTATTAATAGTATTATATATATGAGTGTGTGTGTGTGTGTAGAATTGTATATATAATGTATCCTCGTATTCTACATTTTTAAAAAATAATGTGTCAACGTGTCGGTGTCGTGTCGTATCTGTGTCGCGTGTCAGTGTCCGTACTTCTTAAATTATTACTCATCACTTCATAGATTATAATGTAGAATCAAACATGACAATCATCTTTTACAAATAATTGAATTGCACATAATTGAATTATCAACAATTAAATTGTGATGATCAGTCTAAATTGTGCGAACCAAACAGTCTTAGTGTTAATAACCCCTATTTTTTGGCATTTGTTTTTTGTTGATATGTAATTTTTTTTGTTGATTTTAAAGGAGATATTGTTTATGTTGTTTCAAAGGAGATTTTGCGCCAATGAGATTATAGTCGAATTATTTGGACATTTGATTATCGTTTTGCTTGGCCGTCCATTTGTAACCGAGGATGTGAGGACTACCTTTCTTAGTTAAAAACTAGTATGAATACATACTCAGGTTTTTACCTAAAATGAACCCCCTATATTTTCTAATTTACTAAAAATGACCCAAACATTAATTTTTGTTGAACTGGAATGCCCCTTCATGAATTTCAAATGATGGCAAAAAAGAAAAAAAATCAAATTAAATCAATCATAATTACACATTTTCATAAAGTAACTTCTCGGCTATTCAACCTGATGTTTCATGTACCCTCCTTTTTCTTTGTGTACTATCTCATTTCTTCATTTTCTCGTACTCGAACGAACAACTCTCTCTCTTTCTAACTCTCTCTCAAATCACTGCAATTTCTCTCTGTCTCTTTCAAAATCACATCGAACCTCGTCTCTCACAGTAAACTTCACAACAAGGTATGTTTCTTTCTCGAATTTTTGAGTTTTTGGGTTTTTTCTCTTGGGTTTCTATCTATGGTTCTCTGTGTTTCTAGGTGTTTCTCTAGTTTTTTCTATAGGGTTTCTAGGTTTATGTCTCCTTTTACTGTAATGCCCATGTTATCGAGGACATCGAGAAGAAGATGACTGACACTCAGCTATCCCTCTTTAGGGGGACATGCTTTGGGCATTTTCTAGATATCCCAATACTAAAATTTTCTGCCACCAAGTTTTGATCTTGCTTCTGAGGGTGAGATTTTTTTCTGGTCAACGAGAAGCCAATCTGCTTCTCCAAGAAAGAGTTCGCATTAGTGACATGACTGAGGTTCGGTGCGGCTCGTGACGAGAAGAAGACACGTGGCCCCAACAGGATATGCAAAGTACAGAAAATATCCATGGCTGCTTTGGAGGAAAAGTTTAAGAATCTGGGGTAGATTCTGATGTTGTGAATGTTGGGGGTTATGCCCTCAAAATATTTGTATTTACATTTTGATATGAAAGTTAAAGAAGATTACATTTTTCTTATAATTGTTCTTTTAAATTATTGTTTAATAATTTATATAAATATTTGAAAATTTTATATTCATTAATGAGACTATGATCTTATATTAGTACAAGAGGATTATGATCATAGATAATAAATAAAATTATCAGCAACATATTAAATTATGAAATTTTTAATGAATGGTTGCTAGTACGGCTCACTAAGTATTATGAATATATGTGATCTAGATCTGGATCATTGATGTGGATATACATCTTAGTGAAAGTACTTTATATAATAAAATTATATATGACATGATCGATGTGAATTAATATCTTTATTAATGTGCCATTTATCATAAATATTTAATACACATCAATTCGATGATTATATGTAGATCAGTCTGAACCATGAGTAGTCATTAGCTCATATACATGTCTACTAGATCTTTTGATTCACTCATTAAGGTTTTTTTGTTAATCAGTCTAGTGACTCTTATTTTAGAGATTCAGTGATGTGGATGGCTGGGGAAATGATCTTATAAGATTTAGAATCTAAGCTTTCCTAACGGATCGTATATTGGTTTCCTTAACTGTTCATACTGGAACTGAATGGTTATTGAGCTCAAATTTATAATAAAATTATAAATTAGCCATTCACTAGTGGATTAATGGTACTTATGGATCAAGATGTAATTAAAATTGTAGAACGGTAATTTATGAACCAATAATTGGAGGACAGAATTACATGAAATGATTATGTCAGCAAAATACATGAGAATACTCTGTAAATACATTCTATAATCTGTAAGAGTGCAGTTTCATATTTATAATGGAGTAATAATAGAATTAATAAATAAGAATATTTAATTAAAGAGTTTAATCAATAATATGGTTTATTAGAGCTTAGAATTACAGGTTCATGGTCCCCAAGTCACATCTATACTATGATGTCTAGGGTGTGAATATTTTAGGATATGAGAAAATGACTGACTTGCAAATGGAATTTTTATTATGGGGCAAATACATAATTATGAGATAATTATGTGTGATTAATTAATTAAATTATTTATATATTTAAATATAATTTTTGGAAATGATATATATATATATATTTATATATAATCATTGATATTTTTTAATTATCATAAGTGAGACAGAATATCTAATTTGAGATAATTAAATTATTAGTAGATAATAATTTAAATCAACTAAATCTATTATTTGTGAAATAACAAATAAGTTAGTTGATAGGGATAATCAGATATGTTAATTTTGAATTAACTGGTATCTAGATAATTATCTGATTTAAATAAATATTTAATTCACAGTAATTTCACGTGTCAATCACTGATAGGGTATTAAAAATTGACATTGATTATTGTGATGCCACATGACACTAGTGTAGTGAGTGTGCAACACTGTAGTATCATAGGGCACTACAGTAGTGTCGTGAGGCACTGTGCTGGCTCACGGCACACAGTAGTGTCATGTGGCATTGTAGTTGTGCACAATTATAGTAGGTCCCATTGCAATTGATAATTTTATAATTAAATATTACTTCTCATTTATTCAAAAAAATCTGATATGCCATTATCTAGAATATATACAGATAATATTCTAATGACCTAGGTTGTTGAAAGAAGATGAGATAATCAGTTCGTCAATCAAAAGTTGAATTGAGAACACGATTAGTGTCCGTGAGAGTTTTTCTTCCGTGATTAAATGTTAATCAAATCTCTAAAAAGAATAATCATCACGTTCTTTTAGAGAATCATCTTAGTAAAGACTTTCCTAGTAAATCTCTCGATCTCATGTTTTGAGAACATCTAGAGACAGAAAAAGTGTCTTGTAATATTCTGCGTGCCCACACACGTCCTAGTATGTTGTGAATTAACTTGGAAGATCTTGGTGTGGATCTCAGAGTCTACTGATCATTGGAACGATTTTGTGAGAACAAATGATCGATCGCTTTTTGTAAGGACACTTGATATAGACTATAAGAGGTATATGATTCTTAATCTTGTATGTTGTACATTTAACTTATAAATATATAATAGATCCTGACTGATTGAAAAAGAGTTTTCAATAAAAGTTTTTATTTGGTTATCGTGGCGTTGCGTAAGTTTTGTTTATAAAATATTCAATTTTTATTAAAACTTTATTTTTTTAAAAGGTCACACTCTTCCACGCTTCCAACCAGCAGTGAAGATCGCTATCATTTATTTCCTGAAGCATTTTCTATTAAATAAGGAGAGTCGGACCCTTGTTGATCCAAAATGGATGGTTTTGGTTCATGGCCTCATGGATATTTGAAGTTATCTCATTGATTGGGAATGCTTACTAAACTAAGGTTGCGACAAAGATACTAAGAATTCTCAACTGGTGTTCAACAATAGTGGTACCAATTGAGAACTACAAAAAGAATTTTTTTCAAACAAAGATATAAGTTGTGAATTCTAAACTTCATGATGGCTACAAGATCATATTAAAGCTGCCTAATATATTGATATATATTACTTGTAATATCAGTTGACAGTCCAATCATCCTTGATCCCTACGGATCTGGAGGAGGAAACAAGTTGTAAATCAGTAGCAAGAGAGCAACACCTGAAGGAGAAGATATGTTCAAGATCCTCATATAACCTTGTTGAAACCATTATGTAGTCTACAAGAAGGGTACATGATTATCGTGCACCCTCCTTGTAGACTACTGGATAGGTACAAGATGTTCATATAACCATCGTGTAGTCTATAAGATAGGTACATGATGATCAAGTACCCTACTTGTAAATGATATAATGGGTGCAAGATGTCCCTGTAAGTATCATGTAGTCTACAAGATGGGTAAACAATGATCGTGTACCCTACTTATTGATTACACGATGGGTACACAATGTTCGTGTGCCCCTATTGTAGACTACACGATGGTTACATGGATATCTTGTAACCATCTTGTAGTTTACACGATAGGTACATGATGATCGTGTACTCGTCTTGTAGCCTACAGGATGGCTACAGGGACATCTTGTAACCATCATGCTGACTACAAGATCATCATGTACCCATGTTATAACGGTCTTATCTAATTTATTACATGTATTTTCAATTGACGTCTCATCTAACCTTACCGTGGTAGCAGAGGATGATGTTGACGAGAAGATGGAGAGGTCTGAGGATGAGAAAGTCTCTTTTTAAGAAAGTCGAGGGTGGTAAAAAGCCCAAGGAGAATATTGGGGATCTTTAGATGAGAAAATTTATGATTGCAATGGACGCGAAGATTTCATCAATGGATAAGAAGATGTTGTCCATGCAATCAGACATTTCCTATGCAGTTTCCCAGAACAACATTTTGATGTATCACTTGGTAACATCCCGTATGGATGATTACTCATTTGTTGCTCGATCTCCCACCGACAATGTAGATATGATGGATGTCAATGGGGGAGAGGCAAGAAGAGGAGGGAAAAAAGAAGAAGAAGAAGAAGAAGGAAAATAGAAAAATAAAAGGAAGGGAGAATGGAAGAAAATAAAGAAGAAAATAATTATGAGGAAGAAGAAGAAAAATAAAGAAAAGAAGAAGAAAAATAAACAGAAAAATAAGAAGAGCATCACAACGATGAAGTTGTCGTTGATCGATAATCTCTTACTAAATGGATTCCGTTAGATTAGAGGAGCGGTCCAAGAGGAGAAGAAGAAGAAGAGCTCGTCTTCCTTGGCAAGTGGATGACAAAGTGATCTTGGGTCACCTACTTGGGTAACATGAAAAGGAAAAAAAAAGCGGAGCAAGGAGAAAGTAGAATAGGCAGTCATTTCTGATACAGACTTCAAACCTCTCCAACCATTTAACTCGGTCTCTTCAGATGATAAAGCAAGGTTTGAAGTCTGATTCAACTCCCCAAGTGCAAGGTAAGTTCAGTAATGTCCTTGTAACCATCTTGTAGACTACAAGATATCCATGTAACCATTGTGTAGGCTATAAGATGGTTACAGGGACATTGTGTAACCATTTTGTAGGCTACACGATGGTTATAAGATGTTCGTGTAACCATCTTGTAGGCTACAAGATGGTTACAAGATGTCCGTCTAACCATAATGTAGTCTACACGATGGTTATAAGATGTTTGTATACCATCGTGTAAGCTAAACGGTGGTTAGAGGATGCTCATGTACACATTTATTTTGTAGGCATTTAAATCTTCATCATAAAACTCCTAAAGCCGATCTGTAATTACGTTGTACAAGAACAAGAAAGTAGTTGTAAGCAATTATTTATAATAATTTTTAATGTGGTGTTTTGAATAAATATAAATATTTTATGTAATCTTTATTACATTGCAGCATATCGATGCATACGTAGAGCTCATTCGGAGGGATTTGCAGGATGATAACCCTCACATAAGAGTCTCTGTGAGTGATTTGATTATGCAGGTAAGTAAGATATTTTTTAACTTCATGTCGTCTACACGATGCCCCCATGGGCAACATGTACACTTCATGACAATTTTTTATTGCTTTACAATGTTTCCTGTGACATTAAGGGGAAACCAGTCCCGCTAAATGGAAGAATTTAGTCAAGATCTTATGGCTTATGACTTCGAGGTTGATGATCCTCTTTGGTTTTCAGTCCTTGTCTTGCAGAAAAATTTTGGAAGGGCCTAGAGATTTTCTGATAAGGTATGCCTTGTAAAAAAGCTAGTAAACATACTTTTTCACTTATAAAGGCCAATATTTCTTCTTATCTATCAATTTCTATAGACTGTGTTTCCAATGAATGTGAATAATAGTCATTGGATAGTGGTGAAACTTGATTTGAATGGCCGGTTAATTCGTATTTACAACACCATAAACATGCCATATGAACGCTCCATATATCTTCATTTGATGAAACCTTATATGAAGATAATCCCTCTTCAGCTTCAAGCCATGAACATTTATAAGAAGAGACCGGAGGTGAAACCCAAAGAGCCGTGAATGTTTGAGGTCATGAAGGTTCCACAACAAGAGAATGCGTAAGTGAAATATACATATTTTTTAAAGTTCACTATACACTTATAATTCCATACATATTATTTAATTGTGTTTTTACATTTCATGTGTTTATAGCTTTGATTGTTCAGTATTCTCCCTGAAGTTTGTCGAAGCCATCACATACGAGATGAATCTTGAAGAAATAACTCAAAAAAATGCTAGAATATCGTAAAAAATGGCAGTTGAGTTATTTGTACGTGAACATGAAAAGAAATAATTTTTTTATAACTTGGATATGTATTGTTATACTTTACATGGTTTATGGTCTTGAATGCCCAATTTTTTTATGTGCTATTGAATACTTGATTATTTATATTATATGCTGTTTAAATTCCAATTTTGTTATCATCGTGTAGTCTCTTGTAGTCTTCGTGTAGCCTTCTTGTAGACTACACGGTGACTTCATGGTCATCGTGTAGCCTTCTTGTAGGCTACACAATGAATTCTTGGTCATCGTGACAGTAAAGTAAATTTCATGGTCATCGTGACAGTATACTCAAGTCTATATATTTTAAATTTAACTTAAAAATAGTAAAGTAAATTGGTATCGATATTAATATTTAAATATTTACATTTTAGTAGGCAGTGGATAGGCCATCCTGTTGAGAAAGAGAAATTGGATTTATGCATGTTTGTCGGTTGCGGTCAATTTGCCCACAACGTGTGCACTTCCTTCTTATTACATCCTCACCTCTAGATGGAATTCTTCGCGTCCTTGGTCTGCCACTTTGCCACCACGTTATAGGAGGCAATACCAACTTTTCTTAAACTCCTTGGCTGATGACCAAATCTGTTTGATCTCTGAGATGATATATTATTTCTGCATACGCGGCAAGTAGGGCCTCGTTTTGATAGTACCTCGAGCACATAGTATGCGAAAAGATTACGCAACCAACATGCAACTGACGCATGCTTGCATGGAATTTGATCAAGATCAAATTCTCAGCACGTACTTGTCTTGAGATGTAAGTTTAGCACTGCTTCCCTACCCCCACCCGCGACACAAAACTCATGAAATCGGAAGGAAACAATGATAATGGTCGTGATTCAAGATGCTTCTTTTTAAGCTCCACCTCAATCCAATATGTCATTTGGGAAGGCATATTATGGGAAGCTTTCTAGAATCTTTCAAAATGTCATGAATATGTTCTACAAGGCATATTATGGGAAGCTTTCTTGCATATTTCAAAATCTCATTCAAACATTTCGTGATATTTATGTTCATTATATTGTATCGCCTTCCATCAAAATGGGAATGTGCCCACCTTTCAACTATCCAATCAAACACATGTTTAAGACTGTCAGAAATGCAACAGTAAAATGAGGCATCGGTCGATCATATTTTGATATACGGTATGCCTTGGTTGCTTTCATAAACAATGCGACTGCACCATCTTTTTTAAAAATTGATTTGATATTTTGGCTCATATAGATATGCAAGCTTCATGGAGTGCATTAGAAAGACAACATGTACACCATTTAGTGTACTTGTATGCCTATCAAATATGAACACCAAGTCTTCCGGATCACCGATTATATCATAAATTTTACAGAGAACCATTCTCATGCATTATTTTCTGAATCGGCAATCCTAAATGCAATGGGATAGACTTGGTTATTCTCATCATTCGTTGTTGTAACAAATAACACCCCATTGTATTTGGCTTTTAAGGTCATTCTGTCAACAGCAATGACAGGTCGTATACAGCTAAAAAATCCACGAACAGATGGTCCAGGATCCATGAAAAATATTTTAAATGATCATGCATATTGGTCTCTATATGTGTTATAGTATCTAAACAATATTTAATATTGCAGTATTAAAATCAAAAAAATATATAGAATACAAGATGGGTACAATATGTCCTTGTACTGATATTGTAGTCTACAAGATGGTACACGATGATCGTGTATCCGTCTTGTAGATTACAAGAGTGGTACACGATGTCCCTATAATGATCTTGTAGACTACAAGATGGTATAAGATCATTGTGTCCCCATCTTGTAGTCTACAAGATGGGTACATGATCATCATCCACCCGCCGTGTAGACTATAATATGATTACATGGACAACTTGTAGACCTTAAAATAGAATATATGAAATAAATACCTAGAGTTTTTATTCTAACGTTTGACAATATGATGGAAACATCCTATAGTTATCTTCAGGTGACCCTCGAACTAATCCCAATGCATATTTCATAGCTCTCCAAGCCTTATGGTAATTAATGTTGACACTAAGATCAAGTCGAACATCTTCCATTATGTCTTTTGGACTATACATTCGTCTAACAACTGTGTATTCAGACCTTATACAATGACCAATCAACAAAAATGAAGCTTGATTGTGTTTATATCTCAAGACTTCAAATGTACACGTATAAGCTCCAACATCTAAGGTTTTGACTTGAAGACCCAAAACTCAAAATTTTGATGGATGGCCATCATACGAGCAACCCTGACCAACTTACCTTTATCATTGTACAACTCATCCATACTTATTGTGTCTAATACTAGATGATTCAAATCAACCCGTTGCTCACTAAACTCAGGTAATTCCTCATTCAACTTAGGTCGTAATGACATAGGTCGAGTGGACTTAGCTTCTGGTCATGTATTCAAATTTTGTATTGTCGTTGGGTCATCTCCACAGATGATTTTATTAGGGTCATCTCCACGGATGGCTTCATCATACGCCTCCTGATCAAAACCATCATCATCATCAACGTCATCATCATAAAAATCATCATTATTGTCACCAAATCCATCATTATCATCATGAAAAAATCCATCATCATCTCTCCCAAGATAATTATAGTTCCTATCAAAATAATCAACACTCTCTAAGTAAGAAATACTTTCACGTAGAGGTTGCTGTGAGATTGTAGTTTCAAGAACCCAACTCTGACTTGGAAAAAATTTAAGCTTGGCACTGAAAAATAATAGGGTTTGAAGCAACTCTAATCCATTCTCTTTAATAAAGAACTATAGATCTCGATCATTTAGAATTTAAGCAATAGGGTATAGTACATGAGTTCTATAAAGAAATTTGATGGATAGATCATACTTTGAGGCGTCTATGTGAAGTTATCCGTGCAATATACCAGATAGCTCGTGGTAAGAACAGTTTATAGATATCTCTAACAGTTTGGTCTTTTCTCCACTAAAAGACCAGGATGTACCCGTTTTCTTTCAATCTCCATCATGAATTATAAAAATTCAAACTTCAGACATATCTGTATATATGTCAATGAAGGAAGTCAGTACTTCCTAAATTAAAAAAAAATGTACAGAAAGTCTAAGGACGTGTTACAAGATGATCTTGTAGTGCATTGTTAGCTAATCAATACATTTATTATGGATTACAAGATGATCTTGTAGTCATCGTGTAGTGTATAATATGACTACAAGATCCTCTTGTTGCATCATGGACTACTTAAAATGTTCACGATGCACTACAAGATGATCTTGTAGTTATCGAGTAGTGTACACGATGACAACAAAATGATCTTGTAACTCATCATGAACACTACATGATGACTACAAGACAATCTCGTAGTTATTATCTATAGTTGAAGATGATCTTGTAACACATCTATAGCATAAAAAATGATTATAAGATCGTCTTGTAGTGCATCAAGAACATCTTTGGCATTTCACGATGCTTTACAAGATGATCTTGTAGTCATCGTGTACACTACACGATGTGTTACAAGATCATATTGTAATGCTCATGTAGTGCACACGAGGACTACAAGATTGTCTGGTCGTACATCAGGAACATCTTGAGCAATTGACAAGCACTACAAGATCGTCTTGTAGGCATATTCTTCAAACATACAACATAATGCATGTTGTGTAGTAACAAACAAACCCAAAAACATATTTTTAAACTCTTGAATGAAAAATGCAAAAAACTCTTTAAACATACAACTTGCTCGCAAGCTTTTCATGAAGAAGAAGATGAAGAACATGTTGGGACAAGTAAAACAGCTTCTCTTGCAGCAGGAAGAAGAAGATGAAGAAATGACAAAGAAGAAGGTGAAGAAATGAATAATGTAGAAGGAGAAATGAGGATAATGGAGGCTTTGGGTGTGGAGGTTGAGTGTTGATGAAGAATAAATTTACATTTTATTTGACACCATGTAAGAAGCGTATTAGAAGAAATAAGGAAAGAAAAAGTAAGGAAATGTTGGTCAGGGGTCCAGCTCAGCCAAAATTAGTGTTTGGGTCCTTTTTAGTAAATCGAAAAGTCTAGGGATCTGCTTTAGGCAAAAACCCTTTATACTCAAATATAACCATCTTTACATATACACATGCAGTGTACGTGTACTTGTAATTTGACTAGTCAGTCTAAAAGTAGTGGATTGACTTTACTTTAACTTAAGTTTTCTCTACTGCATATACAATTAACCTCTAGAATATATGGTTATTAGTATTAACTTTAGTTACCGTTTGATGTTGGTTAAGTATTAATACTCATAAACTTAAGATATTGGGTAAGTTTAATGATAATGTTTGATGTAAATTTTTCATATTTGGTGATACTTGGAAGGTTGAAAATTTATTTGTAAAGTAATATTATATTATTTGATATATAAGTATTTTGGTAAGGTTGTTGGGACACGGGAAGGTTGTAGGAAGTAGGGGAGAATAGTTGAATTATTCTTTATTTACATATTTTCACATGTAAGTAAATGTCGTAAGCATTTTAGGGTTAATGGCATAGAATATTTTGTACTTTGCCACAAAATCAATTTACCTTCTAAACTTTATTCCCTTCCCTATTGATCCTCCCACTTTCTTCATCCATAAATTTACCCATTGATCGTCATATGGTTATTAAATGGTCACATACACAACATATACCTAATTTTTTCCACTTTTACCTGCTTCTTCCAGGAAAAGGAATAAAAACTAAAAAACCATGAACTGGGTTGATGGATTTGGATGAGAATGATTCAGAAACAACGTACGAAGAAAATGAACTTTTTCAATTACTTTCAGGATGGAATGAATTAAACTAGAAAGCAAAGAAGTTGATGCATTTTTCATTATGAAGCATAAGAAACTTCTCTGATTAATAAGAGCTTTCGAATAAGAGCTTTCGAATAGGAAGATCTACATAAGGGTTTTCTTCATTTCGTCTCCAATGAAATGGCGATTAGGAGGAAGGGAGAAGGAGATGATTGGGTGAATCGTGAGGGATAAGGATATGGGTGAAGGGAGAAGGACATGATGGGTGAATCTGAAAATCATGTGAAATGGGGAAATGGATTGTTTCGCAAAGGGGAAGGGGAAGAGGGTGATCTTTAGAGAAACAAATTTGGTATTTCACTGATCATGTGTCAAATGACGTTAAGCCAAAATTTCAGATCATGAGATAGAATTATGGATGAAGAAAGTTAGAGGGTCAATCAAGAAGAGAAAAAAATAATTTATTATGTAAATTATCTATGTATTCAATATTTAAATTAATTTAGTTTCCTGAATTCTGACATCTTCAGGGAGATGATGGATTTCAATTAGGTTCTCAATCTTATTTTTAATAGTTCGACGCACAGAAGGGGAAGATCTTGAGGAAAGAAGGAAGAGAAAAGACGAACAGGTTCAAGGTTTGTGGAGTCACTCATTTTTCTTTGGGGTTCTCCTTACTGTCCTATTTCTTATGATAGATTACCACGGGCTGTAAAAGTATGGCTCTAATACCAAGATGGGTATTGAACTATAAGATTCTCAGTTGATCAGTCTAATGCATACTTTCAATGTTCGGGTAAGGCTCAACCATTCTCTTAGAGAGCTGTTGTTAGGACCTATGAAAATATTCATCAAACTAAAATAACTCAAAGTAGCATAGTAGAATATCTTTCTTAGATCATAGTCTGATTCTTTTCTCATACACATAATCCCTCTGTTAAGGGCAAGTGTAAAGCATACTTGAATCTCGACAGCCAGAAGTAAACTATTATAAGAGCAAGGTAGCAAGGAGAAGAGGAAGAACTTAGAAAGTCATGAGAGAAAAACACTTGTATATTTTTATTCTAAAAACCATCTTCCTACAATGAAAGGAAAACCCTCCTTATATAGAGATGGAGGGGGAATACAGACAATTAGCAGCTACAGACCTAAATAGTCTAAAGTAACTATAATTATTATCAAAAACAAAAACTAAAAGCAAATAGTCTAAAGTAATTATTTTTACAAATAGTCTAAGGTAATGATTATTACAAAAGATAAAAACTTAAAAGATGACAGCAAAGATAAAGCTAGCATTATTACAACACGACAGAGATTAGTAGAAGACAGGTGGCAGCACTACCAATTACTTTTAGAAATAGGCTCACGATCAGACCCTAGGTTGGCATAGTCTTCATCATACAGTGAGTCCTGAACATATGTGGAGTTGAAGTCATCAAGATAGTGAGGGTCATCTGGTTCAGATGGTGGCACAGAAAGTTGGCTGAGCTCAGGGGAAAAACAGTCAGGCTAGAATTGGGTGTTTTTAGCTGATAGTTATCTTGAGAATCAAATGGATATGGATCCGGAGGGTGAGAAGACGACAAACCAATGAAGATGAATGAGCGTTGGTACTCATGTAAAGCCGAGGAGGAAGCTCCAGAGGATGCTTGTGGGCTAGAAGGGAATGACCCAATGGAAAACTCATTATAGTCCATGTCGGTGGTGGATTCATTGAGACGTGTTAAGGTTCGACCCAATTGATCCATGAATCATTTTTCATATTTGGGCCAAACAGGAGAGGACTGCCAAAAATTAACATAGTTACGCATGTACAGGGTTCCATCAACATAATGATCTTGTTCACAATGGAGAGTGTAGAAACAGAAAAAAAGTTTGTCTCTGTTTCCGAGGAGCTGTCCATATATTGTATTCGGTGAGAATCTTGTGAAGCTAGCTTCACCAGGATGGCAGTGGAGCAAAAAGTTGAATAAGAGTCACAAGATGCGTATGGGTATTAGCAGCATCACAAATATACTGGTAAATAGAATATGGAGGAAATTAAATAGCACAGTAATGAAGGGCAGAAAGAGTCCAAAAATACCAGATGAGTTCTTCTGTTATAGCACCTTTAATAAGAGGGATTGTGGTATAAGGGATGGTCGTATCAAAATTGTCTGGAAAATGGTGTGTTTGGGTTTTTACAAGTAGATGGAGTCAGTAAAACATAGTTTTTGTGGCAAGATTGTTGATCATAGTGGGACCATCAGGGTTAGGACCTGGAGGGAAAATGGTAGCAGGCATGCTGATCAGCATAGTGGGATTGGAGTGAGGATTAGAAAGAGTAAGAATAAAGAGGGTCTAAGCAGAAGAGGAGTTGTCTTTCTGAGGTCGAGAGAGATAAGCAGAAGAGGAGTTGCCTTTGAGATGACGAACTGAGAATTTATAGCGTGAGAACCAGTCTTTCCACCTGAGGAGTTGTTTATCAGGAAGAATTTTCCTATTTGATCAAGCATATTGGGGAATGACGTGTTGTCCATCTCGGCAGTAAATTCATACGGGCTGAGATAAAAGCTGAATTTTTTAATCCCCTTTTGACTGCTAGGATCTCCTTATAGGTGGCATGATAATGCCTCTCAAAGTCTTTAAATTGTCCACTAGCATGCCCACAATAAAAATGTTTGCCCTTATCTTCTTCAATGAGGATGGACCCCCAATGGTCATTACTGGCATCCGTCTATAGGATACGCAATCGTGTGTCAGGAATCTTTAATGGATAAGGATTTTGGGCAAGGTCTTTTAAGGCTTGGATCGCTTTAGTCTAGGCAGGGCCCTAAGATGGGGGATTTTTTTGAGAAATTTGGACAAGTGGCTGGTGTAGGTGGCTACATGAGGGATGAAATCTCTGAGATAATTAATGATGCCAAGGAAATGTTAGATTTGTTTGACCGTTAAACCAGTATTTGGGAATTTGAGCAATTCGATGGCAATATGAGGACCTGGTTAGAATCTTCCATTTTCAAAGATCATACCCATAAATTTAATACGGGTAGCACCAATTTTGACCTTCTTAGCGGATAGCATAATCCCGTAATGTTTGATGAGATCAATAAATTGGGATAATAAGAGTTGATGAGAAGGTGAATCTTTGGAGAAGAGCAGAATGTCATCAATGTAAACCAAGGCACTGTGTAAAATGGGCTCAAACATTTGGGTCATGGCCTTTTGGAAGAGCGAAGGTGCTACTTTCAGGCCAAATTGCATGACGGTCCATTGGTACTGGGCATTCGATATACAGAAAGTAATCTTATACCGGTCCTCAGGATGAATGTCTAACTGCCAAAATCTAGCTTTAAGGTCAAACTTGGAGAATATCTTGGCCTGTTTGAGATGGACAGATAAAGTATTGGGATTTGGAAGAGGAAACTTATCATCTTGGAGAAACAGGTTGAGACGTTTATAGTCTATCACCAACCTCTTTTTCCCACGTTTGAGTTCAGCTTATTTTTCAACATAAAAGGCCTGACAGGCCCAATCAGATTTTGTGGGCTCAATAAGACCTTGCTGAAGAAGAGATGCACATTCTTCTCAGGCCAACATAAGATCATCGAGATTCATGTCAGGATGAGTGGCCTTGGTAAGATTGAGGTCTTCATTACGTTTGAATGGAAGACGAATAAAGAATGCGGGATTTTTCCAGAGAGGGAAAGCATGGGAAAATTGGTCATGCCTATCAGCACAGTAAGGAAGAATCTGGCCACAGAGATAAATATAAGTAGGAGGAACTTTTATACTGGATTCCAATGGACAAAATCTTGAAAATCTAGAGTTTCTTGATAGAGGAGAACGAATCAAAACCAATTAATATATCTTTGCCTAGAAGATCAATGCCTAACACCTTAATCCAGAGAATGTAGCTTGGAAAAATTTGAAGATCAATACGTCCTTTTGTAATGCACTCAATTTTTAATAAACTATCATTACCAGTAGAGAAATACTGATTACCCAATCTTCAGAAGGTAGAAGGT
The DNA here is from genome assembly GCA_003255025.1 of Datisca glomerata. NCBI lineage: Eukaryota > Viridiplantae > Streptophyta > Magnoliopsida > Cucurbitales > Datiscaceae > Datisca > Datisca glomerata. Next base: position 1,185,732 of record QANY01013209.1, on the reverse strand, counting down.
ATAGTTTTATGACTATTCTGCAAGAGCTAGTATCTAAAATCCAATGGCTGGAACAACTTTGGAAATTTTATCTGCAAGAAGTCAGATTTCAATATGTGGTTTGATGGACACAGCCTTCAATTTGGGAAGGTCATGTAAGACCCCAAGAGATCCCAAGTAAAGGATGGGAGTAGCATTATCTGATGTGTCAGAGTCTGAGGAGGTGCCGAACTTAGATGTATAGTTGGTTGCGTCAGAGGAGTATGGCAAGACATATTGAGTGTCCTCATTGCGGGTTAGCTTATTCTTCCACAGCAGATTCAATATCTTCATCGTCTCGGAGGAGAAGCATTGTTTGTAGATGTTGCGGCATCTGAATATCTCTTTTGGTTTTATGAGGACAAATTTTTACAAAATGTCCTTTTTGACCAGAGATGTAGCATTTATCTGATTTGCGGGAGGATGGATGTCTTTTCTTAAAATACCGAAGAAAAGGCTTGGTACGAGAGTGATGCCGGAAACCCTTTTTACGAGATGGAAATCGGTGGGGCTTTTCCCGTTTGTCCCGTTTGTGATCCTTGGAACATGAACAATCCTTTTGGGCATGGCATTTGAGCTTGAGGTAGGATTTGGTACATGTCGATCGAAGTTTAGATTCCCCTTTGAGCATCCCCTTAAAAAACTTTTGTTGTTCACATAGTTTATCGAGGGTGGTCAATGCAAGCAGATAGATCTCACCAAGGGAAATGTATGTCTATCACGGCGAAGGGCATTAACGGTCCGATGTAGTTCAGGTTGCAATTCTTCAGGAAGAGAGGCAATGAACGTGTGCCGGAGGTTGACATCATTAGCTCCATTCAGCATATAATACTTGTCAGACATACGTTGAAAATGTTTTTGTAAATCACGGCGTTCCAACGAACAACATTTCATTTCAAAAAAGTCTTGACGACTTCGTTTGTCAATGAGTTAGAAATCCCCAATGAATTCTTTATGTAACACTCCCAAAAAAGTGCCAACATCAGGGCTGCGGGCTGCAGTCAGCCATTGATAAGGACTAAGACTTTGAAACCATTCTCTTAAAGTCCATGTGAATCAAGATAAAAACTCAGAGAGGACATCTTCAAGGGCCACATCTGGTTTAGACAGTTGTAAGTCAATCCAAGCACAAAATTCATGAAGACGATCATGCCATTTATTTGGAGGAAGATCGTCAAAAGTAAACCACGGGCCAGTCGTTGGTTTATATAGATTCCTCGAGTCTTGGGAATGTATTAGAGGAGAAGATCATCGACAGAGGGTTCTTCCCCGTCAATATCATCAGGTTGGACCATGGCAATAGTAGAAATATCAGCTTGGCATGCTTCAGAAGGAAGACTAGAGGTATCATCAGTGCTGGAGGTATCAGCTTCTGAAACTGAACTGGAGAGACTTTGTAACGTTTGGATTATCAGAGCAGGATCCAGAGGAGCCTTTAATTTCTGAGATGGATAAGGAGGTCGGACTGGTAGAGCAGAGGGTTTCGCCATATAGGAAGTTAAAGCCAGAGGAGTGGGATGGATCTCAACCCTAGGAGGGATCGAAGAAAGAGGAGTAGGCTGCACTGGGGGAGCTGCGGTCTGTCGACCTAGATTGTTTGAGTTGCCTTAAAATGGGGTAAGACATTTTGAACAGATTATTATAATAGGAGAGGCTTTTAGATAAAGCATAGGAGAGGAGAGATACGTAGGAGTTTGACTGCTCATGGGATAGGAAAGATATAGATCATAAAGAGTTTGAGATTTCTCCTTAGTCATATTTGCCTCTATCTGGTAGATGTCTTATTGAATCTAGGAGAGTTCTTGCTCTTTTTTCCAGAATTCTGGGCCTATGTAACCTTTTTCGGCCAGGTGTTTTAATTCCGTATCTAAGTGCAGAGCTCTGGATGCTAACGTCCCGAAGCTGCTAAAGTTGGTCAAAGATCTGCCCGACTTGAGTGGATAGAGTGTCAGATTGCAGATGTAGTTGATCTAGTTTAGCATCAATCTTTGTGAGAGTCTGATTTTGACACACAGCATTTTTGGACTGCCAATTAAGCACATCTTCAGCCGCAGGAAGAGACCTAGGTTCTCTTGTTGGAGTGATCTCGATAGGAATAGAGAAAGGTCTGGTCGACGCTTTCATAATCGGATTGGTGTGTCTGGTTAATGGTGGAAAATCCTGTTCGTATGATTCCATCATGGCAATGCAGGGAATGATACTAGGAACAGAATGGATTTGAAGCTCCGATGTTGGTTGCATGGATGGAAGAAGTTCTGTATGGCCAGTTTTTTGGAGCAACTCACATAGATAAAGTTGCTGAGAAGATACTGATGGCTGAGGACCAACCCAATAAGTGGTATTGCTCGAAGAACCATCTTGATCATTGTCGTCATAGTGATGATGGGATCCCTAGGAGCGACAAGATAACTTGTTGGGCTTCTTGCGGGTCCCCCTTTGATACCACGAGTCATCATCAATATTTGTTTCATCCCAAATAGGCTCATCACAGCCGCAATCAGGGTCGCATCTGTCTGGGGAAACATCCCTCCATTTACATGGGACACATAACATGGTTGAGCCGCATGATCAATCTAGGCTATAGGAGGACAGCTGCGCGAGAGCGTGTAAGCAGGAGTGATAGGCAAAATACTTCCAGAAAACACAGGTCTAGAAGAAGAAGGCTCTGTTGTGCCAGGTCTGGCAAAGATGGTCTTAATGGTCTCGTCGGGGAGACGGTGCACCTGGGGAGGGGCAGAAATATGAAGATTGCGTTGAATGGCATGAAACTGGCGTTCATAGTTATTGATTCATTCGAGAGGCATCAGTTATGTGAGTTCGGCTTTGGAGATATGCCGAGGGATCTGGATGATAGAAGTATCATCTGCCCTGTCAGAGACAGCAAAAGGGCATCTTGAGTAGAATTGGAAAAATAAAGATCAAGAGAGTGATTTTGAAGGCGATAAATGATCTGATGATGTAGAGTGGCCATGATAACTATGGAGTCTTGTTCTGCGCCTACAATCTGGACTTGAACTTTCAATCTTTAAGACAGAGTTGGGTCTGAAAGTTTAATATTAAAGTCCGGGGTAATAGTCAGAATGGCAGTGCCATTACTGAGGGTGGTGAGAATGGAGCCAATCAATGCCCTACTGTAGGATGTGAAAGTGGTGTCTAGGAGAGCTATCCGAGCAGTAGCGGCAATCCCTTTTCTATCATAGAGGGTCAAGGCAAGTCAGACAGCACCAACATGTAGGTGTGTGTAGTCTTGTGTCTGCCAACCATTAAGCAGCTCTTGAGGGATCTCAAGAGTGACATATTGTTCTGCGGTGGTGGCTTGGAGACCACAGTGGTCTAATTTTGTGGTTCACACAATTTTCTTCACATGATACTACGAAGAACTCAGTTTGACTGATGATGGAGGCTGTATTAGATTATTTATTTTTGTAAATATTTTTTTAATAACATAAATAAACTTCAACTCCATATATTTCATCTAACCCAATAAATCCAACCAAACGACTAAATCGAGTACCTTAAATGATGAAGTCGGGATTGTCGATGGTGGCACGGGCAACCAACTGGTGCCAGCGGGATCACCGATAATGGCACGGGATCACCAACAATGGCATGTGCAGTCAGACTATGCCGTGGGATCCAAGATGTTAGAGAATTTTTACCAATGGCTCTCTACTGCATACATCGCCACACTTCCGCTTAACACCTATCATTGAGCTCAAACTCAACGTCCATATCATTTTTTCACAAACATTGTGGAAAAAGAGATCTTTTTTTTTTTCTTTTTTATCTTTTAGTAGATCTGAACCGTACTGTCCATTGCGAATACGGATATTCATGGGATATTCCTGCCTCTTTCTGTTCCCTTAGGAGAGATCTGGATCCTTTTGTTCCCATGGTCATGAACCCAGAGTAGCAGACTTATAATTTCTTCTCATCCACGGCTTCACCATGCATGGCAACAGCATGGAAAGCAAGAAGAAAAACAACAAGCGACTATCCTTCCGCTAACCTATTAGCCTTTTTCTCAATCTTCTTCATTTTCTTCCTCTTCTTGTTCTAGTTCTTGCAGAGCCTCTTTCATATGGAACTTAAACCAAACCCAAAGACCCCAAATTCAGATTTCCCAATTTTTCATTTGAATTTTTAATTCAACAGAATTTTTTTAGAAGAGAGAAAATAAAACAGAGCGTTTGAAGTTGATTAATCAGAGATAGGATCAAAATCAGCTGCCAGAAAGAGGCATTCGTGGCAGAAAGTTCTATCTCTATCGAAGAAGATTGGAGCATTATTCTATGGTATATACTTCTTGCTCTTTCCACTTCAATCTCCTAAAAATTCCATTACTGGGTACATTTACTGTTAGGATTTAGATTTCGAAGATGAAATTTGAAGAATTTATGGCCAGATTGTGACATTAATTATCAGGTTTGCTTTACCTACTTTGGAAATTCCAGTTTGTGTATTTTTTGTCTAACCAATTTGATTTCGTTAAAGTGAACTCTACAGTAATGGCCTCGCGGGGTAAATTTGCTTTGAGCAATTAGATTAGTAATAGTGGATATTTGAATTGGTTGATTGACAAGAAACTGTGCTTCAGCTTGACCCTTGGTTATTAGGCGATTAATTTTCTACAAAATATTTATTTTCATTCAATGGAAGCAGTAGTATGACGATCTAGACAAAATAAATCCTTGCACATTAACTTGGTCCTTCAAAGCTTCCAATGAAGCATAACTAGAAGTCCGTCTGAGATTTTCATTAGGTCAAGTAAAGACCAAATGTAAGGGAGTTTAAGCTATATGAAAGGACGTGTTCTTCCATGGTACTTCTTAATCAACTCGGACATTAACTAGGGTTTTTTTTTCTGGTGCTCCTTGATAGTTTTTTTTTTATATATTCTTCCAGTTCTTACTACAATTACAACTAATTTTACAACAAGATTATTTACTGAAATACTTACTGTCACTGAAATTGTGTGTTTACTTTTGCATATTGCTGCAATGCATGATGTATCTGCGACAGAGACATCCATAATTTTTGGGCTAGAACCACTATGGGGTGCTGGTTTTGCTTGGTTTCTCCTTCGGTGAAAGATGGGGCGGAATTGGCTGGGTTTGTTGCCAATCTCATGCTCGGTAATTTCTCTCTTCTCTATCATTCTTCTCTAATACAGAATAATCTCCTTCTCTTACTACGTAACTTAGACATCCATGATCCTTTATCAACTACCAAAGGAACACAACGTTGCAAAGTAAATATCCAGTGACAATGAGTGCAGGTCAAACTAGTGACCTCATGTAAGTAACTCAAGTAACTCACTAGCTTTTTCCAGAAGTGACAATTAGGAAGGAAAACGAGAGAGTATAGCGCGACTGTAATTTCAGTGTCTCTGACACATCCAATTTCCTGAGAGTTCTGCTTAAATTTTCTAATCTAAGTTTATGCAAACTGAGATGCATGCTGATATGAAACTCAAACATGTCAAATGCTAATTAATGTTTGTTGAATAGCCTATAGGAAGCAAACATCAAATTCATTAGCACACAGATAGTTTTATTATTACACGGAATGAAAGCCAGGAATAGAATCACAAAACCAATATCAGCTACCAAAACAGTCCACTGCTTTACGCTTCAACTGATTATTTATACAGCGCAACTAACAGTGATTTCAAACTGGGAAGCATTCACTGGTAGTGGAGATAAATTCTAATTAACTGCACTAAAGAGCAGAACTTCTGATTCAGAAAATCAGTTTTTCTTGGCAATAAACAGCCCCCATCTCTGCTCCCCGGACGAGCTCCTCATCAGTTTCGCCTTCCACCCACCAATTATTTCATCATAGTCTTCCTGTCAGCACAATTCATATACAGTTTTAGAACAAACAAACAGTGGTAAAAGGTAGAATTTGTCCATGAAACAGGTCAGGAAAAAAAACTTACTTCCGAAAAGTCATGGACGAATGCGTCCTTGTCCTTCTCGACATCGTCTAATTCCCTTTGCAGAACATGTATGAACTGAAACCATACAAATTTTGCTTTAGATCATCAGCAATCCAAAAAAGAAAAACACAACTAGTTAAATGTATACACACCAACCTGGTCAGTCCGATCCTCGGCCGTGACTTCTATGAAACCAGCATCTCTTAGCATCTAGACATCATTTAGAAACAAACACATAGCTTTAGCTATTTGATTTTCTCCAACCTCCCATCTGATTTGCTTACACAACACAGATGCTATTTTTCTTTTTCTTTTTTAAAAATGATGTGGACCTCCATTATTTCAAGATTTTATCGACAAATAAATAAAAATGTTATTTATTACATTAACGATGTTGAAATTAATTTTAAGAAAAATTACATTTTATCTTCTTAAACTATCATTAATCGACACTTTAAACCATAAACTTTAAAACGTTATAGTTTAAATCTTAAAATATTTGAAATTCACAATTTTAACCCTAGATGTTACTCCGTCTAGTGCATCGTAGTTTTTTAACAAAATTATGTTTTTCCCTATTTGAAATGATGTTATTGGGATAACATAATCAAGAATGATGACGTCTCAGATATGGAAAAACGACATCATTTTGTTAAAATTCTAATTTGCAGTAGATAGAGTTATATTTAGAGTAAAAATTTTGAGTTTCAGATAGTTCAGAGTCTAAACTATAACATTTTAAAGTTAAGGGTTTAAAGTGACTATTAGTGATAGTTTGAGTGGGTAAAGTATATTTTTTCCTTAATTTCAATACCATATTTGCGGTACTTTTTCTGTCAATGGTGAGCTTTCTAACCAGAAAGCATTTTCAGATTCTAAATTGTTCTCCTGTATAAGCTTTCTTCTTGTAAAATCTTTTTCCGAAATTATTTTCAGATTCTAAAATCATTCTTGTTGAAAAGGTTAAGTGTAATTTTGCACTTTCATAGATAAATTAACAGTTTTTTAAGTGAGTGAATTTAAGTCTCATTTTTCAAAATAGATTAGGTATCTGGATCATTTAAGCAAATTGTTAGCTACATACAAACACACCTGACCATAGGCTTTTACATCATGTAAATCATATCCTCTCTGCTTAATATACTCTGAGAATTTAAGCGACGGATTTCCAGCACTTCTGCAATAATCACTTATAAGAACCTTACCTCCCGGCTTCAACCACTTGAAGAATGATTTAAATAGAGCAGGTTTGTCCTGCCAAGTATTCAAAATGATCATATACGCTTGCAGACAAATAGTATTTACCAGAAAGGCTGATTACTTTTTCTTCTACACTAAAAATGTCTTACTTGAATGTGTAAAATGGTATCGCGGCTATATATCACATCAAACGTATTGTCCGGATATATTTTCTTTGTACAATCAGCAACTTCAAATTCGACTGCGCATTTTAGGCCGATAGCGCGTTCAAGAGCTATGGAAATCATGTTGACAGATAGATCAATGCCGACGACCTCGATGTCAAAATTTTCCGCCATATAAAAGTCACCTCCTCCAATGCCACAACCAACATCTAAAACTTTGTGGCCTGGCTTGAGTTCCAATTTTTCTACAAACTCTTTGGTTGTTTCTGCTCAAAATTAATAACATGATTACCAATAGAATGGTTCAAACAATGTTATTTGGCTATCCAAACACAAATCGAATGACAATAAGGCATACCGATCCCTCCAGTGCTCACATAACCTTCGCCGAAAACACGCTCGTAACGGAGTATACCACTGCATTTGTATTGAACATTGTCTAAGAACCGTTGGAACCCTCTATCATCCTGTGAGCTGACTTTTTGTTTTTGCCATGTCCAGCAAATCTGCGTCATCAAATATCATATCGCCGTTTTATTGTAATAGTTTCAAATTAGGGAATTTGTGTAACACGAGCTTAGTTGCAAAATTTTTTAAGTACTAAATTACGAAAAAAAGGCTTTTGTAGGAGGTGTGACTGCAAAATCAAAGTATAATGATGGTTTTTCAATTCAGCATATGATATATGAAAAGCCATATAGCATCTAAGTTGTCGGTATAGATGGTCTTACTTTAAATAAAATGAATATATTTGAAAAAATAATTTATAAATTATAAGGTATATAAGTAGTTTTACACCACGTGTATTATCACATCAAAACACTGTTGATTGTTTAATATCGTGACACTATCACATCAAAATACTGTTGATTGTTTAGTATCATGATAATATGTTGCATTGCTCAAAATTAATAGCAAATAAAAGGACGAATTTCATAAGATGAGATGAAGCCTATGAGAAATTTACTTGATTCTGATTCTTCTTGTTTCTCACATAAGCGCCAATGCATTTGCAGCCAACGAGAGCGAGTTCAAATTGATTTCCAAGATCATCGTTCACATAGCATTCTTTAAAAATCTGCAAAAGAATTCGGAATCCGACATTGTAAGTTGGAGTAAGTCTAATTAATACCTAATTGAGTTTTTAACTTAAAAACTTAAGTTGTTAAGTGATTCTTAAGTAAATGAATTTATTGTAGTATCATAAATAATGGTTGTGGGATTTCCCCATCTCTCGTGTCGGGATTTGCTGAGAACCTTTATAATTATTGACAAAAAGAAATGTTTTATAGGTGAAATTTAGAATCAGTTTATTTAAAAATTAGATAAGAATAGAATGAATAGATATCAGAATTTGAAATCAAATTAATGTGTTTATTAAATTTTAAAAATCAAAATCAAGAATCATATTATTTGGACTAAGAATGATGTTTGTGTTTACTAATCAAACAATTAGAATCAAACTATATGATATTATTAAAATATTTTTTTAAGAAAAATAAGTATTATTAATCTCTAAATGAAGGATTTTGAGGGTATATTGAATTTGTTACATTTAAATGAATCATAAATGTGAAAATCTATTAGTAGCTTTTTTATAGGAATCTCAAACCACAAGCTCGGCCAAAGTTGAGGCATGCAGGACCAAAAGAGAAGGCCAAACCTTGGTATAAAATCTAGGTTCTCGATAGTGGGTAGGGTTGTATTTTCTCTTAGAATCTCCAGATTGATGGAAACATGACTCTCTGAAGAAAATATACCCACCAACCTTCAACCATTTGATCATTCTTTCTGCCAATATTTCAACCTGCAATTCAAAATCATATAGATAATTATTTGAAGTTAGACAAAAGGATAAATATAATTTAAAGTTAGCATAATAAAGAAGAGGAATTATATAATTAAGGAAGAATGAAGGTAAATAAAAATTATTTTCTTTTTACCTCTTCATCAGACAAATACATAAGCAACCAATTTGAGAAAATTAAATCAACTGATTCTTCAGATATTTTCAGGTCTTCTGAAATTATATCAGCACACATAAACTTCACATTCTTATGGTGCCCATTCTTGCTTTCATTCTGCAATTAATTAAATTATCAAAATAATTAGAAAAAACATCAACATACAGTTCTCTCTTTAATTCAAAAATATATTTTCCCAAGAGAAAAAAAGAGAGAGAAGGTAGTATTATTTTTTCATTGGTCTAGTTGAATGTTTTATTCGTTTAGGATAAAATATAATTTACATCCCTAAAGTTTACAATATTTTTAGTTTGATCTCGTAAGTTTGTTGGGGCTAATATTGTCCAAAAATTCAAAAAAATCACTAAAAATAGTCCGTTCGGTTACGCGACGTTATATCCATCAAATTCCTACATTGGGAGTTCCTTAATTTAAGAGATGATAGACAAACGACTTCGTTTCACATCAAGCAAACCTAAGGCAGATATGACGTGGGTTTTATTCCCCATGACACAACGTCGTCATATGAAAGTCTACGATACCATTCACTTGTTACCGGCATTTTTATTTATATACTCCATAAAATATCATTTTAATAAGTTTTATTATGTGTAAGTCACATGATCTGAGAAAATATTTTAATAAAGCTTGATGAGAAATTTATGGTTTAAAAATTGAAGGACACGACCCAAACAGAACTTTAAAAATGACAGTCTGGTATAAATTGTATTTTTGTTATGGGGGTGGAAATTTGAGTAAACCTTCTTGATGATAGTGTCAATGAAGTCCAAAGCAAGAAGCTGACCAGCCTTCTGAGCTAATTCACCAGTAAAACGACCAATGCCAGCTCCTAATTCCAACACTGACTTTCCTTCATATGGTGGAAGCAGCGAAAGTACCTGCATTTTGATGGATGTTATATTTTTTAAATGAGAGATTTTTTTTGTTAAAATTAGGTTATATATTTTAAAAAAAATTAGAAATATGACTTGAACTCATGATTTTTAAAATAAATGTGAGGTTTAGTCAATTACACTAACCCATCTTATCAGGATTTGATTTTCTTAATAAGACCATCAATCCATCAATATGTTAAAACTAATTCTTATATTAAAATATTTAATTCAGTTTGATAATGATATTTCCACTAATGAATATGACAAGTTTATTAACTAACATAACATAAAGAATAAGCTATATTTCATCAAACTCTACGAGAGAAATGAATCGTGGTTTAGGGTAATTACTGTGAAGTATAAGGGATATTTCTAAATTAAAAAGAAAAAAAAAAAGTGGAAGAGAGAGAGAGAGAGAGAGAGGGGAGGAGGAGGAGGAGGAGTTTACTTCAGGACGCTCTTCTTTGTCAAGATCAGCAGCTTTGGAGTCGAGCATCATGGATTCTACTGTCAAATTAACAGAGTTCTCTATCCAGTAATTCTTCTGTATCTGACGCTCCTCTTCCCCTTTTCCATTTTTTTTTCAGAAGAAATTAGAAGTGTCATTCTCATTTCTAATCAAACATTCATACCAATTACCAATAATTAACTTGAAATTAAAATTTGGTGATGAAAAAATAATAAACAAGAAATTTAATAGCTACCTTTAGCAGTAGCAGTAGTTACAGACATTGTTTGAAGATAATGGAGAGAGAGATAGAGAGCTAATAAGAAGCCTTAGAGAAAAATATCTGCCGCATTAAACAAACAATACTTCGTTGTGATAGTGTTAAGGCTTCGAGTTTAATTGCATCTCAATGCAGCTTTTTATAGACAGAAATTAATGAAAAGAGAGGGTTTCGTGCGATTCATGTGTTAGTCTAATACCCAACTAACACTTCAATTAACAGAAAAAATCAGTGGTAGTTTCGTATAAACTCTGGTTATATTATCAAAATTTTAAAACTGTTGGACAATGTGTCTGAGAGAAAGTAGATTTATGGAAAGTAGATTATCATGTTTCACTATATATATAAATGAAATTTTTTGAAATCTTAGATTACATATGTGAAATTTGTTGATGAGAAAGTTGTCTATATTTAAATTTTTACTAAATAAAATAATAATTTAAAAATAGCAAAAAAAAATAAATAAAATATAATTACTAAAAACAAATAAATAAAAGGGTTATTCGTAATTCTATACATTTTCTACATTGTCTAATGATTTTTATACCAATTTCTCAAAATTCAGAATTCTACATATCTGACCTATCACAATCAATATCAAGCCAAATTAACTTTCTCTTTCCTCATTATTTATTTCCCTTCCTCATGCAAAAATCACATCAACCTATATCCACTCCCCCACACTCTAAGCTCACCTTCTTCTATTCAACAAAACATCATTCTTTTTCTTCTCTTCTTCTACTTCTCTTCGTTTCCGACCAGACTAAGCGGCGGTGGCGATGGATTCAACAGTTTGACAATTTTCACAAAAGCTCTGGAGTACTGTAATGGGGAGGAGTGTCTCGTTTCGACCAGCAGAGAAACGGTGTCCTCCTACGATCTGTCTTTGGTTCACATTTTGATTACCTTAGACTTCAAGTACCTCCGAGATTCCAGAAAACGTCTTTTTCACTTCATTGCGGCGGAGTTCGACCGAGCGAGTTCTCGGGTCCTTACCCGGATTGTCCGCTGCACTTTCCCTCCTCTCAATTTCAAGATCTACATCTTTAGGGAAGACATTGTAATAAATCTAATCTGGTGAAACTACACCCTGGCCATTTTGATTTTGAATTTTTATATAGTTCTTTGGGTTATAAGTTTTTTGTTGATTAGGATTCAAGTATTTATAAACTGATTAGGGTTCAATGTTGATTACTGTGTAGATGTTGTCAATTTTTATATCTAGATTGCTCACTAACGGAGGTCAAGATGACTACTTGAAGGTTTCAAGTATTTATAAAATATTACTTGAATCATTCAAGTAGTTACATGTATTGTGTATAAACTGACTGCAACAAACAATTTGACTACTTGAAGGGTTCAAGTAATATTTTTTGACTACTTGAACCTACAAGTAGTCACACGCTTTCTGAATAAATCACCGCATGAATTAAAATGACTACTTGAACCCTACTTGAAGGGTTCAAGTAGTCATAAAATACTACTTAAACCCTTCAAGTAATCACACGCTCTCTGTAATATTTTTTGACTACTTGAACCCTTCAAGTAATCACACGCTCTCTGTATATATCACTGCATGAAACAAAATGACTATTTGAAGGGTTCAAGTAGTAAAAAATGGTTATTTATGACTACTTGAAGGGTTCAAATAGTTGTTTTGTTTGTCAGTCAATTACTCATACATCAGGTGGCTACTTGAAAGATTTAAGTAGTTTTTTTTATCAGTCACACGCTTTCTGTATAAAAATCAATTAATTTTTTTATTTAATAATAATCGAGAATGAAGTTTTTTATTAAAAAAACAATTTTTTATTTAATAAAAAAATAACTATCGTAACCCTTCAAGTGATATTTTTTTTACTTCCAGAATCAAATCGCTACTTGAAGGGTTCAAGTAGTCAGATGCAACTACTTTAACCCTTCAAATAATATTTTGTTATTTTACTTCCAGAACCTAAATCACTACTTGAAGGGTTCAAGTAGTTAGATACAACTACTTGAACCCTTCAAGTAATATTTTTTTTACTTCCAGAATCAAAATCATTACTTGAAGGGTTCAAATAGTCAGATACAATTGCTTGAACCCTTCAAGTGATACTTTTTTACTTTTAGAATCAAAATCACTACTTGAAAAGTTCAAGTAGTCAGATACAACTACTCACCCTTCAAGTAATAAGTTTTTTTACTTCCAGAATCAAACTTACTACTTGAAGGGTAGTCAGATACAACTACTTGAATTTTTCAAGTAATATTTTTTTTTACTTTCAGAATCAAACTCACTACTTGAAGGGTTCAAGTTGTCAGATACCACTACTTGAAGGGTTCAAGTTGTCAGATACAACTACTTGAACCCTTCAAGTAATATTTTTTTTACTTTCAGAATCAAAATCACTACTTGGAGGGTTCAAGTAGTCAGATACAACTACTTGAACCCTTCAAGTAGTCACCTGTGTATGATGGTTGACTGACAAAAAAAATAATTGCTTGAATGGTTCAAGTAGTCATAAAATACTACTTGAACCCTTCAAGTAGCCATTTTTATCTCCAACAGTCAATTTTTCAATGAGCATGTGACTACTTGAAGGGTTTAAATAGTCATTTTTTTACAAATTGAACCCTTCAAATAATTTATTTTCTCTTACAATCTGTTGTCCAGTAAACTCGTCGCTATTTGAAGGGTTCATGTAGTGATTTATACAGAGAGTATGTGACTACTTGAAGGATACAAGTAGTAAAAAAACTCTACTTGAACCCTTCAAGTAGTCAAATTATATGTTGTCGTCGGTTTTATATAGAGGCATGTAACTACTTGAAGGGTTCAAGTAGTGTTTTATGACTACTTGAACCTTTTAGGTAGCCATTTTATTTCATGCAATGATTTATACAGAGAGCTATGTAGATACATAAATTGACACCATCCACACTGTAATCAATCTTAAACCCATCATCGGTCATGCTCAATTTCGAATAGCTCATTTGCCCTCAACTTCGCCTCCAATGAACATTAAAATCTACAAACCGACACTGATTATAGTATTCCATAGCTTCAGTGAAATGGTCAAACCATTGAATACATCCCCACCGTCGCTTAGTCTGGTCGAAAACGAAGAGAAGTAGAAGAAGATAAGAAGAAGAATGACATTTTGTTGAGTAGAAGAAGGAGAGCTTAGAGTGTGGGGGAGTGAGTATAGGTTGATGTAATTTTTGCATGGGGAAGGGAAATAAATGATGAAGAAAACGAAAGTTAATTTGGCTTGATGTTGATTGTAGTAGGCCAGAGGTGTAGAATTCTGAATTTTGAGAAAATTGTATAAAAATCCTTAGATAATGTGGAAAAGGTATAGAATTACAAATAACCCTAAATAAACAATTGAAATAAAAAAGTTATTTTTATTAGTAGAAAAATTTCTTTTTATATTCTTGTGTAAAAGTGAAAATTATGGATAAAATTAGAGGATAAAGTATCCAAACCATAGTTGACAGTTTCGTTTTGTTTCGGCCGAAATGGCTAAAACATTTCGGTTCCAGCGAGGAACCAGAAAGAAATAGGGGGTTGTAATTTTTCACCGTGAATTTCGGTCTGTTTCGATTTGTTTAGGTCGTTTTAGTCTGTTTCGATCAAATTTCAGTCTGTTTCGGCCGAAATGCTCCTATGAATTTATGTTGTTTTAATTAAATTTATTCTTAACATGTTTCTTTTACAGATGTATGGTATGATCAGTTTGGTGGAGATACTCTTAAATTATAAAGTTTAATGAGAATGATGATGATGATGAAACTCAAGCAAATTAATTGTGAGGTTGAACATTTGTATGTTTCATGATAATAATATTATTTAATATGATATTTTTGTTGAATTTTAATGTCATTAATATGATATTTTTGTTAAATTTTAATGATAATTACGTATTATTTGCATGATATAATATTTTGATTCAATTTTTTAGTTATATTATATATATATAATAAATTTTATAACATTATATTAGATGATCAAATTATTTTCTGAAACAGCACACCGAAATATCTAAAATGTTTCATTTTTTTGTAAAAACCGAAACGGACACCAAAAATGGAATGACTACTATGATTCAAACATTCCTTTAATCTCATTAATGATGGAGGGCTTTAATTTTTAAGGTAGCTCAAATGGAGCTTGCAATCTCACATTCTCTCTCTTATTATCTATATCTATAATATATTAGAAAGTGTCTTATAATATATTAGAAAGTGTTTTATGGGTGGAGAAACTTTTACTTCTCATTTTACCCCCTTGGCTTTTTTTTGCATAACTTGTGAAATGAATTTTTGTTTCCCTTAAAAATATTTTTTTAAATATACTCACGTATTCAAACTTTATTTCTCAAAGTTGATTTTTGCATTGTTTTCCTTCATATTATACTGTTTTAATTGAATATCTACATAAATAGATTGACGAACAATATATATGTCATTTTTATTAGGTCATTTATCACATGATTAATAATTTTATATAATTTTCACATAAATGTTACATAATTCATTAATATATTTCTAATTTTATTTAACCTTGTGCATTGCATGGGTATTTATCTAGTATCAAACAAAGGACTGTTCTCATTAAGGTAATTTTAAGATCTCCACAATTCAGATAATCTCATAGCATATCAAGGGCCTTCAAGAGTCTTTTTTTCCTTCTGTAACCAACCCTAGTTTTTATGTCCAAAGTTATCTTAAAAATACGTGACCAGACACAACTCATGGTAAACAAAAATTTCTTATTACTGTATAATAAATTTACTTTGACGTAACTAAACAAGTATGTTTGTTAATATTTTAACCATCTTGTTGTTAAAATATTAAACAAAACAGTTTTGTTAATTAATTTCAAAGTTATAGTAGAACCTATAGCATTTTTTTTCTCAAAGGGAAAAGTAGAATTTATAGGGATCCAACTCCGAAGCACATAGAGGTAAAACCTCACAATTAACCAGCTGAACTAGCAACTATAGTAGAGAACCTAACATTAGACTTGTACGTGTATCGGCAAAAAGTTGAATTTTACATCATTAATAAAGTGATTTTTCCTCCCATCGATAATTAACCAAATAAGTTCTTTCTATTATGACTCATACTCTTCACTCAATTGATTATAACGAGACATTATCTTTGTGTTCTCTTGAGTTCGAGCTCCACAATATTTCCTTTTCCGTATAACAAAGAAAAAATCTTTATATTGTGGTATATATACAAGAATTTTTGAGCAAGTTGTATGAGACTAAGAACTTGAGAAGAAGGATCAAACGGAGCCCACATATTTGCATTAGTAATTATGGGATCCACCAGGCTTGAGGTGGACAAGTTCGGTGATACCGGCGATTTTGGCATATGAAGAAAGAAATTCAAGGTACTCTTAGCACAACAAAGGTTGTTCCTCAAGGCTTTGGAGAATCCTTACAAACTTCCTTACTCCTTGATAGAGGATCAAAAGAGTGAGATGTCGGAGACTGCACTGGGTACCAATATCTCTTGAATCTTGCAGATGATGTACTGAAGGGAAGTCAATGAGGAAGACATTGCAGCAAAGGTTTGGGAAAAGCTAGAAGGTCCATATATGAAGAAGTCTTTAAAAATAAGTTTTATCTGAAGAAAAGATTGTTTAACTTAAACATGGACCCACCAAAACTCTGGAATAAAACCTGGATGACTTCAAAAGGATGACTATAGAACTTGTAAACTTTGAGGCAATCGAGAAATTGAGTAATGAGAATGAGGCTGTGAATCTCATAAATTCTCTCCCTAGAAAACAAGATATTAAGTTATGAGAATGAGACTACCATCCTCTTAAATTATCTCACTGATTCTTTCATAGATGTTAAAGTTGCTATTAAGTAAGGAAAGTGTAATACCCGACCTTCCTTAGGGGTATCTTAGTAAGATAATTTATAGTATATTATTTTAAGTGAGAAATAATTGTTTTTTTAGATATTATTGTTTTTGAAAATTGTTCTTTTAATTCTAAAACCTAATTTATTTTTTTATTATTAAACTCTAACTCATACCTATGTTTTTATATACCCTAACCCTTACCCTATTTATTGTTTTATTCGACAAACCCTTTCTCTTTTCTCAAACACTCACTCACCACTAGTGTACATACACTAGTGAACCCATTTTGATTGTCATTCCGCAATCTCTCCATCTCCAACTTGCTCACCAATCCATACATAAAAAGCCAACCCTATTTTCCTCTCTCCTTAGCACCAAATTTTACTCCCAAATCTCTTAAAAAGCACTACTACAAAACTGTTAAGGACCGCAATTCCACATCGTTGTTAGAGTAATCGTCATCTTTGTTTATTATTATTATTTTATTTAATTTTAGAAACCGTCATTTTTGTTATATTTTTATGATGATCTATCTACAAATCGTCGTCTTTAGTGATATTTTTTAAATTTAAATACAGAATAATTAAGTCAATCTATTAGATTTGAACAATACATGAAAACAGAAAAATGACACAAATGTCTCAGCAGACAATATAACTCTTCATTGCGTACAATATGATTGTCTTCAAAATATCTAACATTGTATACTAGAAAAAATAAATAACGAAATTAATTACAAAAACCTTCAAACTAATGAACTTTGAATACTTCTTTCAGTTGTTCTAGTTGCTCTCCAATTGTTCTACTTAGGTGTTGAACCCTGCAAAAAATAAAGGTTGTTTTAACCCATCAATTTATTATAAAGTAAAGTAAAAGAGTGTTGAAAGTTGTCATACATACATCTTTGGTGATTTGATATTTACTGCTTCATTTATCCACTCATGTTACATTATAGATTATTAGTTTAACCCTGAGTAAAAAATAAAACATACAAAGTTAAACAAATTTAAAACGCACAAATATCATGCTAACTATAAATTAAAAAGATTGAGATGATTGTACTTACTCGATATAGGGTTGAACTTCATTAGTAGTTTCTAATACTTAAGAAGTGCTTGCTTCCATTATTTTCAATTCTTTCTTTATGACCACTTGATAAAGACTTACCATCTTCCAAATTCTCATCTGAGCATGAGAACTCTCTATTCCTTCATTTATATCAAATGTAGTTTTTGTAGAATTATCTAATTCTCCATGCCACACCCAAGTTTGATATCTTTGATCTATACTATGAATGAATAAATGATTTCTTACCTTAGTGAAAGTGAAACGTTTGAGTTCCCACATTCCACACACAGACAACGTAAGAAACAATGGTCATTACCATGCTCCATCGCATACTTAAGGAAATTTTCAACCCCAATGTTGTAATTCATAGATGTTTCATCCATAAACATCCATGATTTATCCATCCTAAGAATACAAAAATATATGAAAAACTCGTTATTACTGTAGGATTAACATAATTAATTTAAAAAAGATGGAGAAAAACAGAAACAATACCTCCCAAATTCGTGAGTTGAATGCATAAAAAAGAAATTTGTGGTTGTAAATGTGATATCGAGTTGAAGTAGACGCAGAAAAAATTGATTCGAAGAGGAAATAGAGAACTGAAGATGACGACGGACGCAGACAATATCAAGGGTGGTGACAAATGATTTCTCTCTCTAGAAGTGAGAGTTTCTCACTCTAAAATGAAATATTCTCTCTATAGAATGAGAGTTTCTTTCTCTAAAGTTTCACCCCCCTAAATGAAGGAGGAGCCCTCCTTTTAAAGGTGATCAAAAGTATGGGGACCATTGAGATTAGTTGCAAGCCCGCCAATCAAATCGTGCCACCTCAACTGACTAATCATGTTTAGGTGTGTAAGAGGAGAGTTTCACATGAGCCAATCAGGTGGGTCTGCGTGAGTCTTTGTGTAGTGACCATGATTTAGGGAGAACATGCCTAGTCGGTTGGGCTTAACGACGATGTTCACCCGACGCCTCCTCTTAAAGGGCTCTCTCAAACTAAACCCCTCCCAATGTGGTTGTGTAGCATACCCTCAATGTCTAGAGTGGTCATACTGAAGAGGTATGTCCCCTTCTAAAACAACGTAACCTCACCCATAATCCTACCAGTCCACAGCCTCACATGCGTTCCTAGACAACCATACATCCACCAAGTCTTTGTCATTAGACTTGGTGGTTTGTGATGTGATGACTTGTTGTGATAGCGGAGTGGTACGACTTGTTTAAAATACGTCATTGTTGTCTTCGAGTTGCATTAAGAAGGGTGACCCAAGCACTTTCATGGTACACTCATGAGGGTGACATCAATGATGCTACAATGGGGATGACATCAATGGCACTATCATTAGGGGTGACATCAATGGTGCTACTATAGGGGATGACATGAATGGTGCTACCGTGGGGGTGACATCAATGATGCTACCATAGGGCGACAACCCATGGTGCAGCCATGGGGACGACCCCCACAGGTACCTCAGCAACAACACTTGATGAGTGTATTTTACACTCAAATTTTAGATTATCATCTCCTTATTTTTGTTAGTTCTTTTAGATTTATTGATTGATTTATGTATATTTTTGTTTCTATCTTATAAGTTTGATATTCAATTGCATTTGGATTGATTAGGAAAGATTTGGAAGTAAAAAATTCAGAAAAATCATAAAAAGAATGGAATTGGGCAGGAGGGCGAAGGTCGCCACGCTGGCAGTACAGAACGCCGGCGCTGCCTTCCCAGCATCACGACGTTGGCACGATGAATAGACAGACAGAATGACAGCGGCATAACGCTGGCGCGATAACATTTTCACGTTTTTCTCTCATATTTTATCCCTATCGAGCCCTAGTGTATAAAATGAATATTTTAGGTCTTTTGTGGACTTCTTGGATATGTGAGTTAGAGGAAAAATCTTTTTGAAGAGGAAATGAAAACTGATCCAATCGGGAGACGGATCTCAACTTCAATTCATCTGTAAATTGAAGCTTTTTGGAGAGGTTTTTTTTCTATTTTCTCTATGTTCAGGAATATTATTAGGATATTTTCCTATTCTAGTATGTTCTAAATTTTTTATCTAGAGCTACGACGTAGCTAAACCATGATTGTTCGTAAACTCTAATTTTCAATTTAATCGATGTTTATTTAGTATTATTGAGTGTTGTAATCCGTTCTTAATGCTTGTGATCGTCTGGTCAACTATTGCACGATTTTAAATTTAATTCTGAGACTGAAAAGTGATGATTAAATTTGATCTTTGTTTATAACACGACTAGAATTTCATAAGTTGGAGATAATTATAGATCTAGTGTAGTAATTATAATGTCATTTGCTTAATGAGTTTTAATTTATTTAATCTTGACAAAAATGTGAGATTAGTATTTTTTTTATTCATGGTTATCGATGGTTGAGAAAGATTGATAATTACTTCAGAGAAATTCAATGTCAGTAATTTGATAAACATTGATTTATTAAGTTTTAGAATTCTAAGCATGTTTGGTTTGGTGAGATCGGAATCCCTACATCTTTTTTCTGGTCGTCGCGACGGAAGCGTGGAGACGCATGGCCATTTTAAAAAAAATAAACTTTTAATAAAATCGAATCTTTTAATAAAACAAAACTTGCTCAAAGCCACGAAAATCAAATAAATTTTTTATTGAAAATTCTTTTTCAACCAATCAGGATCCATTATATATTTATAAGTTAAATCTACACATACAAAATTAGGAATCATATATCTTTTGTAGTCTATATCAAGTGTCCTTACAAAAACTTATCGATCCGACGTGTGTGGGCACGTAGAATATTACAAGACATTTTTTCTATTTCTAGATGTTCTCAACACATGTAATCTAGAGATTTACTGAGAAGGACTTTAGTGACATGATTCTCTAAAAGAACGTGATGATTATTCTTTTAGAGATTTGATTAAAGTTTAATCACATAAAAAATCTCTCTGACACCAATCGTGTTCTCAATTCAACTCTTGATTGACGAACTGATTATTTGATCAACTGATTCTCTCATCTTCTTTCAACAACATAGCCCATTAGAATAATATTAGTATATATTCTAGATAAAGGCGTATCATATATTTAAGGATAAACTGAAATAATAATTAATTATAAAATTACCAATTGTAGTGAGACCCGCTGTAATTGTGCACAACTGCAGTACCACATGGCACCACAGTAGTTCATGTCAATTTTTGATATTCTATCAGTGATTGACGTGTGACAATTACTGCGAAGTAAATATTTATTATAATTAGATAATTATCTAGATATCAGTTAATTCAAAATTAACATGACACCATAGTTGTTAATATCTATTTCCGATACTCTATCAGTGATTGATACGTGACAATTACTGCGAGTTAAATATTTATTATAATCAGATAATTATCTAAATATCAGTTAATTCAAAATTAACATGGCACCGCAGCTGTTCGTGTCAATTTTTGATACTCTATCAGTGATTGACACGTGATAATTACTGCGAATTAAATATTTATTATAATCAGATAATTATCTAGATACCAGTTAATTTAAAATTAAAATATCTGATTATCGCTATCAACTAACTTATCTGTCATTTCATAAATAACAGATTTAGTTGATTTAAATTATTATCTAGTAATACTTTAATTATATTATTTCTCCAATTAGATATTCTTTCTCACTTATCGATAATTAAAAATTGATAATTATATATATATCTTATAATTTTTGAAAATTATATTTAAATATATAAATAATTTTATTAATTAAATAATCACACATAATTATCTCATAATTAAGTATTTGCCCTAGAATAAAAATTCATTTTGCAAGTCAGTTTTTTTCTAATGTCCTGAAATATTCACACCCTAGACAGCATAGTATAGAGGTGACTTGAGGACCATGGACCTATAATCCTAAGCTCTAATAGATCATATTATTAATTAAACTCTTTAATTCAATAATCTTATTTATTAATTCTATTATTACTCCACCCAAAATATGAAATTGCACTCTTAAAGATTATATAATGTATTTACGGAGTAGTCTCATGTAGTCCACTTACATAATCATTTCATGTAGTTCTGTCCTCCAATTATTGGTTCATAAATTAGAACTTGTCAAAATTACCGTTTTACCCTTCTAATTACATTTTGATCCTTAAGTACCATTAATCCACTAGTGCATGGATAATTTATAATCTTATTATAAATTTGAGCTCAATAACCATTCAGTTCCAGAATTAACACTTAAGGGAACCAATATATGTTCCGTAAGGAAAGCTTAGATTCTAAATCTTATAAGATCATGTCCTCAGCCATCCACATCACTGAATCTCCAAAACAAAAGTCACTAGTTTAATTAACAAACAGATCTTAATGAGTGAATTAAAAGATCAAGTAGACATGCGTAGGAGTTCATGGC
Source organism: Datisca glomerata (assembly GCA_003255025.1). NCBI lineage: Eukaryota > Viridiplantae > Streptophyta > Magnoliopsida > Cucurbitales > Datiscaceae > Datisca > Datisca glomerata. The sequence goes on along the minus strand of QANY01013209.1, from coordinate 1,163,466 downwards.
TACTCAGAATTCATATTGATCTACATATGATCATCGAATTGATGTGTATTAAATCTTTATGATAAACGGCAAGTTAATAAAGATATTCATTGACATTGGTTCTGCCATATATAATCTTATTATATAAAGTACATTCACTAAGATATCTATTTACAAGAAGCTAGGTCTTGGAGAAGCTACTCCCACGACGGTATCTTTACAGTTAGTTGATTGGTTCATTGGGGATTATTGAGGATGTTTTGATAAAGGTGAATAAATTTATTTTCCCACCTGATTTGACTGTTCTTGACATGAAGGAAAAATAAAAAAATTCTAATTATTCTTGGTAGACCATTTTTAGCTGCAGGAAGAACTATCATTGATGTGCTAAAAGGGAAACTTATTTTGAGAGTGTAAGATGATCAGGTAATTTTTAATGTCTTCAAAGCAATCAAACACCCAAATGATATGAATAGTTGTCTGTGGGTGGATAGTGTAGAATTTGAAGAAGGTAAACCTAGACACTTACCATTTATTGAAAAACCATCAGTGTTGGACCTCCACTTTTGGTACACCTTTATGGAAGAAGCATCCACTCTACCTATCATTATCTCTATTTCGTTAAATGGTGAACAAGAAGAAAAGTTGTTGAGGGTGTTGAGAAAGCAACAAATGGTCTTAGGTTGTTCAAATTCTGACATAAAAGGAATTCTAAAGTCAGTGGACAACGGATGAAGCCTGGTTGATCATTATGTCTGGTTAAAGACATTAAAGCAAGCGCTACTGGGAGACAACCCGTTTCTATTTCTATTTTTTTTCATTTTTTTAGTTTTTCTAATTATTTTTTTGTTTAATTTATTTTTGTTTTCCTTCAGGTTTTTATATTTAAAAGAAATTATAAACGAATTTGACTCATGCACCACTTTTTCTTCAGTTGGAGATAACATGAACTATGTAGAGAATGACGAGGATGATAGCTCACCATTATTCAGATAAGTCCTCTCTACTTACTCCTTTTACATATTTTCTTTTCATTGAGATCAATGAAAGTTTTTAGTTTAGGGGTGGCGGTTTTAATTAAAATTTCATTTTTTATCTCTATTTTAGACAACACTAAAACCTATGACGAGATTGGTTTTGAATTATTTATAGCTTTGAAAAAATGATGAATTTGTGTATCAGTGTGTGTTTAAACCAATTATTGATTTGTATGTCACTAGAAAATCCTGACATATTGAGCACCTAGCCTTGAGTGTTTGATTATCTTTTTACTTAGAGAAGGTTTATGTGACTTAAGAAATCATTATGATCTCATATGAACTCTAGAACCAATTTAATTGTTGTTTGAGCTTTTTAAACCAACACGTGCATAATTGTTTTCCTAGTCATTCCGGTTGAGCCTAAATAGCTATTTTTTATCACCCATGGAAATTTCACAATCTTATAAAAAATTCCTAGTACCCATTTTTACTCATAGTATTTGAATGTTCTGGGAAAATACTTGGAGCTATGACAATCTGGGTGGATGGGAGGGGTTTCGATATAAAAAAATGGTGAATAAATTTGATTTCGTAGCCTCTTGGACTTGAGTGAGTAAGCTAGAAGGGGTGTCTTAAATCCTAATACCCTAAGACTAACTAGTTTAGGAGCTATTAGCTGAAAGCTTTTTAAGGAAAATAGAAGCTTAAGGAAATCAAATTAAAAAAATAGAGAGAATGGTAGAGCATGATTGATTCTTCAAGAGGTGAAATGACAAGTTTGGGGGTGTTACAAGATAAGTTTAGTTAAGCTCATTGATTCCTAGAATACATGTGTGATTATGGGTAAGATTGAGCCAAAATAATATCATTTATCCTACCCTAAATCCTAGCCATACATTACAAGCCTACGAAAGTTCTAATGATCCTAAGTGATGTGGTTTGCCTACATTAGTGGAGAGTTTCATGAAAAATTAGTTATGGAGTTCTAATTTATTTATAGATTATTATATCCAAATTTTACAAGACTTGATTGCATAAACTCATCTGGGTTTAAGAGATTGGACGACTTAAGGTGACACGCACACACACTTGGGACTTTTCAAGTTGTAATATAAGTTGGTAATTGTGTTAAAGCTTTATATGATCTTAATTCAGAATTTTTTCTTGAGTTATTGCTATTTTGGAATCTCTGATGCAAGTTTAGTTAGTAAAAAACACTACGTCACTCTTTCTTTAGCATTTCAGAATTAGTGTTTATTGTTCCTATTGTTTGAGTTTTTTTGTTTTGTTTTGTTTTGCTCGAGAACTAGCAAAAAGTTAAGTTTGAGGGTATTTGATGAATGTATTTTACACTCATATTTTAGATAATCTTAACTTTATTTTTGTTAGTTCTTTTAGATTTATTGATTGATTTTATGTATATTTTTATTTTTATCTTGTAGGTTTGATATTCATCTGCATTTGGATTGACTTAGAAAGATTTGGAAGTCAAAAAATCAGAAAAATCGCAAAAAGAACGAAACTAGGCAGGAGGGCCAGCCTCGCGACGCTCGCTTCCCAGCGCCGCAACGCTGGCAGTACAGAACGTCAGCGCGCGACCCTGACTTCCCAGCGTTGCGATGCTGGCACGACGTATATTTTTGCGCTTTTCTCTCCTATTTTATCCTTATCGAACCGTAGTATACAAAGAGAATATTTTAGGTGATCAAATAAAATGATAAATTTTTATAAATTTTTTTGATGAATTATCAAACAATAATTTATAAATGATTATTACATCATTTAGCTGCTGAAAACTTTATCAATCAGTATACAATTATTATTTTTTTTAAATGAGAAAATAAAACTAATTAACTCTTAGATAAATAAGATATGAATAATCTTGACGGTTCAGATCAGATCACTGAATAAAACTCCATGCCCAGACTTCATATCATTCAACGAGTTTCTTGTTTAATAGAGCAGGAGAGTATTTGTTTTAGATTTTGATTGAGTCATTGTTAAATGAAGGATGCTGAAACATTTTTGTAAGCAAAATATTTCTCCACCGTATATTGTTTCATTTTTTTAATATATATGTTTTGTCCAAAGTGAATACATGAATTCTTAAAATTAATTGAAAAAGAATTATAGCTTTAGTAAAAAGTTATATAATGTAATACTTGAGATTTTCAGTCTAAAAAAAGACTTAATATTTATCCTACTTAATTTGGACTACATTCGGCAATTTATTGACTATTTTTCCTTTTGAAAATACAATATTCAAAATATGTGAAAAACCTAATGGAACTACTTCAATTTAAATCGATAAGTTGAAGAAAAATCAAGAAATATAAGTAGTATAAAGACAAATAAATGGTAAAGAAAATTATTAATAAATAAAGACTTTCAATTACAATCTAAGGTTTTGATTTGGATTTTAATTCCGTGAAGGCAAACGGAATTTAATTCAGTCAACTTCATGTAGTAGACCTGTCATTAGTAATTTCTGAACTCTAAAATACGTTTCTACTTATTTCCGAATACATTAAAGAAATCCTTAAAATATTTTTTATACGAATGAGGCCAAATGGAAATATTTTTCACATTTTCGTTTACAAAGATAATTGATTTCAAAGATTTTTCGGTGAAAACTTACAAATTAATCGATGTGATGTGCAGTAAATAGTGTTTGACATAGTAATTAAATAATGACATTATTAATTCTTAAGAGAGAAAAAATTAAACACCATGACTTATCATAATAAAAGCTTATCATTAGCCATCATATAAGCCCTAGTAAAATATAAATATTTTATTTATCGTAATATTTTATTTATTAATCACATACTTAATAAGTCAGAGCCGACTTAGTGGTTCTTAAACATACCATATTACCATATGAGTTTTGGCGCTTCTATTTTAAAGCGCTTTTGTGGGTAAAATAAGACTACATAATCGACAGTTATTTTAACATATGTTTTTTAAACTAACACTTTTTCAACAAGCATAACTCATATAACTCATAAGAATGTTTTAAAGTACCAAAAAACAATGTGCTTTAACAATGTATTGAAGTATTTCAAACTTAAATGTATTATCCAAACAAACAAGTAGTCGATTCTATGTCTAATATAACTCTAACATTGGTTTAAAATTTCATAGTAGTTTATGAGGGCTAAAGTCAATTTTGATCTCAATCTCATGCAATAACCTTAAGTTTCATGAGTTACGTTACATATATGATGTGATTGATCTAGATAAATACTCTTTGTTAGGTTTATACTGTAGTATATTTGTAAACTTATTTTCAAAAAAAAACTTAAATATTGACTTCTCAACTATTATTCTAAGCAAAATTTTGATTAAGTGATGTGATAATCATTTATAAGTTACTGTTTGATAACTCATTAATATGATTTAACAAAACAATATTAAATAATTATCATATCATATGATCACTTAAAATTTAATTAATTATTTGATCGGTGTAGAATTATTCTATAATTAATTTATTTTTTTTAAGTAGACTAAATGCGTTCCCACGTGGCTAGAGAAAGACCCCTGAAGTTGCGAGGAGACAAAAGTTGTGAAAGGCAGTGGTTGGTTGGAAATCTGGATTGACATGATTATTGGTAATGGTATTGGTCCTTTGCCACCCATATAAAGAGTGGGTCCATGAGGCTACAATGGTAAAATCTCATTTGTCGTTACTTTATGATTGGTTCTTTTGCATGATTCAACATGGAATCTTCAGTGGTCCCCTCGTATTATCACTACAATTTTTTTCTGTTTTTCAAAGAGGGCTGGGAGGGCCCGGGGAACCCAGGACATGATTCTCTCGTGTTAATTGAGACTTTTTAGAGAATCTAATTTGTACTTTTTAAATTTGATCATTTCTTAATTTTCCTCAATTATTATTTTAATATTAAATATCTTTAAATTATATGAATTAATCATTTATATCTTTTCCCACTAACGTCGCTTAAAAATTAACATAATTTTCTTTTAATTAAATTTAAACTCTAATTAAAATTGTTAAACACTAAAAAAACTAAATTTATAGTAAAAAAACCTTAAATCCCTAAATTCCCCTTCCCACGTCACACCCTCCGCAACAGCCTCCTTGTCCTTGTGACTCAGCCACTCTCCCTGTGGACCCACGCGGCACTAGATGTGGGTGTGCATGAGATGGGTTTTGGGATTTTTTATTCTGTCCCGATCGAGATGGGATATTTTTTGTGTCCCATCCCGTCTCGTATAGAGGGAAAATCTCGAGCGAGACGGGACGAGAGGGGACGAGACAGGTTTTTTTCTCAATTTTTTCTGCATTTTAATTTTTACTATTTTGGGTTGAATTTGATTTTTTTAGATTTTGGGCTGTTTCTGAGTTTTTTTTAGAGATTTAGACTCAATTCTAAAGGTTAGAAATCAATTATAGGTCAAAAATCAAAAGAATTAAGGCTAAAATTAAAAAATATATTATGTTTATATATACATATATCGGGACGGGACAAAGTCGAGACAAGGACTTTTGTCCCGTGTCCCGTCCTGTCGCGCACGGGCAAAACTTTTTCATCCCGTCACGACTAAAACAAAAAACTCGTCTCGTCCTGCACGGTTCAAGACGGTTTTTTGGGACGGGATGATTTTTTCGGGACACTTGCACACCCCTAGCACTAGATTAGTTAATGTCAAATTTTGATTCTCAATCACTGATTGATATGTGGCATTCCAATATACCACGTGATAATTTCTACAAATTAATTATTTATTTTAATCTTATAAATATCTAAATATCAGTTAATTCAAAATTAACTTATATGATCATCATTATCAACTAGCTTGTCTATTAGTTCACAAATTACAGAATTAGTTGATTCAAAATGTTAAATTATTATCTAATAATAATTTAATATTATCTAATTTTTTAATTATCAATAAGTGATACAGTATATCTAATTTGTGAAATTAGATGATGTTAAATTATTATCTAATAATAATTTAACATTATCTAATTTCACAAATTAGATATACTGTATCACTTGTTGATGACTAAAAAATTAATCGATATAATTATTTATATATAATTTCTGAAAATTAATATAAATAATTTAATTCTTAATTAATTGATCACACATAATTATCTCATAATTATGTATTTTTTCCAGAAATATAATTACTTTTGCAAGTTAGTTATTTTCTCATATCCTAAAATATTCACACCTTATGTGTAGTACAGATGTGATTTTAGGACTATGGACCTATAATCCTAAGCTCCAATAAACTAGATTATTAATTAAACTTTTTAATTAAATAATTTTATTCATTAATTCCATTATTATTCCACTATAAATATGAAATTACACTCTTAGAGATTATAGAATGTATTTACATAGTATTCACGTGTAGTCCATTGATATAATTATTTCATGTAGTTCTATCCTCTAATTATTGGTTCGTAAATTAGAACCGATCAAAATTACCATTTTATCCTTCTAATTACCTCTAAAGGTGTCTTGCTTACAGACTTAGAATGCACTACATTCAAAATGTAAGTTGTCGTTTAAAGTGCATATCCTCAAAAAATGAATGGTAGTGATGAGTAGCTTCACATCGACCTAATTATATCCAACAAGATTTAATTTCACCTTTCTAACATACCATTTTGTTGTGGCGTTCCAGGTGTTGTGAGTTGAGATAGAATGCCTTACTCTAACAGGTAATCTTTGAATTCTAAATTTAAGTATTCCCACATCGATCTGGTCGAAGTGTTTTCAATGATTTACCTAATTGTTTATCAGCTTCAGTTTTGAAGTCCTTAAACTTTTCAAAAATTTCAGGCTTTCTATGCGTCAGGTAAGTATAACCATATCTAGAGTAATCATCAATAAAAGTGACAAAATACCCACGCCTACCTCTATCTTGTACATCGATCAGTCCACACACATCACTATGTACTAGCTCAAGTGGTTCCTTGGCTCTTTGGCCATTTCCTATGAAAGGTCTCTTGGTCATTTTTCCTTGGACACAAGATTCACAAACAAAAAGAGTCCCAACTTTTAGTTCTCTCAAATCACCAAGCTTTGTTAACTTGTTTAAACTATCTAGATTAATATGTCCTAACCTAAGATATCACTGATATGTGTTATCATCATCATGAGAAAATCTTTGTCGTTTGTTACTTATAAGATTTGCTACTTTATATAATTCAGAATTATTTAAGCACGTTCAGTCGGTTTAAGCATATACAGTCTGTTCGATGCTTTAGCTTGACAAATATTGAATCCATTTTTTGAAATGATAAACTCATTATTAATTAAAGAAACTTCAAAAAATTGTTCATGCAATAACGAAAGAGAAATCAAATTTCTCGAAAATCGAGGAATATAATAAACATCGTTCAAAATGAAATAATTATTTTCAAAATTAAGGCAGAATGTTCCTAATGCTTTTGCTGACATGAGCGCACCACTACCATTTTTTCATAATGTCCTCACCATCATCCAGCTCCCTTGATGAATCATGTATCTACAAAGAAGAACATACATGGTTAGTGGTTCTTGAATCCAGCATCCAGGACGACAATTCATATTTCACTAAACAAGCTTCAAGTGCAAAGTAAATCGTATTTAACTTTCTTTTTCAGCTCGAAAAGATACTTGTTACAGTTTCTCTTCCAGTGACTTTCAAATACATATATATAACGTATCATCGCATCCTACTTTTTTTTAAAATGATGTTTGAACATGTCGTATTCGTGTCGCGTGTCGGTGTCTGTGCTTCTTAGGATACAATCAAGTCCCCTCATGTCTCAAAGCACTACCCTTCTCGCCCTCCTCAACCAATCGTAGTTGAACGTAATCAGGGATATGGTAAGCCCTACGGATCCAACCTAAATCATCTCCGGACAATAAGGAGGGAATATCATCAGCCACCAATTAGTCGGCCATTTCAATCGACACAACAGCACGATCCATGAGGAGACAAATAAGATAAAAGAAAAGACCTAGATAAGGAGAAAATGACTTACCATGGTGAAGTAGTGACAAGGAACGAATGGCGACACGGGGAACAAACGACCTGTGGGGCGTCCACCAAGGTAATGAGAAAGAATGTGTGAGGTTGAGTTAGTAGAAGGTGTGGCTACACCTTGAAGGAAAATGGAATAACGGCGAGGATGGGGGATGAAGAAAGAAAGGTTACCGATTACTAGGTGATGAATTTTTAAAAGAAAGGGTTTTAAAGTCTCTCGGGAACAGAAATGCTGGAGGGAAAAGGAAAGGGAGGACCACCTATTTATAGGCCCCAACTCATGTGACCAATTAGGACCGTTGTGTCGATCTTACGGTCAGAATGATGTCCAATTATGTGGGAATAGGTTAAGCCCAGATGTTCAAGTGACACGAATTCGAGGGAACGACATAAGACATTGAACGGTCAAGGGTTACATCGTTCACCCTCCCCTTCACGCATCCATTACCTCCCCCAGAGGGAAATCGACAATAAAGATTCAAGAGAAATAAGGCCACGCGGGTGCCCACAATAATACGATCACCATGAGGCGATCCTGAAGAACCTTGGACAAAGGAGTCTTCGGACTAGGGTGAATGGAACCCACCAAATCTTTAATTGGGGGCAACTATTATGGGTATTCTCGGACTACCAATGACACAACACCACGTGGCATGCCACGATAGACGTGTTTACTTAAATTTCAAGAAGAAGAATTGGAGAGCTAAGCTCCCAAAAGGGAAGAAACTGATCTGACTAGGTCGGCCTCCAAAGGAGCTCGAGGAACATCGATCAACGTGAACTAGGAGACTTCGAGGGGAAGGCCTGACACAGGAGCTCGACTAGCCCAGTGTTAGGCGTCATCATTATTCGTTGAATGTAACGCTTCATGTGGCATTTTTCCACTACAAAAAAATATGACATTCTATGAGAGGCAGATAAACCTATGGAAAGTAATCCACGGGGTTCTCGCGGTGCCTGTGACAACCCCTCATATTAAAAGTCCGCGTGTTTCGCAAGGCGCAATGGCTCTTGTGAAGACCCATGCGGTCTCTTGCTTCTTACATGACTTTTTTACTCCTATAAAATGTTGTTTAATAGGATTTTCAGACTACTGTTGAATGTATTCAATATGTATTTTTAATACTTGTGAGTTAACTAGGGTTTCCAATACTTTTAGTGATATTTTATAAATGTTATTTTTTATAGTCAATTTATATGTACATGATTTACATATGTATTTAATACATTAAAAATTATATAATAACATCAATGAAACATTTAATAACATTAATATTTTATTTCACTTGCACAAAAGTACAATATGAAAGTAAAAAATATCTAAAAGTATCATCACTAAGTCTAATCATTATCATTTGTTCTAAAAACTAAAAACATCTAAATATTTCACAAAATACTACAAAATGACCTCAAAAGTTCACTAAAATATTAAAGGAATTCACAATTCACTTTCAAGCTCTACCACAGGGCAAAGATAAGCATATTATGAAGGCGCTTCTAAGCCCTGAAGCTACCACCCTAAATTCATCTTGCTACCATATTGCACCACCATTGGTGCATGGTCACTGATCCCCGCTGATCCGTAATGAACAAAAGAACCATTGAAGCTTTGTATCTGCCAACCACGAATTCTTGAACCAGAAACCACCCTGTAAAGTAAAGAGCTTTGCCTAAAGGACCAGACCTGGAGCTGAGAACAAGATCGAAAGCGCAACTTCTCATTCGAAGGCAAAGTCAGGCACGCTGCCTATCCAGTCGTTCAATCGTCTCCATTTTTAATTTTTCATCGAGACTACATTATCCAACCAACTAGGGATTGACCTAGTAGCAAGGTGCTTTTGGGCCTAAAGCTTAGTCAATGCTCAAAGGAAAGAAAAGACTTTTCTTGAAGGCCCTTTATCTTAAGCAGGCTTCAAATAGCCTTTAAATGACTTATGCCGGGGACAAACGTCCTCATGATTGACTACTAACGCCGATATCCCTCACTAGGTTAGGATAGACTCGGATCAAACCATCATTTTTCTATGGAAGGATGTATAAGAATAAGAAGAAAGCAGATGTCTTGGTTTTCCTAAGGAGCAATGTACCTGCCGTCATACAACTACCAACATTGAGTGAGAACATCATTTACCTTCTTTATGAGAAATTAAGCTGATTTTTCCTATAACAAATTGCCATACAACTACGAACATCAAGGCACGAAATCACTGTTAAAACCAATAGTTCTAAAAAATTTGGCTGGTGCCAAGTTCATTCAGAGTAGCAGATATTAAGCCGCAGACATAATGGTTTAGCAAGCAAACAATATAGTTACTAAACCTTTGGTGAATATACTTACATTTTCTTAGAAATTAATGTGCCCAAACTCCAGAAACAATCAAAATTACGGCCTGACAACAGAGAGCAACCATTATTACTACTCAAGCAAAAGAAACATTAGAAAATCATAGAACTAATTTCTGTATGTATCATAAATGATGTTCGATCATGTGTGAACGATTCACAAGAAATTAGAAGATGAATTACAACATTTCTTAATACATGTCACTTAAATAGCTTAACCATCAAACTTCACAACTTGAACTTTCAACTTTCAGAACAGACCATAACATTGTCATATGATTTTACACAACAATTTGAACTGCTCTATATGTTGCCTAGTAGTTTAATTTCCAAAATAATGAAAACTAAGATGATCATTCAAGTTAAACTCGAGATATGCTCCTTAAAAATACATGCAACCTCACTTTTCTCTCTTCCTTTTTCTATGCAAGTGCAAAAATACCTGCAACCTCTTAAATTAATTTGAAATAAATATAAAAAGGAGTAAGAAACAATCCAGCTAGAGGTATAGTTATAGCTAATAAGACCAACCAAATACAAGTAAACAGAAATACTTAAATCAATTCAGTTTTTTTAAGAAGGGGATTGAGTGACACAGAAGTAATCAGAAAAGGATAACAAACACCCTTCTAAAAATTTATTTGAGCACACACTGTTTTAGAAAAATTTAGGAGGAGTCAGAGAAACATAAAATTATCCAAACTGGACAGTAAAACTCACATCAAGATTTTCCAGAAATCCTACATGTCATAGGTACATGAACAAAAGATTGCCATGAATTATCCTCTTGTGGACTTGGTGAGTTTACCCAGTTCTCTGTATATATCTGCGCTGTGTTTTGAAGAGATTTTACAGAACTCCAGGATTCATTTCTATCAAAACAACTCAACAGAAAAGAGTACAACTATCCGTTAATTTGTAATTAAGTAAAAGTGTTGATCAATCAACATTAATTTATGCTTTCATGAATAGAGAAACAAATTAATCCAGAAATTCTATGCCAATGATACATACTAAAGTCCTCAGACATATGATATGAAGGAAAATACAATCTAAAGAAGAATTGGCACTTGATAACAGCTTGACATAACGAGTGAGGTGTAAATTAGCTCATCAGAACTTCTTAGATGATATAACAAGATAACAAATTTCAGGATGAACAAATGCTATTATATGATTATTGAATCTCCTTAGCTATTGCTGCTTATTCAGTTATTCTTATGTCGATGAAGTAAAATACTCTAATCTAACTCTCCTACAGTTAATCATGATTTCATCCACAATCAGCAATTTTCCCATCTATTTGACTGTCATTTAAGAAGAACACACAAAATACTAAATAAAACAAAAAGGTAATAGCAAGATGCACCTGCTATAGCAAATATACTAATAAAATGCAACTTAACAGAGAAAATTAATATTCTTTCTAGTACCACTTAGACCCTTTTCAGATTCGATGATCTCCAAAGACGCCGATACCTAGCTCAGGGGCAGAGAACAGAGAAATTCACCAACTCTAGAACCCCATGCTCGAATGAGGTGAGAGAGAACAAACTCTAGGTTCTCTGATACTCAATTACCTTGAATCAAATAGAAACTTTGAAAAAGAACGAAGAGTGGTGTTCGAATAAGAAAGAAGCGACGTTGGAGAAATACGTCTCGGAAAGCATCCCTAGGTCGTCTGAGAGGGAGAAGCTACGAGGATCTGATCTGTCTTTGAACGAGAGTGTAAGAGAGAGAGAAGAATCGAGAGAGAGTGAAACGTAGAGGGGTCTTCAAACCTGAAAATCAATGAAACCCTAGCTGCTCTGTCTTCGAACGAGAGAGTGAGAGAGAAGGGTATCGAGCCACAATACTGTCGAGGGGTCTCCAATTTTGAGCTTTTCTGATCGAAAATGGAGCAATGAGTTGTGCTTCTCTGATCTGAAAATGGAGCAAGAGAATCGAGCCACAATATTGAGGGAGCTCGAGAACGAAATGTGGGGTCTCCAATTTTTTATCAAAGTCCCGCTTAAGTCCAAGTCTCGTGTATCTATTAATTTTGGCCGCCTTTTTTCACTTTTAATCAGAATAAATTTACTTGATTTTAAAATCACTTATTGTTTGAGTTTTTAACAAGAAGCGACTGCGAATCTTGTATTTTAATCCTGTGGAATGTCATATTTTTTGTAGTGTTCCCATTTGCAACAGGTACCAGTCAACTTCAATTCATCATGATGAAGTGTCGAGTCAGCCATCAAACGGTCGCATCTGCCACATCCGGAAGGACTAAAGATAAATCGACATCTAATGCATGTCAACTCGAGAGACAAAAGTATTCAATGTTGCCCCCAACTTGTCATTTCAACAAAGGTTGTCACCTTTCCCGAAGCTTATCTACCAAAGCCATGTATAAATACCCAATTTGCAGACAGTGTAAGGTACATAACTCTCCTAAAGAAAACTCTGTCAAATTTTCTCCAGGATATTGACTTAGGTATCGGAGCCTCTTCGACGAGGAAACCACCCCCGGTTCTCTTCGTCTTTAGAGTTCTTCCTATATGTTGTGCGGATTTCAGGCAGAAAGGATCTCTACGTGAAGGAGAGATAGCACGTCATCTCACGTCAGAGATTTTCGTTAACAACAATAATGTTTGAGAGTTTTAGGCCGTTGAGGTCAAACCTTAATGGTTTAGATTCTCGGCATAAATGTTGGGAAACAATATCTTACACCTTTATTTGCTTTTTTCTATTTTGTCTCTAATGAAATTCCATCTAGACCATCCATTTTTAGAATGTACAAGCTCGTATGAGACGTAACCTCTCTTCTTTCCTCAACATGTGGCAACCTGAATCCTACTTAAAGAAGTGTTCGACCCTACCCCTTGAATAAAATTAGATAAGCAATATAATTCTAATCGTTCTCTTTTTTTTTTCTTCTTCCACAAACCAATAATAGTTCAAGATACCAGCTACTGTAAGCATGATATGTCATCATTTGAGCCACTACCTACAATATATTTTAATTGGGCAAGATACATTTATGACCCTTGTGGTTGTCCCTAAATTTACAAATTATTAATAATTAACACTTATGTCAAACATTCATTAACTCAATCCCTTTCTTAACTAAACCTGGTTGTCCCTAATTTTATATTTTCGTACCACAACATGACCCGCTATTATTAATTATTGGTTATAACTAATCCTATATATACACTAGTAGCCAAAAGAAAAATACCTAAACATAAAAGAGTTGTTAATAACAAAAAGTAACCGGCTTCTATTTGTTTTTTTAAAGAGTATGTGGTGATGTTACTTTTTGTAGTGCATTTATTTGAAAATCACAAAATAAGTGACTACTATTCATTACTAATGAAAGTTTGTCTTTTTTTATCAACCAAATATACAAAAATATTATTTCCTCAAATGTTATATATCTTGCTAGTCTTCGAGATCTGCGGAATCAGATGAGGGTGGTGCCTCCTGATTTGCAAAAGAAATCTCTCTGTTAATTGATAGGGCCGTCCGATAATTTTAACTGTCGATGTCAGCTCAAAATAATTTTTTTTCATTATTTAATAATTTTTAAATTTATGCCAAGTTAATCAAGTAGAGGTGTTTAATGCACGGTCTTGTCGGTCTGGGCCGGTCTTAGGCAAGCACAACAAGTCCTTTAAAATGGCTTGGGTTGGGCCGGGATTTACTACGGTCCAGTTCAGGCTTTTACAACTGGCCTATCTACATTTGTGTAGGAGTTTGGAACAAAATAGATTGCATGGTGAAGGAAAAAGCCCAAACCTTAGACACAAGGGTTAACTTGCAAGCACACTACCACCACACTTCTGACATATACTTTTGCAATTCTCGAAGAAGTGTTCAATTAGATATGTTTGATTAATTCAAATCTTAAAATATATACTTCTAACAACTTGAAGTAGATATTTGTGACTACTTGATTTCTTTAAGTGAATTTAGTGTTCAATTAGATATGTTTGATTAATTCAAATCTTAAAATATATACTTCTAACAACTTGAAGTAGATATTTGTGACTACTTGATTTCTTTAAGTGAATTTATTTGTTACTCGAAGTTGTTAAGTAAACATGTTTGACTATTTGTAATATTTAAGTATACTAGTCATGTGTTATGTGCGTTGCATGTGATATAATAGTTTAATATGCATAATATTTTTATGATCAATGATTTACTACTATTTATAATAGATTAAAGTATTAAAATGGTGGTAAACTATCAAAATTCGATTGACCGGTTTAAATACGTGCATATGAGAGTGAAAATAAAATATTTTCTTTTATAATAAGTATGAAAAGACTGAGATACAAAAATCAAAGTTAATAAATTAATAAACACAATAACTTTAAAATATATCTTAATTAATCAAAATTAATAATTAATATATTAAAAAGAATAATAAATTTTTTTATTTAATTTTACTAAGTAAACTCGTTAAATATATATATGTATATATAAGTATTTGTGTCCATCAATCATATTTGAACGTATCAAATAATAAAAGGTGGCGTTAGAATAGTAAGTAGCTCAGATAAAATCATCCATATAATATTTTTATTCTCATGTGATTTTTAATATATTATTATTCAATATATGTCTCATAGATATGTGTAATTTTTAACCTATAATATATTATCTATATTTGTTGAACTTATTTAGTAATTTTAATCTACTTATTTTCATATCTTACTATTAGTGACACATCAAACTTTTTTAAAGTTAATCTAACTATTCAAACCAAAATCTTAACTATTCAATTAAGTTTTTTTCAAATCAAATTTTTTAGTCTACATGTGTAATAAAAAAATATAAATTTAATTTAAGTTGAATTATTGAGAGCAATTATTTAATAGTATTGTGGATGTTTATGAAAAATAAATATTTAAAATTTATTTTGAGTTAATATCTTAACGATCATTTAAGAAAATTAAGGATTCATGATTCAAAAAAATGATCAAAAAATGATTCTCATTGTCTTCCCACTTTTAATATGTTATAGATAATTTAGACAACTTAGAGATTCAAGTAGATATTTTTACTATTTAAGTATACTAGAAACTATATCTATCAACATCAAATTTTCAAATATATATGTTTAATTATTTGAAATCTTTAGGGATTTACAAAAAGTTGAACTCTTCATATATATATGTTTACGATTGACTTCTTCAAACACACATTTATTACTACTTGAAGTACGAGATAGTTTAATACACATAAGATGTATAACTAATAATAAATAAATAATAATTCATGTGTATCATCTTCAACAATATTTAATATTTAATATAGTTAGTAGATATTTTCACTATTTAGAGTTTCAATTTGATATTTTTGAGATTTTTCTTAGTTGTGATATTATTAAGAATTGAAAGTGCTTAGTCATAAATTTATTTTATATTATATTTTGACAAATAATGGTCAAAATGTTATTGAAGCAATAAAAGTCAAATAAACATCATTGTTTTAAAATTTATTAATGTTTATTTGGTGTAATGGTATTTGGTGATAATTAAAATATATTATATATTAATCTTTACACTGTATTTAATAATAATTTAATAAAATGGTTTGAAAGGCAATAAAACCCATTTGAGTTTAAGTTAAGGTCATTAGGTTGAGTGGTCATGTGATGAGAGTTAATAAATATAGTTAGATCCTCTTATAATTAAATAATTTTTTGATGCATTTGGTTTTTATTTATATTTGACAAAAGGTTGACATTTGAAGACAAAAATCAATTGAGTTGAGTGGAAACGTGGTCATAGTTTCATCCTTTAGACTAAGGTTTGACCATATAGGTTGAACCGTAAAACATGGTTAACTTTCTAGCTGAAACTATAAAAATGGTCGGAGTAAATAGTTTATTATCAAATTACACAAGCGCAAATGGTAATACTTTATTTACTTTTGTGTAATTTTAGTAAATAATGTTTTTACTTAAGTTATTTTTTAAAAAAAATTCAATCATTTTTATAGTTTGAACTAAAAATTTGACATTTTTTTCATCATTTTTCGTTATGTGTGTTTATTATTTTTGTAAGCATACTCTAAAGGGTCCAGGACGTGGCACCTTATATGGCCCGAGATGGGCTAGTGTACGGAGCCAAAAATTAGATCCGAAACGGATCGTGCGTCAACCCGCTAGCACGGACAAGGACCGTGAGTTCAGGATCAGACTAACCCACTTAGCAGCTCTAGTTAGGAGACAACCCATAATTCTAAATGGGTAGAGGCGGAACTCTATGCTAAGGACTTGGGTTCTCCCATGTTCTCATGAACATGAGAGATAATGTTGAATTTTGTTCATCCTTTTATAAAATTGATGAACATGATCTGAATTTTAAAAAATTAAAGAAAAAGTAACACATCAACTTTACTTTTTAATTTTGCATCATACTTGATCTGGATCATTGAATAATAATTCAGTGGCCCAAATCGAGAAAACAACACCTCCCGTTTGGATCATCAAACATAGGTATCCCCTTACCAGTACCCCATTGTCTTTTGGAATATTATATAACAAAATAATAATTTTAAAACTTGAAAGAAGCTAATTGAAAAATAAATTTTATATATATATATCAAACTCTTATTTGATAATTTAAGAAGGAAAATTCACTTTAAAACCTTGTCTTTTTACTTACTATTTGAGCATTTTTACTCGAAACTTTCACTGACAAGTGTTTCAACGACATCCAGCATCAGTCTATAGTTACTATAAAAATAGGGAATAAACGCATAATAGGCTCAATATTACTGGTAATAGAACTTACATTTGATATGAATAATATATAACGTATACAATTGAAGAATGAAATGAGTTCATTAAAAAATTAAAGACGCAAAATGGCAAAAGCAAAAAGAACGTATTCATTCCCCTTCTATATCTTGCATCTATAGTTTTTTGCCCTTGTGGATCTCTCTTTCATTTAATAAATCCTAAAATGTTAGGTTACTCATGGTGAAATATTGGGCAATCTGATTTTTTTAAAATGATATTCAAGAAAAGAGTATTTAAAACATAGTGAGCAGGTGACTAGAGTCAAAGAAAGCTAAATCAACATTGAGCCCCACAATGTCCTAGAAGGATTTGAAGAAGTTCAGTTTCAACTACTGTGAAGATCATAGTGGAGAAATCAAGACCTAACAAAAGAAGTAAACCTGGAGTGTTTTGAAAGACTAAGATGGGAAACAAAATAGAACGTACCAGAGTTTTAGCACGTGAAACCATTAAACCATAGACTAAAGTAGGGCTCGACAAAACAGAAAGTACCATGATATGACATCCTTCCCTGAAATGAAACTTTCATGTTGGAGCACTTGCGTAAGGATTGGTTTTTTTAGGGGAGGGAGGGCTTGCTTCTTCGCAAGCTTACACCACCACGACCGACAGCTGTAGGGTCTCTCCATCTCTCTTAAGCTTTCCCCAATTTTTGGCATGAGTTGCATGAGGCAGAAACTCGTCTCACGTACGGTTCAGAGATCGAGTCCCACTCAGATCAAGAACGGGCTTTTTAAAAACAAGAGAATGAAAGAAAGTGTATCGGTAAATTTTTTACCTAAAAATGATCGTTTTCTCATTTGTGATGCTCTTAAATTTCATCTGATAAATTTTGAGTATATTGATGTGTGTATAGAGGTGGCAACCGGGCCGGGCCGGGCGGTTCACGGGCCAGCCCCAAGCCTTGCAACCGGTTCATGGGCCGGTTCTAGGCGAGGCCGCTAGAATTATAGGACAACCTGAAATGAATCATTGAACCGGCTCTGTACTCACAGGCCGGCCTCGATTAAATAACTGGACCAACCTGTTTCCCCTCCCTTTAATGTGATTTAATTCTCAAAATATGGATAGGGAGATTTGAACCTTGGTGGGGAATAGATAAAATGTAGGGATTACCACTAACTTAAATAAAAGTCATGTTACTTTCTTATAATTATTTTATTTTATTACTTTAAAATCTCAATAGAAAAACTTGTAATAATAAGTAAAATAATCATTTCATTTATTAAATTCATAAACTAGTGATATCATATTCACATAAAATCTAAAAATATAATAAATAATTAATAACTAATTTATAATTCATGTTCATTAACCAACAAAAAATATTAAGAATATTACAAAAATATTAAGAATATTAAACCAATATTTTTTAAAGTTTTCATGAATCCTATTTTTTAATTAAATATGTTTATCTCAAAACTATATTTTATGAAATTTCGATAAAATGTGTTAAAAACCAATAAGAATAAATTTTAAACAATATATTGAACAAAAGTTGTCTTGATCTATTGGTAAAGAGCGTGATTTATATGGAAGATGTTAAGAGTTCAAACTTCAATACATATGTAATTGTTTAATTTTTTAAACAAAATAGTGGATTCACGGGTCGGGCTGGTTTAATTATAACGGATCGGTTTCACGGGCCGAACTGGCCCGCTTGCCACCTCTATGTGTGTACATTACCGGATTGACCCTTTAATTAACTTCTTCAATGAAAATCATTCCATTATGTTCTTAAAAGAGTTATACAATATGCATTTATCGACAAAGATGNATACAACATATATATATATATATATATATATATATATATATAATTCATGCTCACATATCAAAAGATTAAAGTTTTATTGAAAGTAATATAATTATTTAGATGATCATTATTAGGCTTCCAATTCCATTTTGCATATTTACAATGTATATTGTGCATTCAACTCCTTTTGTTTATGAGTCTATAAATAGAAGGCGTCCATGTAAGTTATGGAAAATAGAAAGGCGAAATAACATAAGGCAGTATTTTCTTTGACTTCTCCTTTATTCTTTGTTTCTGTAGATTTGTATTTTTCATATTTTATAGTACCTTATCAACATGAAACTCTAATAAACTGAGGTGGGTGAGGAAAGACTTGTTTCAACTTCATTACAAGGACTATGATCGTGGTATATGTTATGAAATTCTCTCTATACCACGTTTTCTTGCATGTTTTTTTTCATATTTATTTAGATATATGTGAAATGTTTTATGAGGTTTAATGGAAGTTGTTTATCACTAGCTAAATGTTGTGATTGTGTTCTGTTCCATAAATTTTAATTTCATATATGGATATGATTTCCATGTCAGAAGGTATTGCAAATATTTGTAATTTTAGGAATTATGGATCTCATATGATTCATAATGAATATTTTCTTTATGGATGTAGAACGCGTTGATGTATAGATGTTGTAATTCTACGTAATACCGACTTTAAGAGATCATAACATATTCTATAATTAAATTTTAATCTCAAACTGTGTACGCTCTCAGTTAGATTAATAGGTTAAGATTCACTCAAGAAAGTTTGAATTCGGTTGAATGAGAGTTTAATGTAATAAGATGTAATTGGTGGATTCAAAACCCGTTCTTCTCTTCATCTCTATTTAATACATGACTCTCAGAAATTCTTTAATTTGAAGAATGAAGTGAGTTCATTATATTTATTCATTTCCTTCAATAACAAATTCGGTCATGTCACTTTTATAGAGAAAATAAGAAAGTTTAGATAAACTCTTTTATTAGATATCTATGTATCAAGTTTATCTCAAAATTTGAATGAAACTTATCTATTATTTTAGAATCCAAACTTAAAGAGTAACTCTACAACAACAAAGTTTTAAATCGTCAAGTGATATGTCAATCATTAATTATTTAATTTGTCAAATCACATTACTGAATTATGTTAGTATTAACTTATAAATGATTATCACATAATTATCAATTGATAATTTAAGTTGGACAATTACTTGGTCACCCTCTAAAATTATTCAAACTTAAAACCATGTCTTATCCGATAAGATCGATGAGTCGCACGCGAAAACTAAGAGAGATTTGTAATATTAATGGTCGAGATTTACATAGAACAAAATATGATCTAAATCTTGTCCTTGTAAGCCTTTAGTTCTTTGGCCTTTTTCCAAATTTTTCAGATCAACTAGAAAAAGTCTCCGTCATTTAAGTTTTGTCGAGCTAATATGGAAAACAATCCAATTTCCAAATCTTAAGAAAGGAGACGCTCCTGTTTTGTTAAACACAAGAACATCCTTCTTAATAAAAGAGACTGAATAAGGCAAAAACCAAAGAGGATTCGCTGTTGGCCGTTGAGCCTAAAAGGCCATCTGTTTTATCTTCATATATATATTTTGGCTAGACAAACCCTCGTAAACGTTTGTGACAAAAAACCCACACTCTCTTTCCCTTATTCTAATTTTACAACTCTGTTCTATTTTGGATAAATCAATATGCTGACACTAACATGCCATACAACTTACATAATATGCCACAAACCTACTATATACACAAGCAAATACAGGATATACAAGGTCGACGACAAACCGACCACCACAATGAAACTTGCAGAAAATTTCAGCCATTAAACTATTGATAAGCTTTAAAATCCCTTGGTGCCTGGAAGGTCAATCCATTGAAGCTGGATTTCAACTTCACCACATTCAACGTTTCTCAATCTGAGGCAGAGATCTTGGACGACCTTTCCGTCCTGCCAGATGATGCAGCTCTCTTCCGCCAGGCAGTTTTGCCTGCTTGGTTGAACTCTTGAGATTATTGTACCACTTGGGAGGCCTCCCAAGTTCATCTTCAGAGCTTCTATATATGTTTCTATTTCGAATTCTGCATCTCCCATTTTGTCATCCTTGGTGAACGTGTCGTGATCATACACCGTCTGCAGAATACCGCACATATATATGATGAATATCAAACAATTTAATTAAAGATAAGAACTATGATTCTACAACTCACTTCCTCTTTTCTGATTCTGAAAGGTAGAGAGAAATTTACACAGGTATACCCGTGAGAAGAGGAAAAAAATGAAATTTGAACATACAATAGTTAGCTGTTCCAATAGGGAAAGAGACAAAGATACCTTTTCTATTTGAACCCATAGTCTGTTTCTTAGCAGAAAACTTTTGCTAGACCGTAGCCTACCAATGAGCAACTTAACTTTTTCCATTGTAAAAAACCTCATATTTCATTAAAATAAGCCTAATAATCCAAATATCATTTTTTTTTCTTTGCTCAGTATTCTATCTACTGCAATTTCTCAAAAGGAAATGTACTATGCTCAAAATACAAAAGACAAAACAAGCTTTGAACGGATGACTCATTCTTAACGCTTTGAAACAATATCCGCTTCAAAAAAACGTCTTCGATTTCATCGTATCCAAATAGGGTTAGCAGAAATAAAGAAAACTCATGCAAGAAGGTAATGTCGCATAGGGTTAGCAGAAATAAAGAAAACTCATGCAAGAAGGTAATGTCGCATTACATATATTACGGGTACTCAATTCCGTTTCTTTGACTATTCTGGTTTGTTGATAAAAAAGAACATTATGAATATTTCGGTATTTTGACATTTTGTTACGAAATAATATTTCAGAAAACAAATAAAATAATATAAAATTCAATATAAATAATATATGTATAAAAAAGTACTGCCTCGATTTATAACGTACATAACAATAAATAATTGTAAACAAAATACAACATAAATTTGAGTTTTTTTAACATGATATAGGTTTTATCATATTCCACAAAGTTCAATGGCAGTTCATTAAAATACAATATTTAGCCAGCTCAATAACTAGAATGTACCCTCTTAAAAAGGGAAATATTGAATGAATTCATAATAAATTATAAGATTTTGTGAATTCTGCTAAAGAAGATACTAATTGATCCTAAGTTAGTACAAACCCTTTTTTATAAAATTTCAGAGTACAATTTTTTGTTATATTCAAAAGTTTATGTCAGTTATAATCAGTAATGGAAATAATCAAATGATTCTTTATACAATCAAGTAAATAAACGTTTTATAATTAGCAAACTAGATTTATTATCATAACCTATATTCTTCGACAAAATTGATCAGTTTAAAAATGATCATGAGCAAATGCATAAATATACTCTTGAAAGATAAATGGGTATAGAAAGTCATTGTTAACATAAAAGATAATTGTAAAAAGGACTTACCAGCTTTACTGGAATATTGGGGTCAGTGATAGAAAGAGTCAGATCTTCATTCCACTCTGGATTAACATCCTTCTTTATCACACGCGTTTTTAGTTTCTACACCGACCACAAGTTAATCAAAACAAGGTGAAGGAACTGGAAGTAGCTGATGACTACAAGATGGAGTTGTTAAACCAAACCAATACTCTATTCTTATAGAAACCAAGAGAACTAATTACTACCAAACGACAAAACAAATGAGCCTTCTATTAACTTGTCGTTGAAGTTCGTCTGCATCATTACTGATAGAATGTTGTCCTACATCATCTGACTGGATCTGTCTCATTTGCGTTAGTTAAAAATACTTAATTCCCCTCTCTTTAACACGTAAGTTTTAAGGAGCGACTTGACTTGACCTTTTCAAATCTAGCTATTATTCTAATTGAGATGTCAAAATATTCGAGAACTCTTTGACCAACTATGGTTCAAATGAATCTTGAGAATATTTTTATTTGGTTATTTATTTGGAAAAAATCTTATAAAGGATCAAAATTTGCACTAGAAACAATTACTCGATCGGGTGTTAAAGTCTTACATTATTACTAATATTTTCTTAATACCGCAGAATTTAGTAAAAACCTCACATTTCGATTCAATTAATTAGCTCAACCTTATGTTATGTTTGTACTTAAAACTTGCCCCCAAATCCATTTTCCTTTTTCTTTCCCCATACAGTTTCACTTGATTCAGTTTCTCTTTCCAAAAACTCCCAAATATGGCAGTATCAAAACTTCCTCTCTGCCACTACAGATAGCCAAACTTCAATTACAAGTATGATTTAATGTAAATCTCCTTTCTAATCACTCCTATCAGTTGACAAATTATATGGACTCATCTAATGTAAAATTCAAATAAAATAAGGCAAAAAAATAGCCTCAATTATGTGTTTGTGAGATTGCTAAAAATGATGTGGTTCAGTGGTTGAGGGTTGGCTATGATCATAAAGGAGATCGTACATATATTAGAACCCCAATTACTAATCAAAATTGCCTAAAAAGAAGAAAATCTAAGATTTATTGATTTAGGGGAAATTTTATCGTTCAGATTACTCCAATTTGCATGAACAGAGGAACCAATTTCCGCCTAACTGAAGAAGAAAGTGATGGAATTTAAGAAAAATAAAATAAAATTACCTGTTTGGCCATTTTGACTACGACGTAAGGATCACTGCTGCGAACGTCGCGGACGGCGAGGTTGACGCCGCGTTTGATGCGGATTCTGAGAAGCCCGAGGAGGTTCTCCATGAAAGACAACTTGTTTTTGGTTTTTTGAGCAACCGGTGCTTCACTCATTCTTATTATTTATTTTTCCCATTTCAATTGCTTAACTCCCCCAAAAAAAAAACAAATAATAAAAGAAAAATTCAGTCTCTTTTTCAGACAATCGAAGGTAACAGGTCAACAATTTAATGAGACCCACCACTAGATTCTCCAGAAATTTCTCCAAAATAGTCAAAAAAATTCTTTTTTAATTTTCCTTTTTTTATGTTCTTTCATTTCTTTCTTTGTTTTTTTATTTGTTAGTTTTTGTTTTTGTTGTATAAGGAAGATGACCTTAAGGTCCGGTTGTGCCGGTGTAAGGATATAAATAAGGTTGAGGTTGACTGAAAGGGATGGAAGGTGAGGCGAGAATGACGCTCATGTCTGTTTCTGTCGGTAAGTTTCACGTCAACGAATAAATGAGAAATGTGCCAATGTGGTGGCTGCTTTTAGGCTTTTAACTTTGTGGTTCTGGTTATCACTCATGCTTACTAACAGATAATTAGGAGTGTGTACGGGATATAACGATTTTTAAATTTTTTTATTCCGTTCCAATCGGTATAAGATAATTTTATTTAAATCTTGTCTCATCTTTTATTGAGGAGAAATTCTGAGTAGGATGAAACATATATTTTGAATAAAAAATTTAAAAATTAAAAATTAAAATTAGTTTAAAATTTAAAAGATAAAAATTTTAAAAATTAAAAAACTTAAGGGTTGAAATTAAAAAAATAAAGGTCAAAATTATAAAAAAATAAAAATATTAGGTTATTTATGAAAAATCAGGACAGAACGTATTTTTCGGGACAGTTGCACACCCTTAATGATAATGGTAATTAAATATATGAAAATGGTATAGAAAAAAGGTTAAAGAGGAAAATGATAAAAGAATGAAAAGAGAAATATTTTTTTCCTTAGATGTGTTTATTAACTGTTTGTAATCAGAATCAGAAATGAACTGTAATTCTCTTTAATCTGTTTACTAACTATCAGCAATTAGAGTCAAACATGTACAATTATCATTTCAACCCAAGATTAACTTTTTACATTTTGTGATTTGTTTTTTTCTATAATTTGTATGAACCTATTTATTTTATTACAAACTTATGTTTAATTTTTAATTTATAAATAATTTAATTTCATTATATAAAGTAAAATCTATAATTTATTTTTTTGCGTTATTAAAATTTTAAACTTTAATTATATTTTAAATAAATAATAGCAATATAACATTCCATCATCATGAAAATATCTATATCACATCGATTACCTTAAAGGATAATACTTCTTTCCTGACCAGGTTAGGAGGAGCTCCTCCTAACCAGGTGAGGAAGAGCTCATCTTGACCACTGATGTGGTCCAATAAGAAAATAAGAAAAGACAATGTACTATTTTTTATATTTAATTTAAATTGTGATGGATCCAACTGAATGATATATTTTAGTGGAATTCACTATAACTTTAATTAAACATTAAATAAAAAGTAATATAGCATATGGTCTTTTCTTATTCGGTCACGTCAGCGGTCAAGAGGAGCTCCTCCTGACCTAGTTAGGGGGAAGTATTGTCCTACATTAAATATGTCATAATATATAATAATACATTGTCCTAGTTACTACTAAAAAACATAACTAATAGGTCAAGTGCATAATACAAATATCCATTATCTTCATTCCTATAAATGCTCTAACAATTCATCTTTCTTACAATAAAATCTATTTTTAGTACAAAAAGAATGCATCAAACATTCACAATTCCACACAAAATAATCTCATAGTTATAAAGTCTAGCATCATGAACAAAGTCTAGCATCATGAACAAAAAGATACTAACAGTGCACAAAAGAGTTATAAAGTTTTAATATTCTCCTTGCTAGACTACTACCCATCTAGACTTTAAACAACTAAAAAAAACATCACAGGTCATGCTCAAGCAAAAACTGAACATACTCATTAGTCTCCCCTACATCCATTGTAATGAAGACCCTCAAGATATCATTTTTGGTTGTCAAAATGTCCGTGGCACGAAACATGTATAATCCTGTTAGGCTCTCTATACTAATCATTTCATTCTCCAACCTCGCTTGCAACTCAACCGCCTCTTTCTCATTCAATAACACACTAATCAACCCACCAATTTTTGGAGCAGTTGATGCAACCGAGTCCATCATGATCCTGAAATAACTATTCATATCATCCAAATTAGCTTTTCCTTTATGAGCATTCTTGGTAAAGGTAGGATTGTTATCTGCAGAATAAAAAAGGTGGAGTAGAAGGATTGAGCCATTGAGAAAATGAAGACATCTCATCATCCCCACACGGATTAGGAAATGGCATCTCGTCAATTGGGATATCATCATATTGAACTTGTTGCGACTGCTACATTCGCACATCTTCCTCATCATCATCAATGTTTCCTGCATTAACACCATTGGCCCGATCTCTTCCATAAATCTCTGATAGCTCATAGTAGGATGGGGATGGTTTTTTGTACAGCCCAATAGCTACCTAATGAATCTATAAATTGAAAATAGTGAAAAAAATGAAACTACCCAATAAGTACAACACATAAATAAATTAGATAAACATTGATAAAATGAGATGCATATGGTATTTTACCTTCACCCAATCATCATATGATTGTTCTTCACATTCTAACATCATTTTATCATTATTCCAATCAAACTCACTTAATCCTAACATCTCACGCTAAGCATTAAACTTATGCTTCAGATACTTCACTCTTGAGTCAATATGAGGTGATGCCTTTAATCTACACCAGACATCCTTTTCTCCATCATTTTCTCAACTTTTCCCTAAGCACCGTTTTTAAATCATGAATCAGCACGCTGTTGGGGGTTATACCCTCAAAGAATGTGTATTGACATTTTAATATAAAATTAAATGGAATTATATTTTTTATATAATTATTTTTTTAAATTATTGTTGAATAATTTATATAAAAATATGAAAATTACATATTCATTAATGAGACTATGACCTTGTATTAGTACGAGGGGATTATGATCATAGATAATGAATAAAATTTTCAGTAACATATTAACGTATGAAATCTTTAATGAATGATTGTTAGTACGATTCACTAAGCATTATGAATGCATGTGATCTAGATCCAGATCATTGATGTGGATGGATATTTTAGTGAATGTACTTTATATAATAAGACTATATATAACAGACTGATGTGAATTAATATCTTTATTAACTTGATATTTATCATAAGATTTAATACACATCAATCTGATGATCATATATAGATCAGTCTGAATTTTGAGTAGTCATGAACTCCTATACGTGTCTACTCGATCTTTTGATTTACTCGTTAAGATTTGTTTGTAAAACAAGCTTGTGATTTTTGTTTTAAAGATTCAGTGATGTGGACAACTGGGAACATGATCTTATAATATTTGAAATCTAAGCTTTCCTAACTATTCATATATTGGTTCTTTTAAAAGTTAATTCTGGACGGAATAGTTATCGAGCTCAAATTTATATTACGAATATAAATTAGTCATCCGCTAATGAATTAATGGTACTTAAGGATCAAGAGGTAATTAGAAAGGTAAATGGTAATTTTGACCAACTTTAATTTATGAACCAATAATTGGATGACAGAATTACATGAAATGATTATATCAATGGATTACACGAGAATACTCTGTAAATACATTCTATAATCTCTAAGAGTGTAATTCCATATTTATAATGGAGTAATAATGAAATTAATAAATAAAATTATTTAATTAAAGAGTTTAATTAATAATCTGATATTGGAGCTTAGGATTATAGGTTCATGGTCTCCAAATCACCTCTGTACTACACAGTCTAGGGTGGGGAGAATGGATTTGACCTCAACATTTATACAGTATACGGGCTTGCCTCTTTTCCGGGCTAGCTCGGATGAATATTTCAAGACATGAAAAAATGACTAACTTACAAAAGAAATTATATTTCTAGGGCAAGTACATAATTATGAAATAATTATGTTTGATTAATTAATTAAAAATTAATCAATTAAATTATTTATATTAATTTTCAAAGTTATATATAGATAATTATATCGATTAATTTTTTAATTATCGAGGAGTGAGACAATATATCTCATTTGTGAAATTAGATCATGTTAAATTATTATTAGATAATAATTTAAAATTTGAATAAACTAAATATGTTATTTGTAAACTAACAGATAAATTAGTTGATAGGGATGATCAGATAAGTTAAATTTTAATTAACTGATATCTGAATATTTACCTGATGAAAATAATAATTAATTTACAGAAATTGTCAAGTGGTATGTTGGACTGCCACACGTCAATCACTTATTAAGAATCAAAAATCGAAATGAACTATTGTACTACCACGTGGGACTATAGTTAGGCGTGCAATACGATAGTGTCACACGACACTACGGTAGTGCTGTAAAAATTAACACTATAAGAATTAGGTGCTTTAATAGCACTCAATGACCGCGCTTTACATTAAAATGCGATAAAAAGTGCATTTTTTATGTGGGGGCAAAGGGCGTGGAATGAAAATCTCAAACCCGCCTAATTAAACTAAAAGAAATTGAACAAAAAGCAATCTCTCACAGCGCCTCTCTCTTCAACCCTCACTCTCTCGGTGACGTAGCTCCACCTAAAAATCTCTTCAGGTGATCCCCCCCATTTTCAGTAGATGAAATTAGGATGAAAGTATGAAGATTTCACATAGTACCTTCGATCGAAAAATCACATTGAGAGCTTTCTCTTCGCAAGGTGAAGCTTTCTCTCAACTCTTTCTTGCACGCCTCTCTTGCAGCTCTATCTTTCAAATCTCTATAATAGATTTTCTCTCGTAGCTCTTTCTCTAAGCTCTCTTACATAGCTACCTCTCTCAGCTCTGCCCAAATTTATCCCGCTAATGGCTCTCTATCGAAGTTCTTTATCTTAGCTTTCTTTTTAACCTCTGCGATTTTCGTTTACCAGTGCGAACTCCTCCCAATCCTAGCTTCTCTAAGGTAAATCCCTAATTCTATGTTATGCTTTAAATTTCCTATGATGGACTTTTAAATGTAGTTTGTTTTGTTTAGATGATATGTTATAAAATAAGCAAGTAATTTATGTTGTCTTCATTTCGTTAATCTCTGTTTGTTTATTTTCATTGGTGGTTTAAAGTTGGAAGATTTTAATTTCTGGTTCTGTGGAATATTGTGTCTGATCATTGGTGGTTTCACATCATTGTCCACTCTTAATCATTCTGTAAAAGCTTTATAGTTTCCCTGCTTTTATCTGATTGTGCATATTCGTGTACAAGCTCTTCGAGGACTTCCCCTTTTATGCAAGTATTCATAAGAAAATATTGGGAAAATAGTTGACATTTTTGTGCAAATTCTCGCATCGGGTAATGCCAGCTATAAAATGTGCTTATGGTTGCGTGTTCCTTAAAGGATGAGAAAATTAATCTATGCCCTTGATTTTTTAGAGGAATTTGCGGAGCGTGGTGCTGTGCATAAAGCCCTAACGGCCCTCTTGAGGCAGGATGTAAAAGGTAAAGTTTGTTGTCTTTAAAATCGTTTCTACTAATTCTCTGATTATCACATAATTTAAACCTCAGTCTACTATAAATCTCTGAATAGATAAATCTCTTTCTTTATTTTTAATTGTGTTTGCAATTGCAAGGGCCAGACCTTAGAGTCTTCATATTGTTAACACATATTTTCTACTTTGATAAGTTTAAAATCTAATTGATGCTAGGTGAAAGACACCTAATAAAGGTGAAATCTTGAAGCCTCGGGAGGAAATGGAAAGACATATTACTGATTTAATAAAAAAATATCTCTATAATTTACTTTAAGTTCTTCATTCATGGCTCTTATTCATTTAGAGTTGTAGAGATCAAGTATTGTTGCTTTTAGTAAACTATTTTATGTGCAAGTATTATGATCCAAATTCATTACAGAGCTTAGAAAGATATAAATGGAGCAGAATTTAGATTGTTTATGGACTTCTAAAAAAGTTTAAGCATATCCGGAGAAAAGCCCCTCTAGAGCATATGAAAGAAATCAATTGCATTAATTGAAGGGCAAGCTTATTTACATTCAGTGATAAAATATTCAAATTTTGGTCTTATGTCTTTCTTTTTTCCAAGGGGTTAAACTTGCAACTGCTTATGCTGTTTTTTAGCTTTTTAGTTACTTTTTTAGTATATATTATCTCCTACAATTTCCTAAAAACATGTACATCATCCAATGTAATATTCTCAGATGTTGAGCAACCAACAATTTCAAGGAAGGCAGTTGCCTTCTCATGTCCAGCACGGTATTGGTTAGAGTCAATTCAACCAAAGAAATCAAATGAGTCGTCAGTTGGGCCAGTTTTCTGGCACTACAAATAGTGCTATGTTTAATGTTGCTCAAATAATACAGAACTCTCAAATGGTTAGTCCATTATATCATTCAGTTTGCAATGATTTCCTATCCTTGTACCTAATTGAGAAATTACTCTTTATGAGCTTGAGTAGATTGTGTGAAACACAAATGGGGAAGTGTAGGATGAACAAAGATGTAGAATCTAGATGGAGTTGGTTTTATCATGTTTTCTCCTTCTTTGAAAGCTTTTCAGCTCAATTCTTCATCGAGACGGACATGCTAATTTTATTTTGTTTGACCTTTCAGATTCCAAATACTTCAGCTACAATGCCATCATAACCACTCATGCCAAGAATGCTGGTTTTTTCCAAATGTAGTATCAAGAGTAGTTCTCTAATAGTTTACTGTTGTTGAAGGAATGAGAGAGGGCTTTAGAAGTTGTAATAAGTTTGTAACGTTTTTCCAATTAGACAGGACCGTTAAGAAAGGAAGTTAACTAATGAAATATAACCCCCAGATTATGTCACGAAAATGCTAGACTTATTGCATTTATTCCAATTAATTGATTGAGGCACAAAGTACCGAAGTAAAAGATAGAAAACATTGATGATTTCCAATTCAAAGTGGCAATTTCATTAAGCGGTGCCCTTTATATGCCAATTGAATTGTTGTATATTCATATTAACCATATTTGTTTCTGATTTTGAATTTGATATCATATACATTGGGTGAATATGATCGACGTAACTACCTTTTGGTCCTTCTGTCAAAGTTTATGCATGTTAGACATCAATTTTATTTCCTTCCAGTAATTAAAGATTATATAAATTTTGAAACACTTTTTACAAACATACAAAGATCATTCATGTTTAGACATCATTGTTTCTGTATTAACGATTTCAATAACTTCTCTCGTGTTTGATTTGTTTCTTCAGTTTGGATTACCGGGTTGCAATCTCTAGCAAAGTCATGCTTCCCATATTTTGAATGATCAGAGTATAGACAATGCTTTATTAGACTCTTCAATATATAGCACACTTGTAATACATCATCCCTATAAAGAGTGGTGATGCGGAGTGAATGCATCATATTGTCATCTTTGGTCATGACCCCACCATATTAATCTGGACTTTTTAGCTGATACTCAGTTTGGGATTCTTATGGCAGTATGAAAGAACTCAATTGCATTA
This sequence comes from Datisca glomerata, assembly GCA_003255025.1. NCBI lineage: Eukaryota > Viridiplantae > Streptophyta > Magnoliopsida > Cucurbitales > Datiscaceae > Datisca > Datisca glomerata. The sequence continues at coordinate 1,132,252 of QANY01013209.1, read as the reverse complement.
ATTGATGGGTAAGTTGATTTAGATGCACAGTTCAACATGGGTGTATTTTTATTTCTAATCATTTTGATATACTTGTTCTTGGTTATTTTCTAACAAGAATAGTTGAACTGGTAGATCACTGCAACTAATGCTTTGCTTGTTATGAAATATTAGCGTTAAAGATGCCTAAACTAGGTGAAAGACACCTTATATGTCTACTTGTAATTGGATTCACTACAACAAAAACATCTTTTATTGCACTTCATTACAACATTTTAAGATGAAACGCAATAGAAGGTATAATGAGATTAACATATGTTGCTTTTTGATTTAGTGAAAGAATTAAATAATTATATGATTTACTGAGTGATTATTTGGATGCTCTCTTTATATATTGTTAGTTTCATATTTGAACGATATCATTCGTGTTTCTAGCTTTATGATACTCTTTCTTTTAAAGAAATGATGTGTTTCCATTGACGATTGCAATTTTGGATCTTGCCTCCAAATAATTCAGTCATACGCCATGATGGGTGGACGTCCATTTCTTTGTTAAGTACTGGCCATTGTAGCAAACAAATGCTACACAAAAGAACAATATTTAAAAAATAAAAGTAGCTATCACAGTTTTGTGTCGCACAACAAGGGAACGCACAAGAAAGGTTTTGTATATCGGAATTAGTTTATTGGAATAACGTGGAATGAGCACCCAATCGCATCCTAGCTCATGAGACTAATAGTGCAGTTGGATTTTGGTTTTTTGTGAGAACTTCCTTTCCAGCTTCTAATGGGATTTTGTCTGTGTTGACATTGGCATACAATCATAATGTCTTTATTATCATGTCTGACTTTCAGTAGTATTACTTATGCAAACTGGAAATTAAGAGATTTTAGTTAATATTAGCAGTGAGGTAATTACGAGATATCTTCTTCAATTATAATCATAAAGAATATGGCAGCTATTTTGCTTTATGACCAACGTCCCAATTTATTTTCTTATGCAAAATGCAAAAGTTAAGATCCACATCTGTTACATGCAGGGGGAGTTTGGAAAGATGTCAACCAGTGATCTGAATTCTGCAATATATGTAACTGATTATGCTAAGGATACTAAGAACAAGGTTTGCTTAATAATCAATGAGGATAACCTGCAAATTTTGTCATATCCCTCAATTATATCAAACAACACGAAAAGATGTTGGGGAAATGACATTACAACAATTATGTGCTTTGATAGCACATGACAATCACGTTTGGATCAAATTTTTCTGATTTTCAATCGCTAATTTCTCTTGCTTGGGGGATGATGTGTGACACGTAAAACTCTTTTGATTTATTTTATTGATATTTCTTGTTTCTGGGTTTTCTAATTAAAAAAATTATTTTTCCTTTAACTTGTTCTAAATTTTCAAGGCTACTTCTTATTGTTGTTTGTTGTCTGAAATGGCAGCTGTAGCAAGAGAAAGTTCCAGAAAGTTCCAGCAAGAGAAAGTTCCAGAAGTTCCAGCAAGCAAGCCACAATGTGTCTTACAACCAACGTCACAACGATTCCTGAAGTATCACCAAGGCAGTTACATGCGCCACCACCTCCTCACCAAGAAAACCCACCAAGTGGACCTCCTAGGGTACGTCCACCTTCAGTACCTAGAGGACTCCTATCCTTTTATGGCCAATGGCCCTAGATCCACAAAACTTAAGCAGTGGGTTGTAGGATTTATTTAGATGTGAACTTATACTAGATTTTAATTTTTTCAGATAAATTGCTTTTGATTGCTCTATGTAAAAATCAATATGTAATTATCATTTTGAGATGTGATTTCTAGTATACAATTAGTATGTAACATTTTTTACTAATTAAATAAAATGATATGTAATTTTGTTATTTCGTGATATTTTCTAAAAAGTTATTTATTTTTTATATTTGTACAATTGTAAGTATAAGTAATAAAAAATATTTAATAACATTAACAAAATAATAAGTAATGAAAAATGTTATAAAAGAGATACGATAACTTTTATAAAAGTCTATGAAAGACCTATGATAGCATTTATAAAAGGTAATGAAAGGCCTACGATAATATTTTTAAAACACTATGAAAGACCTACTACATCATTTATAAAATACTATGAAAGGCTTTTTATAGCGTTTGATAGCATTTAAAAAATACTATAAAAATCTTTTGATAGTGTTTTCTAAACGCTATCATAGGCTTTTATAGCATTTAAAAAAGCTATCATAAATAGGGAACTTTTAATAACGTTTGTATTCATCGCGTTTTTGGAAACACTATCGAAATTCTATGATAGCATTTTTGGCCGCTATTGTAGTGTTTTTTTGTTGTAGTGTAATAAAAAAGTTCTGTGAGAATAATCATTGTATTCTCCAGATATTAGTCTCACAAAATTATTCATTCTCCAAAAATCTCTAGATCCCATATGTTGGGTACTTCTAGAGACAGAAAAATGTTCTTGCTATATTTTACGTGCCCACACACATCCTAGTATGTTTGAGGATTGACTTGAAAAATCTTTATGTGGATCTCGAAGTTCGTTGATCATGGGAACGGAAGACCGTTGGTTTGTGAGGATGCTTAATTAGACTACAAGAGGTATATACTCCATAACCATGTATGTTTTTTATTTAATATATAAATATATAATGGATCCGATTGAAAATAGTTTTTAATAAAAGTTTTTATTTTGAAAACCGTTGTGTCACATTTATTTTCTTTTATTGAAAAATATTCATTTTTATGAATTTTTAGAAGCACCACGCCTCCGCCACGCGCCGCCGCCAATTCCAACAATTGATATCAGGGCAGTCATTATATATTTGTATATTAAATATTGTGTGAGTGTTCTTGCATTGTTCATAATATATTTTGATATATATGAATGAAAGGATGGTTTGCTTTTTGAATGTATGGTTAACGATGGATCGTTAATTTTATGGTGACTATAGGGTTAGGCTTTGTTCTTTATTTTTCCTTAGATCTTGTGTAAGTAGTTTTGGGGCATAGATATTTTTGTATTTTTTATTTTGAATATTATATTATGAAATTCCGATCGCAGGAAGACAAAGAACGCACGAAACAAACGATGAGGAAAAAGTAAAAATTGGCGTCAATGATGCCGACAGTGTTGCAAGCAGCACCGCCGGTGGTGGGAGAGTCCTATCGTTGGTGGCAATTGTTGTCACTACCAGGAAAGTTTCACAGAAACTCTAATACCAAGTTACCCTATCCTTGCAGAGTTTGATGAAAACTCTATCTCTATATTTTATCTTTTAAATTTTAAAATTAATATAATTTTTAAAATTAATTGACCAATTGGGTTTGACCCAAGATTGATAAGTTATTAAATTATTTTTGGCCAATCAAATTCAACATTTTTAAAATATAATTATAAGGATTATTTAATTAGGAAAAATAGTTTATTCTAATTAAAAGGGTTTTGTTCAAACCTTGAAAATTATGAAGATGGACCGCTGGTAGAGAATGAGCTATCTCGAAAATATGTACTCATGAAGCCCTCTTTGTAATTTTATTTCAAATTTTCAATGGTTATAATTTAGAAATACGCTATAGTCATCTGGTTCACCATTAGTTTATTTAATTTTTAAATAAATATTTATTGATATGATGGATAACATGACCATGCTTTAGTCGATCAAATGACATATATGAAACCGCACACAGTTTTATTTGATCATGCATCTCATTAGTAGAACCATGATTGATTAAGACTTTTCTAATATGTTTATATGGATTGCTTTGTAAAAAAAATCATGTAAACTGCTAGATTCTAATTAGTTAAAACACGGTAATCACACCACTCTAAAGGCTATAATAACATTTTGGATAACCAACTTTATTAAAAGAGTTTTATTAAAGCTTGATGAATGTAATTAATTTATTATTCTAAGTTCACCTAATTTTGACTTAGGATCTTTAGAATGTTAAATGAATTTAGACCAATTAGATTAGTTTAACTATTAATTTCACACTCATAGGGTTATATTTTTAACTAGAAATTAATTTAGAGTTAATTGATTAGTTAAAATAGAAACACATTATCCTAAAATATCTATATGAGTGAGACTCTATCCAGATCTATGGATCTCCTAAACATCAAATAGTGAGTGGGAGAAGGTTGATATGTCAACATAACATATGGTCTCCATTATTAGTACAACACCGTGAGGTACAGTAAGGGCCTCAAGACGACTTTATTTTCACCCTTCTAAGGAAGACTTCAAGTTGTATCTATACCAAGGTTGGACTTCTTAATAAGATAGAACTAAGTGATCTAGTTTAGTTTTGACTGACCCTAAGACTGCATATTCTAAATCAAGTAATGGAATCTGTAATAATGGGTTACACTCACAAAATCTCAATTAAGCTTTGAGTAGATAATTGTGATTTCAACAAATAAGCGAGACACATTATTGTTAAAAGAGAAAATATGAGATATTTTAAGTTTTAATTAATAAGGATGAGAATGTCTCATAGACAGTCTAAGATTAATCTGACTGACCCTAAGGCAGCACATTAATTGTTTGGTTGTTTTATTGTGGATTAGTAAATGTTAAATTTGTGTTTAATATATTGGATTCATGCATCACGTTTACTTTCCGAATCTCTTGATATTTATTACAATTATATTGAATTATGTATGTTTTATTTTTCAGTTATTATTATGTCTACCATAGGCAACTCTATTACTACTTTACTTGCACTTGACAAATTGAATTGTGATAATTTCATAAGGTGAAAATTAAATTTAAACTTGATGCTAATTTGTGAGAACCATAAATTTGTTCTTACTGAAGAATGTCCTGAGGAGTCCGCTACCAATGCCCCTAAGAGTGCTAGGGATAAGTTTGATGCTTTGATTCGTTATACACAAAGGGAATGAGTCGATTATGAAAAGACATTCTCCCTTATTGCCATGCTAAAATCTATCCGCATCCTTTTATTCATTGCCGCTATTTAGACTATGAAATATGACAAATGAATGTCAAGACAGCTTTTTTGAATGACTCTCTTGAAGAAAGCATCAATATAGTGCAACTGGAAGGGTTCGTGAAAAATGGGCAAGATCAGAAAGCACACAATTTGCTTTAATTTATTTATGGATTAAAACAAGAATCTAAATCTTGAAATCTTACCTTTGATGTGATTATTAAATCATATGATTTCAATCAAAATGTTGACGAAACTTGTATTTATAAATACATCAAATATAAAATAGTGGTTTTCTTAGTTCTTTATGTTGACGATATTATACTCATTGGGAATGATGTAGAAACTTTGTCTAAGGTAAAGAAGTGGTTAGTTGAGAAATTCTAAATGAAATATTTGGGAGAGATGATTTATGCTCTAGGCATCCAAATCCTAAGGGATAGAAAGAGCAACCTCTTAGCACTTTCTCAAACATCTTATATTGATAAGGTGCTGGAGAAATTTTATATGGAGAATTCCAAGAAAGGTGAACTACCGACCAGGCATGGAATTGTTCTCTCCAAGGAGCAATGTCCTAAGACACCTTAGGAGTAAGATGATATGAGAAAGGTTCATTATGCTTCAGTTGTTGGTAGTCTCATGTATGTCATGTTGTGTAAAAGACCAGATATCTATTATGCAGTAGAAATTGTCAATCACTATCAAACAAACTTTGGTTTAGAACATTGGATTGCAGTAAAACACATTCTTAAGTATCTTAGGAGAACGAGAAATTATATGCTTGTTTATTCAGGTGGAAATTTGAACCCTACTGGATATATTGATTCTGATTTTTAGTCAGACAAAAATAGTCAAAAGTTGACGTCTGGATCAGTTTTTACCCTAGATGGAGGAGCTGTAGTCTGGAGAAGTATCAAACATTCCAGCATTGCAGATTCTACTATGGAAGCCGAATATATAGCGGCTTGTGAAGCTGTGAAAGAAACAATATGGCTCAGAAAGTTCTATACTGATCTGGATGTAGTTCCAGATATGGACAAGCCACTAATTCTTTACTGTGACAACAGTGGGGTAGCTAATTCTAAATAACTGAAGAGTCACAAGAGGGCAAGCACATATAGAGGAAATATCATCTCGTAAGAGAGATCATGCATCGAGGGGATGTGACTATTATAAAGATAGCGTCAGATCAGAACATGGTTGATATTTTTACCAAGACACTTCCTATGAAGTCATTTGAGGGTCATGTGCGTAACATAAGTTTAAGAGATATGCCACATTTGCTCTAGGGTAAGTGGGAGATTGTTTAAGGTTATACTCTCAAAACATATGTATTGAAATTTTAATATAAAATTTAATGAAATTACATTTTTCTTAGAATTGTTTTTTAAAATTATTGTTGAATAATTAATATAAATATCTAAAAATTTCATATTCATTAAAGAGACTATGATCTTGTATTAGTACGAGAGGATTAAGATCATAGATAATGAAGAAAATTGTCAGCAACATATGGAAGTATGGAATCTTTAATGAATGGTTGCTAGTACGGTTCACTAAATATTATGAATGCATGTGATATGTATATGGATCATTGATGTGGATAGACAACTTAGTGAATATACTTTATATAATAAGATTGTATATGACATGACCGATGCAAATTAATATATCCTTATTAACTTGTTGTTTATAATAAAGATTTAATATACATCAATTTGATGATCATATGTAGATCAGTCTAAATCATGAGTAATCATGAACTTCTATACATGTCTACTGAATCTTTTGATTCACTCGTTAAAGTTTGTTTGTAAAACAAGTTAGTAACTTTTGTTTTGGAGATTCAATGATGTGGATGACTGGAAACATGATCTTACAAGATTTGGAATCCAAACTTTTTTAACGGATCGTATATTGATTCATTTAAGTGTTAAATCTGATCACTTCTTGTTGAGATTCTAAAGAAGATATAATATTAAGCGGATTTGGGATATCAGTGTAGATATGCACAGCCTAGATCTATCGAGCATGTGTTCCAAAAAAGATTATTAACTTTTGTTTTTTATTTTTGTTTTTAAATCAGATATGGTCTATCCTTTTTTAATATGAATGAACGAGATTAAACAGGATCCTCTCTTGTTCAACAAACAGTATGGGACCCGGTTCCCCAAGTTTGGCCCCTACATTTATTCCATTTTGGTTGGTTATTTATCTCCTATCAATCTGAGTTTGCTCTTTTTTAATCTATAATCTATAATATATTAAAAGTGTGGTTGAAATGAGAATCATTTTAAAAAAAATTATCCACTTATTATCGATACATTACCCAAAATAACATTCTAATTGACACATGACATTTAATGATTGGTTAATTTTAAAACAACAATAAATTGATCAAAGTAGACATTAATTTTTTAAAAAGTAATTCTATACCAACTAAGTAATTAACCAAGTTTAAATCACCAAGTAACGTGGTAACTATTTATATGTTTATTTTGTCAAATTAATTTAATAATTCATCATGCAAACATCAACCTATAATTAATTAGCATATCACTTGGTCTAAAACTTGATCAATTACTTGGTCACTCTAGAATTATATTTTTCATTAACTTATTCAGTGAATTTAGAAAAGAAAAGTAATTGATAAATCATTTTTAGTTGATAGCTTTAAATGAATAACTATAGTTTTGTACTAATTTGTTTTAATAAAAAAATTATCTCTATAAAATTTAAATAACATAATTTAAAATGTAATTCGATTATTACACGCTTGTCCCAACTTTAGTTATGTTATATACTATATATTATTATATTTAGTATGTTACATAAATATAGTTACACAAAATATAAAATCAAAAAATTAAATTTATAATACAAACGAAAAAAAAGATCAAGTGTAAAATAAAACAGAAATATAAGATATAATTTTAGTTACATCATTTTTTCTTTTAATTTGTTAGAGCATATTTTTCTACTTCTATACTCTTAATTTTTTTCTAAAAACATAGATGATGTTTTGCAACTTGGTTAATTAATGATATATCAACAAATAAAAACAATAACAACATAATATTGTCTTGATTTTATGCACATATATTTAAAATAAATAATATTTGTTGAATAGATTTTTTTAATTCACATGAGTATAACATGATAATAAATAATATTTGCTAAAAATATAATGAATTCAATGACATGATGAATGTACGTGTATGTTGACTAGTTTAAATAAATTCAGTTCAGAATAAAATTAAAATTTTGGTTTGATTTATGGTTTTCTAATGTTCAAGATGTTGGGGGTTATACCCTCAAAATATGTGTATTGACATTTTGATATAAAATTTAATAAGGATTATATTTTTCTTATAATTATTTTTTTAAATTATTGTTAAATAGTTTATATAAATATCTGAAAATTTCATATTCATTAATGAGACTATGATCTTGTATTAGTACAAGAGAATTAAGATCATAGATAATGAACAAAATTGTTAGTAACATATTAAAGTATAAAATCTTTAATGAATGATCGCTACTACGATTAACTAAATATTATGAATGCATGTGATCTAGATCCAGATCATTGGTGTGGATAGACATCTTAGTGAAGGTACCTTATATAATAAGATTATATATGAAATGACTGATGTGTATTAATATCTTTATTAACTCACCATTCATCATAAATATTCAATACACATGAATATGATATTCATATGTAGATCAGTCTGAATCCTGAGTATTCAAGAACACTTATACATGTCTACTGAATCTTTTAGTTCATTCGTTAAGGTTTTCTTGTAAAACGGGCCAGTGGCTTTTATTTTGGAGATTCAGTGATATGGATGGCTGAGAACATGATCTTACAAGATGTGGAATCTAAGTTTTCCTAACGAGTCATATATTGGTTATATTAAGTGTTAATTCTGGAACTGAATGGTTATTGAGCTCAAATATATAATATGATTATAAATTAGTCATTCACTAGTGAATTAATGGTACTTAAGAATCAAAGGTAATTCGAAGGATAAACGGACTGTATTTGGTTAAACCAACTAAACGCGCGTTAAATAATTCTGAATTATTTAAAGTAGCAAAACCTAAAACAACAAACGACAAAGAGTTTCTCATGACGATGATAACACATATCTTTGGCATCTTAGGTTAGGACATATTAATCTAGATAGGTTAAATATGTTAACAAAGCATGGTGCTTTGAGAGACTAAAAGTTGATACTCTTCTTATTTGTGAATCCTGTCTAGAAGATAAAATGACCAAAAGACCTTTATAAGGAAAGGGCAAAAGAGCTAAGAAATAGCTTGAGCTAGTGCATAGTGATGTCTATGCAGCAATCAATGTAAAAGCTAGAGGTGGGTACGCGTATTTCGTCACTTTTATTGACGATTACTCAAGATATGGTTATACTTATTAATGGAAAGAAAGTCTGAAACTTTTGAAAAGTTTAATGACTTCAAAGCTGAAGCTGCAATGCAATTAGGTAAATCATTGAAAACCCTTCGATCAGATCGAGGTGGTGAATACTTAGATTTAGAATGCAAGGATTACTTACTAGAGTATGGAATCTTATCGTAACTCACAACACTTAGAACTTCACAGCAAAATGGTGTTTCAGGAAATGAGAAACTGAACCTTATTGAATATGGTTAGGTCTATGTTAAGCTACTCATCACTACCACTTACATTTTGGGGATATGCATCACACGGCAACATACATTTTGAATTTAGTGCCTTCTAAGTTTGTAGGCAAGCCACTTTTAGAGTTATGGAATGACTCCAAACCAATTTTGCGTCATTTCTATATATGGGGGTGTCCAACTTAAATTTTTAGACCCAATACTGAAAAGTTAGACTCAAAGTCTGAAGTATGCATATTCGTTGGCTATGCTCTAGAGACTAGAGGTGGGTACTTTTATAGTCACAAGGATCAAAATGTGTTTGTATCGACAAATGTCACCTTCCTTGAACACGACTATATGGAAAACTACAAATCTCGAAGCAAAATAGTTCTTGAGGAATTAACGACTGATGTGATCAGACCACTTTTAATTTCTACTGATAAACATTAAACTAGAGAAACCACAGTTTCTGTAAAGCAAACCCCAATGCAACGTCGTAGTTGGGGGTTGTGAGATAACCAGTTCACTACAAACCAGAAGTACATGTCCTAGTGTCAAACACTGATAAGGACAATCCATTATCTTATGAAGAAGCAATGGATGATCTTGAAAATGAGAAAAGCAAGATGTCATGAACCAGGAAATGAAATCTATGTATTCTAATTATGTATGAGAACTTGTGGATCCACCTGAAGATCTCAGGCCCTTTGGATGTAAATTGATCATCAAGAAGTAAAGTGGTGCAGATGGGTAAGTAGAGACTTTCAAGGCACGATTAGTAGCCAAGGTTATACACAAAGAGAGGGAGTCGATTATGAAGAGACATTCCCCTATGTGGCCATGCTCAAATCCATTCGCATCCTTTTATCCATCGCCATTAGTTTTGACTATGAGATATGACAAATGGACGTCAAGATAACTTTTCTAAATGGCTCTCTTGAAGAAAGCCTCTATATGATGTAACCAGAAGGGTTCATATAAAAGGGGCAAGATCAGAAAGTATACAAGTTGCTTAAATTCATTTATGGATTAAAACAAGTATCTAAATCTTGATGAGATTATTAAATCATATGGCTTCGAGCAAAGTGTTGATGAACCTTGTGTTTATAAATACATCAAAGACAAGATAATAGTTTTCTTAGTTCTTTATGTTGATGATATTCTACTCATTGGGAATAATATAAAAACTTTGTCAAAGGTAAAGAAATTATTAGCTGAGAGATTCCAAATGAAAGATTTGGGAGAGTCGAGCTATGTTCTAAGCATCCAAATTATAAGGGATAGAAAGAATAAGCTCTTGGCACTTTCTCACGCATCTTATATTGATAAGGTGATGGAGAGATTCTCTATGGAGAATTCCAAGAAAGGTCAACTATCGACCAGACATGAATTTTCATCTCTAAGGAGTAATGTTCTAAGACACCTCAGGAGGAAGAGGATATGAGAAAGGTTCTTTATGCTTCAGCTGTTGGTAGCCTCACGTATGTCATGTTATGTACGAGACCAGACATCTATTATGTAGTTGGAATTGCCAGTCGTCATCAATTGAATTTAGGTTTGGAACATTGGATTACAGTAAAGCACATTCTCAAGTATCTAAGGAGAACGAGAAATTATATGCTTGTTTGTTCAGTTGCAGACCAGAATCGCACTGGATATACTGATTATGAATCAGATAAGGATAGTCAAAAGTCGACGTCCGGGTCATACGCTGAGGTGATCTAACTGATATAAAGATAATGCTGGATCAGAGTCTGGATCAGATTCTTGCGAAGTTGTTTGAGGGTCATGTGTAATCATGAACTTGTATACATGTCTACTGAATCTTTTGATTCACTCGTTAAAGTTTGTTTGTAAAATAAGCTAGTAACTTTTGCTTTGGAGATTCAGTAATGTGGATGGCTGGAAACACGATCTTACAAGATTTGGAATTCAAGCATTCCTAACGGATCGTATATCGGTTCCCTTAAGTGTTAATTCTGAAACTGAATGGTTATTGAGCTCAAATTTATAATACGATTATAAATTTGTCATTCACTAGTGACTTAATGGTACTTAAGGATCAAAAGGTAATTAGAAAGGTAAAATAATAATTTTGATCAGCTCTAATTTACGAGCCAACAATAGGAGGACATAATTACATGAAATGATTATATCAATGGACTACACGATAATACTATGTAAATACATTCCATAATATCTATGAGTGCACTTTCATATATAGTAGAGTAATAATGAAATTAATAAATAAGATTATTTAATTAAAGAGTTTAATTAATAATCTAATTTATTAGAGCTTAGGATTATAAGTTCATAGTTCTCAAGTCACATCTATACTATATAGTCTAAGGTGTGAATATTTCAGGACATGAGAAAATGACTAACTTGCAAAAAAAATTATATTTCTTAGGCAAGTACATAATTATAAGATCCCCTCTATTCTTGGGTTGGTTGACAGATAGCCTCGTAGGCCACTTTTGAGCTGGTATGCCTGAAGGCATTACCAAACCAAATGTACTTCCTGATAATAACTTGAATGTCACAAATGACCCTTTTTGGGAGGATGAACATGTTAGGGGTATGCTCTTAAAGTATATTGACATTTTAGTATGAAATTAATGGAATTATATTTTTCTTATAATTGTTCTTTTAATTATTGTTGAATAATTTATATAAATATCTAAAAATTTCATATTCATTAATGAGACTATGATCTTATATTAGTATGAGATGATTAAGATCATAGATAATAATAAAATTATCAGCAACATATTAAAGTTGAAATCTTTAATGAATGGTTGCTAGTACAGTTCACTAAGTATTATGAATGCATGTAATGTAGATCATTGATGTGGATAGACATCTTAGTGAAGTTACTTTATATAATAAGATTATTTATGGTATGATCAATGTGAATTAATATAGTTATTAATTTATCATTTATCATAAAAATTTAGTACACATGAATCTGATGATCATATGTGGATCGTCTCACTAAAGTCATTCTCAGTAAATCTCTAGATCTTGTGTATTGAGTACATCTAGAGACAGAAAAGGTATCTTATGATATTCTACTTGCCCACACAGGTCCCAGTACGTTGATGATTGACTAGGAAGATCTTGGTGTGGATCTCGGAGTTTACTAATCGTTAGAACAGTTTCGTGGGACAGATGCTCAATCGATTTTACAAGGACGCTTGATATAGATTACAAGAAGTATATGATTCCTAACATTGTATGTTGTAGATTTATTGTATAAATTCATAATGGATCCTGACTGATTGAAAAAGAGTTTTCAATAAAAAATATTATTTGGTTATCGTGACGTTGCAAGTTTTATTTTATTAAAAGATTCGATCTTTATTAAAAGTTTAATTTTTAAATGGTCTCAAACCACATATTTCCACCGCGCACGCGTCGCGACAACCAACATAAGAAACTGATATGAATTTATTACCTAGTTGTTTATGTCGAGTTTTTACTTGTTTTCTCACGTTGTACGTGAGTACTAGTAAGTTGTTTCCATTTGTGCTAAATACTATATATTTGATATTATTTTAATTTATTATATATGTTGAAGATTGTAAATTAATTTTTTAAGATGAAATGGAAAAAAACAAACAAACCAAACCATAGGAACAAGCATGGCCGGGTCGGCTTGGTTTGAGAAAAAATGATTTATTTAAACTGGAATTAAACCATGTTTTGTTTTGTTTTCATAAGAACTAAACCATGTTTAGTTGCTTTCACAGTGTACGTAAAAATTTTCAGATTTGATTACTTTTTAATGTTTAATGTATCGAGAAACATTCTAGTACTTACTTCAGCATCAAATATTATTCATGTTTGTGGCCAAAACAATTTTTCTTCAAACAGTGAATATTCTAATGAACTTATTATAAAATGTTTACTAATTTATATTCATATGATTTTGTTAATATGTGTAGGTATTACTAACTAAATTATATTTTACTAGGGACTCAATTATATTCTCTAAATAATAGTTTTCGGTTAAATTTTGCTAATGAAACAATGTAGATCTATGACTTTTAAAATTAATCAAGTTATAAATCTCTACTTCGACTAAGTTCAATTGTACTCCTCAAAATTTTGTTTCTGGATCTCTCTGCGCCAGCTGAGGCTAGTACAGTTATAGGTGACCTCCCACTTTCTGGTTTTAGCCCTAGAATTTACACAACTTTATGTCCCCTCTCCCTTGTGATACATTATAACAGTAGTTAGTAAAATTGGTAAAGAAAACCATGAATTCTCCCGTTCAGCCGTTCAAAAATCAACTGCTCCTCTTCGTAGTGGCTTTAGTTGTTTTTGAAGAATAATTATCTATTTCTTTTCTCGTGTATCAAGTCATATCGGATTAACATCTATCACTTCTTGTTAATGGAATGTGATCTTTATATTTCTTTTATCGTGTAATCATATGTAATTAACATCTATCACTTCTTCTTAATAGGAGATGATCTTTATTCGTCGAATTCTAGTATGGAGAGCATATAGTCTATATGTAGCATTGGATTCACTAGATTAGTACACTTTTTAAATTTTATTTTAGAAATGAATACATGCTTACAGAACCAATATTCTAATTTTTTTCACGATTTGTTAAGCCATGGATGGCAGGGGCTGGTCGATAAATATCGGGCCCTAGGTGAGATTTTTTTACCAAAAAAAATCTACATTTATGTTAAAATACTTATGTATAGTCAATTATAATTATAAGATAATAATTAATTTTGGGAGGAAAATATTAAGCGAGTTTTGCATCAAATTTTATTGATCTATCCTTTTTAGCTAACAATTTATTTATGAAAACATAATTACTTGTGAAAGTGTCAATAAGATTCCTTAAGCTTCTCATAATTATTGTGCATATTCTAATTAATTAGAGTAATACTTTTGTTACACCTTCATGTTATTTAAATGATTACTCTTAGAGTTAAAATTTAAAAGTGTTTATTTTTATTAGTAAAAAATTAAAAATGTTATTTATTGAGGTTGGAAACAAAAAGAGAGAAAGTAAGGTTAAAGGTTATAAATTAAAAATGTTATTTAAATGATCACTCTTAGCCATGTACAAGAATCTTCAAAAATAACCACAAGTATTAAAAATATAAAAAATTACCACTGGATGCATTCCAAAAGAAAAAATTTGGACGGCACCCGTATATAATATATATAGTAAAGAGAAATATACATGCATTATATTTTATATTTACAATATATATCATATAATAAACTTTCTGAACATTGCACTCAAATTTTACTGACCGAGGGCTTGTTTTATAGTGCCGATTTTATTTTATTTTAAGAATTGGGGATGATTATTTTTTTTGTTTTATCTTTAGCTATTTTTATATTTTATCTTTGGCTATTATTTTTTTAAAATGACGTATTCTTGATATTCTCCGATTAGAAATTGTAATGAGAACCTTTATATAGTTCAAGAGAAATTCGTAGAAAGAAAAAAAGCTTAGATGAGAAGAGGTTCACCTTGAAATAAAAGAAAATGTTCGTGGACTAAAAAGTAGTAAGTAAAATTTGGGGCCCTATTTTGGTTGGCCCTGCCCTGATGGTAAATACCATATGTGCTTTGAATATAAGTATACATAATGTAGGGGTTTTTAGGCAAGTATATCGTTTATAGTTTTTATTTTATTAAATAGAGGGTAATAATAATAATTAAAAAAATAATCGTTTTAGAAAAAGTCAACAAAATTATAAACAACAATTACTGTAATACCCGTCAACTACATTTATTTCAATATCAACTAAACTAAATGATTTTTGAATTTTGAATTATCGAAAAGATTTATCCGATTTAGATTACATAAAAGTTAAAGGATTGAATTATTATATTTAATTATAAATAACAAGTTTTACTATTATTTCTACAAATTATATATATATGTGTAACAGTAAGATTACATGTTTCTAAATATTAATATATATTTTTATTGCGCTTGTAATACGATACTGCTAAATATTATTGTTAATAATCTTTTTATTAATTTTTAATGTAATTATGTAAATAGTTATTATTAGAGTAATTATGAATTTTTTTACTAATTTACTAAAATAATTATTATATATTCATAAGTAGATATAACAATCTTTGTGTAAATAATGATTGTAATCCATATAAATACATTTTTTTATCGAAACAAAAGTCTGTAAATATATTACCAAGACTAATCTGCAATATATTTACTACGATTTTCTATTTATTTATTCGCTCAACAAACACATATTTATCTAAAAATTACTACTAATTCCCCTAAAAATAAGGAATTGCTCTATTTTCAAACAAAATTCATCTAATGAAAATATTTAGATTTCAAAACCAAAAGTATGACTACAGTAAAAAATATATTAATTATTTTGACTTTTTCTATTTATTTTGAGTAAATAAATATTTACATAAAATCACACCTAATTCTACTATATACATGGGATTGCTCCATCTTTAAAAAAATATGCGTGTAATGAAAAAATTATATAAATAATTTTAAGAGAAAATATTTAAAATAATTACTTTCATTAATTACATAAATACTTGTAGAAATAAAATGGGTCAATAAATATATTAGATATAAGTAAGAAAAATAATTATATAACTCATATTATTCTTATTTTGACATATGATATGTCTCATGTGTATGATAACATTTTTATAGATTTTGTGTCATAAATGAAAGATTACCCAACTTTTTTTAATTATTAGTGTTAATCAGATCTTTTTTTTACATCTCATGTACATATTTTTCCTTCCCAGCTTTTGGTATTATTTGTTGAAATTCGAGGCGACGCACGACGGAAGACGTGACTTTAAAAAAATTAAAACTTTAAACGAAATTTTTTTTCTCATCGCATCTATTATATATCTATACATTAAATCTAAAAACGTACAAAGATATAAATAATACATATTGTAGTCTATCAAGCGTCATTGCCAACAACAAACAGAAGATCCAATGCGCGACGGACAACGAGATCCACACCCAAATCTTTCGAGTCAATCCTCAAACGCACTAGGACGTGTGTGGGCATGTAAAATATAACAAAGATATTTTTCTGTCTCTGGATGTACTCAACACATGAGAGCTTGAGATTTTGGAAAACGACTATTTGAGACGGAACTTTGAGAGAGAATGATAGAACTCACAGAGCTTCAATTAACAATTAATCGATCAGATTATTCAATTAGCTTAGGATAGCTTGTGATTGCACATGGAGGTCAATAGAACATTATCAATATATATTTAGGTTGAAGGCTCTTTAGACCTTTTTAGGATAATTATAAAATAATAAATTATTTATTTAATGTGTCATTGTAGTGAGACACATTGTAATTGGTGCAACACTACAGTGCCACGGGGCACAAGAGTGTGCCGTGTGTTACTGTAGTGCCATGTGACACTACAATAATTCATGTCAATATCTGATTAAAAAATAAAAAACTGATATGTGCTAGTCTAACATGTCACGTGACAATTATCTTATAATATATTATTTATATTAATCAGATTAATATCTAGACATAAATTAATTTAAAATTAACTTATCTGATCTCTCAATTAATAATCTTATCTATTAATTAACGGATTAAATAAACCAAATAAAATCATTATCTCATAATGATTTAATATTAATAATTTTATAAATCAAATATTTAGTCTCACTAATCGATCAACATTAAATTAATCGATATTATTATTTATTTGTAATTTTTGAAAATTACAATAAATAATATTATTTATAAATATCACATAATCATCTCATTGCAACCTAGTTATTTTTTCATATCCTGAAATATTCACACCCTAGACTGTGTAGTACGAATGTGACTCGGGGACCATAAACCCATAATTCTAAGCTCCAATAAATTACATTATTAATTAAACTCTTTAATTAAATAATCATGTTTATTAATTTCACTATAAATATGGAATTGCACTTTTAGTACTTACAATATATATTTATAGAGTAATCTCATATAGTCCATTGATATTATCATTTCATGTAGTTTTGTCCTTCAATTATTGGTTTGTAAATTAGTGCTGGTCAAAATCACTGTTTTACCATTCTAATTACCTCTTGATCGTTAAGTATCATTAGTTCACTAGTGAATAGTCAATTTATAATTGTATTATAAATTTGAGCTCAATAACCATTCAGTTCCTAAATTAATATTCAAGGGAACTAATATATGATCCGTTAGAAAAGCTTGAGTTTCAAATATTGTAAGATCATGTTTACATCCATCCATATCACTGAATCTTCAAAATAAAAGTCACTGGTCTGTTTTACAAATAAACCATAACGAGTGAATCAAAAGATCTAGTAGACATATATAGGAGTTCATGACTACTGAAAATTTTGACTCATCTACACATAATCATCAAATTGATGTGTTTTAAATATTTATGATAAATATTAAGTTAATAAGGATATTAATCTACATCGGTCATGTTCTATATACTCTAATTCTATAAACTACTTTCAATAATATATCTATCCACATTAGTGATCCGGATCTAGATCGCATGCATTCAAAATACTTAGCGAACCGTACTAGCAACCATTCATTAAAGATTTTATACTTTAATATGTTGCGGACTATTTTATTCATTATCTACGATCGTAATCCTCTCGTACTTACATAAGATCATAGCCTCATCAACGAATATTGAATTTTTAGATATTTTTATAAATTATTCAACAATAATTCAAAAGAACAATTATAAGAAAAATATAATTTCATTAATTTCATATTAAAAATGTCTAAAACACATGCTTTGAGTGCACTATGCCCAACATTATTAATGTTGCAATTTTGTTTTGTTTGGATAAGAAAAATTAAAGATTTTTTTAAAAAAATTTGGTAAAGAATAATTCAGTTAGATTTTTGAAAAGGTAAATATTACTGATAAATTATATGTGACTGTTTTTGGCCATTTATTCAATATATAATAAATATATTGAGGATAATTATCTTAGCCAATGATGGAATGAGAATGTAAAATTATCTTAGCGAATGGTGGTTATTAGATTAATTATTTTTTTAAAATAGCTAAAAAAAATTATAGCACTCTATTAGAATGAGTAAATGTTATAATTTTTGCACAATGTATGCGGCCAAATTTTTGAAATTCAGAAATCCTTTAGCAGTTGTCATGTTTGTAATTTTTTTTAATTTGTGTCATCTTTAATGTTTTCCTAAGCTTTGTTTTATTTTGGCTTTTTGACATAGATGAACCCCTTATAGAGTTAGGAAGTTTTAGGTTAGTTATAAAGTTACTATTTTATCTTTTCATTTTTGTAACACACTAATAATAACTTCTTATTACTTTTGTTTTTTTCCCCTTAAGTTGCTTTATAGTATTTTCTTACTTCTCTTAAATAATTAATTTTAAAACACATTATATCGAAAAAAGGTACTTTCATTTTCTTTGTGTGACGCATACTCTCTCTCTCTCTCTCTCTATTTCTTTTATTTTTTGTGGAGAAGGTAAAAATGGAATGGGAGATCTACATACCCCTTGCTCGTTCAGTTGTATCTATATCATCAATAGGCAAACATATAATTTACTTGTCGTTCATAAATTCTTTACTATTGTTATGTTATATTTTAATGTATCATATTTTTCATCATTCTTCTATCTTTATCGGACGTTGGCCAAAAGATAGACATCATCTTTAGTTTTATAGTCAATCATCTTTGTAAGTGAGCAAAAAAAATTGAAACGACCCATGTTAAGTAAATAATTTTGAATGATAAGTAAACAACATATTCACCTATTTCTGATTGTGAAAAATAACTTGCAAACTAAACCAAGAACATAAAAATTCAATGATTTATGCATATTTATTGTAGATTGGATAATTCTTTTAAGCAGGTTGAACAAGTTTGAGTAGAATTTAAGAAAATATCATAAACAAACATAAGAAAAAAAGTGACGAGAAGTTACTTTTGTAGGTTGCAAAATAAGTGTAATGGTAAAATAGTAAGTTCATAACTAACTTATATTTTTTAAACTTTAAAAAAACTAATGCTATACATAAATATGAATGATCATTCTTGTATATAAGTTAAAAAAAATGGTAATCTACTATAATTTTCTTTTTATTTTCTTTTATAGTTTAATTGAAAACTTGTCAAAATGATGGACTAACGGGCTACAAGTCCGCCAAGCCCACTATTGAACCACCAAGTCGGTAGCCCTCTCTTTCCCGCGCTTTCGGCATCAGATTTCAGAGTAGTCGGGCCACCTTGGCATGAGTGCCATGTCTGTGTTCGTAAAAGTTCCTCGACTAAACTATGGAACCATGGGAAGCGCTTGACCTTGACGACTCTGATCTCCCTTCTTTCCTCCGCCCTTGCGAGCGCCAGGTTCATGACCAATCTTTCAATTCCACCACCACCGCTATCTCTCAGCCAACTCTGAAACCTTGCTCTCGCCTTTCTCTCCAGTTGCAATCCAATTACCAAGAACCCTCTTCCAATTCGTTCTCTCAGAAGTCAGATTCTCACTCCCAGAGGTCTGTCACTGAACTTGAGCCTTCGCTTCAGCCGTCCACTTCTTCGCATCTCATTCCTGGCCCAGCAGGAGCTGTTCAGGCGGCGATGCAGCGAAGAACCCGAGGTGACCGCAGTTTCTTCTTTTCGGAGGAAGAAATTGTTCCTACTCAGGAGTATATAAGGAGGGTTGTGGAAAATGGCGACTCTCACGATGATGATTTTGCTAGCAATCCGTGGATTTGCGCTTCGGATTTTGTTCGTGGGGAAGGTGAATCAGTTTGAGTTTTATGGTTTTTCCTTTTTTGTTAAAATATTCTTGGTACTTTGGAAATGTGGTTTATTCTTAACTGCTAACTGGAATTTTGTAGTCTAACTCATGGTAATGGAGCAGGAACGACTTTGAGCTCCCTCAAGAATGGGTTCAGAGCTGACAAAGTTGATCTGGTAATTTCAATTCACATTTTAGTAAAGATTTCTCTTTTCCCAAGTCATTATAATTGTTGGCACCTAAGTGCTGTCTTCCATGGTCGCTTGTAATAGGTAGTTGCAATGATCAAATCTTGCACTCCAAATGGTCGTGGTGATCTGATGGTGACCTTGAAGGTTAGATGGGTGGCAATGGCTATTTATATATACAGAATGTGTTATAAAAATTTGTGGACAAATGAGTTGACATTATGGTTTCAGGACCCCACCGGTACAATGGAAGCTAGTGTTCACCGTGGAGTCATTGCTGATGGAGAACTTGGAAAGGACGTATCCGTTGGTGCAGTTTTAGTACTACAGAAGGTTTGATCTTATTCTGTCTACCTAATTGAAATACTTCTTTTGTATGAATTTATAAATAGTTTCACTGTATTTAAGAAGAACAAGCATCGTGTTATTCTCTTCTGTAGTAAATAATGGCTTTTTAAACTGTAGTATACTCTCTAACTGATCAACCCGATGCGTTTGATTAAGCACATATTTTATCTCCAGGTTGCTATGTTCTCCGCTTCACGTACTGCTCATTACCTCAATATAACATCAAACAATGTTCTCAAGGTACATCTTCCTTTCTGTTTCTGTAATAATGAAAACTATCAGATGCACTTCTATCCTGAAACGAACTCTTTAAAACTATGATAGCTATATGTCTAGCAAGAGAAATTGATGCATACATGCATTCCTCCAGCTTCTTTGATGCATTTGGCAATGTTGGTACTTTTGAACATTGGTTTTGAGGGTATTACATGTCAACTCAGTTTGTCAGTCTGTATTTTATGTGCATAAAGGATTTCAGAGTAAGATTATGCATTTGTAGGGATGACAATCAAAATGGTGCATATTGTCACTTGCTATTGGAAACCGTTTCTGTTCATTTCGTCCACTATGCATTTCTGCTTGGATATTATGGCGTTATCCCTAGAATCTTTTGGCTATTACCTCCATGCTACCATAGTCTATCTGGTAGAACTATAGTGTCTAGCTTTGTGAGTTTCATGCTTTAGGGTCTTTGTTTCACATAAAAGCTAAATCTACTATTGATTGTGTCTTTGACCTGCCAGAACATAAAGACCTTCAATGATGCAAGAATTATGCTCTTGGAATCCCTTTCATTATCAACTTCCTTCTCATAAATCCATTTGTTCATGCTGTTTTGTACAGGTCATCTCCAAGGACAGCGGACCTACAATGAAACAAAATCACCCCGCATCAACAATTAAACTTCTGGCTCCTGTTACTGGTAGGTGGCAATTATTTTATTTAGTTTCTCATTTTGCAAATTCATAGAAGGTGATTGAAGATGCCCAGGAGAAATAGCTGAGGAAGAGATTGTTCTTACACCCATAGCTGAGGAAGAGACTTCTACATCATTTCTGATGCTTTGTTAATATAGAATCGCTTAGCTATGCGTTTCACCATATTTTTTTAACAGAGAACCATGAGTCTTGGATGCAGCAAAATGTGTTCTCTAAATCACAACAGAGAACTGAAGGAATCATTAACAATCTCAGGAAAATCTCTAACTTGACAAATGCACAAAATGATAAAATTAAGGACGAAAGCAATGCAGAAGCAGAGGTCAGTTGCTTTGAAGACGGAAGCAACCAAAACCACCAAGCTGAAGAGAAGCTTCCATTGATGAATCAGCAAAAGGCCAACGAAGTCACAAAAATGGCTTTTAGTAAAGGCTCCATTGATGAAGATCAAGATATTATGATACTTGAGCGGCACAACCATTTTAAAGATGCTGAAGGAGGCAGCAAAACAGGAAAAACCCAAGAAAATAATGAATTGCCGAACCTTCCTGATGATCAAGAAGAGGATGAAGCTGAAAGAATAAATTTAGTGCAAAAGACGAAAGAACCATTAGTATCACGAACATCGCTCGTCCCGGAGTGGACGGATGAGCAACTGGATGAACTTTTGTTATTCGATTGAGTCAAGGGGGCCCTCTTCTTCAACTTTTTGAACTATTAGCATCATGAACATGCTTTTTCATGTTTGGATGAGTTGTTGAATTGAAGTTTTGCTAACCTGGAAATCCTCGTCCTTTTTTTCTTCTCGAAATGGTTCATGTGAAAACATTGTCACTGTAAATATTGAAAATTTTGACATATCTTTGAATTTCTGATGCCTATCTCAGGCCTTCCCGGTGCAACTATAATGGGGTTTATAGAAAAGCCCTCCCATCGGTCAAACCCTTGACATTTTATTTGCACTGGTCAATATACAGCTGGGATGTAAAATTGAATCTATATATTTTTAATTAAAATTATTGCTTATAGTAATATTTTGTTTATATGAATTAAAAATAAATATATTTAATACCAATTTGTTTTAACTTATGAGAGTAAAATCAAGTGAATTTTATACTATTATATTTTTTATTTAATGATATAGTTTTTCAACTAAATTGTAAAACATTGTGCAGTTTTCAAAATTTAAAAGAGAAAATGACATCTTGAGAATTAAATTATTAATTTCATATTTTAATTTAACCTTGATCTTTATATTTTCTGTTTGTATTATAAATTTAATTTTTTATTTATAAACTTTGTGTAACTATATTTATATGCTATATTAAGAATAGTAACATATAAAATGTAGCATAACTAGGGTTTCTAAAAATGTGTTATAATTAAATTATATTTTAAATCATATTAATTATATTTTATAGAGATAATTCACTTCATATTAAAATAAATTAGTATATAAATTAGTATAAAGATGTAGGTTTTCTTATAGCTTCTTAAATAATAAATTAATACGAAGATTTAGTTTTTCCGATAACTTTCTAAATAGTTTACTAAAATTTAGACAAAATTATAAAATCAAAATTAGCTTAAAAATGATTTATTAATTAATTATTTTTCTAAATTCATTAAATATGTCAATAAATTTAAAAAGTTAATGCTCACTTTGATCAATTTATTATAGTTGTAAAAATAACCAATCACTAAATACTACGTGTAAATTAGAAGGTTATTTTAGGTAATGTCACAATAATAAATGGATAAAAATGTTAAAAAAATGATTCTCACTTTTAATATATTATAGATTAATTAATATGAATGTATGTTATCAAATAAAATAGGAAGATGCAGCGACATCTATATCTATATTAAATTATAAAGATAGGCTTAAAGGAAAGAAATTTTTTATTTTCCTTTTTAATCTTTAAACCCTCTTCAAATATAGTATAAATTAAGTTTTCACATATTTTTTTATTTAGTTCCATTACACAACGAAGTTTTATAAATATTTTGCAAATTAAGTATTTTTATAAAATTATGTTGAAACACATTTCTTACTTATTACAAAAAATATATCAAACACATTTTTAACTTCAACCAGAATTATAAACCAAATGCAAATTATCGGTTAAATCAGACTCTTGGACTAAACTGGCATTCTACAAGCAGTGATTGATTAGTGCTTCTAATGCGAATTCCAATGTCTATATTATTACCAAATTAGACTGAAATTGTATTTTTCTATTATCAATTTCAAACGATCGAACACATAAAAGATTCACGTCCATCAATGAAACCCCCAATCATATGTAGGAGAAATTTTTCGGCCATTCCTAGACCACTCCCTTCACATGTGATTAGCTAATTCATGAGGATCTCACAAAAAAATTGTGAGAGAAAAAAACCAATTATATGTGAAGTAGGCATTCTGAAGTATCGAACATTTTCTATAAAGAACTCATCAAAGGATGACTGGATAAGTATTAAACTTAATGAAAAAAAATCCATCTTTAAAGCGTGATCTACAAAAACGGTCAGAAAAAAGTTATAAAAATGATCAGAGTAATTAATTTAATTACAAAAATTATACAAACATAAATAAATTTAGTTACCTTTTATTTCTATGTAATTTTCATGATTAAAATAAATTTAGTTACCATTTTTACAAAATTTCCCTAGACGTTTTCATAATGCACCCATTTTTTCTGGCCCTTTTCTAAGTTCTGGCTAAACTCACAAGCAACCATTTTCATAGTTCTCCCTAAAGTCAACGAGCAAAAATTTCATCATCTAACTATAATAGGATCTCATCCAAGTCGAGCACCATCCAAAACTAGAAATTTCTTGCTCATAAAAGTCAAAATTTTCAACCTTCAATGTTCAGTTTAGAAACCATCAAGGAAGTTCAAACCCAAATTCAATGACAAGACACTGAAGTTCTTTTATTCTTTAATAATTTCACAACAATACTCTCTACAAATAACACTAAATTATTCAGTTTCAAAGAAATAAACTGAAATAACAAAATTTTCAATACATGTTACCTTTTTTTTTAGGAATCACAAAGGAAAACCCTTTAGAGCCATCAAGCAAGTCTCTTCTAGTATGATACTAATTATCGGCTTTAATCCTCGAGGATTCTCCAACAGCATCCTCCATTCTTGTGTACCATTCACCAATACGTGTATGCTCCACCATATCTTTACCGGACCTCAAGTAACGTATAGGTCTTAGTACCCCAAAGACTGCAAGGTCAGCCAAATTAGGCTTTGATCCACCTAATAACAAGAATAAGAGCCGGTGAGCAACAGGTCATAAGCAAGACGCAGAGACAATTAGACCTAGATGCTCCACTTCAAGATGTTCAAAGTTTGCTCTTAGGGCCCGTTTGATAGATGAAATCTAAAATGAGTATGGTAATTAAATTGGTGACAATTGAAGCAGAATATAATTGGTGTAACTACGCATGATAATTTATAAAGTAATCAATGGCAAGTTAAGATTGTTATATTTGATATAGATATAATCTCCTCTGCATTTCTTTGCCTTGGTAGTTTTGGATTGCTTCCCTTTTTTGAGGCAATTTAATTTCCTTCTTAGGAGGTAAATTAGAACTATCATTAAATTAGGATTGCTGTTAACTTTAAAAGTTATTCCAAACTAACAATTTGATTAGTAGGAGAATTATGACAGGATTTCAGCCTTGGATTTCCCATACCCAACAGGCACTTAAGGCCAAAAAGGTTGTTCCTTTTCTCAAAATTTGTAAATTTCTATCAATTTATTGAGAAAAGTTGAAATTTTAGTATCACTAATGATCTTTTTCAGTTAGAACCTATACAGGGAGCAGAAAAAGAAAACTAGAGATATATACAGTAAATTGCATAAATATAAAATACCACTCATTAGAATTATAAACGATGTCTGTTCTTAATCTTGAGAGCTGTAAACCTAAATGCATACCTAGGAATTCCCGTCCATTTAAAGCATCCACCCATGTTTCTGCCGCTTCATACAGAGATGCACGTTCATCAGTAATGTTATATTTTTTCTTCAATTTCTTGGAGACAAAATACATAGCTGCAGCTCCAGCATATTTGACTGTAATCTTCTCAGTATAACTAAAATTACCTGACAATAGAAGGAAGCACACAGATATAATTACAATTACAAACATGTGATCACACAGCATATTGTGAGATAGAGAGAGGGGGAGAGAGAGAGGGGGGTAACAGTCAACAAATAATTTACCCAATGAAGAGAAAAAGTGGGGACAGAATGATATTGAAGGGTTTCAGTAGAAATGCTACAGGTACTTGTGAAAAGTTTATAACTATTACATAGTGAAATGGTACCGGCTGCCAAGTTGCAAAGCCACGTGTCTTGAACAGTCTACAATCCATGAAATTGGGATGTGGAGCACAATTTATGATGACAAAATCTTAAGATATCTCCACACAATACTACTAGCGACATTGATATTTAAGTATTATATATGGCAGTTCATTACGCTAGATAGGACAAGTCCCAAAACCGTAGTAAATGTTGAGATAGTACAGATCTCTATTCTCTAGAATACCTCTTATTACTGTCGATGACAAAAAGATAACTGTACTGAGAACTCAATTTAGTTTACGATATTCTTGCATGTAACATAAAATAACCAGTCAAAGAATGAGAGGCACTATAGAAGAGAAGCATGCCAGAGTAAATCCTTTCTTAAATTACTAAAGCAAATGGAAATCCGAAAAAAATTAGCCTAAATTAATAATAATATAATATTATTATCTTAAATTACACAAGATAATAATCTTAGTTACCATTGCTTGTAATGTAGTCAAATGACTCGAGAGCCTCAGAAGTATTTCGGTATATGTTCGGTGATAAGACATGCACCAAGTGACTATCAACCCACCTACATTATGAAGCGACAAACTTCAGAAACCAAAAAGACTTAGAAGCGAATAAAGACAAAAATATTGGCCTTCCAGCTAAATTATGGGGAAGCACCAGAACAGTCATCTCATGTCATATCTAAGAAAGAAAAAGAGAGGTATAGACCAAGTGTATTACTGCATTCACTATGTTTCACTATGTTTAATGGGAAACAAGGTTGCAAGAGAAGTATATTAAAGAAAAGGCTAGACAGGAAGGGCTTTCCAAGATTATATTGCATTGATTTTAGAATTGTGTGAGAAAATGTGCTTCGTACTAGTAGTATCAACACATTAAAGCACAATCCTGAACATTCTAACATGCAGGCTTATTGTACTTACGAAGCCTTAATTATATATTCTGCTGTTTCATATTAATGGGCCTTAAAGCATGAAATTAAGCACATAATTTTTTTTTGTGAAAAATGAGACATCTACAATAAAAAGTCACATAGAATGTATCTACGAAAGCCCACCACACCTCTCCTATTGATCGCAATTAACTAAAAAAGATGACTACGTGCTAAATCCTACAGCATACGATTAATCACTGTCCTTTGGCTCCTCTCCGACATCAATTACTCAACATCCTTTTGCATCTCATACCAATACACTCCATAAATACTTAAAAGCACAAAACAAAGTTTTAACACCACTGTGCAATATATCAGGAGATGACCTCATTGACCTGTGGTCTTCTCTATGATTTTCACTGAACCATCACCTGACCATCTTATGGGTTTGAAAATAGAAAAAAAAATACAGTATACACGGTCAGACATGCAGGTCGTTGGTTTCCTTGCCACTACAACATGTTTGTTTCCTAGCCACTACAACATGTTTAATTACAACTCAAGCATGCAGATCAAATGCAACATGTTTATCAACCATGCACAATTTATCAGGAGACACCATGTGATCTTCTCTAATGATTTTCACTGAATCCTCGATAGACCATCTTATGGATTTAAAATTAAAACAAAATACAGTAATAGCGGTCAAACATTAAGGATGTTCTTTTTCTCACCACTACAACATGTTTCATTATAACTCTAGCACGCAGATATGCAGTCCAAAAGAAAACGCTATCCAAAAAATTGAACATAAGAGAATACCATAAATACATACCCACGCCACTTTTTCTCTTCATCATCATCAGAGGTTAATTTAGCTGGTTTGTCAGGGATAATCTTGTGGTCCAACTTGTCAATAATAACTGCAGAAAAATCCATTTTCGTTTTTTAATGCTTGATGAATGGCATTCAAGAAGTAAAGTAATTTTGACATACTCAGCCAGATTAAGCAAAAGAAGTGTAATACAAGATTTCTAGCTGTAAAATCTTCAGAGAATTATAACTGTCTCAATACATACCTGAAGAATCGACCAGTTGTTCACCATCCACCATCAATATAGGCACCTTCTTATAATCAGACCATTTGATTTCTTTTTTGCTTAACGGGTTGACCTCCACAACCTTGTAAGGTATATCATAATAGTCCAGAAATGCTGAAATGACAAAACAAATGCATAATTACCAAGAGAATCATGACTTGACAATTAGCAACACTGGAGAGTTAAACCCTGGAATAAGTCTTATATTTATTTGGTGTTTGGGGAGAACAAAGTATGATAAAATACTGTGAGAAGAGAAGTTTTAGAACACTTGATGTCTACAGCTAGACTAATTCCAATTATAGTTTTTATCAGTAGTTAAATTATAGTTGTATAGATTTGTCAATTGGATCAGGTTATTAATAAGACAATCACAATATCCAGCTTGATTAGCTCGCATATATGTCATGTGAACAGGAAGAGAATGTCGTTGTTGAAGAGATGGGAAAAGTCCCATAACTCTTAGCAGTGTCAATATGAAAGATGGACTAGCGCGTTTTAAGAAATGTAATGTTTACATCCAAGTAGACAAATTTCTGATGGCTTGCGCGCAGAACGTTCGCCAGATCCTTAAACTACCTCCCCACCCAAAAAAGTTTCATTATTTTATAGAAACGTATTCGAAAGTAGATTACAATTCATAATTTCCCGCAAAGATTCAAGCTACTATTGAATATTCAAAGAAAAATTGAGGAGAGAGAAATAATAGATCAACAACTACAACAAATTTCGAATTCACCTTTAACTTTGTTGCAAAAAGGGCAAGCTTCGTACTGATAGAGAACAACCTCCTTGGGAACAAGATCCGACTGGAGCTTCTCTTTCGCGTAGACCTCCTCGGAGAGAGACATAGCAGCTGCCACGGAAAATAGGGCTCCAGCGACTCCAAGAGATGCAGCTCGCGCTGGACCACCACTGATAGAATTCAAGAGCGGAGAAAGCCAACGCCTCCGGCTATACGAGCCGCCGACGCTGCTGCTACAGTACAACGCCGCCTGAAGGAGGTGATGATTCACGACGGAGGATGAGGTGGAGCCACCGTGGGATGTGCATAGAGTCCGGGAGATGATTGAGGAAGCGAGATTCGAAGCCCTTCTCATTGTAGCAGAGAGAGAGAGAGAGAGAGAGAGAGAGAGAGAGAGAGGATCTCTCTCGGAGTCGTAGTTCACGTTGGCCGGTTTTGGAACAGGGGTTTACGTGGGTTTTGGTTTAGGATCCAGAATGCTGTTTTCGGGCTTTTGGAGGAAAGAGATGATCGAGTCACCTGTCTGTTATGTTATACACTTCCACGTCACCTATCATTTTACCATTTTGTTTTTCCTCATTCTCTTCTTGTTCTTTTTGTTGGTGCAAAATTAGTCATTTGTTGGAGGAGAATGGGCATTTGAAATGTAAGATCAAGACTAGGGAAGTGAAAATCACCCATAGGTCCCTGAATGCGGAGATCTATTCTTGATTTGATTTATTTATTTTGTTAAAATTATATTATAAATTTTAAAGAAAATAGAGTAATATGATTTGAACTCACAACCTCTAAGGTGTGAGTGTGAGGTTTAACCAACTGTGCCAACCTAACTTGTTACTTACCCCATCCCCACCATTTTTATTTTTTACATATATATTTTTTAATTTGTATTATATTGAAACTTTAACTCTTTGTCATAACACACCCCACGCTATTTTTGTTAATCTCTCAATACGCAAGCTATTTTAACAGTGAAATAAGATGATTCATATATTATTTTTTTAATAAATTATCTTCATTGCTTCTGTTATCACCATTATCCATTATCATCTTTTTTACGTTTGTCATCGTCTAAGGTCATCGTTGAGAAACTCTACACATAATATCAATCATAAAGAATGATGGAAAACTGATGGATAACCCGTGGGTAACCCGATCATAATGGAGATTCCTCATTCACATCTTGTATCTCTATAAATGGGGAATTGGGTGGGGACGAGGTTGACATATTAAAATGAAGATGGGGATGGGGGAAGTTGCCCCGCCCTACCCCATTGACATCCATAATTAAGACTAGTTTGATGTTGTTTTAAGTTTTCCTAGAGTAAATAACAGTATACACTGAGCTTGAGAAATTTAG
Organism: Datisca glomerata; assembly: GCA_003255025.1. Taxonomy (NCBI): domain Eukaryota; kingdom Viridiplantae; phylum Streptophyta; class Magnoliopsida; order Cucurbitales; family Datiscaceae; genus Datisca; species Datisca glomerata. The sequence goes on along the minus strand of QANY01013209.1, from coordinate 1,101,957 downwards.
AGCTTCGGCCTTTGATTTCTGCATGTGTGAGCCTAAGCTTGAGAGATTCTGAGAAATGGCTCGAAATGGAAGTCAGATGAAGTAAAATGTAGGTGATTTTATGAAGATGTGAGTCTGAGCTTGAGAGATCAGAGAAAGAGCTTGAGATGAAGGCGAGACGAACTTGAGAGAGGGAGACAGAGAGGGTTGCTTGAGAGAGAGCCAAAGATGTGCTTAAGAGAGGGAGGGAGGGAGGGAGAGAGGATAAGAGATGAAGCCTTCAACTATGACAATTTGAGAAGTTATAATATGAGGTAGTAAGTTGAGTACTTGGTAATAATATATCCTTTATAAGTTTCATTTGGAAATGTAAACATTTCTTAAATCTAAGAATTGTATATCTTTGACCCACAAAATCAAATTAAATAAACTGTTCATTTTTCCTTCCCAATGCATATCTTTTCTGGCTCAATTGGGAAAAATAGGCCACTAAATGAAAATAAAAGAAAAAATGGTCCAAAAGTTGTAATTTGCACAGATGGTCAATTTTATAATGACTCATCTTTAAGACCTAAAAAACATTATAAATAGACGAGATTACCCTCACTAATAAGGAACCTTATTTGCGTAACAACCCCAGTGTAAAATGTTATTCGCGTAACAACCCCAGCGCAAAATGTTATGTAGTGTATAAATATATACTTTATGGTAAATAATAATATACTATGTTAGCATATTTACCATAGTATATTTTAATATACTATTAATATATCATAGTATATAGGTAGTATATTTTGATATACCATCAGTATATCGTAGTCTATCTATATTATATCTTTATATACTATTAGTATATTTTAATATACCATCTGGTACCAATACTTATTCCCACATCTAAGCCCGACCTCTATTTCTTCTTCTTCATCCCTTTACTCGAAAACCAGAAATATAGGGAGGAAGTTACATAAAAAAATTCAACGTCACTGGCAAGGGAATCTCGGTTTGCGGCAGTCAGTGAGGCTGCAACCAGACCTGGTCGCGGTGAAGGAAGCTGTGACCAGATCTGGTCACGGCGGACGGGCGGCCACTCTCTATGGTGAAGATGAAACCCTATCGTATTGTCATGAAGAGCAACAAAAAACCTGAGGCATGACTAAAGAAGAAGGAAAGATGTGAAGAAGAATGGTGTGAAGAAGAAGGAAACAAATCTTAAACATAAATCAATTAAAATAAGGATATAAAGGTAAAATAACAAAAAAATCTTAACTACCTGATTTTTCTCTTTTCCATTTCGGCCATATGTGCAAAATGAAAAAATGCCCTATCACAAAAGTAAGTATTAAAGTGGACTAAATCCATAATTTTCCCTCTCTCTTCCCCCCTGACCCATAATACCCATCATATATATTATTACTTGAATGGTTCAAGTAGTTGTTTATGACTACTTGAACCCTTTAAGTCATTATAAATAATTACTTAAACTCTCAAAATAGTTATAAATAATTATTTGAACCCTTCAAGTAGTCACCTGGTGTCTGAGTTGTTGACTGATAAAAAAATAATTACTTGAATGGTTCAAGTAGTCACCTGATATTTGAGTTCTGACCAACAGAATAAAAATAATGACTTGAAGAGTTCAAGTAGTTATAAATAACTACTTGAACCCTTCAAGTAATAATATCGATGATGCATATTGTGGTTCAGGGATTGCACCGGGAAGGGATATGCGTTAGGAAGGAAAATGAACAATTTATTTTATTTGATTTTGTGGGCCAGGGATATAGAATTCTTAGATTTGAAAAATGGGTATATATTTTCAAATAAAACCTCTAAAAGGTATATTATTACAAATGACCCTAGTAAGTTTGGAGGCGTGAGGCGATGATGATATATATAAAATAAAAATAAAATAATGTTACTCCATCGGTTCGATTCAAACCGATTACATAATTCAGAAGAAAGTAAACCGAACCAAAAATTTGGTTATTAATTTTTACCGAACCGAACCAAACTATTGAAATAAAAGAACCGACTTAACCACCTTGGTTCAGTCGGGTTTGATTGGTTCGGTTCACCAATTTTTTGCACATTCCTACTAGCGAGGAGAAACTCTTACCTGATAAGGAGTTGAATATTGGGAGAACTACATGTTGTAAAAATTGGGATAGTTTTACAGGTTAAAACGTAGAAAGAGAGAAGGAGAAGAAGACACAAGAAGTTTTATACTAGTTTAGTTTTCATGAGAGAACTTACATCCAGTTGCTGACGCACAAATATACTATTATGGAGTCAACAATACACGAGATTACAAGGTATTCAAGCACAAGAAGAAAATTAAAAGAACTCTCCTTCACATGCCTTGATTATATGTAATTACATAACATCTTCGAATCCATCTCTGAGTTTCTGGTTTCTCGAATGAATATCTCTTGTTTTTCTTTTTTCTTTTCCTTCATTTATTTATGTATTTTATACTATTGGATTCCTGATGAGAATGAATATATATCTTTGTTTCTATGACTTAATTGTATGATTCGGGTAGTTATTTAGGTCCACATCAGTAGTATGACAGTTAGTGCAACTGTCAATAAGCCTACTAATGTGGCTAACAACTCAAGTTGAGTCACAGTACTAGAAATTCTCCACCTTAAATCAAGCTTGAGATAGGACTTCAAACCCTAGATTTTCCAACTTTTCTTCAGACCTTAGTCTGAACCAGGTTTCATATATATCAAGTTTAAGCAATACTCAAACTTGACCCCGTGTGACAAGCTTAGCGATCATATCAGCTGGATTTCCATGAGTATGGATCTTCTATACTGATACATTCCCTGCTGAGGATTACATCTATGATAAAATGCATTCTCATGTCAATGTGTTTTATCCTCATGATGCATCTGGTTTCTGGTTAGATGGATTACACTCTGGTTATTACCGAACACAGTTATACTATTTTATTTGACACTGAGTTCCCTAGAAATTCCCTTTAACCATATTGCTTCCTGTACTGCTTCAATAGCTACAATGTACTCAGCTTCTATTGTAGATAAGGCCATGGGTTGCTTTCCAGCTAAAAATGCAAACAAATAGTGAAGACATATCCTGTAAGTGATCTCCTTTTGTTTACATCTCTTACAAAATCAGAATCTACACAGCTTATTTTAGTTTCTTTTCATGAACTTACCTTCTCAAACAACAAACCACTTTTGGTAATCCCTTTTAGGTACCTCATAGTCCACTTCATAACTTCCTAATGTTCCTTTCTTGGTTTTACCATGAACCTGCTTACTAGACTAGTTACACAATGGTCTTGTACAGACCATTGTGTACATCAGGCTGCCAACAACACTAGTATAGGGAATTTAATACATCTGGTTATGTTCTCCCTCTATCTTAGGTGACTGATCAGATGAGAGCGCTTGAAGTGTGTAGCTAGAGGTGTTTTGACAGGTTTTGAATCTGTCATTCCAAACCTCTTCAGAACTTTATGGATATATTCTTTTTGAGATATAAACAGTCTTTTGTTCCTTTTGTCTCTCCAAATATCCATTCCAAGTATCCTTCTAGATGCACCTAAGTCTTTCATTTCAAATTCCCTTTGAAGTTATGCCTTAAGCTCTCCAATTTCAAGCATATCAGATGATGCTATTAGCATGTCATCTACATATAGCAGTAGATACAAACCTTGATATATTATCTATGCTTTTATAGTACACATAGCTCTCACACTTACTTCTAGTGAACTCATTCGTAGTCATAAACTCATCAAACTTTAAATATCATTGTCTAGGACTTTGTTTTAGGCCACAAGTGATTTCTTGAGAAGACATATCTTGTTTTCATCTCTTTTCCTAATAAAATGTTGTTCTTACATCCATCTATTCTAGTTTAAGCCCATACTGAGTAACCGGTGCTAGAAGTAGTCTTATAGAAGCGTGCTTCACTACTGATGAGTATATTTATGAGTAGTCTATACCTTCTCTTTGACTGAACCCCTTTGCCACCAGCCTGACTTTAAATATAGGCTTTCAGCTCCTAGAATTCATTGTTTTATCTTGAAAATCCACTTGCAGCCTACAATTTTATGTTCTGCTAGTTTGTCAACATGAATCCAGGCGTGATCCTTTTCAGTGAGTTTATTTCCTCATTCATGGCTTCAAACCAGTATTTATATCGTGGATATTCATGGCCTCGTGATAGTTTCTAGGCTCACTTTCTTCCAAGTTTTCAGCCACTATCAAGGCAAAATCGATGAGATTTGCATAACCATACCTCATAGGAACTTTATGCTACCTTCTGTTTTTGTCCATGGACAACTGATAGTAATTTAAATCCTCATGTTCATCATAGGTTTCTTCATACCTTAGGTGTTCATTTTTTGATAGTAATTCCAAGTATTGTTAGTGCCTGAGAGGTTAGGCTCTTTGCTAGTGCTTCCATGCTCCACCTCAAAACCAACATCATTATTTTTTCTTATTTCTGGCTGGATTGTTGGTTTGGGTGTGCTCATGTATACTTTACATTCCCTAAATATGGCATCTCTACTGACGAAGCTCTTAGACCTGTTAGAATCAGAATACCATAACTTGTATCCTTTCACATCTTTAGGACAACTAATAAACATACATTTCCTAGCCCTTGGATCTTGCTTACCTTCCTTGACATGTGCATGAACCATACATCCAAATACCTTTAGATGGGTGAGATTTTGAGGAGAACCTGACTAAATCTCTTCACGTGTCTTGAAGTCCAAGGTTGCTGAAGGACATCTATTTATTAGGTAGACTACTGTGTTGGCTATCTTTGCCCAAAACTTCTTGGGGAGATCTGTACTAGACAACATGCATCTCACCCTTTCCGGTAAGGTTTTGTTCATCCTCTCTGCCAACCCATTTTGCTGTGGAGCGCGAGGTACTGTTTTATGCCTCACAATGCCTTTTTCTTTGTAAAACCTATTGAACTCTTCATTTAGGTACTCCATGCTATTATATGTCCTTAGTTTCTTAACTTTCTTTCCCACTTGCAATTCTGTCATTATTTTCCAGTCTCTGAATCTTTGGAATGCATCATCCTTAGTTTTAAGAATATATACCCAGATTTTCTAGAACAATCCTATATGATATAAATAAACTACTTGCCTCCACTGGTAATTCAGAGGTAGATGGCCCCCATAGATCTAAGTGTATCTAACTCAAGATCTCATATGTTATATGTATTGTTGAGCTAAACTTTACCCTAGTTGCTTTGCCATAGATGTAGTGTTCACAGAACCCAAGTCTATCCAGCTTGTCTCTATTCAACAACCCTTATTTTTAAGGTGTTGTAAGACCCTTATTTTTAAGAGTGCCATCATCTTCATTTTCTAGATGGAAAAGTCATTTGTGCCATCAAATTTCTCTATGTCATGCTTCGTGGAGGTGGTTGCCGTAACAGAAACTTTCTCGACAGCTTCTTGAATTACAACCCAACAATCTTGATATTTCAAAATTCTTTGAACTTTGAAGCTTTAAACCTTTATTTGATAACCTTAGGCTCTAATACCACTTTTGTGGTTCAAATTAATTTGGGATAGTTTTGTAGGTTAAAATGCAGAAAGAGAGAAGGAGAAGAAGGCATATGAAGTTTTATATTGATTCGATTCTCATAAGAGAACTTACATCCAGTTGTTGGCATGTAAATCTACTATTGTAGAGTCAACAATACACAAGATTATAGGGTATTCAAGCACAAGGGGGCAAATGAAAGAACTCTCCCTCACAAGCCTCTATTACAGATAATTACATAACCTCTTCGAAGCCATTTCTGAGTTTCTAGTTTCTTGAATGAATATCTATATTATTTTTTGCTTTTCCTTTATCTCTATGTGTATTTCATCTGCTGAATTTCAATGAGAATAATACACACACACACACATATGCTTCCATGACTTAATTGTATGATTATGGTAGTTATCCAGGTCCACATCAGTAGCATGACAATTAGTGCAATTGTCAATAAGCCTACTGACATGGCTAACTATCTCAAGTTGAATCACAACACTACACTATAAAAATGGTACTTTCAAGCTCAAACTTCAAAAATGGTCAGAAAACATTTATTTTGCAAAAATGACTAGAGTAAATTATTTATTTACTAAATTACACAAGTGTAAACATGAAATTCATTATTTCTGTGATTTTTGTAAACTATTTATTTACCTCAGTTATGCTCACTCATATTTTACAAAAAAAAAATTAATTTTCTCATTTTTACCGTTTTAGCTCAAAATTGGCTTCATGTCATTTTCCGTTGAATTGAATATCTTCCTAGTTTTTATTTGATTTGAAGAATGAAAACATTTTTGGGCTACTGAAAGCCCAACTGAACAGCAGTAGTCATTATCCTTCGCCTTCGGCTAAAACCCTGTCCGACCCTCCGTGTTTGGAGGCAAAACCTTCACTTCACATATCCATCTGAAGCTCAAAAGATGTCAGCTTCCAAATTCTTGCTCTTCGGCACCACGATCTCTCGCACTTCTCCAAGAGCTCTCACTCCTTTCCTCTTTTTCAAGCCATTGCCTCATCAATCCCTGTGTTTTATTCGGTACAGTTCCCCCGCGGCGCTTGATACTCTCACCAATGCCATCACTGAAGCTCCACAAATATCCTCCGATCAAGTCTACCACCCGTGGCCTGAATGGGTGACCTTTGTCGACCGCTTGAAGACCAAGGGTTACTTTATTGAATCCCATCCAAAAGATGGGGATGAAGATGAGGTTGGTGGTGGTAGTGTGGTTACTACTCCTTCTGAGTCTGAGAGTTTTTATAATGATATGAATGTTTTGAAGGATGCTTGCCTCAGCTTTGCGCGCGACCGCTACGACGTTTTCAAGTGGGTTCATTTAGTTTTAGTTTTTGTTGTTTGATTCCTAGGAAAATGCAGGGAATATATATCCGGAAGTTTATGAATACTTGATTGGAGCCTTATTGAAGTCTAGAAAGACAGAGCTAGTTCGTACTCTGCTCAACTCAGGCTAGGAAAAATATCAGAATAGGTTGCTTTTTTCCTCGAACTGATATCAGAGCTAGTTCATTCAGACTTGTAGCTTAGATTTGTATCTTCTCATCTTACCTAGCGAGAAGTGATGTAATGATAAGTAGTGAGATAATCCTCGAATCATCTTTCTAGCACCATGCCGTGTTTTTGTTCTTATAAAACTTAGGAATTAACTGGAGCAGCAGCAATACTGACTAATAAACAATATCGAGGATCTCACAAAAAAAAAATGTTACGTGCTCTAGCATACTGGTACCATCTTCAGTACTTGTTAAATCTAGCGACTACAATTGAATTGCTTATTCACACTCTGCCTGCACTGTTGACAATCCTTTTGTCTATTTGATTTATGTATAAGTTTTGTACCTTAAGAGTTTTCTCTCTTCTCTCCCCTTTCTGTGCAGATCATTGTCCACTGAGGATATGCAAAACGTTGTGGGAAGTGGATGTCCTAATCTTTTCCGAAAAGCTGTTAACTCAGCCAAAAGATTGAGAGCTTATGTGCAACTGGATGAAGGAGATGTATGTAGTATCTTATATGTATATGTATTATAATTTATGCTAAATAGACTGAACTTCTAAGAATGCAAATTATACTTAATTTTCCTTGGGAGTTCTGGTTTCTCAATTTTGAGACTGAAATTTCGTTCTTATCTCTCTTGCATTAGTTTCACATCAGAATGTTTCAAATATGTTCAGGTTTGTAGTTCTTGCACTCTGCGAGGTTCCTGTGATAGAGCTTACGTAATTCTAAAGGAAACAGAAGCAGCTGCACGAACTGTGGATGTAGTTCGTGTATTGTTGTTTTATGCATTGGATCCAGTGGTTATTGCTGGAGGAGAGAAACCTCCTGGTAGAGAAACTGTTGAATCATCTGCAAGGAAACTGCTTTCTCAGTTAACTGAGCTGAGTGGAAAAGCCCCTGATCCTGCATTACCGAAACCCGATCCTAAAGTTCTTCCACGGAAAGAAAAATCTGCGAAGTTCATGGATGACGATGACCTGTCTCGAAACGTTGAGATGAAGAGGGGAGACTGGATGTGCCATAAGTAAGTCAACTATGAATTTATTTTACCTGAAACTCAATCTTTTACTTTCTGTTCTTTTGGCTTGACTTTCTAGATTGTCTCATAAACACCTTTGGAAAGTATCCTCCTTGATGACATATTGACATCGAACCAAACAAATCCTTTGACTATACCACAGACTTAGCAAACATCGTTCGATTAGTTTTTATGTCTCTGTCAACAAAACGTATATGACTGTCTAAGGTGAGGTCCATCTGGGGTGCCCTTTTGAGAACTCTGGATTGATACAAGGATACTTAAAAGTAAATACAGATAATGGTGACTTCTGCAAAAAAACAAAGAAAGAAGAAAAACGATTAATGGATAATTTTTGCCATGTCATCACCGTGTTTATGTGAATTTTCTTTAATATGGACTATCTTGTAATCTTCTATGATCTATTCATCCAATTTGTAAATTTCCAAGTTTTGTATTACACGCCATTTCATTTTCATTTATTTGGGAGGTATAAGGGAGAGATGAGAAGGTAAACCTTCGCATTTGGATTGGCATCAAAGTCAGTTGAACATATATGGATGAATTCATACTCTCTATCTTAGTGTTCAAACCAGGTTGGTGTTATATGTTTTAACATTACTTTCCTCTCTTATCTTCAATGTTCTTCTCGTGGTTTTCACGATAATTTGATGGGGTGAATGGAAGAAAGCATTGATCAGTATCAGTTATACCTGTGCGAAATTTCCTCCCAAATCTTGGGCCAATGTATTTATTCTCACAGCAGAAAAATTTAGGAACCTTTACAATTCTTTAGAATGTAATTCTCTCTTAAGATGATGATCATCTTCCTAACGCTAATCAGTAATCTGTGAAGTGATGGCCTTGCTGTTTTGTTCCAGGTGCAATTTTATGAATTTTGCAAGAAACATACGATGCCGAAAATGTAATGAAGATGGTCCTAAAAAGGTTGGGGCAGATGATCCTGAGATGAAGAAAGGAGATTGGACCTGTGGAGAGTAAGTAGCAAGTATATATGGTCTTTCTTCATATATCATCCTTTTGCTTATTTGTTTTGTGAATTTCTACAATACTGGTTCACGATGTTACAGATCTTACGGTGATGGTCCAACTTTAAATTCAGGATTTTCAATTATTTCCATCCAATCCTCTTCCGTGAAATGTTTTTATAGAACAAATTACTTTGTTCTAACACCATCATCTTCACTTATCTGATCAAATATGTCATTGGGTTGTTACAGATGTAATTTCATGAACTTCGCTAGAAATATAAAATGCTTGAAGTGCAAAGCAGAGGGGCCAAAAAGAGTTGCTGCAGATGAAGTTGAAATGAAGAAAGGAGATTGGAACTGCACACAGTAAGTTTTTGGCTCTGCCCTGCTATTTAGTAACTTCGTTGATGACAATCTTAATCTGATTCCCACTATGGAATTTACCTGCAGATGTGGATTCATGAATTTTGCTAGCAACAGGAAGTGTTTGCGTTGCCGAGAGCAACGGCCCAAGAGACAGCTGAATCCTGGCGAATGGGAATGTCCCTCGTGAGTCTCTCTCTCTCTATCTCTCTCAATATCTCTCTCTCATGTTGAGTTTTCATTTCAAGTTTGGGGAAGTTATTGTTCAGAATGCCTCTCTCTCTCTCTCTCTCATGTTGAGTTTTCATTCCAAGATTGGGGAAGTTCTGAGCTCAGAATAACGCTTTTATTCAGATGTGATTTTTTGAACTACAAAAAGAACATGTCCTGCCTAAAGTGCGACTGTGAACGACCTAAAGAAGAAGTAAGAAGCGAGTATGAGGATCAAATATGGAGGCGACCCCGCCGCTAAATACTATCGTGGAAGATGACCCATGTTTGGAAGTGTTGATGAGTTGGTCACGCCAGCCACTGCTTGGTGATGGTATGAGTGATGATTGATCCATAAGCCATTTAGATACCACGATTAATTAGGGGCTATAAGAAAAAGGCCTTGATACCTCTTGTTTACAACGTCTGTTACAAATTTTGAGGAAAGATGTATTCATTTAGTGCTTGATCCTAAATGAATATATAGTGTGCTTAAAAGTGGCATTGTGATTCTAGTTCTTTCATACATAAATGAATCTTTAATTGGATTTCTCTGTGCATGCATGTGTATGTGAGTAAATTTTTCGCTTGCTCGCAGTGTGAGTATGGGGGGGGGACCTTGTTAAATGTTTTTGATAAATAACATGTTATTCTTATTCTTCAGTGATTGGCTCAAATGTGAATCAAATCTTTAAATCGTTTAAATCACTTCTGGAGGGTTGTTTAGTGAAAAAGCACTTCTTGGAGTTTAGATAGGTTTGCGAGTGTAAAATTGAAACTTAAAAACATTTCTGAAAAAGCATTTGATCAAATGCTCCTAAAAAACGCTCTAAGTGTAGAAAATAATTAAAAACTAGTACTAGTACAGTGTGTTATAAATCTATAATAACGCCTTCCAAAAAAAAAAAGCTCTCAAACTCATCAGAGAAGTGCTCATAAACAAAGGACCAAATATGATGAAGTGAATAATTAATGCGAGAATACCAGTGACCAAACTATAGTGTTATTGCAAACAACGGCCAAGGCATTTAAAGGCAGCAAAAATGATCCATTGAACATCTTGCAAGGGTTACTTCCTTCCCAAAATCAGTGATATCTTTTTTCACTTCTGTTCCTTAAAGATACATAAGGCAATGAACATCTACTTTCTTCTCCACTAATTCTGTCATGTTACAAAGGTTCCCTAAAACTCTAAGCTCCTGTACATTATGGTGCAGAATATATCTTTCTAAGACATTGACCAAAATACCCTCGAGGATTTGGAAGATCAAAAGCATCATGGTTTAATTGACTGCAGGTGCAACATGATCATTTGGGTGGTGGGGTGCAGCCACCTCAACCGCCGCCGCAGCAGCAACAACTGCTTGCCTCCGTTGCCGCTCTCGAAGATACAAGACAGTAAGAAGACATACAAAGAGAGCAAGTATTGTTGCATTTCCTTCCTCTAAGAGCACATTCTCCACCCAAGCATCCACTTTTGGGTAGAGTTCGGGCAATGAATCAATCAAGTGGACCTGTTTCCAAAAAACATACACACTCGTAAGTGAAAAGGCCAGAGGATATTTGAAAATGAATGACTCGAGACAAGATTTAACAAGAGATGGAGAGAGAACTTTTCCTCTGTTTATCAATAAATGTAAAGACATTAATCTAAGACGCATTTTTAAAGATATAAAAGAAGATGTGGGTCTTTGTGGCTTCCTTTAGCTTCTTTGCGGGCGACCAAATCAAATGAGCTGAAATAATTGTCGTTAAATGCCATTATGTTTCATTTCATTGACCTAGTGTAACGTCTCTGTTGCTTTATTTTAAGGGACGTCTTGTTCTCCTTTCTTTACAGTCTTCTTTTTATCAATAAAGGTCTTGTTTCTTATCAAACAAGCATTTATAATGGAGTAGAGAACACCACTAAATTACTTTGTTATGCATACTTCCATCCGTGATATTCCCGCTAGATGTGAATGACAGACTAGGTATGTTAAATATAGTCTGCACTCCAAACAATTTAAAAGTGGGAAAATTCACTCGCCCACAGTAGAGAAGAAAAATCTTTCCACTCCATTGAATAAAAGACGTTTAGTTTCACATTCAAGAATTCTCTGGGTTTTTGGTCAGATGATTAAGAGCAAATCTGTAACAAGGCACCTCCTAAAGGGCACAGAATCAATTTCTCGGAAGCCAAAGGTTTATCCTCTTGATTTTGGATGCAAGTTTTTTGGTTAATAAGAAACTATACTGGTATTAAAAAGAAGAGAGTACAGTTATATCTACCCATGTTCCCACTTTACTGAACGCTATCTCTCACAAAATTCTCAGAGCAAGCTGAAGGACATAAAAGTACAAAAACATTCCAAGGATGTATGTCAAGTATATGGTATTGATTCCACTATTTTTAATTTTAAGTAATTTTGTCACCAAAGAAAAAATATACTGCTCCAACTATCAGTAAGACTTTAACCAATCAGGTTATAGCAATTCACTCATCATAAACAATCATAAAGGTAATGTCCAGCACCTATTTTTTTCATCCATTCCTTTCTAGTTGTGTGCAGGTATGCTTTTGTGCACTAGATATTATACTAGATTCAAGTACTTTCCTGCTCTACAAGTATACCAGAGAGAAACTCACCATAAAACTATCGGCATAATTCTTTCGTACCCACAAGCTAGTGAGAGCCAGTGTGACAGGTAACTTAGCAGCAGGATCATTGACTAGGGCTTGATCATAGTAACGCTTGGCAAGATGAAGGTCAAATGGAAGCCCTTGACCATGTTCATGCATGAAACCAAGATTAAACATGGCTTGTGCATTAGACTGAGATTTGGCATGCATGTATGCCTCCGCTGCACGATCATAGTCCCTCTCAGTGCCCTAAGAATGAGAGTAATAAGCACTAAGAAGAGTAAAAAAACTGCAGTCTGCAACACACTCTCACGCAGAAAGCATGGTTCATAACCAAAATCATTTATAGTCAAGGCTATGACAAAGTCCCATCACTACACATACCCGACCATAGTAATATGCATCGCCGATTAGTAACGCAGCATGTTCATTACCCTGCTCAGATGCTTGCCACCATAATGAGTGTGCAAGCTGATGCCTCTCGGCATCTGTGCAAAGTCCAGACTCTCCAATGCACATACTATGTTCTCCATATTTGTCAAGAATCCAAGCAGCATTACTTTGAGCTATCTCATACCCTAGCTCAGCCATTCTAGAGTATAAAAGGAATGCCTTGCCAACGTCACCTCTTAAGTATGATTCTAAAGCCCATCTAGACAAGGAACTCCATGGTCCCCGTTCAGCAACTAGTTTGTACAATGCAGTAGCCTGCAACCAACCAAAGCTCAATCATCATGTCTTCAAGTTTATATGGAGCACAGAAAATCCAAGCAAGTAAAGCCTTGGTGCTACATGCTTGGACAAAAACCGGATGGTTTGATGGCACCACCAAATATCACGAAAAGATATAAGTTTAGGTTCAACAAATTGTTGTACAGCACAAGGAATAACATAGGTAATAAAAGTCAGAAACAAGTGAAGATATAAATAAATGATCAAGTATAATTACCATAGGAAGACTCTTCTTAAGACCTACACCAGTATGGAACATCTTGGCCAGCTGGTAGAATGCCTTTGGTTGCCCCGCGTTAGCAGCCTGCAAAAAAAATGAACGTGCTGCCTTCACATCTTTCTTTACCCCGATGCCTTTGAGATACATTACTCCAAGGTTATAACGTCCACCAGCCTCTTCATTGTTTGCAGCCCATTCAAAGTATTCTTTAGCCTGTGATGTTAAAGATAAGTTTCTGTGCCACCATGATTCAAATAGTCAATGACCTAAAATGGCTTAAGTTACTACGTAGAAATACTATAATTACATACAGAAAAATACTATGAAAGAGTAAGATAATGTCTATGATAGCAATACAAGATTCAATATGAATGAGGGGAAGAAATTAGAGACAATGAGAAGTGACAAGGAACCCCTTAACATTCTATATTGCAGAGTGGCTTTTAAAATTTTATATACTACACACTTGCAAAGAACTGAGGTAATCTTACTTTGGTGTAGTTCTTCTTCTCCACTCCATAGCCTTTGACGTATAAATACCCCATCCCATTATATGCAGAAAAAAGATGTTGTTTGGATGCAAGTGTGAGCCACTCAAGTGCTTTAGTGTAGTTCCTCTCAACCCCAGCTCCCCGTGCATATATCTCCCCGAGCAGTTCCATTGATCTTGGCTCACCCTTCTCCACAGCCTTTGAAAACCAGGTCAGAGCTTTTGCATGATCACGTCTCAACCCCCGCAGTCCAAAGTAGTAAAACAGCCCAATTTTGTACATAGCTCCAGCATTACCTTTTTGTGCCTGATATTCCAAAATTAGGAAGTCCTCATCTTCCTCTCCTCGTGACTTCCTCAAGGCCTCCTTATTCTCCTCAGCTCCATTATGGATCCTCACAGGTTCAATTACAGGTGAATCCTTTGAGATCAAAAAACTATTTATGGCTACTTCTGCTAATTCGGCATAGAGTTTAACAGCTTTCTCATGCATCTGCAAACAATCAGAGCATAATACTTGAATATAAGCAGAAGGCACACAAATAACAACTATAATCAACTCATATATTGAATTTCTTCATAGGCACCGCTCTACAAGACTTGGTCTACTATTTTAGAAATTAATCATTCTTTCAGAATTACCATGGTTAACCCAAGTATCAATTAAAACTTCTCACTAAATCTTTCGATGGAACTAGTTAATTTTAACAATTTCAATAGCAGGTAAACGTAAGATATAGAAGAAAACCAGACTTATTCCTCAACTGTCATATACAAGACAAAGAACGAAAATCAACCTAATAAAATTACATAAACACATATTATCTAAGCAAACAACCGTGAGAAAAACAAAATAAACCCCAGGCTTCCCTGCAGTGACCAAAATTAACAAAATGAAAAAGCATGTTCAAGTGATAGATTCATACATACATCTTGCCTCGTGTAAGTGTACGCGAGAGCCATCTTGGACTGCATGTTGCCTGCTTCACTAGCAAAGTAATGATACAGAAATGATTTAGCTTTATTCCTCTCCCTTATAATACCCATCCCATAGAGAAACCCCAGCACCGACTGCGCGTACGGATCCCCGTCGTCCATCGCTAACGCTTCGATCTCACCCACAGCCTCCTCCATCATCCTAGAGTCGCCGGAGCTTGAAGCTGACACAATCTTCGCCGCGGAAGCATAGTAGTCCGCGAGCTTAGGGTCTGCGCTAGCGGCGGGGGAATCAGGCTCGAAGATCGGGCGCCAGGAGCCAGGATCAAGCTCCTCATCGGACCTATAAGAGTCAGGTTCTCCGAACTCGTCCCAGTCAGGCGAATCAGGTTGAGTTGTGCCAGTAGTAGAGTCGTCAGAGGTCGAAGCCTCTATGAGGTCTTCTGGGGAGAGAATGAGGACGAAGGAACGGGCAGTGAGAGTGACAATGCAGAGAGAGAAAATAAGGAGAGAGAGAAGGAGTTTGTGATGCATATTCAAAGGTATGGCCGCCGTATTGTCGTGGTGTCGGTCGGAAGAGAGAGCCAGAAGTAATATATTTGGGGGAATGGGGGATTCCAATCGAATTGGTGGTTTGACAATTTGGGAAAGATGATCGTTGGTAGTAAAATAGTATTATCGATTATTTATATGTTTTAGTTTTGCCACGTCAAGAGCCATATTTGAGCGAATAATATACTGACACGTAAATTTTGTGAGTGGTTCCGGTTCAGTAGTGCCGTCGGATTGTTTAAAGTAGTAAAAAAACAAATAGTCTTTCTTCCACGGTTCAGTAGAGCCATTCATATTTGCAACTTTTTTTTTGTATGTCGTCAACTTAGGCTGTGATTTTCTTATTGTGAAAGTTTAAAAATTGTTTCGGGGATGGATTTTGAACCACATCAGGTCATGAATAGAGAGTTGTCTATTCATAAAAAAAGTCTTGAGAACATGGAGATCTAGCGTGGAGGAAATGATGAGCATCCTTAGCGGCCTAGACGGTGACAACCGTCGGCAAACGCACCTCATTGGGGTTGCCAAGGAGAGGGAGAGAGAACCTCCAAATGTGTATGTGAAATATAAAAGTATATCTCCCCCTTGATAGGATTGTTAAGCCATTTTTATATAGAAAGTGGGGACCCTAATTTTATGATGGTCAATCAACGATTGCCAAGTGTATGTAAGGCCAACGTATAGGACGTTGTTGCGTGTCTCTAGGCTCATCCTCAATGAGAGGATGACACATCTAAAACCTACTGAGAAGGTCGTGGTGGCGGATCGACACAACGAGCTTCATCCTAAACCTACCAAACTGTATGCTTCCAATTCATTCCCAAGGTGATAAAGGTCTGTCCAAGTCTTGTCACTTGACTTGACGGTTGTAGGTAAATGATCATAGGGGTCTGATCAGGGAGGGTTGACCCATTAAGTATGTCCAAGATGAAAAATTCATGTATAAACATTAGCCCCGTGTTCAAGTTCAAATGTGTAGCACTTGAACTTGTACATAGTCTCGGTGTGTGTTGTGATCTTACTTGATGAGCCATCGAATTGTGAGATGTTCAACTATAATGACAAATGTTTATTCACTGAGTCAATCATGTAAGGTTATCTTTGTTGTTGTAGCCCTCAGTTGGATGTGATGATGTACCAATCGATTTCATTTAGCCTCTAGTAAGAGTTGCAAGAAGTAGTTGGCTAGGTAAGTCTTTTTCAATAAAGAATCTAATTGTGCCAGCATTCATGAAAGGATGACTAGCTGAAACAATATATATATATATATATATATATATATATATACTAGCAATGCACAACCTTAAGTTTCAATGTAAGCATGAGTGAGTACATGGTAGTATATGTAGCATATGCACGCTCATAATGTGCGTCCAAATACCAAAGTATCATGACAAGTGAATAGAGTCATGCAACATTATTTACTCACATTATTCTCATGTATGATAAATACAGCTCAATGACGTATTTCTAATCTTTTCAAGAGATAATTCATTAAAATCATGAGCAAACATACCACTTCTTTCTAATATTGAGATAACTAACTAGGGCGAAATTCATCAAAAAATGGCTCGGCGGCAAATGCACATGTTAGAGTGCCATCCGTAGACGGTTCGACTTGCGAAAGTGCACACACGTAGGAACCTGCATGATACTATCTAAGAAGGCGTTAGATTTAATCCACGTAATGGTCATGCTCAAAGTATTAACATGAGCATATTTATAATAAATCTCTAAGTTAGATTTAATTCACGCGGCAACGGTGATATTCTGTGATAACGAGCGAAATAAGCAGTTACAACAACTTGTGTATTTCAAACACGTTATGGAAGTCAAGTTCCGTTTTGAAAGGATTTGCAACAGCGGTTAATTCCCCCCCAACTACCTTGCTGCAATGTTTTTACTGCATTTCAGGAACAAGCTTTACTGAACGTCTTAGACGCATTCCAGGGTCCTACTCTACTGAAACGTTTCAAACTCGTTCCAGGAATACGCTTCACTGAAACGTCTTAAGTGCGTTTCAGGAACAAACTTCGTTGAAACGTCTTAAAGGCGTTCCATGAACAATTTCTGTTGAAATGTCTTAAACGCGTTTCAGGAACAATCTTTGCTGAAACATCTTAAATGTGTTTCAAGAACAATCTTCATTGAAACGTCTTAAACACATTTCAGGTTCAATATTTGCTGAAACGTCTTAAATACCTTTAAGGAACAATATTTGCTGAAACGTCTTAAATGCGTTTCAGGAACAATCTTCGCTGAAATGTCTTAAATGCATTTTAGGAATAAACTTCACTGAAACGTCTCAAACGCATTTCAGGAACAATCTTTGCTGAAACATCTTAAATGCATTTCAAAAATAATCTTTACTAAAACGTCTTAAATGTGTTTCAGGAACAATCTTCGCTGAAACGTCTCAAACGCATTTCAGGAACAATTTTTGCTGAAACGTCTTAAATCCATTTTAGGAACAATCTTTGCTGAAATGTCTTAAATGCATTTAAGGTTCAATCTTTGCTGAAACGTCTTAAACGCGTTTCAAGAATAATCTTTGCTGAAACATCTTAAACGCGTTTTAGGAACAATATTCGCTGAAACGTCTTAAACACGTTTCAGGAATAAACTTTGCTGAAACGTCTTAAATGCGTTTCAGGAACAATCTTTGCTGAAACATCTTAAACATGTTTTAGGAACAATCTTTGCTGAAAGATCTTAAACACGTTTCAGGAACAATATTCGCTGAAACGTCTTAAACGCATTTCAGGAATAAACTTCGCTAAAATGTATTAAACGTGTTTCAGGAATAGAGCCCCCTTTAAGATTGATTTAGATTCATGTGGCGGAGATCATGAGGCAGTGTAAATAATAAATAATTTCATAAATACTTACAATAATTGGGTTGATAAATCTATGAATACGTATGATAGGTCATATGAGTCAGATAACATATAATCAATTAAGAAACCTGCATAATAAGTTGATTGATGAATGTCAACTATCTATAATAGGCCAGTGGATAATTTGGATATCTCCATGATGAGCTTAATAATAAGTCCATAAATCTTTGTGACAAATTAATTAGTAAATCTAGAAATCTCCGTCGATAATGAGTCCAAATTGTTCCCAGGCAAGGAAGGGTCTTCGAGCGTTTATCACTAAGTCTGAAGACATATACTACACTTTAGGGACTGTCAACTTCAAGTATGTTTAGTCATAGATCCTATGAAGTTCATCATTATGTTGCATAGGCATCATGTGGGTGTAGTTAAACGTCACATGTTCAATCTTGACATGTCACTCTCAGTGATGTGAATTCATAATTACATTAGCCTCTTGTTGAAGGCATAATAATGAAGCTTGAAAATAACTTTTGATTTGAGTGCTGCGTCATTCTAATGATTTGTGGGCTTGATGTATCCATCTACTCTTCAAATAAATAATAGAAAAGTATATCGTTGTTTTATTATTATAGTGTAAAAATAGATTCTATTTTGAGACAGTACGTCTGAGAAAATTCTCAGACTCTCGAACAAGTCATAGGAGTCCCTAAGACACTTTTTGTTGATAGATGGCGCGTGGAGACTCCCCACGCCTAGAGGTCAGGCGTGAGGGGATTCCCATGCCTAAGGATGTGGTGTGGGGAATCACCAGACAGGCGCTGGCGTCTTCAGTGCCTCGAGGCCTGTCGCAAGGCGCTGACACCAGACAATCGCTGGCATCTTCAACGCCTCGGGGCCTTTCCCGAGTCACTGACACTAGACAGACGATGTCATCTTCATACCAACAGGCACTAGCGTCTTCAGAAAAATAGGCGCTGACGTCTTCAAACCAGCATGCGCTGGCGTCTTCAGACCAGCAAGCGCTGGCGTCTTCAGACCAGCACGCGTCGATGTCTTCAGACTAGCACGCGTATGCGCCTTCAGACCAGCAGGCGCCGGCGCCTTCAGACCAGCAAGCGCTGGTGTCTTCAGCGCCTGAGGGACTGCCCCGAGACGCTGACACCAGCAGGCGCGGCGTCATCATGACGTTGACACCAACATCGTCAGCGCCTTGGGGAGAGGGGTTCTCTCCCTTCCACTCTTCTACATAAACCGCTGAGAGGAGGGGGAGCTTAATACATTTCCTCTCTGTTTGGCTCTAGCAGTATAATATTTTCCCTTTTTTACCATTTTTTTTAAACCACCATTTTCTTTGAAAACAAGTCCAGAATTTTATGAAGATGAAGATGGATCAAATGTTTCCAAACATTTCAACCATTTTCTCGAAAGTTCTAAACCAATAATAAAAGACAGACAACCAAACTTGTTGCCCCCTTTTTTTGGTTTAATATCTACAAGTGTTTTATGCAGTTTTCTTCTACCAAGTAGAGACTCAATAATGTTACAGAAATGAGAAAATCACATTCTCCACCATTTTTAAAGAATCACATCTTTGTCTATTTTTTTTTACTTTCAGCCATGGCAAGATACCAAGAATAGAACTGAGTTATGTAAATTATTATTATTTTTTTAACCATCCAAAGTAAAACGAAACCCATGACTGAATACACAAATATACAAGAAACTCATTTTTCTTTTTGAAGATGGACGAAGAAGGAAGTGGTCGAAACATTCATTCAAAATAAATAAATAAATTTAAGTTCCAGAAATTCATTCTTCTATTTGGGGTTCCAAATTTTCATGAAAAAATCAAAGGAAAAAACATACCGATTTCAAGAAATAAACAAACTATAGACCTTCCTCACAGATGCTTCTCTTTGACAGACGGCTCCCCAGTGGAGTCGCCATTGTTTCAAGAATGGATTTTGAACTGCATCGGGTCATGAAAGGAGAGTCATCTAGTCATCGAAAAAATCTTGGGAACATGGAGGTCTAGCGTGGAGTAAAGGATGAGCATCCTTAGTGGCCTAGACGGTGACAACTGCCGGCAAACGCACCTTATTGGGGTTGCCAAGGAGAGGGAGAGAAAGCCTCCAAATATGTGTGTGAAATGTCAAAGTATATCTCCCCCCTTAATAGGAGTGTTAGGCCCCTTTATATAGAAAGAGGGGAGATCCTAATTTTATGATGGACAATCAACGATTGCCAAGTGTATGTAAGGTCAACGTATATGGCGCTGTCACGTGTCTCTAGGTTCATTCTCAATGAGAGGATGACGCATTTAAAACCTACTAAGTAGGTCATGGCAGCAGACCGACACACCGAGTTTTATCCTAAACCTACCAACCCGTATGCCTCCAATTCATTCTCAAAGCGGTAAGGGTCCATCTAAATCTTGTCACTTGACTTGACGGTTGTAGGTAAATAATTACAGGGGTTTGATTAGGACGAGTGGACCCATTAAGTATGTCTATGATGAAAAATTCATGTATAAACAAAGATAATAGGCTAAATTGAAAGGTTAACGGAGCAAAGTTGGCAGATGTAAGTTGCATTTAACCCTTAAACAATTAAAAGAAATATGATGTCATTCTCTAACACAGAATCAAAAAAATTACCCTCGTTACATGGAAATAAAAAAGTACACAATCTGGAAACTAATTTTTCTCAATTTGTTACATTATGAGAGAAGATTCCGTGATTAACTGAGATTTCGTATTCCATGATTACCACACATAAAAAGAGTCATGCTTGCAACTCGCTTAAAATTAAGACATAAATTGAACTTAACTAAAAGAAGTTGTTTGTTTACTCTGATCACTGCAGAAACATCATCAGTAAATATAACTTACATGATTAATTAACAAATAATATTATAAACTGAGTCGCGCAGGAAAGGCCAAGTATATAGGAGGTAACATGTTCCTGATCCAAACAGATAATAATCAAGAAAGAAAACATGTCTCTCCAAACAGAGAGAGCAGCAAACTTTTCCTTATACAGCACCTCCTTTACCAACAACCCCATTTGCATAGCTTTCTCCGTAAAACTATGAAAAAGGAAAATTGGTCCTCAAGTTCAGAAGACTAGAGATTGAAGGATCCTTTTCCCTTGGGCTGTATGAACCCAAGATCTCCTTTTTCTGCAGTAGAGCAGGTCGTGGTGGTAGCATGAGTTGTTATTGTTGTTCAGTTATCACGATTCCCCCATGATAAATTGAGTAAACAATCAGGTGACTAGTGTAATCGAGTTGAGCTAGTCTTTCAAGTGAGCTGTAGCCATCCGAGCAGGAGCAGGAGCAGTTCTGATTCTTCTGAAGTCCAATTGTTGTGCCAGAAGTAAGTATGAATATTGCAGTCGCAGTCACATCCCCTGAATCTAACCAGTTAGCTAAGAAGTACGGATAATAAATTTAACACGACATGGATACGACATGAAACTAAATCATCAACATGCCATTTTAAAAAAAATAGGATACAAGGATACACTGAATATAATGTGTATGGAGCGCAAAATATGTGTGTATGCACAAAATATGTGTATATAAAAAGAGCTAATTACAGTACTTGATCAACTTAACAATCCTATTCAAAAGATGCATTAAAAGAGCTATTTGAAAAGCACTAAAGCTGAAGTTTCTTTCTTTTCTTTTTTACCTTAGTTTTCCTTTTTTTTTACCTCCTTTCTATTTTATTTACAATTCAAAGCTTAGTTTCCTCATTATAGATAGACCCTTTTAACTTTTGATTATTTAAGAAACGATATTTTATTTACAATTCAAAGCTTAGTTTCCTCATAATAGATAGACCCTTTTAACTTTTGATTATCTAAGAAACGACCAATAGGTGGGTTGTGAGCGTGTCCCGACAGTCCGGGAGTGTGTCCAAACGCATCGAATATGTATCTGAAAAATACATAAAATTAATTCTCACATTTTGCTGCGTCCGAGAAGTTACAGAGTGTGCTTGAGGCCTGATTGTGTCTGACACATGCCCTCTCTTGTCCATTTGGGAGTGTCGGTGATTTTTAACCAGCTAGCACAAAATTGTTAAGCCGATGACTTCCTCAAATCTCTGAACCCTTATAATAAGTAGAGGATTGGCATTTCTATGCAACGTGGGACAACATTCTAATACATTCTTTGAACCACAATATGGTAGCCAAACTAGTAGCAGACCCAAACAGTTTGAACTAAAGAAGCACAAATAAAGGCACAACCAAACTTTGATACCAAATTGAAAAGCTCAGCCTGATCAGTCTTTAAAAGACATGTGTTAAAGAGAGAACTGAGCCTTCTCTATATAACTCTACATAAGTGACATATTCAAATGATGTGAGACTACATTCTAACCACCTCTATATAACTCTACATAAAGTGACATATTCAAATGATGTGAGACTACATTCTAACCACTGTAAAAGTAACTAGAAAGAGATAACACTATAAAATGATTTATATCCACCATGAGTTCTTTACGTGTCCGTAAGATATTCTTTTTAATATTGCTACATAACAACTTGTCTTTGTGCAACAACAAGTGCTAGTTTGACTTGGGTGGTGGTGATTTAGTGACAGTGGGCGACGAGTTGGCTTTTTTACTAGGAACACATATTTTCCGGAACATTTCATTCATGCATTTAGCTTGTGTTTGGTACCAGGATAAAGTAAATCTTTGCTTTCGTTTCCTTTTATCCCCGGTGAGTTTCTAGCCTAAAAGTTTAAGTTGTTACATGTTGGGGCCAATTAAAGTCTTGGAGCTTAATTCATACTCAAAACATAACTCATGAGTTGTCCTAAGTTTATGCTATTAGCGCAGGACATATTCAAAGCTGATGGGATTATTTCCTCAACATAACTAGGTAAACAATATAGGTTGGATTCTCAATGCAACAGTACCATAATAACATGCATAATGAAATAGTAAGGCAGAATGTGCATTACCCTTCTCAGATCCTCCCGGCCATAATGATGATTCAGGAGATGCTGCATTACCATTCTCAGATACTTGCCACCATAATGAATGAGCACGCTGATGCCTCTCTGCATTGGTACAAAGTCCAGACTCTCCCATGCACATACTATATTCTCCATATTTCTCTAGAATCCATGCAGTATTACTTTGTGCTACCTCATTTCCTAACTCGCACATTATAGAGTACAGGAAGAACGAAGTACCAACATCACCTTTTATGTAAGATTCTAAAGCCCACCTTGACAAGATACTCCATGGTCCATGTTTGGCGATTAGCTTGTATACTTCTATAGCCTTCAATCAAGCAAAGCTCAATCATTAAATGTTCAAGTTAGTATAGATCACAGAAAATCCAAGTCACGGGAGGCGGGGATATGGTTTGAGGACAATTTAAGTAAAAGGGTACTAATTTTTTAGCACAGAGAATAAAAACTTGAAGATGTGATAAAAGTCATGGGGGAGGGGGGATTAAAAAGTCTAGTATATTAACCATAGAAAGACTCTTCTTAAGTGCGACGCCCATATGGAACATCTTTGCCAGCTGGTACAATGCCTTCGGATGCTGATGAAAAGAAGCTGTCACAAAACATGAAAGAGCCATTCCCACTTCTCTCTTTACCCCAATGCCTTTGAGATACATTACTCCAAGGTTATAGTACGCACCAGTCTCACCTTTAGCAGCAGCCTTTTCAAAGTACTCCTTGGCCTGTAATTGGAAATTTAGTTTCTATACGAACAATAATACATTGAGATAAATGAGGAAAATGGAGGAGAACGGTGCTAATATATAGCAGCAACATTAAAAATCACTAATCAAAATCTAAATAAGTTAATCATTTATATATCTTTATCTTTATCACACAATAAACTTGAACGGTTATATCTTCAGTGGAAACCTACGCATCTACTTAATTCCCATCAGAATATCATGATATCCACACAGATGCTACATGAGACAGAATCAACAAGAACAAGTTTTTCTAGTATGAATCAATTGATAGGTCGATTATCATTTCTACTTTCACAGGAAAGGGGAAAGAAAAAGAGAAGTAATGCTCGAGAAAGTGTAGCAGTAAATAAAAATAAGAAGAATTAAAGAATAAAGATATCAAACGAGCCAAAGAACCCAACCAATTCACGTGGAGTAGCAATTAAAAAGTTGACAAACTAGACAAAGATTTAACCTTACTTTGGTGTAGTTCCTTTCCACTCCATAGCCTTTGACATATAAATACCCCATCCCGTTATATGCAGAAAAAAGTTGCTGTTCGGAAGCAAGCAGTAGCCACTCAATTGCTTTAGTATAGTTCTTAACGACCCCAGCTCCAATTGTATATATTTCTCCAAGCATCTCCATTGATCTTGGTTCACCCTTCTCCACAGCCTTGGAAAACCAGGTAAGAGCTTTTGCGGGATCACGTCCTAACCCCCTCAACCCCAAGTAGTAAAACAGCCCAATACGGTACATAGCATCAGCATTTCCTTTCTGTGCCTGAGATTCCAAAATCTTGAACTCCTCATCCTCCTCTCCTAGCAAAGTCCTCAGAGCCGCTTTGTTCTCCTCGAATCCATTATGGATTCTCACAGGTTCAATCAAAGGTGAGTCCCTTGAAATCAAATTATTTAGAGCTACTTCTGCTAACTCTGCATAATGCTGTGCTGCTTTCTCATATTTCTACAACCAGTCAAAGAATTGTTGAATAATAAACACAACATGGAATAACAATTAATTAATAATCAACCTCAAGAATTAAATATCTAGATAAGCACATACGTGGTCTCCTAGAACCTAAGACATGGTCAACTATTCTACCAAAGATCCGTTCTTTCAGATTTACCTTCCAGCATCTCAAAATATATCTTTGTTAAAAGTGGTAACAGATTTACAACTTATTTCAAAGATTTCAATAGCCAAAAAACGTGTGACCTGTTGAGGTGATCCCACATCGATTAAGGAAGTGGGTCAGTTAATAATAAGCAAGGGAAATCCATCGTCTCATGAGCTTGCTTTTGGTTGAAAAGGTCCAAGTGTTATTAAAACTTAGCTAATTCCACAACCGACGTGGGATCACCTGAATAAGGTTACCTCAGGTTGATTCATAAAGTTGTCATCGTTTTATCCTGTCTTGATCACAGCGTTCTCAGCAAACAAACAGAGAAAAGTTCTACTCATGATTCCCTCCACTGAGCAACAAAGTTCTACAGTAGAAGTTACAAATTGGAGGTTTATTAGGGAAAAAAAGAAAAAGCACACAGGTTGACACATACATGTTGCCTCAAGTAGGAGTACGCGAGAGCCATCTTGGACTGCATGTTGCCTCCTTTAGCAGCAAAGTAGTGGTAGAAAGAAGATTTATCTCTATTCCTCTCCCTCATAATTCGCATTCCATGGAGAAACCCCAGAAGCGATTGCAAGTGCGGATCACCGTTCTCCGTCACCACAGCCTCGATTCCACCCATAGCCTCCTCCATCAACCTGGCGTTGCCGGAGCTGGAAGCGGACACAATCTTCGCGACGGAAGCGTAGTATTGCTTCTGCTGAGAGTCTGCAGCAATGGCTGGGGAATCATGCTCGAAGATTGGGCGATAGGAGCTAATGTCAATCTCTGTTTCGGAACTGTATGAGTCTAGTTCTCCAAACTCGTCCCACTCCGGTGAGTCAGCTTCATTGGACCCGGTAGAGTCATCAGAAGTGGAAGCCACATTGAAGTCATCTTGAAAGAGGAGTCGGCCGGCGATTAAAAAGGCAAAGTAGAGAGAGAGAGAATGAGGAGAACGATGAGTTTTTTACGCATATTTTTCATGCTCCGGTCGTTGTTGAAGTCGTTAGAAGAGGGAAACGAGAGACTCGACCATTTTGAGGAAGAGAGTTGACTTCGTGTTATTTTTGGCTTAAAATAACTAACAATGTCGAATATACAATACATTGCTCGGAGAATCTTTTAGAAAGAACGAAGTTGCATTGCAGATGGGGCAATTTGAAAATTTCGGGTGAAAGGAAGAGGGTTAATGTTAAAGATACATATTTTTAACTTTCTCTTGAAACAAATATACTAATTTATCAAATATAAGAAAATTACATGCATTAACCAAAATCAAATCAAATAAAATGTTAATTCCCCTTCCCAATGCGTATACTCTCTCACACACTCTTTCTCTCTAACTCTCTCAAGTCTCTCCACCACAATGATCACTCTCTTCTCAAGCACAACGCATCAATAGTTATAGAAAATTATTTGAAAATTTTAAGTAGTCATTAAAAATTATTTGAACCATTCAAGTAGTCATTTAATCTATGAATTATTGATTGGCAGAACAAAAATAACTACTGAAAAGTTTAAATAGTCATAAAAAATTACATGAACCCTTCAAGTTATCGTAAAAATACATAAAATTTGCATACTGGCAAAATTTAAAAAAACTATCATATATGTTTGTTTACTAGCATAATCAAATTACTATATGTATTGGTGGGTGAAAGTTTTTGTCTTAAATGAAACACCATTTCTCTCCATTCAACTATGGTACCACCGATATTCGAATTTCAGACATGTTTGTTTAAGAAAAAAAATATTTACCCACCAATATATATAGTTATTTGATTATACCAGTAAACAAACAAATATGAGAGTTTTTTTTTTAATTTTGCCAGTATGTGAATTATATGATTTTTACTTAACTTGAATGATTCAAGTAGTTATTTATGACTACTTAAACCCTTCGAGTCGTTATTTTTATTCTGTCAGTCTGTAACCTAGAGACCATGTGACTACATTGAAAGGTTTAAGTAGTTATAAATAGTGCTCCCACAAGGTAAGATTCAAGACTTACACAATTATTGAAAAATTAATTTACAACAATAAAATAGTGCTCTCGCTCATTATTTAATGCTGAAAAGAAATAAGAAGAGATTACGAAAGATGAGAGGAAGAAAACTTTGTTCTTCAAAATAAGTTTTGCTCTCAAATAGTTAAGAGTAGAAAATAAGTTCCGAGAAATAAATGAGATAGGGATGATTATTTATAACCAAATAAAGTGGAGTTCACCGGGAACCCAACACTTACCTGAACTAGTATATTCTACAAAAGTAAAAACACATTCCTACTTTTGACTAAAAACAATAAAAAGCGTGAATAATTGTCTAATTAGAAGACATTACTGTTAATACAATATCTGCATGATATTCCCGCCTGTTTTGGTATCAAAGCCAGGTTAGTAGGGTGTTTACTATTAATACAATATATTCATAATTATTGTTCTTCACCATCTTTATGGCTGGTTATTGCTTCTATTGTTGCTTAATTTCTTTCATGAATAATTGCTTTTGTTTAACCTCACTCTCCGCCTAAGTGACTAGTTATTTTTGTGCTTGATTATTTCTTTGTAATCTTTGATTATTTAATCTGTGAATCTGATTTATCAGATGCTGACGTATCAGTTTCTATTTGGTTTACTTCAGGCACCTCAATAAGACATTTTAGAGACATAAATCCCGAGGGACCCTGGTTGTAGGGGCAAAGAGGCAGAGAGTCGATCTGGTAAGAGGTTGTAGAAGTCATAACAGGTTTAATAATAGTTAAAATGCAATATGAAATTTTCAATCATAAGAATAATTTAGTTATTTTGAGCTATGGGTAGATTATTTAGAAGTAATTCTTCTTTTAGCAATGAGTCTACAATGAATACAATTCCATACATAATAAATGAAGAACATTTTGAGTACCTAGTAAATGATCAAGTAGATCATAGGGTATGGAATATATCCAAAATCTCCAATAAAGAAATTTATAAATCAACATGGTCTGTTGCTTCTTCCAAGTCTCAATATCATGTAAAAATAATTGAAAAAATATACGCTCTTGGGAAAGAGCATGGAACTTATCAATTACTTTCTTCTAATGCAATAAAACATCACATTCAAGAAAGATATAATTTCATTCACATTGGTTTAGTCCAGATTGGAGTTAAACCACTCACAAGGAGAGGTCTAAATACCTCTATCTTGTTAGTCCTGTGAGATGTAAGATTTACTAATTTTAATGATAGTATTCCAGGACTAATTGCATCTTCACTTTGTAATGGTCCAATTCATTTTGATTACTTTCCAGATTTTTCTGTTACTTTAACAGATCTTCATATTCTTAAATCTTTAACTTTGAACGTTAAAATTAGTGGTTACCAAATCCTTGAATGTGCCCAACCCCTAGCTTTAATCTTTAGAATACATTATAAAGTCACCAAAACTAATATGAATTTTCAAGCCATCAATAGGAGCCCCAGAAATGAAACCTTGTTGATTCAATCTAACCAAAATAATGCAAATATAAAAATTCCTAAAAGCATTAGGTGGTTTAACTAATGAAAGCCAACCCACTCAAATTCAAAGACCAATTGAAGATATAGATTATATCCAGTAGTACATGGATGATACTATTAAAATTGACTTTCAATCATCTTCTAGTTCTAATCCTCAAATTAGGGAGTTTAGCCAGACTAGTACCCCTAAAAATTCTTTTTCTGGATCATCTATTAATAATGATCAAGATATTAGGATTCGACAACTAAAACAAGAATTAAAAAATTAAAAAATTTAAAATTTAAGACTTAAAGTCATAGCCACAAGTCTGAATAATCTGGCGAAGCTAAAGCACCCACTGAATCGAATTTTCAAGGAACTTTTCATCCTGTTAATCCTCAACTTTTAGTTTTAAATTTAGGAACCCTGAACCAAGAATGCAAAACTGATTGAGAAGGTCTAACCCAACACAATAATAACCCAACCAATCTAGATAGACGTATTAGGTTCAGAGATACATATAATATGGGTCAAAGAAAAATCATACTTGCTGAATGGAAAACGTTCATATAAGAATTTAGAGTTGACATACTTTTCCTTGATTATAGGGAGGATATTTATGAGAAAAATATTAAAATAATTTTTAAATCTAAATGGGTCAAGGAAGACTCCAGTGTAGTGTCTGCTAGTCATCCATCACCTAAAAAAATTATAATTAATCACTGCTTCTCCTTTCAAGATTTCAAAGGAAGAAGAACTCAATAAAAAAGTAGTTGAACAACTCAATTACACCAATCAAAGTTTGGTCATAATAGGTAAACAATCAGACAAAATCGAAAATAAGGTGTTGATATTCATGAACCTAAACCCAGTCAATCTCTAAAAGAAAAAAATTTAATAAAGCTTTCAGATAAAAATAATTTAAATTTTGTTCTTCTTAATAAACAGATTGATAAAATAATTTAAGGATTAAAGAATAAGTCTGTTGAATTATCCTCTTCTGTTAAGGTCATTAACCAAGACAGTAGTTCAGAATCAGAAGGCCATAGGTCACAATCCACCTATGAGTCATCCACAATTCATAAATCTTCAAACATTCATAATATCGAAGAATCACTTAAACATTTAGAAATTAATAAATTAGAAAGGAAATGGCATAAATAGCATATTCCTCCTGATATCCAAATTACTGAATCTTCTTTAGTTAACCAATTTTCTATTTCCGTAGAAAAATTATACGAATGAAATATTGATGGTCTTCCTGAACAAGAAGTCCTCAACAAATTGTAACACATGGCTATGGCAGCCATTAGTTATATTACCACACACAATCTACCTCACAATGAGGTAATCAAACTTTTAGTCACAGAATTCACAGGAATGCTTCATTTCTGATGGAAAAATCATCTCACAGAAGATTCTAAAAATACTATCCTCTCAGTAGTAAAAATTGATGCTGAATGAATACCAATTATTGGAGAAGATCAAAAAATAATGCCTGATGCCATCAATGCACTCTTTTACACAATAATTAAACACTTCATTTGAATGTCAAGTAATGTTACTTTGTGTATCCATGATCAACAATGGGTCTAGACCCTAGGCCTTGAGGAAAACAATGAAAGGGGAGTCCTCAACTCTACAATTAGCCCTTAAGGCTCCAATTAAAGAGGATTCATCCACTCCTAGGCAAACCAAAATGACAATACTTGGGTCCATCAAACCCAACTATCAATCGGTACTGGTAAACCAATTTGACCCATTCATAGTCTCTAAACCTTGTGCGCGTACGATATATGATTATGGTTTCATTACGATTCATTGCTTAAATGTTGGCCTTGATTGGTCCACTTCAGCGGATCCACTATAGACTTTGACAATCGGTCCTTCAGAGTTACGTACGCTGACCACAAACAAAATTCTCAATATACATACTTGGTTTGGTGCATGATTATAAATCATGATTTACATATGATTTTATAATCATGAAATATGTTAGTGATATGATAGCATTATATATTGTAGATATCATATTTTGTCAGGTCTTATAATTTAAATATACACATTTTATTTATTAATCTATTTACTAGTCTAAGACAATGTGTGATTTAAAAAAAAATCAAGGTCTAAAGTAGATAAATAGACTAGGGACTAAGAATATAAGAAAAAGTTTAAGGGTTAAAAAAATAAAAAAGGGAGCATAAAGACTAAAAGAAAAAAAATGAAACACTAATTTACCTATAAATAGGGAGGGGAGTCTTTACTTGAAGAGGGACACTTGGAGTGAGGAAGAAGAGAGGCTTTTGAGAAAAGGAGAGTGGTTTTTTGAGAGAGAGTGTGTGAAAAATAAAAGAGATTTTCTTAGAGAGAGTGAAAGAGAATTTACATTTTTATTCATCTATTCATTTTCTCTCCTTCATTTTTTTAATGTAGTCTAAATTTTTACACCTCTACTAATAAGATATATTGTTCATTGTTCTTCATCATTTTTTCTTCATACCCATATAGTTTATATGCTTTATTCATTCTTCTTTATTTTTTACTTTCAATCTTGAGTTTTATTTTAATGCATTGATGATTTTCCTACTAATTTGGTAATGAGATACTTTTGTCATCAACTCAATCGATGAGGATGCTGATAAAGCCTTTGAGGGGTGTAAAATTAACTCAATGTGAATTAACCATTTAATGGGTTGAAAGCGTACATTTATTGCAAAAATCTCCTATGATAATTTTTCATACATAAAATAGAGAGTTAAATATCTATATAAAGATTATGCAAAAATATTTAAGCTTTGAGAAATTTTTAATGTTCTCACAAATCTTTTCTTTTTTTAGATCTTATTGCTATTTTAGTGACACTTGTTTAAATTAATTATCACATATGATCGTTCATTTGCTATTTGATTAGCAATGAAGGAAGAAAAGAAATAATATTAATTAGTGAACTAAATAGTTCAAAAAAATCTAATATTAATTTATTTATAATATTGCAGTTATATTATATTAAAATAAAAAATATATTTATAGTTATACTATATAAAAATAGAAAATTAAACTAAAAAATAAAAAAAGAATAAAAGAAGGGTAATATCACCCTCTCTAGCCGAAACAAAGGGTGGTGCACCCTCTGTATCCCCGTCCCCCTTTTGTTTTTTGTCGTTGTTTTGTTTTATTTTGTAATTTTTCATTTTATCTTAATTTTCACTTTTTTAAATATATGTTATTTTAATATTCACCACTCACATCTTTTACATGTTTTGAATATTCATTTTCTACTTTACATATTTTTCTCCACTTTGTCATTCTACAATTTACATATAACTCTAACTTTTCATCTATTTATTTTTTATGTAGTTATTATATGACTCTAACAATTTACATAGGACTCTAACGTTTATTTATATATCACTCTCATATTGTCATATTTATAATGTGATTCTTCTCTCATTCCCTTATCATTAGGGTTAATATCTATATATGTATGGATCACAACCTTAACAATTAAATTTAAATTTGGTTAACTCCATTATTTAGTTTTTTTTTCACTAAAGAAAATCTGATAACGGACTTTAGAATTTTTGGGATATCAAATTTCTCAAACTACCGAGGTGAGCAGTTACTTTTAGGATACCGAAAGTAACTCCAATATGTTTTGATTTAAAACATATATAAAAAAATAATTTTTCAATGATCTTTGTACCACCCATTAAATGTCATTTGTTTGTTCATGTTTATGATCAAAATATATCAAACGGGACATTCAAAATTGAATTTCTTTAACATTATTTTAAAATATAATTTGGGAGCATTTGATTAATTTGGAAACCATTTTTTACAATAGCTGTTGTGGGGTGCTAATACCTTCCCCACACCAAAATATTTGATTCTAAAATTGGGTGGTCAATCACACCCTAAAATGATTGGTGGTGACTCCAAATTTTTTTTCTCCATAAATGATTTTTTCAATCGTCGCTCCGCGTCACAGGCACGTTGTGTGTGTATATGTATGTGTGTGTACATATATGTATGATCTATGAAATGTTAGTGAATTTCATGCCACTCCAATAAAGAGACTCTTTTTTGTTGGTAAATATTGCTATTTCTTTGAATGACGTACAATTTTTTCTTTTGAATCTGAATATTTGAACCATTAATGAAATATGTGTTTTTCGGGATATTTTGTAGATTTTTCATTTGTTGAAATGTCAGGGTAAAAGCGGGCACGAGGCCAAACTTCAATGGTGCAAATTGGACACAAGTTGTTGTTGAAAGACAGTTTACCCTTTATATATAACACGTTAAGGTGCAAAGCGGAACGTATTACATTCCCGTTGAAAATTATTAACGAAAGCTCGTGTATGCATGTATATTGGTGAACAAAAATTAAAGTAGAGGGTATTTGCTGTTAAATTTAAAATGCCACAATTTCATTTATTTGTCTGCAAAGGTATGAACATGATTTGTATTAATGGCATTAGACATCTATCTTTATTTTTTTATATGTGTTCCATGTGTATAAAATATTTACTATATGATCTACAGATTATCAATTACCATAACATGTGATTAGGCATTGACTCCGTTGTTTCATTTTTACACAAGGTCGTACCCATGGTGATGGTACCGTAATGAATCTAAGCACTGTGTTAATTATAAGTTAAAACCGTTACTGGTTTACGATGAACCATCTTTTTCATGAGTCAATGAGCTTATTTATTGGTTACGTAGATTGGTTTGTAAGCTAGAGAAATTCATTTATTTGTGAATTTAGAGTATGACACAATGGAGACTAAAGATGATTGGTATTTGACATTGATTAAAAATGAGCAATGTGTAAGTTGTTCGCTAATCGTGTCGAGTACCAATTATAGTAGGACTACTATAAAGGAGGTTGCTAATGTACCTCAACCACCGAGTCAAATTGGTTCTTCACCTATGGTGGTTCTAAATATCACCAATTAATTGCTATTTATAATTATAACTAGAATACAAAAATTGAGTTTCAGTAGGCCATCAAAGATATACTCTTAGCACCCACCACACCATAGTGCAGCCATATGGTGACTTACGCTATTGCTGCTTTACATCACCTCAACGTTTAAGTCTACCAATACGTTGTTAGCTCAAGAAAGAGAGATGCAGAGTGCCTACTGTATTATTTGAATAGGTTTATTAGAGATAGTGAGCTTAGATATTTGCCTTGTGAAAAGCATTGTCTCACTTTTGTATTGCCACGCAAAACTTTCAATATTATATACTGGGTAATCGAACGGGAGAATCACCCGATGAACTATGTTGCTAAGAAAATTTAACATTAACCCATTACACGCGAATGCTCAAAAGTGTCAAGCTTTAACCGACTTATTGGCCAAATTCCCAAGGCAAGCCGAAACCTCTAGATAACACCATACTTGACAATTTACATCAAGTCAATAGTTGTGAGGGTGCGCTCTCGGCTTTAACATTTGATGGTTCATCCATTCATTCTAGTGGTGGAGCGGGACTTGTCTCGGAGGATCCTGTATGTAATATTTTCTCGATGCCATACAAGTTGGCTTTTTCATGCACAAATAATGACGTGGAGTACAATGCTTTTATACTGGGACTCTGATATACAAATGACAAAGGTGTCTCTACTGTCAGAGTCAAAGGTGATTTCAATCTGGCCATCAAAAGTTAGAGGGGAACTCTTAGAGTCTAACATCCGCCATGCTGATGCCTTAGCAACTCTACCACCAAGCTCCCCCTTACCAACCTCATCTCAACGGTTGAGATTGTTGTTAATACCACAACTGTCATGACTGAAGGGAATATTGAGCCACCATCTCAGGATTGTAGATGCAAAATCAAAGAGCAAATATCTTAAGGAGAAACCGCTCTAAACAAGGAGTTGGAGAATTTTGTTCAATTGTGTAGAAATGATGAACCTTTTGGTTCTGATCTTAAAAGGAAAGATGATGAGCCTCTTGGTTCTGATTTCTTATTGAAAAAAATGCTGCTTGTTTACAGTGAGTAAGGATGTATATATACAAATAATTCTAACGGTTGCCTATGATCTCCTATGATCTCCAACGGATGCCTACTGAAGCCTGAAATCATTTTTTACTAGAAATGGTTAGACACCCACTGTGTTTGGTGAAAGTTTATGTTCTGCTTCCCTCTTTTGCCTATGATGAAGATTTTCTTCTGAGGTTGTAACTTTTGCTTCTCTTTCTTCAACACTCCCCCTCAAGTTGGGTTCGTATAGGTTGATCGAGCCCAACTTGTTAAGTATTCTTTGGAGGTTATTTTTGTCAAGGGCTTTGGTGAAGATGTCGGCTAGCTGGTCTTCACTACGTACAAAAGGAATGACGATTTCTCCCGACTGTACCTTCTCTCTTATGAAGTGACAGTCCACTTCAATGTGTTTGGTTCTCTCGTGGAAAACGGGGTTCATTGCAATATGACGTGCTGCTTGGTTGTCACAGTGCATCTCTATCGGTTTTCTTATCTCGACCTTCAAGTCTTGAAGGGGATGTCTAATCCATGTGAGTTCACTAGCAGTGGAGGCCATGACTCTGTATTCTGCCTATGCACTTGACCTTGCTATAACAGTTTGTTTCTTGCTCTTCCAGGTTACTAGATTTCCACCTACAAAGACACAGAAGCCAGTTGTAGATTTTCTATCATAACTACTTGCCCAGTCTGCATCAGTGTATCCAACTACGGAGTTTGCCCCGGTTCTCTTCATCCATATCCCTTGACCGGGTGTTCCTTTAAGGTATCTGCGTATCCTTTCTGCGGCTGCCTGGTGATTTGTGCAGGGTGCGTGCATGAATTGACTGATAACGCTAACTGCAAAAGTGATATCTGGTCTTGTAACCGTTAGATAAATTAGTTTTCCTACTAGTCTCTGATATTGGCCTATATCAATTATTGGTTTGCTATCATTCAGTCCTATTTTCATTTTGGTTTCCATTGGTGTGCTAGCAGATTTTGCCCCTATCATGCCTATTTCTTTTAACAAGTCTAAAATATATTTTCTTTGAGATAGAAACAATCCCTTTTTCGAGTGAGCTATTTCTATCCCTAGGAAGTACTTCAGTTTTCCTAGATCTTTAATATCAAACTCTCCTTTTAGAAATTGTTGAACATTCCATATTTCATCGTGGTTATTTCCGGTGATGATAATATCATCTACGTAGACTAAAACGATGGTGGTGGAGTTGTTCGTGTGTTTGACGAACATAGATGAGTCAGCAAAGCTTTTGACAAAGTTAATTTTTAAAAGAGACAAGCTTAATTTTTCATACCATGCCCTTGGTGACTGTTTCAGGCCGTAGATAGCATTCTTTAATCTACATACTATGGACGGGTGCGTTGCTTTCTCGTGTCCTGGAGGAAAGGACATATATACTTCTTCCAGATTTCCTTGGAGAAATGTATTTTTTACATCCATTTGATATAGTTCCCAGCTGAGGTTGGTGGCAATGGATAGTAACACTCGAATCGTGTTCATTTTTGCTACTGGAGCGAACGTTTCCTGGTAATTTACTCCATATGTCTGAGTAAAGCCCTTGGCGACTAGTTGGGCTTTATATCTTTCGATAGTGCCGTTGCTGTTGTATTTGGTCTAGACCCATTTACATCCTACAGGTTTCTTCCCGTTGGGTAGTGGGATTATATCCCAAGTGTCATTCTTTTCCAAGGCTAGAATTTCTTCATTCATCACCTTTCTCCATTTGGGGTCGAGTTGGGCTTCTTGATAGGTCTTTGGCTCAACTGTTTCATCAATTTTGCCCAAGTATGCCCTGTGGATGTTAGAGATTTTATCATAAGATAAGAAATTTTGGATAGGGTATAGAACCTGATGGGACACGTAGTCTTTTAATCTTATTGGGGGTTGAGTTTGCCTTGTTGACCTTCTTATCATTACTGCTTCATCAGTGACAGCTGCCTCATCAGTTGCTCCCTCTGAGGTAGTTGTCTCAGGTGCGGTTGATGCGGTATCCTGTTCCTGTCTTATGATATCGGAGAAAATAATACTGTTAGGTAGCGGAAATGTTTGGTGGTGGTTATGGTTGTCGGGGTCCTTTGGGTAATAAGATTCTAGTTCTAAAAATTGTACATCGTGCGAGATGTAGAGTTTATAGTTTATTGGGTCGTAGCACTTATACCCTTTTTTCTCAGCGGAATACCACAAAATAGGGTTTTGACTGAGGTTTTGTCCAATTTATCAAGTCTTGGAATGTGTACGAAGCATGTACATCCGAATACTCGTATGTGATCAAGGTTAATTTTCCTACCCTTGAGAATTTTTAGAGGGTTTTTCAGATGCAATTTTACACTGGGTAGTCGATTGATGAGGTAGGTTGCTGTGAGTATAGCATCGGACCAGTATCTTTTGGATACGTTGTTTTGGAGGAGGAGAGACCTAGTCATTTCAAGAAGGTGTCAGTTTTTGCATTCTGAGACACCATTTTGTTGTGGGGGTGTGGATACAGGTGGTTTGATGTCGTATACCCTTTTGTTTAAAAAACTCAAAAAAGGTGTTATTAGTATACTCGGTTCCATTGTCAGACCTAAAGATTTTTATGGTTGTTTCAAATTGAGTTTCAACTAAATTGTTGAACTCTTGAAAAACGACTGAAGACTTCATTTTTTGATTTCAAAAGATATAACCATGTGGTGCGAGAGAAATCATCAATAAATGTAACAAAATATTTGAATTTATTATATGAATCAATTGGGGCGGGTCCCCAAACATCAGAATGAAGTAATTCAAAATATCGTTTTGTCGTACTACTAGATAGTGGAAAGGGTAACCTGGTTTGTTTTGAGAGTTTGCAGACTGAGCAACTGCTAGAGTCTGAATTACAACCAAGTAATTTGTTTAGGATTTTGTCGGAGGGATGACCGAATCTCCAATGTAATATTTTGTCTTTTTGTACTGTACTGGAGGTGGAAAGGCATGTTTTGTTGGTATCTTCTAAGTAGTACATACCGTTTCTAAATTTTCCTTCACCAATCTTCCTCCCGGTGACTCGATCCTGAAAAATTACTTTGTCAGGTGAAAAAGTAACATTGCAGTTTAAGTCTTTGGTTATTTTACTGACGGATAGGAGATTGGAGTTAAAATTGGGTAGACAAAGTACGTTGTTAATGGTTTTTGTGAAGAGTGTGGTGGACCCTATGCCAAAAATTGGAACTTTATTTCCATTGGCTACCGTCACGTGTTGTGGTTTTTCTAATTTAGTGAGACTGTGTAGATTTTTTGTGTTATGAGTCATGTGGTCAGAGGCACCAGAGTCTATTATCCAGTGTTCTAAGTTATGATAAAAATTTGCAGATTTAGAAAAATAATTGACAGTATTGCAAATGGATGAACCTGAGGTATCGCGCAAAAATTCTCCGAATTGTTTGAGTAGTGTAGCCATCTGTGCGTTGTTGTCTGTGTGCATATCTGCTCTAACGGATCCGGATCTGTCCATTTCCTCCATTCGGTCTGGTCGGTACCCATTACCCGAACCGGGTCCGTCTGTCATGTGTGTTCTGCGGTCTCGGTCGGGTCGCGACCCGTGACCCGCTCCGCTGAAACCCTCGGTATAAAAGGGAAATGTCTTCACGGAGCCCCCTCGCTCGTCACTCTTCGCGCATCTCCCTCGCTCGTTCTGGAACTTTCTCTGGTTCTGCCGGAGATGAGGGTGCAGGTTCCAGCACCGGTCGTGGGTGTACCCTTTTTTCGGCAGTGGCTGCATTTCACCGGCTAGCCTGGCTGTCCGCGGTGCCTTCCTCCTTCCTTAGGGTTAGGGTTTCGGAGGGAGCCGTGGGTCGCCATGGCTAGTGCCTCCGCCTTGTCATCTCTGGTACTCATCACTCGTCGCCTGGTTTCTTCTCTTTGAACCATGGCTGAGACCGTGGCAAAAGTTGGCTTCTCTGTCGACATCAAGATCTGAGCTTGGAACACTTCGTAGCTTGAGTCGAGAGCCGTCAAGAAATGGAAAACCATATCCTGCTCAGCCCACTCTTGGAGTTCCTTCAGGTCAGTGGTCATCGGTCTCAGGGTTTCAAGTTCTTTGAACTTAGATTTTAAAAACCCGGTTAACTCCGGTATTGATCTGTCCCCCTGTTTTGCTTGGGAGATCTCTCGTTTAAGTTCAAAGACTTGCGCGGAATTGTTTTGTTCACAATAGTTGCTCCGGATTTCTTCCCAGAGTTCCTGTCCTGTTTCACAAAAATAAAAGATTTCACTGAGTTTTGGGTCTATTGAATTAGTTATTCAGGTCATTACCTGGCTATCCATGATATCCCATTCCTCTGAGTTTCGGTCTGGTCTTGGCTTACTGCCGTCCACGAAATTCAGTCTGCCTCTTCCTTTCAGGCTCACCCGAGCCGCCCTGGCCAACGGTATGTAGTTGTGGCCAGTGAGCAGGATGGATGTCAGTCTGGGATTGGTGTCATGGTGGTGAAGCTGGCCGGAGGTTGATGGTTCTGCCATATGTGTTAGTTCTCAGAATCACTGCTCTGATACCATGTAGAAATGATGAACCTTTTGGTTCTAATCTTAAAAGGAAAGATGATGAGCCTCTTGGTTCTGATTTCTTATTGAAAAAAAATGCCGCTTGTTTACAATGAGTAAGGATGTATATATACAAATAATTCTAACGGTTGCCTATGATCTCCAACGGATGCCTACTGAAACCTGAAATCATTTTTACCAGAAATGGTTAGACACCCACTGTGTTTGGTGAAAGTCTCTATTCTGCTTCCCTCTTTTGCCTATGATGAAGATTTCCTTCTGAGCCTGTAACTTTTGCTTCTCTTTCTTCAACAAATTGAATGGAGTTCTCTTCTACATGGAATCAGATAGGGTGCTATAATGATGTGTAAATTTTAAAGAATTCCATAGTCACCTCAAGCGCCTATAAGAAGACTATTGCACCACAGACGGGCCACTCCTACACTACCGCCCCTAAAGGATCAATTTCTATTGGCCGAACATAACTATAGAGGCCATGGCTGTTAAAAAAAGATGTCTTAATTGTCAATTGATTCCTGACCCCAAGGAGGTTCATCTAGTGGGAGTTGTGACGGATTCAACCTTATATTTGTATTTAAAAGATGAAACTCTCCCATAATGCAAAACAGACCCTCTATCATTAAGAAATGGAATTCTCACTTTATTTGCTCAATGAAGAATCGTTCAGAGTTAGTGTTGATGGTCGGGCTCTTAAGTGCGTGAGCATTGATGATCAACGAACCATTAGAGGAAGTGAATAAAAGGGCGTGTGGGGAGCACCAAGGCGGTAGACGGCTATATGAGAAATCGCTTAGGCTAGGAAATTATTAGCCCACGATGGAAACAAATGCACTTGATTATGCATGAACATGTCATATTTGTCAAGTCTTAGGAAATGACATACATGCACCCTCTGTATCACTACACCCAATGAAAGTTCTTTGGCCGTTCCATACCTGGGCCCTAGGCATCATTGAACCCATCTTGCCTGCATCGTAGGGTTATACATGGATCATTGTCACCACTGATTGTTATAGTAAGTGGGCGTAGACCATACCTTCGAAGAAAGGGACAGGTGAGCAAGTCTACAAATTTATCAAGTAGAACATAACTCGTTGCTTTGGGTTACCGAAACGTATCATCTTAGACAACAAGGCGATATTCACAAGAAAAGTATGGCTAAGCTCTTGAAAGTGTATGACATCCAGCATGACAAGTCCACACCCTATTATTCTAAGGGGGAATGGTCAAGCTGAGGTAACCAACAAGACATTGCTGAGAATACTTAGTCGTATGGTCAGGAGAGGAATTAACTGAAACAACCTCAAGGGACACGCACATGATGGTTCGTGTGAACAACATTGAAAGAAGAGAAACAGGTACCAAGCATAGCTATTTTCGGGCTTGATACTTTTCTGATTTGGATTAATTTATAAAGCAAATTGGAACTAGCAAACAATCTGGCCCTTCTATTGTGGTTTCTATCTGTTTTACTTTAATATTAGGAGAAACATAGTATGCAGTTTAGGGACCAGGTTCATATCTTCTTACTGAAATATTTGTCATCATCCTTTTACTGAAATGTTCAAGATACTTTTATTGAAATATTGGTCACGATCCTTAGAAAGATAATATATTCTTACT
The DNA here is from genome assembly GCA_003255025.1 of Datisca glomerata. Classification (NCBI taxonomy): domain Eukaryota; kingdom Viridiplantae; phylum Streptophyta; class Magnoliopsida; order Cucurbitales; family Datiscaceae; genus Datisca; species Datisca glomerata. The sequence continues at coordinate 1,061,489 of QANY01013209.1, read as the reverse complement.
CTTCTTTTTGCCACTTTTCTTGCTTCAAGTTCACTCCCATATTGTGATGAAAGACATGCCATCTTATTATTATTGAGAAGTTCTTTTATCTTAATTGCTTCAAGAATTTCTTTTCTGTAACAGGTTAGTACGATGTGGTAGTCCTTCCTGTGAATGTGAGTGAATGCAAGTGGTCATTCAAAATGGGAGATGTGGCAGTTCTTTCATCTCCTAGGCCTGTACAAGTTAGATAAATGAGTAGTTATCAAGTTTGATAGAATATATATTATTATTATTCAGCTTAATCCTTGTTAATTATTACTTTGATTCTGTCTAGCAGTCAAACTAAGCATGGCATTTCACCATCAAGGTGTTAACTTTTAGCAGGGTTTAATGGTGACCTTTTGCTTTATTTGCTCTTAGCTAAGTCTGTTGGTTTAATTGCATATGCTCAACCTAACAAGGTATGAGGTTGTTTGAGATTTTTTTTCTCATATTTTAATGAGATGTCATTGATCTGTTATGAACATTTATAAGAACTGTCATGGAAAGGTAGTTTTTTGATAGATGGCTTGCAAAGACTCTTCAGGTGAATAGTGGACGGGAAAATCACCATGAACATTCCCTAAGAATGGCACCGACTTAAACTCAACCATTCGTCATCGCCATCAATTAATAAGCCAATGGTGATATCTCCCTCAATAGACATCTCCATACTATTGAAGATACAATCAGTTGTGGGTGTCATTATAAACCATGGTTGAGGAGGGATCAGGCGAGTTAGAATGCCCTTGCGCGTGATGAGTTTTGTTTTTGACTTAGCCATGGGGTTGGAGCAAAGGCCTACAAAATAAAAGGGGCCTAGGGCAGCGGCATACAAATAAAAGTTTTTTGATAGATGACTTGAAATCTAATTATTACAATAATTAGATTTCAAACCTTAATTTAGCTTCTCAACAGTGGTATTATGACTAAAATTGAGTAACTTATTATATTATTACCACAATGATCCAGGCTCTCCAACACATATTGGCAAAGAGGAAACACCTCAAATGCCAACCGCTTAGTACTCCACAGAAAACTCATACAACATGGTGTGCTTGTACTTCTCCCCTGGTTGAACTACAACAGAAGGAAAATTTGGCTGGTTCACTGCATTTGGGAACCCCTGTGTCTCCAAACAGAGACCGGCTTGTTTTCCATAAACAGCACCTCCTTTACCGACAACCCCGTTTACATAGTTCCCTGTGTAAAACTGCATACCTGGGGCATTGGTCCATAAATTGAGGACCCTGGAGCTCGAGGGATCCTTCACTTTTGCAGCATGTTTCAAACCAGATATTTCTTCACCAGAGTCAAGAACGTAGTTGTGGTCGTACCCTAATCTCACCTCGTGTATTGAGTTTCCTATCCTCTTCTCAGAAGTGAAATCGAAGGGAGTGCCTTTAACAGGCATGATTTCACCCGTTGGAATTGTGTTTTGATCTACCGGAGTTATGTGGTTTGCCCAAATTTGAATCGAGTGGTCGAGAATGTTGCCGGAGTTGTGTCCGGCCATGTTCCAGTAGGTGTGTTGAGCTAAGCTTATTGGAGTGGGCTTGTTCTCAGGCACTGCTTCCATGTCAAGCCTCATTGTTGTGGTTGAAGTAAGAGTGTAAGTTGCAGTAACAGAAACATCTCCGGGGTAACCTGTTCCCAGGAAAAAAAGTTAACGTTTAACCTCTGTGTGTGTCTGCATGTGTGTGTGTGCATGAGGGAGGGAGGGAGGGAGGGAGGGAACCTTCCTCCCCATCACGACTATGGTATTTAAAAGTGATTGATGGGTTTTCGCCTTTTTCGTAATCAGTGACCTCCCACACCACCTTGTCAAATCCCTTTTGCCCACCTGAAGAAAAGAAGAGAGCAGTACTCAGACCATGAGCACATAACTTCTTAATTCGATTGCACTAATGAATTTAGGTTAGAAAGAAAACTCAGTCATTATATCCATACTAACATAAATAGAGAAATTTAAAAAACATGAAGCCCTATAACCAAATTTTCTCTGAGAAACATTTTCATTACGTTTGTGTTTGCAGATTAAGTTTATTTGTTTCATGCATTATTAATCAAGCTAGTATTTAGCAAGTTTCCTGTAGCTCTCACCATGTTGACTGCAGGAGTGAATTGTGTGAAGAAAATCCTAAAAACTAGCTGAAGTATAAAAACAAAGAAACAATTCAACTTAAAGGGAATAATCAGCCAGCTTATATTTAGATAGAAGTAGAGAAACAAGCTTCACAAAATAAAGAACTCAGAATGGAGAAAGAAGGCAAAAAAGAAAGAACTCAAGTAGCTTATTCTTTTTTCACTACATTAGAAGCATTTAATCAGATAGGGAAAATATTCCAAACCAGGGAAAGATGATTGTCATTTTTCACGAACAATATTGACAAATACGAGCATCAAAATTGAAAAATGTTTCTAAATATTCCAGTTCCATACCATGTAGACTATTTGGTGGTTTGTTTATAGGCAAAGAGTATTCAACTTCATTCAGAGTAAACTTCCCATCTTTGATTCTGTTTGCAACTCGACCCACTATGCAACCAAAATAAGGTGCAGCACCTCTCTGTTCATTCACATTAACCAGGAAAAGATGAAAGTGGTTTAACTGAGAAAGATTATCAGAGTTCAACTAAATCAATCTAGGTAACAAAAAACACATCTCTAATTTGTTTACTAATGAAGATACATCAATATAACCATTTCCAGTACCATTTCAATCATAAAAACAAAATAGAATCAAAATAAAATATTACCAGATACGGGTCAAGGTTGTCGAATCCAAGAACAACGTCAGCCAATTTACCTTCAAAATGTCACAGAACAAAGTGGAAATTCAGCATTACTTAAACAAAACCGAAATGGGAGAAACGTCAAATTTCTAAAACATAGAAAAGTTGAAATGATTATAGCGCACGAATATACCGTCTTTCCCAGGAATCGACAAGGAAGTGATAGTACAGCCAAGGTTAGAAATGACAACCGTCATGGTTCCGTTGTCGAGCGCGAACAGCTCTGGTTTTTGGGTCTGATCAGCCATTGAAACTATCTATCGGAGAGAGATTAGCGATTTTGATTTGGATTATGTTTATGGTAGAGATCGTAGCATAAATAGAGATGGAAGAATATATAAAGCAAAATACGGTGGCAAAGATTGCGTCACTTTTTCCGATTTTTGTTTAGGAATCCGTTATGGTTTCGTCCATATCCATTTTATTTTTAAAAATTTATAATATATTAGAAGTGAGATGAAAATAAAATTATTTTTAAATTATTTTTTGTATTTTTTATTCAATAATTATTGAGTTTATTAATTGTGAATAATTAATTGTTAATTTTTCTTTTTCTTCATTATTCTTTCCAATTTGAATTTTTTTTTTCACAAGAAAATATAATGAGTAATTTATAATAAATATATAAAAAAATCCAATCGATCATAGTAAAAGAATAAAACATACTTTTAGTTGATTTGACACACAAAAATTAAGAAATAATGTACTAAAATCAAACTAAAAAATGTATTTTAGAATGTGTACATATGTTCTTCTAACATAATTAACTAAATTAATTGAAAATATTTCAATAAGTTAGACTTATGAAAAACCTAACAATTATTATAATTATAGTATATCACGTGATCCTCACATGTAACTTAACTAGTATTTAAATATTTGGGTTTGACAAGTAATTTTGATTTACAGTTCGTGAGTTTTAGGTTATTTGGATCGTGTTCAATATCAAAAAATTCTCTCGGTATTGATGATGGGATAACTCTGGTCGTTGGATGAACGATGGACAAGTCCGTTCAATGAAAAATTGGTAAAGTAATGATTTTAACATGTTACCTCCTCAACCGGTTTTAAGACAAATTTGCTAATATCTTCTTCTTCTGTTGGAGTTCTTTCATTGCGCGCCACCATTGTCTCTCAAGTTTTCATACTCAGATCGCCATTGAATCTCTTCAAGCTCTTTTCTCTTTGCAATCTTCCTATCTCTTTCATTTACTCGGTGCTCATGTTACATTAAATTGAAGGTGAGTTTTCTAGTATGCATGTTCAAATAGTCATAAATAACTACTTGAATCCTTCAAGTAGTCACCTTGTGTATATGGGTTGACTGATAAAAAAAAAACTGCTTAAAGGGCTCACATAGTCATAAAAATTACTTGAACCCTTCAAGTTTTAAAAAAAGTTTCGTTGAAAAAGAGAGAATAAAAAGAAAAAGAAGAAATTATTAAATTGATTAGACATGATAAAGAAAGAGAGAGATTACAAGTGGTGATGTAAAGTTGATGGGTATAAAATTCTTTATTTTCAAAAAAGAGTATAAAATTTTTTAACCAAATTTAAACGGGTATGTTTATCTAACTAACTTATAAGAAAATGGTTTTGTGGTTTGAGTGAAATGAATTGGGTGTCATTTCCTAGATTTTGGAGCATCTTACTTAGTGAAATGCAAAAAAAAAAAAAGACTTTTTTTTACAATTATAGATATGAATTAGACAGCAGGGGTTAGAAATAATCTTAAAATCATGTATTTAATAGCTATGATTAAATGTGTCATAGGTGTTAATGAAAAAAAATATTCACTTACTACTTGTCATCAAATCACAACATATTCAAATACGTTCGTCGTGTTCCTTTACTTTGTAAATTCATTACTTAATCTAATTTGATTTCTGATATAGCCGAACAATGATTTTATGCATCCTAGAGGATTATCACCAATCCGATGGTGATTCTCTAGTCGATTGCCGTAGGAGTGTGCATATTTGTTTCAAACTAACTGAACCAAAACAAGTTCAACGGTTCAATCGGTTCTTTTAATATAGTAATTGTAATTGATTCAGTTATTTTAATAACCGTATTTTCAGTTCAATTATTTTTCTCAATAATTCTGTAATAAGTTCAAACCGATTACAATCTTTTTTAATATATATTTTATATTATTAATTATTGTTATTGAGTTGAAGTAAAAAATACCAAAATTAAAATTAAAATCAATTAACCAAACGCCCAAACAAAAACCCTTACACTCACCTCGTGCCTCCATTTTCTTTCCTCTCCCTCTCTACAACCATCGTCTCCCTTAGTCCCTCGTCCAAAAATTCTTGTTGTTTTAAGAAGTTTTACAGGTGCAGCGCCTCCATTTTCTTTCCTCTCCCTCTCGACAACCATCGTCTCCCTTAGTCCCTCGTCCAAAAATTCTTGTTGTTTTAAGAAGTTTTACAGGTGCAGCCGAACCGATTACAAGTAATAAAATCAAACCGATTACTTTGATTATATTCGGTTCAGGTCGGATGGTTACACCAGTTCAATTCGGTTCGGTTATATAGGTACCGGTGAACTCAGTTCGATTATAAAAATATCTTACTAACCGACCGAACTGAACCGTGCACACCCCTAGATTGCCAGGCATAACGACCTTTTTGTCGGCTTGGTGGTTCTTGGAGTTCAACAAAACTATTAGATGGTCCAACACATATGTTGAATGTTCAATAAAATGTTAAAAATATAGTTTGACTAATTGGGGTTCAACAAAAATATCAAAAAGAGTTTAACAAATGTGTTGAAGAGTTCAATAAATGTGTTAAAATATTCAAGAAAATGTAGAAACAATGTGGTGTGCCTACTTGGGTTTCAACGAAACCATTAAGGGTCCAGGGAATGCTTCACTCTTACCATGCAACTATGTCTTGACCAAGATTTTAAGATTATAGACAGATTCTTAAGATTATTTCTAAACCATTGAGGGTCTAGAAAATGCATTGATCAAGTCAAAACTGATCAAGTGATGTGTTAATGACTTATACGTCAATTTATCAAATTATTTAAATGAGTTCTAAAAATTAACTTATGAAAATTTGATATATCAGTTGATCACTTAAACTTGATTAATTACTTAGTCGATATAAAATTATTTTTTTTCTAATAAACACCTATCAAACTTTGACCAAAAGGAAAAAAATACAGATCAAACCTTTTTTCAAGACGTGTTTCTAAGCAATGTCCAAGGGCTGCTTCCGGAACTACAAGAAGGCGCTTGCTAAATTCTTTTATGGTGTAATTACAAATATTAAAAAAGTTAGAAGGGTTAATATCATAAAATTTTTATAAATTTTGTTCAAAAAGTAATTTACCCTCCTAAGCTTCAACATATTTTCTATTGATAAATTTTCTTCGTCAATACAAGAAAATCCCTCCGTCCAAATTTTGTGATGATGATGTTAAAATTCAATTTTATCACAAAATACCCCTATTAGGGTGTAAATTGATTTTAAAACAAAGTTAAGGAGACATTACGATATTAACCTAAATAATTTTAAAGAAAAATAAGATGAGATTTTTTCTACAAATTTCAAATTCCAAACAAAATCAAATCAAGTTAGAAATTTGTAGCATTCACACCTCGCAACCTCTTTTTGCAAGAAAAAATAAAATGATAATTAATATATAACTTATTTATCATGGGCAACAAAAGTAAAATGGACAACATGATCAAATGAAAATGTTACACAAAACTTGAACTATATTTAACATAATATCTCAATTTAATGTATTCAATATTTCTTAGATCAATGAATAATTCGCAAATAAAATAAATTTGAATTCATGATTTAAAATTTTCATGTTGGATTCATTTTCTAGTTATGTATTAGAGAAAACTATTAAGACTATGAATTTATCTTAGATCATTATATTATTTATGTAAAAAAACCAAATATATCAATTAATTTTATTAAATAATTGAGGATTATTTGGTAAAAAAATTATCTTTTAAGAACCACTTATAGTTATATATAGTGGATTTGGAAAACATACGTTGCATGTGAGTTTAGTTTGTGTTAGCCCTTCGAATGATTTTTTAAACTGAATATGGATGGAGCGATTAACGTGGTTAGATGTGAAGCTGTGGGCCTTAGTGGGGATCATTTTTATAGTATAGTTAGTGTTTTCACAATGCATTTTGAGAGTTCTTTTTCAACTTTGATTATAGAGACCTTAGCTTTGTGTGAAGGACTATTGTTGACATTGAACCTTGATATTGTTGTCTCTATTATCAAATATGAGTCCCTTAAACTTATTCAACTTTTACAATCCAATTTAGAGATTTTTCTTGAGATGTGATATATTTTATTAGAGTATAAAGAGTACATGTGGCTACTGCATCTCCTTAAATGTAAGTAAGTTCTTGGATGGGGGAATGATGTTGCCTTCAAATTGGCTTGATTTGGCCTTCCATTTGACGATCTTGTAGTTTTGAGGGATTCTACTTTTATTATTGTAGATATTTTTAGTCCTTAAGCCTGCTTAACTTTTAGATAGTTTAAAAATATATATGATATGACATGATGAGTCTGGACAACGCGTATTGCATGTGAAAATGAAATAAACTCTTTCTCTATAATTAAATTTGTGTCTTAACTCTACATTATGTATGCAATTAATGACTTTTGAATTTGTATATACATTATGGTGTAAAAATAAATTCTTCCACGAAAATGGTATTTGGTTTATTAAACATTAAGGTATGATATCGTGATGGCGCAAAATGAATATGTAGCTCAGTATATATAAATGTCTTTTAATAAATATCAAATGTGACTGAATAGTTGAGGTTAACACTGGTGAAAAAAATATTTTTAGCCAAGATTAATTTAAGAAAATTTAGAATAAATAAATTATAGAAGAAATGTGAAATAGGTGTACAATTTTGATTTAATATATATATATATATATATATATATTGGGTACATATCCTAACACCCCTTAAACTTTGATCTAAATCAATTTACTCGCCTCAAAGTAATGAGTATTTTTTTTTAGAAAAAATGCATTTTAACATCGATATCATGAAATTTTGGACAAATGGAGTTTTCTATTGACCTGAAGAGTATAGGTATCAATATGAAAGGGGTTGAAATTTATGAGGATAAATTAATTTTAGATCAAAGTTCAAAGATATCATGATCTTAACCCTATTTAAAAATTATTGTTGAGTTTGAGAATGCTTTTCTTCGGAAAGCTCTATAATAACCAAAACTTTCATAATAATTTTTCTCCATTTTCTAGACTAGAAAGAACTTCCTTTGTGCCCAAGAAAAAAAATGTTTAAAAAATTAATATAGTCAAACAAAGAACTTGGATTACTTGCACAACTAGACTCTCATTTCTTGCAACCCAAGTTGTAAGAGGAACATGTTTTCTTTTCACTCACTCCATATGCTTATGTATACTCTAGTATTACTCTAATCATATTTCTTATTCTTGATTTAGTAATCTCACCCCTCCAATTGAAATCCACTCACACTTATATGCATATACACACTACCCTAGCTCTAACCTAATTTTTATATATTTTCCCTTCTCCTTCTCTCCGCCTTGCCAGCCCCAGCGAAAGCCTCCTGTCGCCCTTCCTTCTCGTAAGCTTCTTCTTTTCTCCTTCTCCTTCTATTCTTTCTCTATCTTTTCTCTATCCCTCTGTTTCCCCCTCTCTCGCCCCCCTCTCTCTCCCCCCTCTCTCTCATCTGTCCCTCCCACTCTTTATTTTTTTCCCTCCGTCTCTTTGATTTTCTCTATCTGATTCTCTCTCTAACTCACTTTCTATTTCTTTTTTTTGTCCGTTGTTCTCTGTGTGTGTGCGCCTCTCCTTCCCCATCTGTTTCTCTCAGTTTCATTTGTCCCTCCCACTCTTTGTTTCTTTCTCTCACTCTCTTTGATTTTCTCTATATCTGTCTCTCTCTCTACTTCTCTCTATATTCCTCTCTCTCTTCCCCTTTCAGATTCCCTCACTGTTTCTTTCTCATTCTCGTTTTCTTTCTCTCCCCCATAATTTCTCGCTTTCTCGCCGTTCCCCCTATTTGTTTTCCTCATGTTTTCTTGTTCTGCAACTGGGTCTTGCACCTAGTTGGTTCTGTCCTGAATCGGTTCAACCCGAACCGAATCAATTCAGTTTAACCAGACCAGTCTGAACCAGTCTAGCTGATAAAACTGAACTGGTCTAGTCTAAGCCAACTCGGTCTGAACCGTATGACCCAAAGTTTTATCGTTTGACTTATAGACCCGATATATTGTTTTTTGACCTCGCTCAGACCCATTTGCACTGTTTTAATTAAATTTCTATTTATATGATATTAAAAATGTGTTTATATTGATTTATTTCAAAATAATTTAGTGATTGTATATTTTTTTGGATTTTAGGTCATTAATTGTTTAGTTCATTCTTCCGCTTCAGGTAAGTGGGCTTACATGATGGTGTGACTCCCGTTGCTATAAATGTATATGCTTTGTGTAAGTGAACTTATATTATAATATGACCCATGTGTGATAAGTGTATATGCTTTGGGTAAGTGAATTTACATTGTAATGTGACCCACATGTGATAAATAATATGTGTTATTCTCATCAGCTTTAATTGTCTATAAGCACGTTATGTTCATATATATGTTTGTGTAAATTGACTTATATAACGATGTGACTCTGATATTACCTCCTCATGTATTTATTATCCATTTAACCGTTTTTCAATAATTATTATATTTCGTTAACACCTTGGTAATTGATTATTGTTCAGTTATTAATGTGATTATCATGAGAATGATATTTGGGTATGACTGATTGTACGTTAGTATGTTATCATGTTTGATTCTGTTACATGTATCAGTATGCATTATATGATTAATTATTATCATACGTTGGATTCTGCAAGTTATGAAGTTAATTCAGTCAAGTGGTAATTAAACAAGATATGAACTTAAGCACGCCCCTTAGTTAACAAGAAATCAGGACTGTCCACGTTTTGTTCTGTTAAAAGAATGGGGTGTCATCTGTTCATGCTTTTGTCACACATAGGGTGTCATCTTTTCATGTTTTGGTCATACATTGGGTGTCATTTGTAAATATTTTTCGTCACTCATAAGGTGTCATCTGTTCACGTTTTCCATCATCTATGAGTGCCATATGTTCTGTCGCCCAATTCGTCATGATGTGTTTCAGTTAACGTGTGATAAGTTCTGATTAGGTTGTTAACTAGGGGATATGCCAAGACAAGATATGATTAAGATTGTTATATGATTCTATTTGAGACACGTGTTATCTACGCGCTATGTTAAGCCATGTCATGATCAAGTACGTTACTTTATCTCATTTATGATATATGTCAAGTTCAGTTATGTTATGTAATGATTGCAATTATGACATGTGGATACATGTTATTATGTGAGTTTGCTTACTGAGTATTTTAAAATACCCATTCCCCCACAGTTGTTTATGAAGCAGGTTGTGATGACGAGCAACATGAGTGGGAGGCTGCCATAACCAGTTAGATCAGAAGAATTTATGTTTTCAGTTTATTATTTGATTTAAAACTTAGGAAAATGTTTTCTATTAAACTTGGTTATGTAACTAGTTTATTTTATGTTATGATTTTCTACGAATTATGATGAGTGAAAGTTTCATGAATTATGGATTTCAAGTTTTGATTTTATTTCAGAATTTAATTCAGTTTTTTGAGGTTTTAATAATTATGCATCTAAGACACTTTATCGCTTCCGCTATTTAATGATTAAGATTCTGATTATGAATAAGTTTAATGCTTCCGCTATTTAAGGTAAATGTTTTTCTATCATGGGTAAGTTAAGAATTTCAATTTGGGAATTTTTTCAAAATTAGGGTTTGTTTCGAATTGGAGATTTTAAAATTGTGAGATTACACGTATGTTTAACCCTCGGGGATCGGGGCGTTACAAATGCCATCAGAGAGCTCCAGGCCTCTAACGCTGAGATTCATACCCTTCTAAGCACACTGACCGCTCTTCTCACGGGTGCTCAGAACCCTCCTCTACCACCGCCCGTCGTTCATATTGTCCCTCCTCACGCGGTGAACCAGACCGACACCAATAGACAAATTCGAGCTATAAATCCTGAGGGCTCGTCCGGGTCATGAACGACAAACAATGAGCAAAATACGGGTCATTCGAGCAACCCTGCCAATGTTATAATTCCAGTAATAGAATTCCTTGCAGCCTTCGCATGTACCACGCCGGCACATGACATCCTGGTCGATGGCACTGACACTGGTCCTTTCATTACCAAAGAGACACTTTAAAAGATGTTGGAGATGGAGTGCGTCAAGGCCTCTTTGAGCGATACAATAGTGGACTTTCACCCCCTTACCCAAGTGAGCTAGCTGTGAAGCCATACCTATCTGATTATGTGCCTCCGAAGTTTCACAAGTATGATGGGAAGGAAGGATGTGCTAGAGAGCACATCTTAAGTTTTATTGACGATTTAGGCCCACACAGATGTGATGAGTCCATAAGGTTGAGGGAGTTTTTGAAATCGTTGACTAAGCGAACATACATATAGTACATCAATTTGTCACCGATATCAGTTTTAACATGACCGCATATGGTTTCTGCCTTCATGACAGTTTTTATGTCTAAGGAAAAGATGAGCATTCTCGAGTTGGAGCGTGAGTGTCAAAAGAAAGATGAGGACCTGATGACTTACGTCAGGCGGTTCAAAGATAAAGCACTGGATTGCCAGGAAGAGTGGAAGGAGGAAGACTTGGTGAAGATGTGCATCTACAGAATGATGAATGAGTATAGAGCACATTTGGAAAACCTTGACATTGCCATTTTCTCATGCCTCCATGTAGCTGCTCAACGCACCAACACTTCGGTGTCCAGGCTAAATGTTACGGAGCAGAGTGAGCGCGAGGGGCTTGCATGGAAGCTCGTAAGATATACGCCGCAAGTAGCCATGGTACAACCCCAAGGACGAGGTGCAAAATGGGACAGAAGTGACAAGGATGATCCAACACCTTTCCCCTGCACCATGGATAAGGTAGAAACATTGTTGGATACCTGGATCAAGGATAAGGTCGTGCGGAGATCTTGGGTGGGAAACTTGCCCACTAGAGAAGAAATATAATCACTTCGGTATTACCGCTTCTACCGAGACATCTCTTATAGGACCAAAGATTGTAAAACTTTGAGACGAATTTTCCATGATAAGCTCCAAAAGGGAGAAATAATTAACACGGACATAGAAGTCACGGGAACCAACCATTTCCACCTCACGTTACATGACCATCATGACGGGAAAGGGCTGTTATGCTACAAAACCCGAGGACGGGTATGTTAAGTACAAAGGCAATCATGTGTTGTAAGGTCTAAAGATTATGTACTCGAAGTCACAATACACATGTTTAATTAGGATACATCTATTTTGAAAATTACAATTGATTGTCTTTGTGCATGCTTGTACGAATAGGAAGGAACACATGAGACCACCTCTATGGCTGATAGGAGATGGGATGACCCTCAAACGCTTCAAGTCGTATCGACGGCGTTAAACTTTAATTGCATAAAAAACTATCATGTTTAGTAGTGTAACTTTTACTTCAAGTTTTGTGATTATCAAAATAGCCTGAAAAATTATAACGGGTCTCTCATCTTGAACTGCTATTAAGACATTTTAGCAAAGCTTGTTCTTGAAATACGTGTGAGATGTTTCAGCAAAATTAGCTCCCGGAACGCATTTAAACGTTTCAGCAAAATTTGCTCCTGAAATGCATTTAAGACGTTTAAGCAAATGTTGTTCCTGAAGTGCGTTAAGACGTTTCAGCAAAGTTTTGTTCCTGGAATGCATTTAACACGTTTCAGCAAATATTGTTCCTGAAACGCGTTTAACAAAAATTGTTCCTGGAACGCACTTAAGAAGTTTCAGCAAAGTTTGTTCTTGAAACGGACTTAAGATGTTTCAGCGAAGCTTGTTCCTAGAACGCATTTGAGACATTCCAGTAGAGTGTGTCCTCAGGACGCACTTAGGACATTTCAGTAAAGTTTGTCCTAGAATGCAATGAAGATATTTCAGTAAAGGTAGTTGGGCAGAACTTAGTCGTTGTTGCAAATCCTTTCAAAGCGAAACTCGGTCGCCATAACGTGTATGAAATACACAAGTTATCTTAACTATTTGCTTTGCTCATCGCCACGACATATGGTTCTTGTCATATAAATTGAATCTAACTTAGAGTTTTATTATGAATATGCTCATGTTAAAAGTCGTATGTAAGAACAGCGTATGTGCGAAGTAGGGATGCATGATAATGAGGCATGATAACGGTTCGAAGCAAGAACAAATGAGCATGAAATCTCAAAGTATGAACTAATGCATGATAAAATATGAAGTAGGGATGGGTATATAACCCTTTAAGCATGACCATTATGGATAGTCCAATATGCACGCGCCTCCTTAGGCAACTTGATTATATTTTTGTGTACGTGTGCGCCGGCAGTATCATGCAAGTTCCTATGTGTAGGCACTTCACAACTTGAATCATCTACGGATGACACTCCAGCATGTGCATCTGCTGCCGGGCCATTTCTTGATGAACTTCACCCTGGTTAGTTATCTTAATATCAGAAAGCGGTGGTACGTTTGCTCCTGATTTTAATAAATTATCTTTAGAAATGATTATGAACACATCATTGGGTTATATCTATCATACACGAGAATAATGTGGGTAGAAAATGTTGTATGACTCTATTAACTTGTCATGATACTTTGGTATTTGGATACACATTATGAACATACATATGAAGCATATGCTACCATGTATACCCACTCATGCTTACATTAAAGCTTAAGATTGTGCATTGCTAGTGTATATATTTTCAGCTAGTCATCATTTTGTGAATGACGGCATAATCATATTTTTTATTAAAAGAGGTCTGCCTAGCCAACTACTTCTAGCATCTCATATTGGGACCTAAATGAGAGCAATTGGTATATCATCGCACCTGAGTAAGGACTACAACAACAAAGACGACCATCATTGTTGAACGTATGGCTTATCAACTAAGACCACAATGTAGGAAGAGACTATGTACAAGTTCAATTGCTACACATTTGAACTTGTACATGAGGCTAATGTAAATATGGATTCGCATCATTGAGAATGACGTGTCAAGATTGAACACGTGGCATCTAAATACCCCACATGGCACCTACGTGGCACGGTAAAGCTGAAATAGGATAATAGTGAATATGTTTATAAGGGCTGCTCCCGAACCTATAAGGGTGGCGAGCCCATTTCGAGATCGTATGTCAGGTGTTGAGTTTCACCTTCGAGCTAAGTGACAAAGGCTCGAAGGCTCTTCCTTACCTGGGAACAATATGGGGGTTGTGGTTTGGTAGGATTAGGACAAGTTACGCTATACCAAGAGATGAGAATTACTCGACGGGTATGGCCTCCTAGGCACCTTAGATGTGCCCCCATCCAAAGAAGAAATGTAAAAAAGACGTGACCCAACTCTTAAGAGTCGGGTCAGAACTGTGGCAGGTTGGGGGACCCTAACCTGCTGCTACGGCTGGTTGGGGGACCTCAAATGGCCCCCATAGCAGATTGAGGGATCCCAACTTGTCCCCACGGTGGGTTGTGGGATCCCAACCCGCCCCCACGACGGGTTAAGGGGATCCCGTCCCGCCCTCACGGCGGGTTGAAGAACTAAACCTCTCCCTATGGTGGATGGCCCGTGCTCCGCTGCACGTGTCTCAATCTGCTGCTGGGGAATTTCAGCGACAGAAAGTCTCATTTAGAGTCCTTTGTACGATGTGAGTTTAGCATCGTGAGTTCATCATCCAGCTATTCGATGTCATAAAGACACTACTAGTTGCAAGTATGAAAAGTAATCACGTAAATCGAGTCCTAAGTCATTTTGATGATGTGGCACATGACCACGTTTTAGGCGTGGTCATGTGATTGACATGTAGTTGTAAAGGACATGCATGTGGTCCCACTCGACCCCATGTATAAAAAAGGTTTCTAGCACCATTATGGGAGCAATCACTTCTCATCAATATCGAGACCAAGACTCAAAATATTCTCTCTTCGAGTTTCTCACCAACCTTTAGAGTCTTAAATGTATTTGTCATCTTCAGACGGTTGCCTAAGGTTGCTTGTCCTTCACCATCCGACAACCAACTCCCATGTTCCCAGACATACTTAGCATAGACTAGATCACTCATACACACATCACCCGAAACCCCAAAACAACTTGTTTCTCATTTTATTCCCATGGCAATCAAGTTCTTATTATTTAAAGTGATAACTAGACACATCTTTAATGGAGTATTTAATGTGTTAAGTCATAATTACTACCTCACATGTCATTATATCTGTGATAATTTACTCACGAAGTATATTATAATGACTCATTTGAAATCATGTAAGAAGTTAAGGGACAACTGATTCATAAAAAAATAGTGACCGAAATTAAAAATGATCATAATTCATAGCATAGCTCAGCAAAAAATGTTTTTAGAAAATACATGCATAGGCTATTAAGGCAACCTAAAACACAAGAAGATCCTAATCAACAAGTTCAATTCTACTCACACTAAAAACATATAACGGTCATGTTAATTAAAGATGAGGTACATGTGGATTGCAGGAATGAGTATAAGAAAGCTTGCAAAAGATGGTTTTATCATAAAAAGCCAACGACGATCCACTCAAGGTTGCGGTCACGGCAAACCCAAGATGCAAAAATAAAAGGAAGACACTCAGGGTATGGAAAGCGGAAGGGAACAAAAGAAGCAAGATTACCATCAAAGCTGCTATGGATGAGAAGGATGAGAGTGTTGAGAAGATTACTTCGGGAGTACAGAGAATTTGAGTAGATAGATTAGCACATATATCATGAAATGTACGCGAGAGTGAAGGGAAACGGTTTCAAGAATAAACGTGTGCTTCTTGAGAACATTCACAAGGTTGAGAATGAAAATGCAAGAGAAGAAGTGCTTTATGATCAACTTGAGGCTAAGAGAGGCAAACGGTGACATGATCATATATAATATTTTCAAGCTTTTTGATGCAACAATTAATGCACCATTGGGATAGCTTTGTAAAGTTAAAAGTCATTACGGGTTGTATTGTTTTTATGCATAATTAGTAATTATAGTGTAGAAAAATCAGAGGAGCGCACATTAAATGATCCTAGGAACAGTAAGTATTTATTATGGATTAAAATTTTCTCCTGTGGTTGTTACGGATCTATGGTTGGACAATGAGGTAATGAGGAATCATCCAACATAGTAAACTTGGCTAACGTTCCTACTAGATAGAACATAGTTAATTTGCAGCAAAAAATTAACCAGCTTTGCACAAGATTAGAGCAAGCTGGGCTTTTAAGTCCTCGTAAAGAACCTGTCGGGGTACAACAAGGGACATCGACAAATACTTACCAACACAGAAATTGAAGAAATCTACCTGCTGTTGATAGAGTTCACAGCACATTCGGGAAAATGCCTTAGTTGAAGAATTTGGAGCTTTTCATCTTGGAACGCAACCAATGATCAATCGAAAGATGGAGCAAGATCATGATCCACGAATCAAGGTAGAAATCCCATACTTTTTTCGTGAAGAACAACCGAAATATGTATTGATTGGCAAAATGAAGTTCGAATTTTTTTTGAATACCTCGCCCTGCCAGAAAAATTAGAAAGTGAAGTTGCTGAAATGAAATTACACTTCGTTAAGGTTGCAGCAAATGCAAATGACAAGAATTTAGTCAGTGAAGCAAAGATTTGTTACATTGATTATTTATAACATTTGCAACTTCGTAGATAAAATAAAATAGTTTAAGTCAAGTTTTAGTTTGAGTATGTCTAATCTTAGGTGTATGGACTGATGCCGAAAGAGTTTACTAGCAAAAGAAGATGAATGGTCCGAGACAAAATATTTAAGTGAGAATTTAATTATGAAAGTGAATATCTTCTTGATTTAAAAAATATTGTCCTAAATTCTAGGGTTCTTATTTTAAATTTCAAATAAAATAGTTTCATGATATTTTCTTCTCTAAAAAAGTATTTTGACCTAACTTCCTTAGCCTATATATACATATTAGTCTTTCTTATTAGTCTCTTAGGCAAGTAAAAATGGAGAGAAAAATATTGTTTTGAGTGGTTTTCTATTTATCCTATTATGAATTTATCTATTAATTTATAAAAGACTTTCAAAATTCAAGTAAATTCTTTTGATTTAGACTTTTAGTTTTAATGTTATTTTAGATTTGTTCTTAAAGTTTTTAAGCATTAGAATACGTCTATTTTTCAAAGAAAAGTTAGTTTTGCGTTGAATAATTTTGTAAAGTTTTTCTAGCAAACACATAAGGAACTTTTTATGCATACTTATGTGATTCTTATGCCTTGGAGACAGTCTAAGATTGACGAGATTGTGTCGATACTTATGTCTTGGGCTAAAGTCTAAGAAGATGATATCGAGATCGTCAGTGCCTCGACGGATCAAGATTGACAAGTGTGATGGTGCTTGTGACTGGAAGAGGGTTCGAGATTGACGAGCATGTGTCCTTGAGAAGTCAAGAAGTTGATACTAGGAGTCAAGATGTGTGAAAAAATGATCATAGGTACTTGAGTCAGCTTGTAAGCCTGGTGTTTGCACTCGCTTAAATTCTTAATAGATTATTTGTTGGTCGAGGTCTCGTGTTCATTCCTGGTTGGGTTTTTAGCGTAAAAATCTTGCGTGTCTCTCTATTTCTATACTTTTATATTCTTGATGGTATAATGAATGGTTGATCTATTTTAATATATGATATTCTCTATTATGTTAAATTGATTTGATTGCAATTTAATTTTTTAAATATAAACCTATTCACCCCTTCTCGGTTGTTTAGAATTCTCATATAGACTCTTTCGATTGGTATCAGAGCGGGCCACTCGATACACTTAGTGAGATTCTAGGGTTAGCACATATAATAACCCAACTTTAAAAAATGTCTAGAGGTAGTTACTCAAATAGTGAGAACTCTATGACTGATGAATTTGAGAGTTTTGATTTGAAAACTGCATACAAGGAGTTATATTAAATTCTTTAAGTTAAATAAGAAAAATGAACTACAAGAAATACAACATTCTACAAGAACAAAATACAAGATTTTCAGTCTCCTCTTGTTAAAAATAAGAAACAACAAGAGAATTAAAAATTAAATAAAATTTATTCATGTCAAAAGTAAAAATAAAAAGCGGGATGGGAAAAATAGAAGCGGGACACACACTTAAGCAAAAATTGGACCCACAACTCATTTCGTTCTCTCGAGCTCTCTTAGGGGGCGCTTGAAATTTTCTTCTCTAAAATAATATTCTCTCGAGCTCTCTCAGAGGGGCTTGACTTTCTTCTCCATTTTAAAGAGAAGCTCTGAAAATTGTTGCTTCTCTCTGAATTGGACCCTTGAAATCGTTGCTTCTTTCTCGACACAGAGATCCTCGACTTAACTTCTTCCTCTTAGATGACTAGGACTGGACTTCGACAGAGCTTCTCCCTCTTAGATGACTTAGGGCTCAAAGATTCTCATTGATTAGCTTCTCTCTCACTTTCTCATTCAAAGATAAAGGAACTTGGGTTTCATTGATTTTCAGGTTTGATTCGACCCCATCGTCGCCTCACGCATTTACCTTTGGTTGCCTCTTCCCTTCCTCATACTCTCTCTCATTCTCTTTGAATTATGTGAAGCTTTTAGTCACTTTCTTTCACTCTTTCTTCAATTTTCACTGTTTTATTATACTGAATTCATTCAGACTATGCAACTAGTTCTTGTTCTTTCAAGCTCTGAAGTGTTTTGGTGAAGTGGTAACTACTCTGCTCTCTTTCTTGTGAAAATTTCATTTTTCTCATTTTGGAGCCAATTGATCGTTAATGGAATTT
This sequence comes from Datisca glomerata, assembly GCA_003255025.1. Classification (NCBI taxonomy): domain Eukaryota; kingdom Viridiplantae; phylum Streptophyta; class Magnoliopsida; order Cucurbitales; family Datiscaceae; genus Datisca; species Datisca glomerata. The sequence goes on along the minus strand of QANY01013209.1, from coordinate 1,042,740 downwards.
TGTTTGCTTATTTTCTTCTCTGTCCACAGAAAGAAGGTGGGTATGTGATTATAAGTGCTTTCTCACGTATCGGTGCTAGTGACTAATGTTGTTGACTTAAAAGATACAAGTAGTAGCAGTTAACTAGATATGGATGTCTTTATGACTTAGTTGAGTATGGTTGATGTGTTTCTATTGTGGGAGCAAAACCAATTTATGACTTGAAGTCATTAATTTCCATCTTTTCTTGTTTTACTTTTGTCAATGGTTGTTTCTGGGAATTTAATTCTTTTTCCGTGTTTATCTTTTTCTGAGTTTTCTTTTGTTGTTTGTTGACTGATGAGGGAAGAAATGGGAAAGCAGAGGAACTTGTTGTTTTTGCTTGTTTTACTTCCCCTGCCTGTTGTGTTTTAACTTTAATACAATGGCGGTGTTGAATCAAACCTTAAATAATTGATTTATGCTTTGTTGACTAAAGTTTGAGGGTTTTAAGTGGCTCATAAGTTTTGAAATTGTTTAGACTCAACTAGTGTTTTTATCTTTCCTTAGTCTTCTCAGCAGCCAAACTAAGAATTTAGGAGCTTTTTTTGTTTTGATGAATAGGATTCTATGAAGTTCATTCATTTGACTATTAAAAATTATGGGGAAAAGTTTCATGTTTAACAGGCAAACAGAGTTTGTTTAGGTATTTGCTAGCATTTAGATATGGCATATAGAAGAGGTTCCGATCAGCAACCGCCCATGCAGATCATGCGAACTCAGACAACTGGTCATTTAGGAAAGTCTATGATGGATAGTGAGGTGGCTCCTTCTTCCCTATTGAGATAGCTCTGATTCTCCGTGTTGCTAATGAAGTTGAGGCTACCAACACAATGGTTGCCTCTTTGTGTAAGCTACAAATTTCTTGTTGCTTTTTGTACATAGAGTTTTTGTGAAAACTTCTCTACTTTTATTGTTTTTCTTTAAGACGCGAATCTTCTATTTTTCCTGTTGTTTTATCTTTTAGCAAAATGGTCTCAAAAGCAATAATGCTAACTTCACACATGGATGTTGATTTTGGAACTAGGTCGGTTCTATGCCTTTGAGAAAGCTCATAAACTAGATCCCACATCAAGTGGACGTGGTGTTCGGCAAATTAAAACTTCACTTCTTCAACGTCTAGAACGTACAAGCTTTGATTTTACTTGCTGTTCAGTTCAGACAGCGAGACAATACTTCTACCTGCTTGCTCAAACTACTCGTATTGCGTTGTACAACTTTTCAAATTTTTATAGCTGTCACTTTTATTTTATTTATTGAAAGAAACTTCTTTTTGACTCCCTTATTAGTTCATATCAATGTTCTAACAAATTGAGCCTGAAAAATTTACCCTTTTTTCCTCTTTCAGGAAAATGAAAGTGGCATCAAAGGTGTAGTCTTCATTAACAACTCTTTCTTTTATAAACCTTTCTTGCAAAAAAGTGGCATCAAAGGTGTAGTCTGATGAATCGAAGTGAAACATCGGCTTATATGAGTAGTCTTGTTAATCTTTCAGGCAAGATAGTTACATCTGCTCTAATCATATGGAAGGGATTGATGTGCATGATAGACAGTGAGTCTCCTGTCATTGTTGTTTTGTCTCGAAGCATGGAACTTGGCTTTAGGAGAGTAAGACAACTTATATATGATTAATCCAACAAGTACGAGTCATACTTCAAGCAGTGGCTAACTGGTTACTTATTTCAGAAAGTGATGCTTACCATCATATTTAAGTTGGAAAGGAAAATCTCTCTTATTTCAATAATTCAATTTTGTAGAAGACTCAAAGTAACATTAAATTGAGCTTTTCATTAGAATGTCCTAAAGATTGTTTATAATATGTCCTTATCAATCTAATTTCTAGCAAAGATTATTGTCAAATCAAAACTTCATATTATTTTATAAAATAATTATTAATTTTGTGAAACTTGGAGTTTTCATTAATTTTAGTGAAAGAAATTATTATTTATGGTCTTTATCTAATTACAATTGCTCATACCAATTCCATGGAGACATTTTATTCTTACACATGAGTAAGGATCCTATTCGTGCCAGAGAGATTGATGTTTTCAATGTTGATGTAAGTGTTACAGAAGTTCCATTTTGATTTTCTGATTATTCAACTCTTTAAGAATAAGACTTTGACGACTTATATTTGTACTATTCTGTCTTCCTCCTTAAGTGGTTTGACACACTTTTGTGGTTTTTGCTCGCTGAATTTTGATGGTTTTTGTATTTGAACATTATATTTTCATCTTTGATACGCCGTTTAACAAAATGTAAGTTCTCTTGCCCAAAGTAATGTTTCACTATTAATCCTAAATATAATTTTTGAGTTTCAACTCTTTAGGCAGTGTGCAAATTTGAGTCTGTTTGAGAGTGTGAATGTCTAACAATGGACATTCATCATTTGTCCTCGTACATTTCCTTTTATTTTGATTATTTACGTGGAATCTTCAACTTAAAAAAGAATGAGCTAAATGAATGTTTTTTCAATCTTGAAATCTATTTTATTCTTACTCTTCTACTGCCTTTTTATTTATGCTCACATATTCTCTTTGTATATTTTGTACATGGTCGAGAAATCCCAATCGTTCATCGTGTAATAAAGGTAATGTAGACATATAACCATATAGGATTAGGGATTGCAGATCTTGTGAGTTTTGTACTTGTAAGTATTCTGAAGTTAAGAAAATGTTCTGAACAAAATCAAGACGAGAAAAACATTAATAATTTTATTACTTGTTCAGCATTTTATCAATATTATAGAGAACTGTATTCTACTTGTTTATTCATTGAAACATATATGGTTCTCTTTACTGAGCATAATGTTGATGATTGCTTGTTTGCAGGTATCTACAAATTTTTGGAACTGCTGTAAGGACTTCTCGAGTTTGAAGAATATAATTATATTTTTGAGGTTAACTTACATGTTTTGTGCAAATCTTTTTATATTTTTCATTTATTGGAACAATAGTTGCTTGTATAGTATAATGATAAGTTAGTTAGTTTTCAAGTTAGAATTATTTGTAAGCAGGTCAAATAAATAATGTAAAACTTTGTTGAAATGATTAAATGTTAATGTTGTCAATTATTATATTGGTGTTCTTTATGCTATTTGAAATTATCCTTTTGAAAGTGTTTAATATGAATACTTTGAACCTTATGATATTTCACTTTATAGGATACAAAATACTTATGAATATTAATTCACGAGAATTAAAAATACCTGTTGAATAAAAGTAACATGCGTCGTAAAATCTTATTAAACAACGTTCTAGAGGAGTCAAAAAATCTTGTAAAAAACAAGATACTACAGGGGTCTTCACAAGAGGCATTGCGCCTCGTGAAAAATTTGAACTTTTAATATGAGGGGCTATCACAGGCGCCGCATGATCCCTGTGGATTAATTTTTACGGGGTTATCCACCTCTTGTACAATGCCATTTTTCTTGTAGTGATGAAAAATGAATCAAGAAGGTAAAAGTTGTAAAAAGTGAAAGAAAGTTGTACCAAGATTATGAAAATCTAAAATTGATGTGCAAGAGCTTAGTAGTGAAAAAGAATATCTTTTAGATAAATTAGATTTTTTGAAAGTTGTGTACATGAAAAAGATGAAATTGTTTAGGTTAAAATGCTAGAAAATTGGAGCTTGAAAGAGATTTAACAGAGTCTAATGAGAAATGAAGAAATTTACTCTATGCACTGAGAAGTTGAATGCTTTGCTTAACGTAAGGAAATCTTCGGGGGCTGTAAGAAAGGTCTTGACTACATTAATGAAGTTCATACCCCTTCTAGCTTTGAAATTACTTTTGTGAAAGTTAATATTTCTCCTAAAGCTAAGTGTGGAACTCATGTTCATAAGTCTAAAGTCATGGCTATGGTAAAGCCTAAAAATGCGTTCCATTATTCAAATTTTAAACGAGGCTTACCAACATATAGGGCTATATACTCACATGTCATCGTTGAGGTATAAAAGGTCACATTAGACCTATATGTTAGAGAGTTAATAGGAATATACACATGACTGTTGCTAACACATATAGGTTGCATTTATTTCCTACACGTCATTATTGTGGTGTTAGAGGTCACATGAGACCATATTGCAACATCTTAGAGTGCATTCAAGAATATCAATAGTTGTTATAACTCTAGATCTACTTATTACTCATACAGACCATTACATGAGACTTTATTACATACTTCTCAAGTTAATCATGGTAATCATTCTGGTAAGATAGTGAAAGTTAAATAATGTGGATTAGGAAAGAGGACTTCCATAGTCTCAAGCAAGTATATTAATTTGTAGTGTCTCTATTTGCATACTCACGAACATTCAAGTTTAATTAGACATTAAAATACATTTTTCCTCCTTTTGGCATCATTTAAAATAAAAACAAAAAAATATTTTTTATTTAGATCATGCATCATAACTAATACTTTATGATAATAGAAACATAGTTTTATTTTTATTTTTTCATGCATGTGTATACTCCATGTATTGACAAAACAACATAATGTATTTTATAAAGCTTTGTCGTATAAAATTGTTTGTCAAGATAAGCTTTTCTCTAGGAAACTTGAAAGATGTTATGATATTTAATTAAATATGTGAGTTAGACACACTTTCTTAGTAGAATCAAGGAAAATTTATTTATCATTCTTATATCTATAGAATCTTTTGAGGACATTATCAATTTATATATTCTTTTAGAAACGTTTTTAGTTTACTTTTAGAATTTGTCACTCTAGGAATAAGCATTCAACTCCGTAAGATTGTACAATAACTTGATTCCCAATTTTATTTTACCTCAATAAAAAAGAAGTATAAAAAATGCTACCTATTGAAGTCTGAGAGAAAGTCTTCTTTAATGAAAATAGTAACTCATTGAATACATTTATCTACTTGCTTATAGGAACGGCTACCTCTTCTCTAGAGTGAAAGTCACGATACCAAGAAAATGAATAGCAAGTTAACAGAAAAAGAAGAATGCTTGTACTTGGTATATTCTGAAAAAAAGGAGGTGATTAATTAAGTCAAAATTATTGAGAGGATGATAGTTCGATTTGACTTCATGAGGAGATGTTTTTTTTCTAGTGGTGAGCTTCAATTAGTCTCCTCAATTGACTTCTAATAGAAATATAATTGTTGTCAATTTCACACACACTTAAGGTGACAAATGAAAGGTTTTTAATGAGACAAAAGTGTTTGTGAGTAGATAAAAGTATTATTGTGAACTTCATATACCTTTAGCATGATTGAGATTGAATATATCTTAAGCATTAGCTAAAATTATTTGTGGCCTAGCTGAGTATGTGTGTAATTTTCTTGTTGAGGTTTTGGTGCATTCTTTCAATTTTATATAATTTAGTGCATGCGTTGGGAAGAACGTGTTAATTAGAAAGATACAATCATGCATTTAGGGGAATACATTTCTTGAGTTAGGGGAGATGTCTTTTTGATTTCATTGTTTCTTACAGTGGAAATCTTGCTTGGGTTTTGAATATGCTTACTTCACTCTAGCGATCGGCCATTAATTCATGGTGATCGACCGTGCAGTTCTCAAAGGTTTGAGGTGGCTATTAGGCTGTTGTGATCAATAACAAAATCTGGCAATCGATCGCAGAAAAAATGTTAGCTATTGAGTTGTGGTGATCAATCGGTAGTATTTAATGATCGACCTCTATGCTATTTTATATCAATCTCGAATTTGGAGTTTGCTACGGACAACTTGTGGTTATCGATCGGGAGAAAACAACGGTCGACTGCCTCTGTTGCTCTTTATTCTTTGTGCCTGACCATTTTATTAGGATCGTACTCTTCTCATTTATGCTTCTCATTTACTCTCCTTTAGTTCAATTTCTCATTATTTTGGATTTAATTCTTGAATAGGTGTCATTAAATTCGAATTCATTCCTTACTTTGCTTGATTAATCATAATCCTCACGTTACTTTATAAGTATCCTTCTGTGACATTAGATTGATCTTTAGATGTTTTACCTTTGTTACTCCTTGAGGAAAAAAAAGGAGAGATTTTGGAGTTAATTTCTTGGTGGCTTATCTAATTTTTGCCCATACCTGCTTATGCTTGGCTTTGAAAGTTTTCTGTTGATGCAGGTCACATGTAGTTTTGAGTCTTCATGCCGGGTAGGCTTCATTGAATTAGGATGTATCATGGAATTGCCAAAGAGGAGATTGTTACCGCAAAGATATGTTACTTTGATTATTTGTAATAGTTGTAATTCCGTAAACAAAATAAAATATGCAAGTCAAGTTTTAGTTTGAGTCCGTCTAATCTTAGGTCTACGGTTTGATAGTATATATCAAAAGCTTTTGCACAAAAACGAAAACAAAAGGTCCAAGGGTTTCTTACAATAAATATCTTATTGATTTTAAAAAAAATATTTTTCACAAAATTATAGTGTTTCTTATTTCAAAATTAAAATGATATTTTTTCATGGTATTATCTTCTCACTAAGAAAATTGTCCTAACTTGCTTAGCCTCTGTATACATATTTGTCTTCCTAATTAGCCTCTCAGGAAAGTAAACAATAGAGAGAGAAAATAGTGTTTTGAGTGATTTTCTATTTTACTTTTTTTAAATTCTCTATTTAATTTATAAAAGTCTTTCAAATTTCAAATTCATTATTTTGATCTAGACCTTTAGTTTTATTGCTATTTTAGATTTATTCAATTTTTTCAGCATAAAAACGATTTTGCTTTCTGAAGAAAACCCAGTTTTACATTGAATGATTTTTTAAGTTTTTTTTAGGAAACACATAAATAACTTTTTATTCATAATCTATGTGAATTTTTTGTCTTAGAGCGAGTTCAAGATTGACGAGATTGCGTCGATACTTGTGCCTTAGAGTGGAGTTCAAGAAGACGAGATCAAGATCGTTTGTGCATCCGACAAACATGATGGTTGTTTGTGCCTTGAAGAAGATTTAAGATTCACGAGCGTGTGGCTCTGAGAAGCAAAGATATCGGTACTAGGAGTCAAGAGGGGCGGTAAAACAATCAGAAGTACATGAGTTAGTATATATAAGTTCAGTCTTTGTACTCAGTTGAAAATTTTAGTAGATTCATGTAAAAATATCACGTGTATATCTCCACCTCTCTATCTCTATATCAGATTTTTAATCTGATTTATTATATCGAATGCTTGATCTGATTTAATATAATATTTTTCACTGTGCTAAATTAATCTGATTAAAATCCAGGTGTATAGATATAAACCTATGTACCCCTCCAGGTTGTTTAGAGTTCTCATAGAGGATATTTTTGTAGACAAGCGAGTTCTATCGAATAAGAACAAGAGTGCAACCGCCTGAAACTGATTGTAGGCATTCAACGATATTTGATGGGTTTAAGGTCAGAAATTAGGAATTTGGTGAGTTACAACCTCACTGGACTTCATCCAGTGCTATCCAACTAGTTGTGAAGGTTGAAGACAAACAGAAATAGTCTCATAGTCTTACTTCTTACATGGAAAAGAGAGATACTCACCTGGAGGTTGACATAAGCCAATGAGACTATAAGAAAAAGTCTGTAGCAGGTGCTTGTGTTATGCAGAAATCAAGGCCAATCAATAATTCTGAAAGTAGTGGACAAGGAAATAATGCTCAAAGACCGGCATAATCAATCCAATTTATTGGAGGAAAGATCATATGCTATAAGTATGGAAACGAGGGCCATAAGTCTTTTGATTGCAGAAAACTAGCCAGCTGAAGGAAATATCGCAGCGAAAATTGTTCTGATCTTAAAATTTATCTATTATCTATTAGACAACCTAATCTCTGCTATGAATGAATGTAGAGATTATATCTTTGACATGTGAATCACAAAAATTAAAATTTTTCCCATGTCAAGACCCGAGCCTCAATACGCGTGGATCAACACCTCGATCTACATAGCAAAACTGGAGAAGCTACCAAGCACTTCACTTCGTCGATGTCACCGGCACCAATCGCGTACTGCTGTGCAAAACACATGTGTATTCGTATCGATACCTTATGATCTTCCTCGTTATTCCTAGTACCATTAATCATCAATAAGTGTATGGTCATGGATCTTTTTTCTGCTCTCAAATTTTCAGCTAGAGAGAGAAAGTCTCTCTCTGCTTTCACATGTTCTCTCAACTAATAATGTCAATAGACTTGGACCGAATATGAGAGAAGTCTCATATTTATTAATATCCAATGGCTAGGATTGAGAGCTAAAACCCTAACTGAAATATGATTGAATAGTTGACTATTAGGTATCCATGTCATTCCTATTAATTACTGTCACGACAATAGCTATAATCCATAGGTTAGCTCGATGACTATAAGAATAAAGTACTCTTGGCTAACTAATTAATAAACTCTATCAATAAAACTCATGAACGAATTTTTTAGTTATTAATTATAATTTATTCTATAAAGATATAACTGAACTGCAATCGTATTTTATATTACTCAACGTAATTATTTTTGACTTATTATTCATTATGTGTTGCCTCTCCATAATATAGCATTGCATATAATTAGATGTACTATCACACTAATATATATACCTCTTATTTCTTAAGTTTTAAATCTTATTCTACCGATCAACCATAATCATTTTTATACTTGATGTCTCTAAGTAAAACTATCAAATTTCTAATAAACCACTCGATATACTAAATACTTAGATTGATGTGATCACATAAATAGATTTTGTTAAAGGGTACTATGCCACTTACTCAAAAGTGTCTGTGGACAATAAATATTATTGACAATCTACGCATCTGTTCTATTTAACAACTCAGTCATATAAAGGTACAATACTTATGATACAAGTGCCATTGTTCAAGCTCTTAGACATTGGCAAGATTACTTAATATAACGAGAATTTAGTTTATACTCAGATCATGATGCTTTGATGCATTAGAACAATCAAAAGAAATTGAACAAAGGGCACGCAAGATGGGATTCATAAATCGGGGCAAGTAACAAAGCAATAGATGCATCAACCATAAGGATAAGATTCCTTCAAGGATCGATACCCCAATGATCATTTCTTTGGCTCAATTTGTAGTGATTGTACAAATGGGCATCAAGGAGTGAATATTTACTATATAAGGGCTTCCTATATAGTAAATATGCAATGGTCGAGCAAACGTTTTTCTGGCCAATGATGAGATCGGTTTGTCAATAAGTGTCGGACATGCCAAAGAATCAAAATGAAGAGTATAAAAAACACCGTTACCCGTTCCTGAGCACCTTGGGAGGACGTAAGCATGGATTCTGTGGTGAGGGTTGCCTATTTGTGAAAGAGGTATAGGTTTTATTGTCGTGGTAGTTGATCGATTTTTGAAATTAGATCATTTCATTAGTTGCAAGAGGACAATGGATGCATCAACATTGCTAACATCTATTTTTGAGAAATCGTGTGTCTACATTGGGTCACATCAGATAGAGATTCCATGTTTTTGTCGCCATTTTAGAGCATTTTATGGAGAAGACTTGAAAGAAAATATAGCAATTTTTATCCTTCATAAATAGATGGATAGATTGAAGTTACTAATAGGAGTCTGGCACTTTGTTAAGGTGCCTAGTTAGAGAAAATCTAAAACAGTGGAAAGCAGTGATTGCACAAGCAGAATTTCCTTGCAAATACTCTAAAAATCAAGCTACCAGCAAGAGCCTTTTGAGGTAGTGTATGGGAGAATCATTTTTATGATTAAATCCCTATATTAAAAACTAGTAAATGCAACTTACTGGGAGAAAACATGGCTGAAAAATGAAAGAATTACATGAGCAAATCAAGCTAAAGATTAAAGAATCAACGAAGTATAAGGAACATGTAGATCAGAAAAGGCTGGCCCATAGCTTTAAGAAGAAGACGTGGTGATGACTTACATGAGGAAATATAGATTCCCTTCTGGTTCTTATTCCAAGCTAAGCAAAAGAAAAATCGGACCCTAGAATATCATCGAGAAGATTGGACCAAATGCCTATAAAGTTGACTTGCGAAAGCACTCGGGCGTAGACTCTACATTTAACGTTTCTGATCTGTATTCATACAACCATGGAAAAGAAATGGAGGTATCAGGCATCACTAAACTCGAGGAAGAGTTCTTTCAAGGAGGAAGGAATGATATAACAATTATGGGGGATCATTTTGTGAAGTTAATGAGTCATTAGGAGTTGGCATAAGTAGAAATTATAGTCTAGAAAATGAGAGAAGCATTAAATGATCCTAGGAGCATAAGCACGTATTATGAGGTAGTTTGAAAGGTCATCTAAACGTACTACTGTGAACAGGCACCAAAGAGAAAAAGTAACAATTTACTTTGATTGATGGAAATTTTTTTAATGTTACTGCCATATTTAACAGTAAACGACAACTATACAAATCACCAAATTACACTTATACAATTCACTAAATAACCACATACTCTAGGCAAGAGATTTGGGAAAAGATATCAATCAGGCTGCTACAAAGATTTCAATCATGTCCAACTTACTAGTCAGATCTTCAGATGCAAACCTGTTAGTGAAGATGTCGCTCTCTACTAGATTGTAGGTGTAAAGGTTTTTTTTTATGAAAAATTCTTTACGAACAAATAATAAATATCATAATTTGAAAAGAGAATAAAAATATCATCATTTACGTATACCTTTAAAGGGAAGAAAAATCATAGAAAAATAGTTGATATTCACTTATGTAAAGAATTTTATATAACTGTTGATGAGAGAAAAGAGGAAGGACAATGTCTTTTTTTTTAGGTTTTCTTAGTCAAGTCCTCCCTCGCCTCCATTTTCTTTTTACATGAGCTTATACATCTAGGCCTTAAAATTATAAGAATAATAAAAAAGGGATGATCACATCCTCTATACTTTCAGCTGATGAGATTGCTTTCAGGCGTGAGCTCTTTTACTCTGCTCATTCATTTCAACTGTTTTGTCATCAACAACTTAATCAGTCATAACCACTTGGTTGTTCCTCGTGATTCAGACCAATCAATCACAACCACTTGACTGTCAGTCTCAACCCTCCTTTCCTTTCTGATGTTCTATCCTGTCCAGGAGGTAATGATTCCCTGTTCTCGAGATATCAGTTCCCATTCTGAAAGCTATGATATCTCATTCTCGAGATGTCGGTTCTCATTTTGTTATTTTTTTCCCGTTCTAGGAGTGATGGGCCCCCGTTGTGGAAGTAATAGCTCTCCCGTTCCATAAGCGATAGTAACATGTTCCAGAAGCAACAATCACCCGTTCCAGAAGTGATAGACACCCGTTCCAGAAGCGATTGTCCCCCTATTCCAGAAACGATAGCTCCCCGCTTCAACATTCTTCCCCGTTCTGATAAAGTCTCCCGTTTCAGCGTTCTTTATGTACATGTGTTTTGGGTGATTTTTTTTCTTATTCATTTGCCCCCATTACACTCAATAAGTTTCACTTATTGAGGTGTAATAGTTTTTCCTTTCTTATTCCGTCGTTACGTCTGCCCATTTTCATTCTCACGTGCTTCTTAAAAACATGCGATGTGGTCTACAGACATCGTTTTCAGAAGAAAATTAAAACGGGGTCATGGTTCCACGAAAGGAGCCTAAATCATTGAGAGTGTCTACGAACATCGTTCCCAGAAGAGAAAGGAAATGGGAAGACATCTGATTTAGGCTCCCAAGGATTCTGGAACTCCCAAGGATTTAGGCTCCCAACGATGTCTGTAGACACTCCCAAATATTTAGGCTCCTTTTGTGGAACCAAGACCTCATTTTGATTTTCTTCTGAGAACGATGTCCGCAGACCACATTGCATGTTTTTAAGAAGCACGTGAGAATAGAAATGGGCAGACGTAACGACATAATAAGAAATGACAAACTATTACACCTCCATAAGTGAAACTTATTGAGTGTAATGGATGGCAAATGAACAAGAAAAAAAATCACCCAAGACATGTGTACAGAAAGAACGCTGGATGTCTTTATGACTTGGTTGAGTATAGTTGATGTGTTTCTATTGTGGGAGCAAAACCAATATATGACTTGAAGTCGTTAATTTCCATCTCTTCTTGTTTTACTTCTGTCAATTATTGTTTATGGGATATTAATTCTTTTTCCGTGTTTATCTTTTTCTGAGTTTTCTTTTGTTGTTTGTTGACTGATGAGGGAAGAAATGGGAAAGCAGGGGAACTCATTGTTTTTGCTTGTTTTACTTCCCCTGCCTGTTTTGTTTTAACTTTAATAAAATGGCGGTGTTGAATCAAAACCAAATAATTGATTTATGCTTTGTTGACTGAAGTTTGGGGGTTTTAAGTGGCTCACAAGTTTTGAAATTGTTTAGACTCAACTAGTGTTCTTATCTTTCCTCAGTCTTCTCAGCAGCCAAACTAAGAATTTGGGAGCTTTTTTGTTTGTTTGTTTTGTTTTGATGAATAGGATTCTATGAAGTTCATTCATTTGACTATTAAAAATTATGGGGAAAAGTTTCATGTTTGGCAGGAAAACAAAGTTTGTTTAGGTATTTGCTAGCATTTAGATATGGCATATAGAAGAGGTTCCGATCAGCAACCGCCCAGGCGGATCATGCGAACTCAGACAACTGGGCATCTAGGAGAGTCTATGATGGATAGTGAGGTGGCTCCTTCTTCCCCTGTTGAGATAGCTCTGATTCTCCATGTTGCTAATGAAGTTGAGCCTACTAACCCAATGGTTGCCTCTTTGTGTAAGCTACAAATTTCTTGTTGCTTTTTGTACATAGAGTTTTTATGAAACTTCACTACTTTTATTGTTTTTCTTTAAGACGCGAATCTTCTATTTTTCCTGTTGTTTTATCTTTTAGCAAAATGGTCTCAAAAGCAATAATGCTAACTTCACACATGGATGTTGATTTTGGAACTAAGTCGGTTCTATGCCTTTGAGAAAGCTGATAAACACGTGTACATAAACTAGAAGCGGGACACACACTTAAGCAAAAATTGGACCCACAACTCATTTCGTTCTCTCGAGCTCTCTTAGGGGGCGCTTGAAATTTTCTTCTCTAAAATAATATTCTCTCGAGCTCTCTCAGAGGGGCTTGACTTTCTTCTCCATTTTAAAGAGAAGCTCTGAAAATTGTTGCTTCTCTCTGAATTGGACCCTTGAAATCGTTGCTTCTTTCTCGACACAGAGATCCTCGACTTAACTTCTTCCTCTTAGATGACTAGGACTGGACTTCGACAGAGCTTCTCCCTCTTAGATGACTTAGGGCTCAAAGATTCTCATTGATTAGCTTCTCTCTCACTTTCTCATTCAAAGATAAAGGAACTTGGGTTTCATTGATTTTCAGGTTTGATTCGACCCCATCGTCGCCTCACGCATTTACCTTTGGTTGCCTCTTCCCTTCCTCATACTCTCTCTCATTCTCTTTGAATTATGTGAAGCTTTTAGTCACTTTCTTTCACTCTTTCTTCAATTTTCACTGTTTTATTATACTGAATTCATTCAGACTATGCAACTAGTTCTTGTTCTTTCAAGCTCTGAAGTGTTTTGGTGAAGTGGTAACTACTCTGCTCTCTTTCTTGTGAAAGTTTCATTTTTCTCATTTTGGAGCCAATTGATCGTTAATGGAATTTTGTTTGCTTATTTTCTTCTCTGTCCACAGAAAGAAGGTGGGTATGTGATTATAAGTGCTTTCTCACGTATCGGTGCTAGTGACTAATGTTGTTGACTTAAAAGATACAAGTAGTAGCAGTTAACTAGATATGGATGTCTTTATGACTTAGTTGAGTATGGTTGATGTGTTTCTATTGTGGGAGCAAAACCAATATATGACTTGAAGTCATTAATTTCCATCTTTTCTTGTTTTACTTTTGTCAATGGTTGTTTCTGGGAATTTAATTCTTTTTCCGTGTTTAACTTTTTCTGAGTTTTCTTTTGTTGTTTGTTGACTGATGAGGGAAGAAATGGGAAAGCAGAGGAACTTGTTGTTTTTGCTTGTTTTACTTCCCCTGCCTGTTTTGTTTTAACTTTAATACAATGGCGGTGTTGAATCAAACCTTAAATAATTGATTTATGCTTTGTTGACTGAAGTTTGAGGGTTTTAAGTGGCTCATAAGTTTTGAAATTGTTTAGACTCAACTAGTGTTTTTATCTTTCCTTAGTCTTCTCAGCAGCCAAACTAAGAATTTAGGAGCTTTTTTTGTTTTGATGAATAGGATTCTATGAAGTTCATTCATTTGACTATTAAAAATTATGGGGAAAAGTTTCATGTTTAACAGGCAAACAGAGTTTGTTTAGGTATTTGCTAGCATTTAGATATGGCATATAGAAGAGGTTCCGATCAGCAACCGCCCAGGCAGATCATGCGAACTCAGACAACTGGTCATTTAGGAAAGTCTATGATGGATAGTGAGGTGGCTCCTTCTTCCCTATTGAGATAGCTCTGATTCTCCGTGTTGCTAATGAAGTTGAGGCTACCAACCCAATGGTTGCCTCTTTGTGTAAGCTACAAATTTCTTGTTGCTTTTTGTACATAGAGTTTTTGTGAAAACTTCTCTACTTTTATTGTTTTTCTTTAAGACGCGAATCTTCTATTTTTCCTGTTGCTTTATCTTTTAGCAAAATGGTCTCAAAAGCAATAATGCTAACTTCACACATGGATGTTGATTTTGGAACTAGGTCGGTTCTATGCCTTTGAGAAAGCTCATAAACTAGATCCCACATCAAGTGGACGTGGTGTTCGGCAAATTAAAACTTCACTTCTTCAACGTCTAGAACGTACAAGCTTTGATTTTACTTGCTGTTCAGTTCAGACAGCGAGACAATACTTCTACCTGCTTGCTCAAACTACTCGTATTGCGTTGTACAACTTTTCAAATTTTTATAGCTGTCACTTTTATTTTATTTACTGAAAGAAACTTCTTTTTTACTCCCTTATTAGTTCATATCAATGTTCTAACGAATTGAGCCTGAAAAATTTACCCTTTTTACCTCTTTCAGGAAAATGAAAGTCGCATCAAATGTGCAGTCTTCATTAACAACTCTTTCTTTTATAAACCTTTCTTTTAAAAAAGTGACATCAAAGGTGTAGTCTGATGAAGCGAAGTGAAACATCGGCTTATACGAGTAGTCTTGTTAATCTTTCAGGCAAGATAGTTACATCTGCTCTAATCATATGGAAGGGATTGATGTGCATGATAGACAGTGAGTCTCCTGTCATTGTTGTTTTGTCTCGAAGCATGGAACTTGGCTTTAGGAGAGTAAGACAACTTATATATGATTAATCCAACAAGTACGAGTCATACTTCAAGCAGTGGCTAACTGGTTACTTATTTCAGAAAGTGATGCTTACCATCATATTTAAGTTGGAAAGGAAAATCTCTCTTATTTTCAATAATTCAATTTTTTAGAAGACTCAAAGCAACATTAAATTGAGCTTTTTATTACAATGTCCTAAAGATTGTTTATAATATGTCCTTATCAATCCAATTTCTAGCAAAGAATATTGTCAAATCAAAACTTCATATTATTCTGTAAAATAATTGTTAATTTTTTGAAACTTGGAGTTTTCATTAATTTTAGTGAAAGAAATTATTATTTATGGTCTTTATCTAATTACAATTGCTCATACCAATTCCAGGGAGAAATTTTATTCTTACACATGAGTAAGGATCCTATTCGTGCTGGAGAGATTGATGTTTTCAATGTTGATGTAAGTGTTACAGAAGTTCCATTTTGATTTTCTGATTATCCAACTCTTTAAGAATAAGACTTTGACGACTTATATTTGTACTGTTCTGTCTTCCTCCTTAAGTGGTTTGACACACCTTTGTGGTTTCTGCTCGCTGATTTTTTATGGCTTTTTTTATATTTGAACATTATATTTTCATCTTTGATGTGCCGTTTAACAAAATGTAAGTTCTCTTGCCCAAAGTAATGTTTCACTATTAATCCTAAATATAATTTTTGAGTTTCAACTCTTTAGGCAGTGTGTAAATTTGAGTCTTCGTGAGAGTGTGAATGTCTAACAATGGGCATTCATCATTTATCCTCGTACATTTCTTTTTATTTTGATTATTTACGTGGACTCTTCAACTTAAACAAGAATGAGCTAAATGAATGTTTTTTCAATCTTGAAATCTATTTTATTCTTACTCTTGTACTGTCTTTTTATTTATGCTCACATATTCTCTTTGTATATTTTGTACATGGTTGAGAAATCCCAATCGTTCATCATGTAATAAAGGTAATGTAGACATATGACCATATAGTATTAGAGATTGCAGATCTTGTGAGTTTTGTACTTGTAAGTGTTCTGAAGTTAAGAAAATGTTCTGAACAAAATCAAGACGAGGAACACATTAATAATTTTATTACTTGTTATGCATTTTTGTCAATATTATGGAGAACTGTATTCTACTTGTTTATTCATTGAAACATATATGGTTCTCTTTACTAAGCATAATGTTGATGATTGCTTGTTTGCAGGTATCCAAAAATTTTTGGAACTGTTGTAAGGACTTCTCGAGTTTGAAGAATATAATTATATTTTTAAGGTTAACTTACATGATTTTGTGCAAATCTTTTTATATTTTTCATTTATTGGAACAATAGTTGCTTGTATAGTATAATGATAAGTTAGTTAGGTTTCAAGTTAGAATTATTTGTAAGCACTTCAAATAAATAATGTAAAACTTTGTTGAAATGTTTTAATGTTAATGTTGTCAATTATTATATTGGTGTTCTTTATGCTATTTAAAATTATTCTTTTGAAAGTGTTTAATATGAATACTTTGAACCTTATGGTATCTCACTTTATAGGATATAAAATACTTATGAATATTAATTCACGAGAATTAAAAATACCTGTTGAATAAAGTAACATGCGTCGTAAAATCTTATTAAACAACGTTCTACAGGAGTCGAAAAATCCTGTAAAAAATAAGATACTACGGGGGTCTTCACAGGAGGCGTTGCGCCTCGTGAAAATGTGGATTTTTAATATGAGGGGCTATCACAGGCGCCGCATGATCCCTGTGGATTAATTTTCACGTGGTTATCCGCCTCTTGTAGAATGCCATTTTTCTTGTAGTGATGAAAAATGAATCAAGAAGGTAAAAGTTGTAAAAAGTGAAAGAAAATTACCCCAAGATTATGAAAATCTAAAATTGATGGGCAAGAGCTTAGTAGTGAAAAATAATATCTTTTAGATAAATTAGATTTTTTGCAAGTTGTGTGCATGAAAAAGATGAAATTGTTTAGGCTCCCAAAGATTTAGGCTCCTTTTGTGGAACCACGACCCTGTTTTGATTTTCTTTTGAGAACGATGTCCGCAGACCACATTGCATGTTTTGAAGAAGTACATGAGAATAGAAATGAGTAGACGTAACGACAAACTATTACACCTCAATAAGTGAAACTTATTGAGTGTAATGGAGGGAAAATGAACAAGAAAAAAAATCACCCAAGACACGTGTACAGAAAGAACGCTGAAACGGGAGACCTCATCAGAAAGGGGAAGAATGCGGAAGCGAGGACTATCGCTTCTGGACTGGGGGGACAATCACTTCTGGAACGGGATGACTATCGCTTCTGGAACGAGTGTCTATCACTTCTGGAACGGAGGACAATCATTTCTGAAACGAGTGACCATCACTTTTGGAACGGGTGACTATCGCTTCTGGAATGAGGGAGCTATTTCTTTTAGAACGGGGGACTATCACTCCTAGAACGGGAAAAAATAACAGAACGAGAATCGCCATCTCGAGAATAGGAAATCATCGCTTCCAGAACGGGAACTGATATCTCGAGAAAAGGAAATCATTACCTCCTGGACATGATAGAACATCAGAACAGGAAGGAGGGTTGAGACTGACAGTCAAATGGTTGTGATTGATTGGCTCGAACCACGAGGAACCACCAAGTGACTATGACTGATTGAGTTTCTGAGAACAGAACAGTTGAAAGAAATGAGCAGAGTAAATGAGTTCACGCCTGAAAGTAATCTTATCAGCCGAAAGTATAGGGGATGTGATGTGAGCATCCCATTTTTATTATTCTTATAATTGTAAGACCTATAAGTAGAGGCTCATGTAAAAAGAAAATGGAGGCGAGGGAAGACCTAACTAAGAAAACCTCAAAAAAAGACACTGCCCTTCCTCTATTTTCTCATCAACAGCTATGTAAAATCCTTTATATAAGTGAATATTAACTATCTTCTCGTAGTTTTTTTTCCCTTTAAAGATTTTTCACATAAATGATGGTGTTTATATTCTCTCTCTTCAAATTATGATCTTTATCATTTGTTCGTAGATGATTTTCCATACAAAAAGAACCTTTACAGTAGGGACATATGTCATACATAATATATTGATATTCTCTTTAATAAAATGATGACCAATTGCCCTGCGCTTCATCCTATCCCGATGTACTAGGTTATGAGCAATGCTAATCGGAGCCTTATTGTCACTGTACAATTTCATTAGAGCTTGAAACTGTATTTGGAGTTCACCAAGTAACATCCTCAGCAACATAAGCTTACATATACCCTGTGCCAAAGTTCTAAATTCTGCCTCTACGCTACTCCTTGTTACAACAAACTGCTTCTTGATTTTCTATGTCATAAGATTGCCCCAAACAAACGTACAATAACTGCTAGTATGCCTCTTATCAGTCGCTGACCTGCCCAATCAACGTTAGCATAAGCTTCAATTCCTCTTTCCTCATTCTTTCCAAAAAAAAATCCTTTTCCCTTTGAGATACTTTAGGATTCAATAAAATCATTCATATGTTCTTAAGTGGGTGAGTGCGTAGACTGACTCACAACACTCACTAAAAAAGTAATACCTAGCCTAGTATGATATAGGCAGATCAATCTCCCTTCTGAGTTACCACGTTCTGGTTTTACATTCATAGTGTATCTATTGATCTGCACCCTAGCGTTCAAGTCTCTAACAAAAGGACAAGAGTTTACTTTTGTTGTGATACTGAGATTCATTTCTTTGTTCTGACTACCTCCATTTCCAAAAGATACTTGAGTGCTCCAAGATCTTAATCTCAAACTCCTTATCTAAAAAACTCTATAATCTTTCCATTTCTTTTGTCTCATGTAAGTATGATATCATCCACATACACACTCAGCATGAATGAGCTCGACAATGTCCCTGCTTTTTTACATCTTTAGTAAACCTTTCAAACCATGCTCTCAGGGATTTTTTGAGCCCATAGAGAGTTTCTAAGTCTGCAAACCTTAGAGCCAAATTCATTTTCAAATCCTGGGGAGCTGTCATATCAAATTCCTCTTTTAAGTTGTCATTTAAGAATGCATTCTTCGAGTCAAACTGCTGCTGCGGCCAATCCAAGTTTTGAAGCTACTGATAAAAGAACCGGAATAGTATTCTGTTTGGCGAATAGAGCAAAGCTTTTGTAATAGTCAATGCTGTAAGTTTGGGTAAAACCCTTGCAACCAACCTTGCCTTGAACCGTTCAATTGACCCATCTGATTTGTACTTTACGGTGAACACCAACTTGAATACCACGAGGTCTTCCATTTGGTTGTTCTACCATCTCCCATGTGCCATTTTCTTCAGTGCTATCAGTTCTTCTATCACAGCCTCCTTCCAAACTGTTTTATTTAGAGCTTCCAATATCAAAGAAGGAACTTCTACACTTGCAAGATTAGCAGTAAAAGCTCTCTAAGATGGAGGCAATATTTTATAAGAGACATAATTAGAAATCTGGTGAAGAGTGCAGGACCTCACACCTTTTCTGAGTGCAATAGGAACATCAAGACCATTAGGGGACTTACGAGATTCATCATTTTCATGGGATTGGATTGCCTCCAGTTCAGATTCTTGACCGTGCTCCAATATGAGTGGTTATAGTGCTCTAAAAGGTTTTCTTCGAGAATATACATAGAGCTCTGTTCGATTTTTCTAGTGAATTTTCAAGTCTTTTGGAATTAGTTTGTTGATGACATGATAGGAGAGGATGGAGTAGGTTGTTGGTTGTTGGTCGACTGGTGAGCTGACTCAGTGCTAGTTGAACCATGACTAACTCCAAAAAATAAGCTTCATTATCATTCTCCCCCTGAACCGAAGTTGGGGAGTAAAGGGCTGATTTTCAAAAAATGTCACATCAAGAGATACATAGAATTTTCTAGTGTCCGGAGCATAGCATTTATATCCTTTCAGAGTGGCAGAATATCCTAGAAAAATACACTTTTTTGCCGTGGAGCAAGCTTACTCCGATTAATGTCATGAATATGAACAAAAACCGTGCACCCAAATATTTTTAGGGGAAGTGTGGATGCAGTTCAATTGTTTGAATAGTAAAAAAGGAGTGTGTTTATGGATGTTTGGTAGTTGAGAACCTTATATGGCATCCAATTGATGAGATAAGATGCTGCGAGAACATCATCTCCCCGATGTTGTTTCAGTGTAGTTATAGTGAACATTAATGCCCTTGCCACTTCTAGGAGGTGTCTATTGTTTCTTACGGAGACGCAATTTTGTTAAGGGGTATAATTGACACATGAGCTTCGGTGTATAATACCATGATGATCTCTAAATTCACCTATATTGAGTGGATATATTCTTCTAAATACTTGTATCTCGGCTTGAATCTGAGTTATAATCATAGAATGAAAATTTTGGAAGGTCAGTTTGGCCTGATCAGATTTTTCTTTCAATAGATATATCCAATATGCTATCATATAGTAGTCAATAAATGTTATAATCCATTTTGTTCCGATTAAGTTTTTTCTCAGAGAGGGTACCCAAATATCACTGAACGGGTAAAAAATACTCAATGTCACGTGGACAAGGGGAACCTAATTAAGGGCTCACGGAAAGCGGTAAAAAAATGGATGAGTTACAAGACTGAAGTCACGAGGCACCCATAAACAGATGATCAACACCTCAAGGACGGGACTGGTATCTAAAGAATGGGGATCATCACTTCAAGGACGGGAAAGAGTATCAGAATGAGAAAGAGTATTAGAACGGGAAAGAGTATCAAAATAAGAGAAAGTTATTAGTAAACGGGGATCGACGGACGGGGGACACATGCCTCCAAGATCGGGAAAAGGACAAGGGGACCCACTCCTCCAAAAAAAGGATGTCGAGACTCGGAGAACTACCCCGAACTGGTAAAGCACTTGCTAAACTGTGCAAGAGCGGGAAGAAGAGGATCAAAGAAATAATGAGAATGGACGAAAGGGATCTGGAATGACAGTCAAGTGACATGATTAATTAGGTAGTTGAATGACTTGGATGAGACAGGATGACATGCCACCAAGTGGCTACGACTGGCTGGCTCGAACCATAAGAAATCACTAAGTGACTATGACTGATTAATGGTTGAGTTAGACAGATGAAAATGACAAGTAAGAAAGGGAAGGAGGACCATACTTGGCAAGAACATATCCCTCCTTCTTTTTTATGACATCTCTGTTAAACTTGTCAAGGAAAAAATGTGTTTGGATGAAAATTTTTATTGTTTTGAGTTAGTATGACAGTGTTTACCTAAGCTGTCATAAATTGTTTACCTATTATGACAGTCATTTGTTTAACCTGTCATAAAAAGTTTTCACCCTTTTTAAGAGGACATACTCGTATAGTTATATATACCCAAAGTTAATGTTAATTACAAAAATACCATCTATATTTTCTCATAACCCTAATTCTCAAATCAGAATCTTTCATCTCTCAACTCAAAGCTCTCTATTGAAAGAACTCACTCTCAGCCTTCTCTCTTGTTGTAAGCCTATGCTCTCTCCCTCTTGAGCTCGCCACTACACTCCTCTATTTCTCTCTCTCTAGCTCATCTCTACACTCCTCTCTCTCTCTCTCTCTCTCGTTACTCCTCATCTCTAATATGCTCTCTTTCAAATCTCAGCCTCCGGTGATGGTTCTCGCACTCTCACAATGAGTTTATAGTTTTTGTTTCAGATTTATTTAGTGTTATTTGTTGTAATTTAATATTATTGAGATGTAGAGTTTATATTTTGAGTTAAGGTTTGGATTTTCCTTATTCATTTAGAGTTTTGATTTAGTGTTAGATTTTAAATATTTGATATATCATTTGTATTTTTTACCCAGGAAATTTCGTTCTTCGGTGTTAATGATGGTCATAGAGGTGAGAACTGACAGGTTCCTGGTCTTTCCAACTTGTGGATTGAGGATTTCTTCGCTCTCTCACATCACTGATCATTATATATAAATGATTCACCTTACCAAGTTCCTTTTTTAATGTTCTTTTGGATTTCATTTTTTTTAAGACTTCACATTTTTTATGTTTAGTTGCCTTGCAAGTTTCATATCGTAGTACTCAGTTCTGTCTCTAGTTAAACCCATTCATATTTCATTGTTGTTAAAAATGCCTCTTAAATAGAAAGATTTTGTTAAAAATTGCCTCTTAAATATAAATATTTTGTTAAAAATTACCTCTTAAATATAAAAATTGCCTTTTATGGTTATTATTTTTTAGTTATTAGTGCTTACTATTATGATGCTTGCAGGGAGTTCTTGTTGATATAACCCATGGTTGTAGTGTTAACTTTGTGTGGAAAAGTACTAGTTTTGATCGGATTCAAGGAGCAATGAAAACTTTTGCTGTGGATGAGACTAGTGTTAGTGGGTAATAATCAACTTTGTTTTCATTTCTAAAAAATTGCTTTGGTCAATTTAGTTTCCCTGACCTATCAGATGCACAATCATTGATTGCGTGATTT
Source organism: Datisca glomerata (assembly GCA_003255025.1). Classification (NCBI taxonomy): domain Eukaryota; kingdom Viridiplantae; phylum Streptophyta; class Magnoliopsida; order Cucurbitales; family Datiscaceae; genus Datisca; species Datisca glomerata. Next base: position 1,020,058 of record QANY01013209.1, on the reverse strand, counting down.
TTGTTCTACAGTTATATCTACTATCACTTGTTAGGACATTAAGTAGATGTTCAAATGGTTCGTAACACACTGCCTCATCGATTTGGTGCGCCTAGACTACCTGAACTTAATGCATCTCATGTAAGTTCATGATAATTCTTCTAAGTTTGTTATTTTTCTTATTTATTTATTTTCAACAGAGACATCATTTTTGTCAAATTTGAGTAGCTCAATTTATGTAAAAATACTATTTAATGAATCCAGTTGTGTACATAAGGTGACGTTTGTTCATGGTAACATGAGAGAGGGATGAGTTATATTATATCGCAAGTTGAAGAGAGAGAAGTGCAGTGGGTTGATTAGGAAAGAAATGAGAATTCCATGAGGTGGATAATGGAATGGGGAATAATGCCATTCACCACCATTTAGCTAAATTTTGTACATATTTTTTTATTTGATCAGTAAATTTTATACAAATTGTGTCAGATAAATAAGCTCCTCTCCCTCCTATGACCAATTAATTTGTTATCATTTTTATTCCACTCCATTGCATTACATTCATTTGAACAAAACATAACCTAATTGTCTATTCATATATCTCACTAAGCAGCTCAGTGTTTGCTGCGTTGCTATTTTGCTCCAGATCTTTTACTCCCACGTCTGCATCAATTTTGCCATAACATTTCCACTTGCTAGTTAGTTTAATGGCTTGGGCTTAACATTATAAAGTTTCTTATTACAAGAACATAAAAGTATTGGGGTTTATAGGTATGAGTTCTCATGCATAACACCATTTCTTACATTTCTCTCTCTCAAATATTTTGTTCCACCTGTAATTGTTTTATGAATGTTTCATTGAGTAAGGATGTCTCTTTGTTGACATTAGAATCACATAATCATATCTTTCTTTCTCTGCTAAAAGTCTCCACGTTCAAGTTTCAGCACCCTGATTTACTCACTTTAGAGGTTTTTGCTGTAAAGAGTGTTCTTCAGAAGCTTATAAGTTTGATTCAAGGTCCACCTAGTACGGGAAAAATGGTCACCTCTGTAGCCGTAATATATCGCATGGCTAAACAAGGGCAAGGGCAGGTAATATTCCTTACTGTTTCTTGTTATTATTATAAATGTTTACATTTTATTGGTAACGTGTCAGGGACCTCATTTGTTAGGTTTTGGTCTATTCCCCTAGTAATGATATTGTAGACCAACTTGCTGAAAAGATTAGTGCCACAAGGTTAAAGGTACTAAATATAATTTTCCATTGTGTTAACTATGCATTAGCGATGATATGTGGTTTCAAAAATCATGTTTTTAATTTTCACAGGATAATATTGTGTAGTCTTGATTTATACAACTTTACTGGAGTGAAGCGCATGTTTCCTCTCAAGTTATGTTTCTGAAAAAACTTGGGAAAATCCTATGCTTTTACATCTTTTAGATTCAGAATCAGCTCTGTACACCTCTTTGGGTCTTTTTGTGAATAATGCATCTTATCTTTACCTAATAAAAAATATTTTTGGCTATTTTGAGTGTCTAATTATTTATTCTATTTTTCTTTAAAGTCTAAGGTTGTTAGGCTTTGTGAAAAATCAAGAGAAGCTGTAAGCTCCCCTGTTGAGCATTTAACCCTTCACTCAAGTTTGTTTGCCTGATTGCTTATTGTGAAAAGTTTGTCTTACTCTATTCTCATATTCCCAATCATGATTCGATGATGATTTTTATAGGTGCGCATTTAGATACATTTGAAAAGAGTGAACTTCACAATTTATAGCAATTGAAAGATGAACAAGGTTAGTTCTATTTGGTCTTTTATTGTATTGATTTAAAGAGGTCAATTGTTTCGGTATTTATGTATTTTCCTTCTAATATGAGGTATTAAATCTTTTTTGGTTAGCTTGGTTTGGATTAGTTAATAATGGACTAGCTATAAAATTAGTAGTAGGAGTAACTATCTTTGTTCCTTCTCAAAGAAAAGTAATACTGATTTTAAAGTCACTGAATTTTATAATATTAAAATCATTGATTTTTAGGCTACCGATTCTAGTTGCATAAAGGCTGTAAAAGTTAATACTACAATGTTTTTCATTCGTGATGAATATATTTTACTAAAGTAATATTTGTGGTCATAGAAAACAAATGAACCCCAAAGAAGTCTTTGAATTATGTCATCTGAATACGTTGGTTGAGAACGTTTCGCCTAGCTGTTGCGTTTTAATGTAGATATATGTACTCGTATCATCCAGAACTCTCGGTTTAATCTCTTTTATTCCACCTAAAATGTCTTTTTCTAGACCAGCTTAATTCTATAATATATTTTTTTCTAATGTTGCCGTAATTTTATTTGATTCCCATTGAATTTCTAAATACAGTGCATGTCGCTATAATGTTGGCTACTTTATTATCAATTTCTAGCTAATTCAACATTTACTTCCTTACTTCGTCTATTATCTGATTTAATTCTTTGAGTTGAGTTTGTGGTTGTGGAGAATGTGGTGTTGAGGAGTAAAATTAAATAATATTAATGAATAACTGTCATGGGAATGCATGTTTTTGCCTTTCCACGATAATTTTTTTAAATGACCCTATAATGCATGTTTTTTCCCTATCATTAAAGGTGTTTTGTGGTAAGTTTAATGACGGGTATTCTTCATCATCAAAAGTGTTTCACGACACCTATAATGACGAGCAATCCCCGTCATTAAAGGTGTTTTGTGGCAAGTTTAATGACGGGGATTCCCCATCATTAAAAGTATTTTGGCGGTACCTTTTGATGACAGTTTTTAGTAAATGAGTTTAGATGACAGCTCGATAGATGACAACCGCATCTCCATCATTAAAGGGTTTTAATGATGGTTTTTCTATGTCATCTAAGCCTCATTTTGTAGTAGTGTGACCAGTGTACTAAGTGAAACAAGGACATTCAATACAACTAAAACATAGATAACACAGAGCATTTACCCTTCACAATCTCGTGTTCTTAAACTCTCTCTCTCTCTCATTAATACCCATATAAGTCTACTATTATCATTACTTTTCCCTTTAATTTTTATTAGTGAAAAAAATCTTTTACATTTTGATGCTCTCATTGAGAGTTGAGAGAAAGGCTCAAGGGACCCACCCTACAAAGCCATAAACATGCCAAGAACCAGATACAACGCATCTCTAAATGGAGACAACATGCCCAAAAATGAAGATGAGTATGTAGACCAACCAACCCCACCCATAAAAATGCTGCAGACAATCTTAGACGGGATGCATGAGATGGAACATAGAAACATTGAAACAATGCATAATGCATGGAAAAATGTGCAAGAGCAGATAAACACACTACAATAGGAACTTGTGAAAATGCGAGCAGAGGTCAGCCAGCGGGTGAATGATGACAAACAAGAAAACAACGATGAATAGGAAACCCACTCCAGGGGCAACCATCGAGATGGAAGGAAAGGGGACACGAAGAATAGTAGAAACATGCGACATGAATAAGAAGTCCATTCGCAAAACCTTGTGAAGGAAGTTACAGGAGAGGCTCGGCAATCCCGAGTCATGTGAAAGGAAGCGATAGAAGAACTATTTGACCAAACGATGATGGAGATAAGGAATCTTGGGAGTATGGGAAAAACTAACCTTGAATCTCTTATTCGGACGCCATTAGGCCCAAAGTCCTAGCAGCGCCCGTACCCAAAAAATTGGTTGCGCCTAGGTTAAAATGTTATGAACGAAAGTATGATCCCGTAGGCCATCTTTGATGATTCAGACAAGATATGACATTGTTCCAACAAGATGTCAAGTTGATGTGCAGAATGTTCCCCACTAGTCTAGACGGAGCGACTTTGAAGTGGTATCACTCCTTACTGATGCACTCGATCATGAGCTTCACTATTATGTCCTCCATTTTCATAGAACAATACTCAATGTACCGTACCATCATGGAAGGATCAGAACACCTAATGACAATCTCTACCAAGGAAAGGGAGTCCCTACGGCAGTACTGCCATGACCGATTCGCCAGACTGGCCTTCTGACGAGATCTGGATCCATAATCACCCTTTTTAAGGTATGTTCAAGGAGAAGCCTCTTTCTATGGTTGAGGTTTTTCAATGGGCGCATGCATATATTACCTTGGAGGAAAAGAAGAGGAGTATGCGAAGAACGATTGAACGGAAAAAAGAACAATTGTGGAAGCGGGAAAGAAGTGTAAGACCTGAAAGAAGGAAGTGTGATGAAACAGAAAGAATGGATGGGAGGAAAGTACAACAAGACAAGGATACCCACCGGAGGTGAGATTTTGATAGAATTCACCCGAGGGAAAAAGTCTAGGGTCAACGAAATACTGGAAACAATTAAAGATAAACCTTGGCTGAAAAGACCACCCCCGTTCACCGAGGAACCTAGCTACAAAGATAAAGATAAAATATTGCTCCTATTATAAGAGCAACGGGCATTACATGGAAGATTATTTCCAACTTAAAGACTATATTGAGCAGCTGATAAAAGAAGGGTACCCTCGCCAATTTGTTAGAAAAGATTAACAGAAACACGAGACTGAGAAAGGCAATCGAGAAGAAGATATGAGAGATGAGGGAAAACAGCCCCTCCGTATCGTCGACACGGCTATAGCCTTAACCGAATAAGAGTGGATGATAAGAAATGAAAGGAAGATATACTGCAAATGACCAACGTTAGAAATATATCAGTAGAAGTCCTCAAACATACAACAATGGAGATTCACCGCTAGTGTTCAACGACTATGATCTGGGACATGACGGACACCACAATGATGCCATCATCATTTCAATACAAGTTGGCAGCTGCTTGTTGAGAAGCGTCTGGTAGACGATGGGAATGTAGTGAACTCCTATACTGAGCGGCTGTGGAGAAAATGTCCATGGGAGGTCAAAAGCTACAAGGAACTTTGTAGCATCCGGTCGGTTTCAATGGAGTGATCAACTACTCGGAAGGAGCTCTGACTCTTCTGGTGAGCGCGGATCCATTTAACTATATGATCCTATGGAGGACCTAGCTCCTCAAAATGAAAGTTGTACTCTCAACATTCTACCAAGTGCTGAAGTACTCATCACCAGAGGGAGTGAAAACAATATGAGGTAATCAGGTCACGACTCGCATCTGTTCGGTGACCGCTTTAGAATCTGTAAAGAAAAAGGCTACGGAGAAGGTCGAAGGAAAAAGACTCGCAGATCTTTACAATCATAGGAAAATGGGTAAGATGACCTGAGGTACGAGACGGGAGAGGAAACAAATCCCATATGTTTAGAAAAAAGGACCCAAAAAATAACTAATGTTGGCGCCCGTCTGAGATAAAATGAGAAAAAGAAGTTGATATAATTTCTAAGGGAAAACAGAGATGTATTTGTAGCAACAACACATGAGATGCCCAACATTCCGGAAGAGATCATCTACCACAGATTGAACATGGTTCCCACTGTGAAACTTGTAAAACAAAGGAAGAAAAGCCTCGCCCTTGAAGGGAATCAAGCCATCAAATATGATGTTGAGAAGCTTTTGGCGGCGGATTTCATCATAGAAACAAAATACCCCAAATGGCTCACTAACGTAATGATGGTATGAAAGAAGAATGGGAAGTGAAGGATCTACGTCGACTTCACTGACCTAAACAAGGCATGCCCCAAAGATGATTACCCACAGCCAATGATAGATCAAATGGTAGATGCTATTACAAGGCACAAACTTCTTAACTTCATGGGTGCTTACTCAGGTTACAATCAGGTGAAAATATTTCAACTCGATCAGGAAAAACCTCTTTCATCATTGAGTACGACGTTTATTTCTACAAAGTCATGCCCTTTGGTCTAAAGAACACTGGTGCAACCTATCAAAGGCTGGTGAACAAGGTCTTCCGTGAGCATATAAGAAAGAATATGGAAGTTTATGTTGATGACATGCTAGTTAAAAGTAAGAAGATCACATTCAGGACCTTAAAGAAGCATTCTCTGTTCTAAGGTGAAATTCCATGAAGCTGAACCCGGAGAAGTGCACTTTTGGAGTGGCGGAGGGAAAGTTCCTTAGACAACTAATTATGTAGCGAGGAATCGATGTAAACCCAAACCATGTGAAGGAAATCACAAGAATGAGGTCCTCGCACAACCTCAAAGAAATCTAAGGGTTAACGGGAAGAATGGCCTCCCTAAATAGGTTTATCTCCAGATCAACGGACAGATGCGAGCCTTTCTTCGAGAGGTTGTGGAAAAAATCTACGAGCTAATGGGATGAAGACTGTCGAGAAGACTTTGCCAAAGTTAAAGAGTATCTAACGGTTCCCCCTTCTTAATCTACTCCCGGCGAACAGCTTCTATTATACATAGCCGTCTCCACGGGGGGATAGTCGGTGCAGTACTCATCAAAGAAGAGGAAAGGAAACATAAACATGTATACTTCATGAGAAAAGTCTTGTAGCGGCATAGAGAAGATATAAAACGAATGAAGAAACTAGTACTGGCCATTATAACTGCGGCATGAAAACTAAAACCTTATTTCCAAGCCCACAACATCAAGGTATTAACTGATTGTCCCATTAAAAGCCTTCTACACTCGATGGAGGCAAGAGAGAGAATAGAAAAATGGTCAATTGAGCTAAGCCAGTACGACATCGTTTAAGAGCCTCGAACTTCAATAAAAGAGCAGGCGTTAGCAGATTTCATAGCAGACTTCACTGAAGGGGAAGTCAAACAGGAAACCCACCAAACGAGAGAAGATGGAACTTGGAAACTCTTTGTTGATGGCGCTTCAAACAACTAAGGAGCTGGAGTGGGGATAGTAGTACAAACTCCCTTTAGAGAAATATTCGAACACTCAATCTCCTTTGAATTTAATGCATCAAATAATGAAGTAGAGTATGAAGCACTGACCGCGGGAATATCCTTGCTATGGGAATATAAGATGACTGATGTTAAAATTTTATGTGATTCCATATTGATTGTGAAACAAGTCATGCAAAGATGAATTATTCATTCGAAATGGGTCAATTACAAGGGCTTAATCTTAGAAATTCAAAGAAACCCTATATGAGCCAATCAAGGAGTTTTAGGCTATTCTAAAACATTACATGCAAAGATGAGTCCAAATGATAATAAAGGTTTTGTCCATGTCATCAAAGTTATTTTAGAGGTTAAATTAGCAATTAGATTAAAATTAGGTGTCTTTTAATATTTCAAATGTAATTTCAATTTCTTAAGAGTTTTTGAGGTTTATCTTAATTAGTAATTAGACTAAAATTAGATGTCTTTTATTATTAAGTGTTGCAACAAACCTCTATATAAAGAGGGTTTATCTTTTGTAAAAAGATATTATTGATCATAAAATTTAGAGAAATTGTCTCTAGTTCTTTTTGAACTATTTGAACTTATCAGATTTTTTATCTGTGGCGTTTACCCTGACTTATCAATCCGTTCATCATCCTGGATTGTGGCATTTTTGACTTACCCCGACTTATCAATCTATTACTCCATCCCAGATTGTGGCGTCTTCAAATATCTTTGGTTCTCTTCAACAAGTATGAATTGAGTCATGCTTTTATCCTTCTTGATTTGAAATCGATCATAGGGTTCTTGAACCATCATTGTTATCAGTTCCTAAGGCAGGTTGCCTAGTGGGTTCGTATCATTTGATATCAGAGCTTTGACTCGTCAAATTAGGTTATCATTTCCATCATTCGGTTTGTGATTCTTTTTAATCTTTGGGTCAGAATCTTTCTCTTAAGAATTGGATTCTTAGCATTCTTGATCAAGTTGTCCAATATTTTGTTGTTGGGTTTCAAGGCAGGTCACTTGAGGTTGACATCATTTGGTATCGAGTTGCTCTTTGATTTCTAGAAATTGTGGTTCTTAAAACTATCATAGCTTTGGATCTTGGATTTGAAACAACTATTATTGCATATTAAAAAGAACAAATTTTCAAGTCCTACAATTCGTATTTGAACTTCAAAGTCCAATTCCATCGTTTTCATCTAGTTTTTAGGTCATTACATTATTTTCCACGTCATATTTCCTAAAAATCTGAATTTGCATTGTTTTAGCTATCATTTTATCATCTTATTATCTTATCACATCTCATCAATATCTTACCTCTATCTTTTAAATTATGTTATCCTTATTTGTTTATCTTATCATTTTCTATTATATGTATCCTCATCTTTATTTGAATTTGAATTTAAATTCTATTTAAATTTGAACTCTTATCCATTGTTATCCTTATCCTTATCCTTATATCTCATCTTATATTATCATATCATATCTTACCTTATCTTATCTTATCATATTTTCTCTTCTGTAAAAAAAAATAGAAGAATTCTAAAGTTGCAACAAAGTTCTTTTGAGTGCAAACAAAGACATGATGAAGGAAAGATTTCCAGCTCAGCCACATCCTAAGGGAGACGGTCCATTTCGAGTGAAGATTCGAGAACGAATCCTTTTGAGGAGTGGGTGAATGGTTAAAACCAAAAAGCAAACCAAAGGGAGCCAATTACTCATTCCAAATGGGTCAATTACAAGGGCTAGATCTCAGAAATTCAAAGAAAACCTATATGGGCCAATCAAGAAGTTTTGGTCAGTTATGAAAAATTACATGCAAAGATGAGTCCAAATGATAATAAAGGTTTTGTCCATGTCATCAAAGTTATTTTAGAGGTTAGATTAGACATTAGATTAAAATTAGGTGCCTTTTAATATTTCAAATGTAATTTCAATTTTTTAGAGTTTTTAATATTTATCTAAATTAGTAATTGGACTAAAATCAGATATCTTTTAATATTATGTGCTGCAACAAATCTCTATATAAATAGGGTTTATCTTTTGTAAGAGATAGAGATATTAATAATAAAATCTAGAGAAATTCTCTCTAGTTCTTTTTGAAATATTTGAACTTATTAGATTTTTTATCTGTGGCGTTCACCCCAACTTATCAATCCGTTCATCCATCACGGATTATGGCGTCTTCTACATACCCCGACTTATCAATCCGTTCTTCCATCCTAGATTGCACCATCTTCAAATAGCTTCAAATCTCTTCAACAAGTTTAAATCGGATCAAGCTTTTATACTTCTTGGTTTAAAATTGATCCTAGAGTTTTTGAACCATCATACTATTGGGTTCCTAGTGCAGGTCGCCTATGAAACATGTTATAGGAACCCACGAAACATTAACGTGAAAGCCCTAAAAATAAATTCGACAACAAATCATAAGAAATGATGTTTCTAGAAACCAAAGCTCTGATACCAAATGATACAGAACATCTATGGATAAGCCTGAGAACCCATTTTTGTATAGGAACCCAAGAAGCATTAACGTGAAAACTTCAAAAACCAATTCGGCTACAACTCCTAAGAAATGATGTTTCTAAAAACCAGAACTTCGATACCAAATGATACGAACCCACTAGGTGACCTACCCTAGGAACCCGATAATAATGATGGTTCAAGAACCCTAGAATCAATTTCAAACCAAGAAGGATAAAAGCTTGACCCAATTCAAACTTGTTGAAGAGATTCATAGCTACTCGAAGATGCCACAATCGAGGATGGAAGAATGGATTGATAAGTCGGGATATGTTGAAGACTCCACAATCCGGGATGGATGAACTGATTGATAAGTCGGGGTGAACGTCACAGATAAAAATCTGATAAGTTCAGATAGTTCTACAAGAACTAGAGAGAATTTCTCTAAATTTTATTATTAATAATCTCTCTCTTACAAAAGATAAACCCTCTTTATATAGAGGTTTGTTGTAGCACATAATATTAAAAGACATCTGATTTTAGTCTAATTACTAATTTAGATAAATATTAAAAACTCTAAAAAAAACTGAAATTACATTTGAAATATTAAAAGACACCTAATTTTAATCTAATTGCTAATATAACCTCTAAAATAACTTTGATGACGTGGAAAAAACTTTTATTATCATTTGGACTCATCTTTGCATGTAATTTTTCAGAACATCTCAAAACTTGTTGATTGGCCCATATAGTTTCTTTGAATTTATGAGATCTAGCTCTTTAACCTATTTTGAATGAGTAATTGGCTCCTTTTGGTTTAGTTCTTGGTTCTCATCATTCCCCCACTCTTGAAAAAGATTCATCCTTGAATCTTCACTTGAAATGGACCGTCTCCCTTAGGATGTGGCTTAGCTGGAAATTTTTCCTTCATCATATCTTTGCACTCAAAAAAACTTTGTTGCAACTTCAGATAAGATAAAGTAAGATATGATATGATAAGATAAGAAATGATGTGATAAGATAAGATAAGATATGAGTATAAGGATAATGATAATGATGGATAAGAGTTCAAACTTAAATTGAAATTCAAATTCAAATTAAATATGTGGATAAAGGTAATAGAAAATGATAAGAGAAACAAATAGGGATAATAGAATTTAAAAGATAGAGATAAGATATTGATAAGATGTGATGATATTATAAGATGATAGCTAAAACAATGTAATGACCTCAAAAACTTGATGAAAATGATAGCATTGGACTTTGAAGTTCAAATACAGATTATGGGACTCAAAAATCCATTCCTTTAAATACAGAATAATAGTTCTGATACCAAATGATATAGAACTTCTAAGAATAAACCTGAGAACCCCTTTTTGTTAGGAACCCATGAAGCATTAACGTGAAAACCTCAAAAATCAATTCGGCAACAACTCCTAAAAAAGATTGTTTCCAGAAATCAAAGTTTTGATACCAAATGATAACAATGATGGTTCAAGAACCCTAGGATCAATTTCAAACCAAGAAGGATAAAAACTTGACCCAATTCAAACTTGTTAAAGAGAACCAAATCTATTCGGAGACGCCATAATCCGGAATGGAAGAACGGATTGATAAGTCGGGGTATGTCAAAGATTCCACAATCTGGGATGGATGAATGGATTGATAAGTCAGGGAAAAGAACTTCGTAGGGCACATTAGATTACATTTGAAATATTACATGCAAAGATGAGTCCAAAGAACTTCGTAGGGCATAAAAATTGGTTCGATTTGATATGAAATAATGCTCGTTTTCACTCCCGGATCAAAAGTTATTGCTATTTTAAGATTAGCCAACAAAATCACAAGAAAAAACTAGATTTTGTTTTGTTTTTTTTTACTGAATTGAAAGAAAAAAGAATTAGAAGGAAAGGGAAAACACAAAAATGAAGATAAAGAACGAAGAAGATAGATAACCTATTTCTGAAGTTGCAACTAAGTTTTTTTTAGTGCAAAGACATGATGAAGGAAAGATTTCCAGCTTAGCCACATCCTAAGAGAGACGGTCCATTTCAAGTGAAGATTCGAGGACAAATCTTTTTTAGGAGAGCCAATTACGCATTCCAAATGGGTCAATCACAAGGGCTAGATCACAAATTCAAAGAAAACCTATATGAACCAATCAAAAAGTTTTGGGCTGATTCTGGAAAATTACATGCAAAGATGAGTCTAAATGATATTAAAGGTTTTGTCCATAACATCAAAGTAATTTTAGAGGTTAAACTAGCAATCAAATTAAAATTAGGTGCCTTTTAATATTTCAAATGTAACCATAGCTTTTTTTTTTGCAGTTTTTATGTTTATCTTAATTAGTAATTAGACTAAAATTAGATATCTTTTAATATGATATGTTGCAACAAACCTATATAAAGAGAGATTATCTTTTGTAAAAAACAAAGATTATTAATAAAAGAATTTAGAGAAATTCTCTCTAGTTCTTTTTGAACTTATCAAAATTTTATCTGTGGCGTTCACCCCGACTTCAATCATAAGAACCCACTAGGCGACCTCGCCTAGTAACCTTTGCATCAACGAACAAGAAGCAAATCAGAAGTTAGGAACAAATCGAAGTTGATCAGATTAGAACCCTAAGGAAAACTAAGTTCTTAAAACCCCGAACTTGAGACACCATAAGGTTGATCACTCTCTTGATAAGTCAAAATTTTGCATTCTCCCAAGAACATAAGAACGCAAAGTAAAAGCTCGCTGAATAATATTAATGAACTAAAAAGTGTCTGATTTTACATCATATTAGCCTTTATATAGTGCCCTTGAAATGAAATAAGCATAAAATAAATACAAAACCTAAATGAGCTCAAAGTCCAAGCCCAACAAACAACTTAAAATAAAAATAAAACTCTATTTAAGCCCAAAACCCATAAAACACATAAAAAATGAATTGGGCCTCATGTCATGGATTTTAATCATTTTTCTTCCAAATCTAAGCCTTGCACATAAAGATAAGCGATTATCCTAGGTGACACCTTAGAATCTTCTAGAACAACCTCTTTGTCATGCATGATTTTGACTTGTAAAACCTTTTTAATCCTTTTTGTTCTAGCTCGAGTCATTGGACCGCTAATTCCTTGTAATGGATTTTGCGAGTCTTTGGAAACAGCATATTGATCCTAATCATTAAATTAGCAGTTAGATTAAAATTAGGTGTCTCTTAATATTTTAAATGTAATTTCAGTTTTTAAGAGTTTTTAAGGTTTATCTTAATTAGTAATTAGAATAAAATTATCTCTTTTATTATTATGTGGTGCAAAAAATCTCTATAGAAAGAGGGTTTATATTTTGTAAAAGGAGAGACTATTGATAATAAAATTTAGAGAAATTCTCTCTAGTTCTTTTTGAACTATTTGAACTTATCAGATTTTTATCTATGGCGTTCATCCCGACTTATCAATCCGTTCATCTATCCCGGATTGTGGTGTCTTCGACATACCCTGGCTTATCAATCCATTCTTCCATCCCGGATTGTGGCGTCTTCGACATACCCTGACTTATCAATCCGTTCTTCCATCCCGGATTGTGGCGTCTTCGAATAGCTTTGATTCTCTTCAACAAATTTGAATTGGATCAAGCTTTTATCCTTCTTGGTTTGAAATTGATCCTTAGGTTATTTAACCATCATTGTTATCAGGTTCCTAGGATAGGTCACCTAGTGGGTTTGTATCATAAAAAAAGATCTCAGATTGGTAAAGATGAACCAAAGATAACCACTGGACGCGTCACTACAATAAAAAGGCCACAATAGTGGCCAAAAAATGCTATCATGGGGTTTCGATAGCATTTTCATAAACGCTACGTATGCCAACGTTATTAAAAGCATGTAACATATGATAACATTTTTTAAACACTATAAAAAATCCTATGATAGCGTTTTTAAAACTTTATCAAAAGATATTTATAGCATTTAAAAATGCTGTAAACCTTTCATAGCATTTTAAAAATGCTATAATAATCCTTTATAGTGTTTATAAATGCTATAGTAGATCTTTTGTAGCGTTTTATAAATCCTATCGTAGGTCTTTCATAGCGTTTTTATAAATATTTTCATAGGTCTTTCATAACATTTTTAATTACTTATTATTTTGTTAATGTTATTAAATATTTTTTATAATTTTTTATTACTTATACTACAAATATAAAAAATAAATAACTTTCAGAAAATATCAGGAAATAACAAAATCACATATCATTTTATTTAATTAGTCAAAATTGTTATATAAAAATTGTCTACTAGAAATCACTTCTCAAAATGATAATTCATATTGATATTGATTTTTACATAGAGCGGGCAAAAGTAATTTATCCAAAAAAAAAACTAAAATCTAGTATAAATTCACATCTAGATACTAAAGGTGGAGCTACTCTAGGAGGTCCACTTGATGGTTTTTCTTGGTGAGGAGGTGGTGACGCAGGTAACTGTCTTAGTGATGCTTTAGGACAAGATCAAAGTTTTGTACCAAAGCATGGATGATCTATTTAGATGAAGGAGCAAGTCTCCTATTCTAAATAGTACAATCTAAATTATCAACAATTAAGAAATGACTTATTAAATAAGGAAGTTAAGAATTAGTGAGACACTTATAACATTCCATGATATAGTGTAGTCGTTGATGGAGTACAACTAAATTCTGACATTTAACTACAAACCAAGTTCATTATCTTTTGTCTCAAAATGCAACATTTAACAAGCAGCCAAGTTTATCTAAACAATGTCTTATAAGGCCATAACAAAGCTTAAGTGACAGAGAAGGTTCATAGCAACACTAAGCATTTCAAATCCATTCATTCTCTCACCCCTAAAAAGAAGAAAAAGAAAATTGATTAACTATGAATTGCATGGGTGTATAAGAATTACATTGAAAAATACATACTATGTAATACCGTTAGGATAGTTGATACTAAATCTACTACCAAAGTTTGGAGTTTAGCATGCAGTTCACTCCTTATGCATTAGTTGATGAAAACATGATCCAGATCAAACATAATACCAAATGTCCAAAAAAGACTTCAAAAAACATATCAAGGTTCATATCACAAAACTAATTATCAAAGTTTGGACCAACCCACAAGTCAAGCTTTCTTCAAACAAAACAGAGTCAAAATAATGACAACAAAGAGGAAAAACCATTAATCAGAGATGATGCAATCCTTAGTCAGTTTGAACACCATATACCCCTCCAAAGCAGTTCAATCATGGTAACTACATAAATTTATCAGCTCCCTTCCACTAAACATAGTTAAAACAATAACAATAAAGAAGAAAAACTATTAATCAGAGATGATGCAATCTTCGATTAGTTCTTTTTGGCTAATTGCAAGAAGAAGAACTCTTAAAGAATCCATAATATATTCGAGTAGATAATGGTTCAAGTACCACTTCTTTGCATTAAAACTAGATCAGTAGCAAAATAAGACAATGAACAAAAGAAAGATCTTCATAACATACAACAAATACCCAGCGACAGGAAATAGAAGACAGAAAAGGAGGTGGATGAAAGTGCACAATTAAATAAAACTAAACCAAATAAACAGTTAACCGACAATAAAACTAACAACTTGATTCTAATACCATAAACTACCAATGCTTGAGAGTGAGAAATGATACATAGATTGCATCGTCATAATATACCTTCGTTAGTAAATTACATTTTCATAATAAGAAAATGATGTAAATTGTGTACTCATCTTAAATTATTTTTATGGTCGATGACTGCAAGAAAGCATATTAGCTAAATCTCTTATCTTTCACCCCAATCAATTTGACTACCACCTAGGTATTTGCTTTAGTCAAGAATTGTTTCGGTAAGGCAGTATGCAGATCTTCCAATCTAAATGTTTCCTGAACAAACTAGGAAATGTGACTCCATAGGATCATAAACAATGATACCAGTCTAACACTAATATTGCCCAACAAATTCATTGTCATGTTAGAACAATATTCTCATAACTAGGACAAGATTCAATTGTTAGTAGCCCCTCAATGTAGTTCAATAGTTGTTTTCCAAACCCTCCACACAAAAAAACACCTTGTTTGCCACTGCTTGTGTTCGACAGGCTACTATTTATGATCCACTTAACAACTTTTTACAGCTCAAAATAAGATAAAACCAACCAATACAATGTCAGGAAAAGGTTATCATGATAATATGAATTAGATAAAACAAGCATGAGCAATTCATTAAGCAGCTAACTCTGAGTAACAAATTTGAATTTCAGGAGAGCATAGAAAAAACAACACTGAAGAATGCCAAACAATGGATATACAGAAAATAATAGAAACCTTCCAAAATCTAGACAATAGGTTTAATACTTAACCAAAAATGATGAAGTAATAGCATACCGTTGATAACTTTGGGTCAAAAGTGAAACCAAAGATGTTATAGACATATTTGATGAATTCAAGGATGCCCATCACTTCATCTTTTATCTACAAAACAAATTACATACACTATAAGTTTATAACAAAGTTATGTAAACTATGAGTCCGTACAACTGTAAATTGCTATACTCCAAAGCAAACATGCACATCAACGAAATGCAACTCACCTGGGACTTGGTGCAGAAAATATGAGCATCATCCTACAAGGAAATTTTGACCAAATTTTGTCAAGAGATGATGAACGTTAAGAACATAATCTTAATGGAAGAATCTAAGATACTAACCTCCAATTCTACAACACATAAGACATCGAGTAACAAATAACATCATTATTTCTGGCAGGAGACAAAGTTAATAATATTTACCTGCTGAAACCTCCTCACATGAGTTAGTCCAGTCAATGCACCACTGGCCTCATTACGATGCAAGACACCGAAATCAGCCAATCTAAGAGGGAGTTCTGCATAATTAAAAGGGAAATAAGAAGGATATAGAAAAGTTGATATTGATTACAGATATCCCCAAGAAAGAATATAACAACCTCATCATAACTTTAAACCGGTGAGAATAAAACTACAAAGTTCTTTTCCAAATACTAGAGATCACAAGAAATATTATATGTCATGACAGCTATACAAACTGAAATGCTCAAAATATATGGCAGAAACTAATAGCCATTTGTTGAGAATTTTATGCAAATGACCTTACCCCTATATGAACGTACAAAGATGTTGGATCTACACCAGATATTTAAACAATGCCCTGGACAGTTCATTAGTTTTAGTCCAAATTTCTGCTTTTCGATCTGCACCAGATATTTAATGATCTAAAAAATCGTATAATAAGCTAAAAAAAATTTGTCCAACAAAAGTAAGTAGTATACAAGCTAAAACTTAATCATAAATCTCCTCTGCCAAGAAAAAATAACCTGACAATTTACAAAATTTAGAAACACATTTGCACACTCCAAAACTCTTAATGCATCTTTTGATCTTGGTATTGAATGGAATTAAACAAAAATATTACAATTCACACTTTTTAAAAGTGTGTGCCTTATGTACAGAAAACTATTTGTAAGTCAAGGATAATGCAACTTTATACGATATGAGAAAGATTCTAGAAATAAGAAATGGGAAAGCAATAGCAACAAACAGAACCAAAAGCACAAAAGAAAATAGATAGAAAGTGTACCTGTAGATGAGCATAGGGGTCGGGAAAGCTAGAAAGGAAGATTCTGGAAATGAGAAATGATGTAAAGATAGGAACTGAAGAATGATCTTGAATGAAGAAACGTCAACGTCAAAGGCGAAGAAGATGATGGAGATGTCATTGAAACGAGTGAGTCACAGGGATTACAAAGAAGGTGTACCAACGTATAGCATCTTGTCGATTACTCGGTGAAGGAGAAAACACCACCACACTGTAATTGTCGACATTTGATTCTTCCCCTTTTGGTTTGAGCTCTGTCATGCTCTGCTCTCTGCATAAACTGCTCACTGGTTTGTATGAGAAATTTTTATAAAAAACGTATACCTGAAATCGTGAAACTAAGTCCTAGAAATCATCAAGCTTATGATTAGCAAAATGAGGAATGTGGTATGTTATGCAGAAGCAGGGAAAGATAGACAAGAAATCGAGAGTTTTAATTTCAAAACTTACTGCAAACCCAAAAATCGAGAATACGGACCTATTCAACTCAGATAAAACTTAAAAATCATAAAAATCAGGCAAAAATACTAAAATTAGACCAGAATTTGAGAATAAAACCTTTACCTCTATTCTGAGTTGTGAAATCAAAGTAGCAGAGAGCTGAGAGACAGAGCTAAGAGAGTGAAAGTTGTGAGGGAGAGCTTGCTGCCATGAGAGAACCCTGCAATGAAGCTGAGAGATCTATGAGAGATCTGTGAGAGAGCTTCACGAGAGAGAGCTAGGAGATAGAGAAAGTTGAGAGAGAGGTGTTTTCGAGAGCGAGCTATGAGAAAGCTCATTGGTGAGCTTCAAGAGAGCTCATTGGTGAGATTCTGGTGAGCTTTGAGATCGAGAGAGAACTACTGTGAAAGAGGTCGTTGGTGAGTTTCAAGAGAGCTCGTTGAAGAGCTTTGAGATCGAGAGAAAGAGAGAGCTACTGTATTGAAAGAGAGACGTGGGTTTGGGGGAATTTTTCATTTGGTAAGAGAGACGTGGGTTTGGGCTCGGTGAGAATATTTCACTCCGCGCTTTTTAGTTTTTTATTGCGTTTTGGACCAAAACGCCACGGTGTTGTGCTATATCAACAT
Organism: Datisca glomerata; assembly: GCA_003255025.1. Lineage (NCBI taxonomy): Eukaryota > Viridiplantae > Streptophyta > Magnoliopsida > Cucurbitales > Datiscaceae > Datisca > Datisca glomerata. The sequence goes on along the minus strand of QANY01013209.1, from coordinate 1,002,119 downwards.
ATATGAGTTGTAGTGCATGCTAGAAACATTCATTGCACTTCGACGAGCATCATCGAGGAGCAATGTGGGCAAATGAATGGGTAAAAAATATATACTGCCACGTGAACAAGGGGGACCTATCTAAGGGCTCTCGGAAAGTGATAAAAAAGTGGAAACAGGTTACAAGATTGAAGTCGTGAGGCAGCCATAAATAAATTATCAGCATCTCAAGAACGAGATCAGTACCTCAAGAACGGGGATCATCTCTTCAAGAACAAGAAAGAGTATCAAAACGGGAAAGAGTATCTGAACGGGAAAGAGTATCTGAACGGGAAAGAGTATCAGAACGGGAGAAAGTGACTAGTAAACGAGGATAGACGGATGAGGGACCCATGCCTCCAAGAACGGGAAAAGGTTAAGGGGACCCATACCTCTAAAAAAATGATGTCGAGATACTTGGAGAACTACCCTCAACGAGTAAAACACTCGCTAAAGTGTGCAAGTGCAGGAAGAGGAGATTAGAAGAACAACGCGAACAGAAGAAATAGATCTGGAATGTCAGTCAAGTGACATGATTGATTAGGCAGTTGAATGACTTGGACGGGACAAGATGGCAGGCCACCAAGTGGCTACGAATGACTGGCTCGAACCACAATAAATTAACAAGTGACTATGATTGATTGGTGGTTGAGTGAGACAGATGAAAATGATAAATAAGGAAGGGAAGGAGGATCATACTTGGCAGGAACATCTCCCCCCTTTTTTTATTGCTCTAATTAAATCATGTAAATTAAGAAGCCTATATAAGGCCAGTGTACTAAGTGAAAGTGAAACAGGGACATTCAATACAACTAAAACATAGATGACATTGTGCATTTACCCATCATAATCTCTTGTTCTTAAACTCTCTCTCACATTAATACCGATATAAGTCTACCATTATCATTACTTTTTCCTTTAATCCTTGATTAGCAGAAAAAATCTTTTACAATAACTATGTATCATGGAAAAAAGTTTAGATGCTTTGTAAGGAAATAGAGGATAAAAAGATTGACTATGTTTAACCATTTGATAGACTTCACACTGAAAAAAAGATGGATTTTTATACTAATTAACAAAGGAAACAAATATTTCATCTAAGGAAAACAAGGGTGGCCTAACCTATGATGCAACAACTAGGCTTAAAAACGGATTCACCACTAGAAGCAAGAGCTTGTTTATTTTTTAGACATCCATTGTCAAAGTAAAGAGCCCCTCACATTCTTTAGCACTGCCAAAAGTTGACACTATAATGGAGATCACGGTTAATTTTGCTTATTGATAATTGATAACAGGAAAGGTTTAGATTTGTTGTACAGAGTCAAGTAAAAGATTTTGGAGATGACAATTCTCCCTTTTCCTGCGAATGGAGCGAGAGACCCATCGGCTATTCTAATTCTAGAGTTACCTGCACTTGGTGAATAGCTTAAAAAAAATAGAATAGCTCGTCATATGATCAGTGGCTCTTGAATCAATGATCAGGGTAGCCATGCTCTTTACTGAAAGGAAGGGTTCCATACCCGCCATTGGGTTGTTCAGTAGAGACGCCATAGCTTTGGTTAGAGGCAGGTTGATTGCCTCGATTAGTAGTCCATTGGTTCTCTACCGGTTTCCAGTTTAGTGGTTTCCGTGAATAGCATCTCGCCATTGGGCTGTTCAGTAGAGACGCGATAGCTTTGGTTAGAGGCTAGATGAGTACACTAATCTCTGTCTCCTCTTCTCTACTCCCTAGTACTCCACTGCTTGTTTTCCGTGGATAACCTTTTGAATTGCACTCATGCTAATAAAACATGTTATATAAAATTAAATGCCACGTGTATTAACGAGGAGGATATGTTTAATATGAGAATTGTGATGGCTAATTGTCTTTTATATATAATAGGAAATAAGCTATAACTCTAATAATTCAATCAAAGATTTTGCTCAACGTTCAAATGATTATACGTGAGCTTTACAACCTCAAAATTAAGGGTTCGAACCCTATGTTGTATCCCCTCCCTTTTGATAAAAAAAATCAAAGATTTTGCTCTTCATCCATTGAATTGTTAGGGAATAGAAAAAGAATGCTTAAAACCAAAAAAAGGAAGTATGCTTGAGGTTGAATTAGTCAAAACGAAAATATGAGAAGTATAGTTGTTAGGGACATTAACTCTAAAAGGCGAAAGACATTATCTAGCAAATCGATAATATCTACAATTCTCACAATCTAATTAAAAAAAACTCGATCATGATTTGTATGAACATAATGCCTAGACTTTTTAGATGAAATATATAAAGAGAGTAAGGAATGACAGTGAAGACTTTGATGTAGAAATATTTATATAAAGACGTGCAAAATGAAAAGACAATTATTATCGATTTTGATGTAGAAATATTTATATAAAGACGTGCAAAATGAAGAGACAATTATTATCATGAAGAATTAGGGAAGATGAATAGGTTTTATTGTACAATAATGATACTTAATTATATGTATTTAAAGGTTAAGTAAATGTCTATCTATAGTGGTTTGATGTTTTTTCAGGATCTTTTCAATATGATATGTATGTAATGTTATTTTTCATTTCTTTTGTTTGCATTTGCATGTAAACATGCGGATTTTTTTCTTTTAAACTTTTATAATTATGTTAAACTTTTTCTTTTAAACTTTTATAATTATGTTAATTCAATTTTTTCTTTTAAACTTTTATAATTATGTTAATTCAATTATAATTAAACTTTTATAATTATGTTAATTCAATAATTATGTAAACATGTTATTTTTCATTTCTTTTGTTTGCATTTGGATGTAAACATGGGGATTCAATTGTTTATAATTGTCATTTTTAATCTTAAACTTTTATTTTTATCATTTATAACTTTAAATTTACCTGTTTTTTATACAAACTAACATTCCATCCAAATTTAAAACAACGGAACCGTTAACTTCGATACGACGTCATTTTACCACTGCTCATTTACCCCTAACCTTCGAAATTAGCCCATTCTATATTCACCCCTAACCTTCGCAGGCGCAGATAGAGCAGACGCGAGACGACGGTCTTTGTGGACAGAGCAGGTGATTTTCGCGTAGAGTACGTGGTCTTAGCGGAGAGAGGAGGTGGCATTCCACTTTGTTCTCTGTCTTTTTATTTTGGACCCAAAATCTTATCTTTTTCTACCAGAAAGACCATTTTGAAGGAATAAGTCATAATAAACCTTAATGCTCTGTAATTATACATATATCAGATAAGCAAAATGGAACTAAATATAAAAACTAAAGAGAACCCAACTTTACTATCATGCATTCATTCTCATTAATATAACTATTTATTACTTGTATTACATAAATATATTTTAATAATTAATAATATTCTAGCGCAATAGTTAATAATTAATATTTCTTCATACTCAACTTTATATATATAATTCCAAAATTAAGGTTATTCTATGAAACATCACACAAACTCGTCTTTGCAAAAGATGAGTTTGTGGAGGAGGGCGTGACTCCCAGCGTGCCACTTCATGAAAATCATCTTTTACAAAAACAATTTCAAAAAAGTAAAAATCATCTTTGCCAAAGACGATTTCACTTAATCCCCTCTTAAAATGCAACCTCGCGATTTTCACATGTTATTTCCCTTCTCCCTCCCTCTTCGACGAGACCCGAGTGTGCCCTTCTCTCGCAGTCATTTCGTCAGTATTTGACTGTCATTAGACGTTTCTCCCTCTAACTATTATACTCACTTTCACCCACAAACAAGCTTCTCTATCTCTCAAACCACAATCATGAGCTCAAACCCTATGTATACTTCTAACTCATTTAATCTCTTAAATTTATTATTCAACTCTTGAAATTGTTCATTTTTTATTAGTCTTGTATGATATGTTTCACCAAATTTTTAATATATCTCTCTCACTATTGCATCTCTCAAACTCTAGATTTCTAACTTATTCAATCTCTCAAAAAAATTTGTTCCAACTTTTGGAAATGCTAATTTTATGAATGTTGGGTTCTACCAAATTAATAGCTTTTTATTGTATGATTGATATTGAAAGAAGCTTGTTGTGTGTTTTTCTTAAATTATGTAGTGATTGAAAATTTCAATTTCTAAAATTTTATTTTATATAGGTGTTGTGGATTCTGAAATTTTGGTTAAACGTATGAATTAGTAGTTTTATTGTTGAATTCTAGAGTTAGTACTAAACTTTTTTTGTATTGGTCAGTAGATTGATAAATGCGGGAAAGACCTATGATAGTTTTATGTTACATGACTGGAATGTCGTAGACGGTTCAAATGGAGTTTGTTATGATCATCATTTGTAATTCACAAGGGATTTACTTTTGACGAGCTCTATCATTCCTTGTGTGAAGCCTTGGCAATTGACCGTCTCAATCGGAAGTTGGAAATCATTTATCGATTTCCCCTTACCCTTGGTGTTGGGTTATTCAACTATGTGACATTTCCGATTCAGAATCATGACGATGCAGTTATGATGTTTACTACTATGCTTCAATTTCCTCCGCTAAACACAATCGAAATATTTTTAGAAAAAAAAATTGCTAGAGATGTAGGAAGTCCTAATATAAACTTGTATGATGACGATATGTGTGGAATTGAGATACATGATAATGCACCGAGTTCTCCATTCCATGACAATGAAACATATCCTACAGTCAAAGAAAATGCACCTAGTACTTCGACACGCGAAAATGCACATAGTTCTCTACCATATGAAGATGCACATGTTCATGTTGTCCATGTGAATCCATCTAGCCCTCCATGTAGCTTCTTCTTAGGAGAATATGAAGAGATGGATGCTTGTAATGTTAACATTGATGAAGAGGATTAGGCTCAAGAGGATGATGACATTGTGAACATTTCACTGGAAATACTCAAGCTTAAATCCTAATCACCTATCCTTACTCACTTGGACTAGGATGCCATAAATGCAAAGCTACATCGGATACCCATCCAACGTACTGGGATATGCAATGAAACAGATGAATTATACAAAGTTTTATATTTTGAGAGTAAGGTGGACCTTAAGTATGCTTTGAAAAGATACTCGATATTCAGGCATCAACATTTTGGTGTGGTAGAGTCATTGCCAAACCTTTGGGTAAAAGGTTGTCAATGTAGTGTTCTAACAAAGGTTGTCAAAGTAGTGTTCTTGCATGTCATCGCAAAACGCACAATATGTTTGAAATAACCTAATACACCAGACCTCACACGTGTGTATGCAATACTATCACAAGACCATTCATAGTTGGACTCAACATCTATTGCACGAGAGTCACAGAGTGTCATGAAATGAGATCCCTATTGCAGCACTTCATCAAATGGTGTAAGATAAATTTAGATATGATGTGCATTACAAGAAGGTCACGAAGAAAAATGAAAAGCACTTGTTAAATTTTTTCGTGATTGGGATCAATCATACCAACAGCTTCCAACATGGTTGAATATGCTTGTTAAAATGAATCCTGGGACTATAGGGAGCTCCCATGTTACCTGTTGCGACTTTGTTTGAGCTTACATTTTATCACAGTGCGAATTGGTTTGAAAAGAGGAGAAGTAAAGCCAAAGATGTCTTGATACGAGGTGAAGTGTTTATTGCCCATGCCGTTGATAAGATAAAAAGTTGGGAAGCCCGGGCTTGTTCATATTTTGTCATAACTTTGACCGTGCAAATGAATTGTTCGAGGTCACAATTGGAGTAGACGGCCTTAACATGTACAAAGTCCATGACATACATTTTTTGAATTTAAAGGAACGATCATGTACTTGCAACAAGTTACAATCATCTGGCCTTCCATGTTCCCATCTGTTAGCATTATGCACACATGATGATATTGATAGTTCGCAATTCATTGAACATTATTACCACATATCAATGTTTACCGAGTGCTATAAGCCACAGTTCAAGCCTCTTCCACATAAACATTATTATGAAGTACCTAACTTTCCAATAGTGCACCTTGATCCAACTAGGATGCAAGAGAAAGGTAGACCCAGGTTGTCACGTATATGAAATGAGATGGATTGACGAGAACCAAATACTCAAGTAAATGTGTAATTTGTGGACAAGAAGGACAAAACCGTCGAAATTGCCCTTCTCATAATGGAGTACAATCTTCAAATGCCTCATAGCATTCGATGCATTTATTTTACTTGATGTATTCCATTAATGTTTTTAACTTGATGTACTTCATTCAAGACTTTGTATTTCATCTTGTTGTATTGTAATGTACTATTTTAGAGGTTGTATAATGTAATATTTGCATTATATTCACTCTTTGAATTGAATGTCTAAATTTAGTTTTGATGTAATATTTGAATATTTGAATTATATGCACTTGAGAACGGCTCTCATTTTTAGGATATTGAGGTAACATCATGGAGCCTAGACCACAACATAGCTCAATATTATTGTATTTACAGGATCAACATAGATCCCAACATGTTTGGAACCTTAACAATTCTCGTGATTTACATTGTTGTTGTTATATTGCAGTTGTACATCATACCATGACACTAGATAGACGTATTATTCCATATTTGGTACGTGTTGGATTTTATGGAGTTGCGAGTGTTGGGTTTATCGCCCACGACTGACATTTGATCACATCTTTTATTGAGAGATGGCGTCCCAAACACATACATTTTATATGGTACATGGTGAGTCTATCATTACTCTACATGATGTGCAAATACAATTAAGACTTCTAGTTGATAGGATGACAGTTACGAGTACTGCACATCTAGATTGGCCAAGAATATGTGAATATTTGTTATGTTTTCAACCAAGCCAATGTGATTTACAAGGATCACATTCAAATATATCATGTTTGACTGTACATTTTCCACCATTAGGGAAGTGGATGAAGATGGATATGAAAACTTATACATGTTATGGTATCAAAGAATCACACGATGATACATAACTCAACATGAAATGTTATATGACTTAATAGTAATTTTTCAATAATTTATGCAATTAATAGGTTTAGGTTTATTTAAAAAATAACTAATATAGCATTTTTTTTATCTGGGCAAACGGGGACAACTTAGACAATATTAACAACTTGACACTAGACGATACTAAGCCATCTTGGATATTATTTCATATACGTAATGTGTGTGAGGTAACAGTACATGCAATAAGATAAATGAATGAGGTTTATCAAGCTACTTTATCTAGACGACATTCAATGCACATTTCATCTCAAATAAGTCAACAAGAATGAAATATGTCTCGATATGAACTATACATGTCTCAACAAGAACCATACACACCGTCATTTTTTTATACATTTGGAGATGAGTCAATGACTCAACTTGGTTCCACTTCTGAACCATTTCATCAACCTCAATGCCAGAGAGGTAGCTCTTGGAGGAGGAGGTAGAGGGAGTCCCAAAGCTTAGAAGACATGCCAATTATGGAAGATGTTCTTATTGTAGAGCAAGACACGCTTTTATGGCTATCGAAAATGAAGAAGGTACTTAATGAAGAACGCATTAATGAAGAAGGTATGTCACAAGTAACACAATCACAAACATATGAAAGACTTTCAAGAAGAATTAGAAGATGACCAGCACGTGGAACATGATTAATTTCTTTAATATTTCTTAGTCTTAGGATTGTGTGGAAAACATTTTTAGAATAGTGTTTAATATATTTGTAATGATCTTTCTAATCATATTAGATTTGTAATGGTTTTTTTATCATATTTGAGTTGCAATGGTCTTTCTGATCATATTGGAGTTGTAATGATCTTTTGAATCATATTTTACTCTTTATATTTTATGATTTGTTAAAAATGCAAGCCATTTATTATTCCTGTTGGGATATAAGTTTATAAGATGTTTTGTAGACTGATTTTATGGTTGTGCAAGTTTGAATTGAGTGAAGTGTGAAAATAGGTAAAGGGGGGAAATTAACTCTGAAATCATCTTTTATGAAGACGATTCTAGTTGAAAATACAAATCGTCTTTGTTGCACTGAAATCATCTTTTGCAAAAACAACTTTGTCCATGTGAAAATTGTCTTGGTAGAAGATGATTTATAGCGTGACAGAAACTATCTTACTTTTGCAAAATATTGCAAAAACCGCTTTATTTTTGGATTTTTTAAAACTACCTTAATAGTGTCAAAATCCCTATCATCAAGCACCAAAGGGAAAAAGGAACAACTTACTTTGATTGATTGAAAATTTCTGAATGTTACAACCCTATTTAACAGTAAACGACATTTGTATCACTAAATAACAACTTTTCAAATTACTAAATAATCTCATATCTCTAGGCAAGATCTCTGGACAAGAAATCAGGATAAAAGAAGCATTAAATGCTCCTTTAAATATACATTGATTGCCAGCTAATCATTAACCCAGGATTCTTAATCTATTTCCTAATTTCTCTATAACTACTTTAAAAGAAACTTAAACCCCACTTATTGTAATTAGATTGTCCAGTATAGTAGCAATAGGATTCTAGAAAATTTGCAGTTTTACAGAAACTCAAGGCTTTTCCTAGATTTCCCTAAAGAAAACTAGGCTCCAACGGTGTTTGGAGTACCATAGTCTCTTTTTTCTAACAGATTGTGGACTGTATAACACTTACTTTACATCACTTTTGTACAAGGTAACAAAATTGTAATTATGAATTTATACTGTTTTGAGGTAGGTCTCTAAATTTTATGAGATCTTCATTTTTAATAATTATTTTTTATGAAGTCTTAGTTTTCACAGAGATTTTTACAAAGTGCATAGTGTTGCACATAAAGCAGGCCATCATCATCACTTAATGGGGAAAATGTGTTGTCAAACAAGACATATTTAAACGTGATCCATGTAAATCATGTGTGCTTGGTTGAAAACATAACAAATCTCCACATATTCTTGGTCACTCTAGATGTGCAGTACTTATGATTGTCATCCCATCAACTGGAAGTTCTTATTGTATTTGCACATCTTGTAGCGTAATTGGACACTCACCATGTGCCACATGAAATGTATGTGTTCCAGGACGTCATCTCTCCACAAAAGATATGATTAAGTTGCAGTCGAGGGCGATAAATCCAACCTTGACAACTCCATAAAATCCAACACGTATTAAATATAGAATAATATGTCTATGTAGTGTCATGGTCCGATGTACAACTGCAGTATGATAGCGACAATGTAAAGCACGAGAATCCTCATGGTTCCAAGCATGTTGGGATTTATGTTTATCCTATAAATACAATATTGAGCTATCTTGTGGTCCAGGCTCCACGATACTATCTCAATATCCTAAAAATGAGAGTCGTGGTCAAGTGCATATGGTTCAAATATTACATCATATTACCTCTAAAATAGTGCATCATATTACATCAAAATGAAATACATCAAGTAAAAAATACTAATGAATTACATCAAGTTGAAATATAAAGAATCAAAGATCATGAGGTATTTGAAGATTGTCCTCCATTACGAGAAGGACAATTTCAACGTTTATGTCCTACTTGTCTACAAAGTTCACATTTACTTTGAGTACTTGGTTCTCACCAATCCATCTCATTTTGTGTACGTGTCAACATGGGCCTACCTTTCTCTTGCGTCCTATTTAGATCAGGGTGCATTATTGGAAAGTTAAGTACTTCCCAAAAATGTTCATGAGGAAGATATGCGATATGCGATAATAATGTTCAATGAATTACGAACTATCGATAGAAGCATGTGTGCATACCACTAACAGATGGGAACGTGAGATGAACTCTCTATTGGCAAGCTTCGTTAGACTTCTTGCATTTTATAACCCAAAGGTTTAGCAATGACTCTACTGTTGGATCGAGTTGATAATTTAAAACTTTGAACCACGAACGGTTCGTTGGTGGAATATAAAAAAATTTCTAAAACCAATTTAATCATATTAAATATTAAAATCATACTTACAATTATGCATATTTAGTTAAACATATTCAATAGAGGTATAAATGATTTGTACATTTCTTGTATCAGAGATTTTCTATCTTGGTGGAATCTAATTGATTATCACATTTTCTTCGTTCTTAGTAGAACTCTAATCAGTTTTCACACCAATAACCACTCGTAGGATTCAAAAGTAAATCTTAATCGGATGTTGATCAGGAATTGAGTGTGGACTCTCAAAACAACTGGAGAAGAAAAATCAGATTTTTCCTTCTCCTCCGTGCATTTCAACGGCAACTAGGAGGGAGGGAAACTGTGTTTTCTCTGCTCTGTGTAATCACACATTCTGATATTTACTATTTTCAAAAATTGCATATCTCCCTAGAGTCGATGTTGTATCCAAATTCATCAATCCAAATTGATAAATTAAATTGAATTCCATGAATTAATTAATTAATTAATTTCATTTATTAATTATCCAATAATTAGAAAAATAACCAATTAATTAATTTGAACATTAATTACTTGATCTTCACTAATTAAGTGACAACATCCATCATATATAGGTTCGGAAAATATGCCTTAGTCCAAAACATGGTTTTGGTCCAACTGATGTTGTTTTTCATTGCTATCTTTATGAGCTACTCCTTAAACCGAATGGACCCACATTAATAAAGCTATAGGACTCAAATACTCGGTAAATTTATCTTCATAAATTCTCGACCTATTTAATCCTAACATCGTACGACTCCATTATAAGTCTGATGTTGAATCAACTCTCGATTCATGTACGCTACATTTTTTGTTAGTGTAAATTAACTCTTTTATTTCACGGTTCACAAAATATTTTAACATATTACCCTTCGTGAATATCAGTAACAAGAGAGGGATTAAAATTACCATTTTACCTCTCTAGTTATTATTTTCTTAATTCTTTTATTGATTGTGAATAAGAAAGACATAACAGTGAATTGTCTTGTACGGTTCACCATGTCTCATACAATGATTCATTTCATCAAATATTTGGCCAAGTTAATTTTTTTACACACCCGTCAATAAAGTATAAAGTGATATTGTTGCATTTGTAATCTCGCCCCAAATTTTCATATATGTGAATCACGCAACTTCAATATAGTTGAATCATGATCCCAACAGTCGAGGTATTGTCTGGCAATTCGAACTCACTCCTTTGACGTATCAATGATTCTAACTAACTAAGTCAAGTTTCGTATTCACCTCGGAATTATAAAAACACCCTTGTAGGTGTAATAGTTAGATTTAGCGCTAGATAAAAGGCTTTGCTCTAAACTAATTTGTTATTGGTTTATTCAACATGTCTAAGCAACCGTTAGAGTCTTCACTCCTATTCCCCAAGACCAGAATTATTTGGTTCAACCTAAAAATCATAATTAGATTCAATTGCTCAGTCAATCCTAAAACTGTGAATAACATTCTGAATTATTTCAGAAGAATTTGTTTAGAAAACCCTTATGTCTTTACTCTTCTTGCGCTGAAAATAGTTTCATGACTTGAGTAAATTATAAACACGTTTTAGTTAATAGAAAAAACTTCCATTCATTCATTAAATTCAGTAATACAAAATGTCAGAGAAATAACTAAATAATCATAAATAATTATAACACCCTACTTTATGGACATAATTCTAACAATCTCCCACTTAGACTAAAGTATGCGTGCACAATCTCATATCGCCATGCCCTCCAGATGGCCATCAAAGACTTTACTGCTTAAAGTCTTCATGAATGGATCTGCCAGGTTGTTGACCGTCGATATGTGTGTTTTTACAACAACTCCACGTTGAGCAATCTCTCTAATCAGGTGATACTTACGTTCTATGTGTTTGGATCTTTTGTAGCTTCTTGGTTCCTTCAAATCCACTACAACCCCACTGTTATTGGAATAAAGTGTCATGGGCTTGTCAGCTTCTAGAACAACTTCTAGAGTCTTCAAGAATTTTCTAAGCCATACAGCCTCCTTTGCAACTTCAAAAGATGTCACATACTCAACTTCTATGGTAGAATCAGCAATGTAAGATTGCTTGATATTTCTCCATACAACTACTCCACCGTTGAAGATGAACAATGATCCTGAAGTGAACCTCCTAGAATCCTTATTTTCTTAGAAATCGGAATCAGTATACCCCGTCATATTTAAGTCAGTATCTGAAGGCACGTAGTTCCTTGTTCTCCTAAGATACTTAAGGATATGCTTGATGGCATTCCAATGCTCGAGTTCAGGATTAGATTGGAAACGAGTCACCACGCCGACCGCATAGAAAATGTCTGGCCTAGTGCAATGCATCATATAAATGAGACTTCCTACAGCTGAGGCATAGGAAATCTTTCTCATGTCTTTCTCTTCTTGAGGAGTCTTTAGAGGGTGCTCTTTGGAGAGGCTGACTTCATGCCTGATAGGAAGATATCGCTTCTTGGAGTCTTACATACTGAAGCGATCCATCACCTTATCCATATAAGATGCTTGAGACAGTACCAATTGTTTGTTCTTCAGATCCCAAAAGATTTGAATATCTAAGACAAAGGCATCTTCTCAAAGATCTTTCATATCAAATTGATTTACAAGCTAAATCTTGACATCAAATAATTTTCCCACATGCAAAACCAGAAAAATCACCTTTCATTCGTGTATCAGCTTATACACACAGGGCTCATTCACTAACTACTCAAAACTGAAGTTGTTGATAGTTTCATTGAATCTGATATTCCACTATCAGAACGCTTGCTATGTCCATAAATGGACTCAACAGTTCTTCCCTCTTGGCCTTTCTACATGAACCATGTCTGTTTGAGCAATATAAAAATGTGTTCTTCAAGATTGCCGTTCAGAAAAGCAGTCTTGACATCCATTTGCTAGATTTCATAATCGAGGGCAGCAGCAATGAACAAAAGGATTCAGATGGATTAAAGCATGGCCAATGGTGAGAAGGTATCTTCAAAGTCAATACCTCTATTTTGGGTATAGCACTTGGCTACTAGTCTAGCTTTGAATGTCTCCACATTCACATCTGGATCCTTTTTTCTTATGAATTCATTTACACCTTACGGGTTTTATCCCTTCAGGAGGATCTATAAGAATCCAAACTTCATTCAAGTACATCGATTGTATCTCAGCGTTCATGGCTTCTTACCATAGGTTTGCTTCAAGACCAGCCATGGCCTACGGGTAGGAGACATGTTCATCATGCTCTTTATCGAAAATTACTATTAAGGTATCTCCGTAAGACATGTACCTGTCAGGTTATCTCACAACCCTCCCACTATGTCGAGGCTCTATAGGCTCTGACTCCTGTTGAGGTTCTTTCATTATTGAATCAGAAACCGTTTAGAGAATCCTGTCCTCCCACTCAATAATTTATCTAGCACAAGAATGCTTCTCGAATTCACACTTCTTGTATAGTCTTCTTCAAGAAAACGTGCATTCTTGCTTACATATATTTTCTTATCGGTTGGATTATAAAAGATGTATCCCTTCGATTTCAGAACATGTGCTGGGCATCCTCATATTCTAAGTTGGTTTATAGACGACTTTAGTCCATTCTATCTTTCATATGGCGTACCAGGCACCATCTTTGATGGAACTTGGTTCAGAATGTATGATGTTGTTTCCAAGGCATATCCCTAGAATGAATCTAGGGGGATGGGTAACTCATCATGGATCTAATCATATCCAATAGAGTTTGATTCCTTCTCTCTGACACATCATTCTGTTCTAGGGTGTCAGGGGTCGTAAGTTGATAAAGAATATCTTCTTTCTTAAGAAAATCTCTGAACACTCCTAGCAAGTACTCTCCACCACGATCAGATCGTAGCATTTTGATTTGTTTATCTAATTTCTCTTCGGCCATAACCTTATACTCTTTGAACTTTTTAAAGGTTTCAGACTTGTGGTGCATTAGATAAACATGTTCGAAATGTGAGTAGTCATTAGTGAATGTTACAAAGTATCCATAACCTCCTCTTGCTTGGATATTCAATGGCCCACATACATCACTATGTAAGAGTTGAGGCATGTCCAAAATGTGGTGCATTAGATAAACATGTCCAAAATGTGACTCTTTCACCTTTCCTTGAAATGAGTCTCTTGATCATTTTTCCTTCAATACAGGATTCACATGTGGGTAGTGATCTCACACTTAAAATTTGCAATGGACCATCTCTTGCAAGTCTTTTAATCATATCCATGCTGATGTGGTTAAGACGTAAGTGCGACAAATAGGTCAGATAAATTGAGTCAGACTTTAACATTTTACTATCCCTTTGTAAATTAGTATTTACTTCAGTGTCACATATCATTGGAACTATTGATTTTACGTAAAACAGTTTATTTATCAAACGTGTAGTAGTAATTAAACAATCATGTCTAAAAATACTAATATCTTTATCAATGAAATTCAAACTGAATCCTTACTCAATTAAACTAGCTATTGAAATAAGCTTTTTCCAAAAAACCGAGCTATGATAAACATCACGTAAAACCATAAAATTGTTATCGAATGACAATTTAATAGTTTCAACAGATACGACCGATATTGTGCTCCATTTTCCCAACAGAAACTGAAAGCGCCGTGGTCAAGCCTTCTGATTTCCATGAACCCCTGCAGGGAACAACAGATTTGGTTAGTGGCTGTAGAATCTGCAATCCACGAAAAAGTAGAGTCAGCCACATAACAGGCGTTAATAATAATATACCCTTAGATCTCAACTCCTTGAGATAGTTTGGGCAGTTGCGTTTCCAATGACCAGTAACTCCATAATGATGACACTTGTCTTTTGACTTGTCCACTTTTACAGTGTCATTACCTTTCATAGCTTTCGAGTTCTTCTTCTTTACCTTTTTCAGACCTCTCTTGTGTTTCTTTTTTGTGTCAAGGTAGAAGGCTTGCTTTTAGTAAAGTTTACATCTCCAATTTTCCTTTTGCCCTTCAAAAACAAGGTTTCAGGAGTGAGTGCCTCAACTTATTAATCGAACAATTAAGTTTGAAATTTTAAAAAATGTCAGGCAGAGTCTCAATGATCATATCAACTAATGTCTCGCCATCTATATCAACACCTATGATCTCTATCTCATTCAGATAACTAATAATTATCATCATATGTTCTCTGATAGGAGTTCCAGGTTTCATCCTGCATTTCATGAAGTTTCGCACAGTAGCCTGTTGGGCTTGACGACCCTGATCTTCAAACATTTCAGTGATGTTCAACATCATATCAACGATAATTTCCATGTTTTGATGTTGTTGTTACAACACATTGCTAACAAAAGCCAAGATATAACACTTGGCGATCTCATCAGAATGCAGCCAAGAAGCATAAGCATCATTTTCCTTTTGAGTTGATTCAACAATAGGCTCAAGGAGACAAGTGGTGGTGAGCACGATTTTGTGCTTTTCTACCATCAGAACGATATCAAGATTACATTTTTCATCCACGTCATTTTCACCAGTAAGTTTGTTCGCGTTTAAGATAGTTGAAAGTGTGGATAGTGACATGATGCATGATGCAAATATGTAAATATTTTAAAATCCAATAAAAAATATTTCTTTCATGATGTTACGATCAACAACAATAATTTGTCTTATCTAAGGACAACGTTCAAGCTATATCTTATCGCATCGAGACTCATCTCGTTTGGTTAACGCTTCTCAAGACGTCACTACATCTAGCTTACATCTAGCTTAACCAATCACTAATGATTTTGGTCACCTTAGCCTCATTGACTAGCCCCTATGAAGGATTTCAATTTGCTTCAGTCTACGTGTTTAACCAATGGATCGGCTTTAAAGGTTGCCATAAAATAACAGTTTGTCTAGGAACGGTCCAGCCTCACCACTTCCTTTACAAGCTTTAGATTTTTAAGCAACGCGATGACTCAAAGCGATACAAATCCCAAATTTCTTCCACTGACGAGAGGACCACTAGAGCAACTCTAAACTATTCCTCATGCCACAATCAAGTACACATTGAGGACCTTAGGATCGTTTCAACATAAACAACCCTCCCACTTAGTTTTTGAAAAAATTGATTTTTCGTTGTTTTTTCAAAAATTATAACTCTTTATTAGTTTGGAAAAACAAGTTTCAAAATTTATGAACTTTTATAAAATTTAAATCCCAATTTAAAATTATAACTTTTATAAAATTCGCATTGTATTTAAATTATAATTCATTATAAATTAAAATTACAATGATGCATGTACATGCTACATGGCATTTTGATATTGGCATATCTCTATTTCTATATGGCATGTTATATGATGATGCGAGATTAATTATAAATCATCAATTCAAAACTAACCTCCCTATTGGCTCATTTTCAATTACAAACCATAAAAAGAATAATAAATAAATTACAATAATTTAAATACTGATCTTCATGACGTCTGTAATTGTCTCTTTGTCTTTCAGGAAGTCCCACCAATTTTGTAATTATTTACAACAGTGCAGTCACATTTTCAAATTTTGATCAAAACTCTTTAATCAAGAAAAAATATTTTCCTAGTTAGATAATCTCATTAAATATCTTTTTTAAAATTCAAGAGATAGAAAAATAAAATTGATAATTATCTTTTGAATTTTAATTATCTTTTATCCGTTTATACTCAATACTCAAAATTCAAAATTTAAAAGATAAAATAAGGGTTTTTGCGAAACATCACAGAGCTTCCTAAACTTTAATTGTTATCCCCTAAAGTTTCGTAAACCCTAGTCACCAAGCAGGGTCACAACGGTAAGCGGTGGGGCAGGAGGCGGCGTGGCACAGCTACAGGCAGCGGCAGCGACAGTGGTGACCAACGATGGCGGCGGCGACGACGTCTGACAATGGCAGCAGCGATGATAACATTGGCGGCAACAGTGACTTCCGAGGCGGCGACGAATTACACGAAATTTAAAAAAAAAATACAAATTTTACAAGAAAATAAATTACATCAAATCATATACCTCAATTTCGCGTACATCAATTCAAAAATTGAAAAACAAAAGCCTAGAGCCAATAGATTGAGATTCATTCATAAAACACATTCAAAACTATTTTGAATCTACCATAAAAAATAATATGTCAATATCACAACATGCAATGATACATATGTCAATAAAGCTTTGATACCAATTGTTGGATCGAGTTTTAAAATCTAAAGAATCATTAGACTACGAACGGTTCATGGGCGGAATATCAATTTTTTTCTAAAACCAATTTAATCATACTAAATATTAAAATCATATTTACGATTATATATACTTAGTTAAACGTATTCAATAGAGGTAAAAACGATTTATACATTTCTTGTATCAGAGATTTTGTCTTGGTGGAATCCAATTGATTATTTAGTGTTCTTCTTTTTTCGTAGAACTCGAATCAGTTTTCACACTGACAACCACTCGTAAGACTCAGAAGTATATACCAACCGAATGTTGATCAAGAATTGAGTGTGAGCTCTCAAAATAACAAGAGAAGAAAAATCAGACTTTTTCTTCTCATGTGTGTATTTCGGTGGCAACTAGGAGAGAGAGAAACTGTGTTTTCTCTGTTCTATTTAATCACGCACTATGTTAGTGTTAGGGATGCAACCTTATTGTCATCCTTTATATAATAATTACAAAATTTACACATATATCTATATATGTTAAATTACCAAAAATTCACCCTCTAATATTTTCTATTGCCGAAGATTGCATATCTCCCTAGAAACAATGTTGTATCAAAATTCACCAATCCAAATTGATAAATTAAATTTATCTCCATCAATTAATTAATTAATTTTTTTTATTTATTAATTATCCAATAATTAGAAAATAACTAATTAATTGATTTGAACATTAATTACTTGATTTTCACTAATTAAGTGACAACACCCATCGCGTATGGATTCGGGAAATATATCTTGGCCCAAAACACGTTTTTTTGTCCATTTGTTATTGTTTCTCATTCATGTCCTTATGAGCTACTTCTGAGACCGAATGAGCTCACATGAATAAAGCTATAGGACTCAATTACTCACTGTATTTATCTTCATAAATGCTCGACCTATTTAATCCTGACATCGTACGACTCCATTGCAGGTTCGATGTCGAATCAACTCTCGATTCAGGCATGCTACATTTTTTGTTGGTGCAAATAAACTCTTTTATTTCACGGTCCACGAAATATCTTGACATATTACCCTTCGGGAATATCAGTAACAAGAGTGAGATGTAAATTTATCGTTTTACCCCTCTAGTTATTATTTTCTTAACTCATTTATTGACTGTGAATAAGAAAGATATAACCGTGAATTGTCTCGTACAGTTCACCATGTTTTATTCATTGATTCATTTCATCAAATACTTGGTTGGCCAAGTTAATTTATTCACACTCATCAATAAAGCATAAGGTAATATTGTTGCATTTGTATCTCGCCACGAACTTTCATATCTGTGAATCACGCAATTCCAACATAGTTGAATCACAATCCCAACCGTCGATGTATTGTCCAACAATTCAAACTCACTCCTTTAGCGATCAAAGATTCTAACTATGTCAAGTTTCATATTCACCTAATGATTAAAATAATTATGAAAATACTCTTATAGATGTAACAATTAGATTTAGAGCTAGATAAATGACTTTGCTCTACACTAATTTGTTACTGATTTATTCAACATGTCTAGGACAACCTTTAGAGTCTCCACTCCCAACCTCAAGACCGACATCATTTGGTTCAACATAACAGTCGTAATCAGACTCGATTGCCCAGTCGATCCTAAGACTGCGAATAACATTCTGAACTATTTCAGAAGAGTTTATCTAGAAGACTCATCTATCTTTACTCTTCTTAATCGACAATAGTTCCAAGACTTGAGTAAATTATAAATACACTTTAATTAATAGAAAAAAATTTCATCCATTCATTAATAATACAAAATGTTAGAGAAATAACTAAATAATCATAAATAGTTATTACACTCTACTTTATGGATATAATTCCAACATCTACCACAGTAAAATGTTGATGTCTGAATATCAAGTATTTTTTCAAAGCATACTCTCAAAACGTAAACTTTTGTATAATTCATCTGTTTCATTCTATATCCATGCACGTTGGATGGGTATCTGATCTAGCTTTGCATTTACGGCATCCCAGTCCAAGTGAGCAAGGAGAGTTGAAATGGGTTTATGCTCGAGTATTTCAATTGAAGGGTTCACAAAATCATCATCCTCTTCAGCCTGCGATTTTAAGTGGGACTTTAGTGAAATCGTTTTTGCAAAAGACAATTTCACTCAAGCTTATAGTCTTTGCAAAGGATAAGCTTATCATCCTCTTCAGACGATCATGATGTTATGATCCTTTCAATTAAAATACTCAAGCATGAACCCTCTTCACATTTCCTTACTCACTTAGACTGGGATGTCGTAAATGCAAAGCTAGATAAGATATCCATCTAACATACCCGGATATGGAATGAAACAGATGAATTACACAACGGTTTACATTTTGAGAGTAAGTCGGACCTTAAGTATGCTTTCAAAATATATTCGATATCCAGACATCAACATTTTGGTGTGGTAGAGTCATTGCCAAACCTTTAGGTTATAAAATGAAAGAAGTCTGACGAAGGTTGCCAATGAAGAGTTCGTCCCATGTTCCCATCTGTTAACAGTATGCGCACATGCTCGTATCGATAGTTTACATTCATTGAACATTATTACCGCATATGAATGCTTGTCGAGTGTTATAAGCCACAGTTCAAGCCTCTTCCACATTAACATTTTTAAGAAGTACCTAACTTTCCATTAGTGCACCCTAATCCAAGTAGGATGCGAGATAAAGGTATACCCAGGTCGACACGTATGCTAAATGAGACAGATTAGCGAGAACCAAGTACTCGGAGTAAATGTGGACTTTGTAGACAAGAAGGACATAACCGTCAAAATTGTCCTTCTCGTAATGGAGGACAATCTTCGAATGCCTTAAAGTCTTCAATTATTTGTATTTAATCTTGATGTAATTCATTAATGTTTTTTTTCATGATGTATTCAATTCAGGACTTTTTATTTCATTTTGATGTAATATATGTACTATTTTAGAAGTAGTATGATGTAATATTTGAATTATATGCATTTGACCACGACTCTCATTTTCAGGATATTGAGATAATATCATGGAGTCTGGACTACAGGATAACTCAGTATTGTATTTACAGGATCAACATAGATCCCAACGTGTTTGGAACCATGAGGATTCTCTTGCTTTACATTGCCATTGTCATACTACAGTTGTACATCATACCATGACACTACATAAACGTATTATTCCATATTTGATATGTGCTGGATTTTATGGAGTTATGAGGGTTGGGTTTATCGCCCTCGACTGGCACTTGATCACATCTTTTGTTAAGAGATGACGTCTTGAAATACATACATTTTATATAGCACATGGTGAGTCTACAATTACTCTGCAGGATGTGCAAATACAATTAGGACTTTCAGTTGACGGAATGACAATCACAGGTACTGCATATCTAGAGTGGCCAAGAATATGTGAAGATATGTTAAGTTTTCAACCAAACACACATGTTTTACAAGGATCACGTTTAAATGTCATATTTGAGTGCACACTTTCCCCCATTAGGTGATGATGATGACGAGCTTTATTTGCAACGTTATACACGTGCATATATTCTGCAACTTATTTGAGGTACCATTTTTTGTGATAAGTCAAACACTAAGATGCACTTGATGTTCTCACCTTTACTGGAAGATTTTACTAAGGCTGATAAATACAGTTGGGGTAATGCATGTCTTATATGGTTGTATAGGGAAATGTGTAGAGCAAGTCATAAGGATGCTTCTGATATTGCTAGCCCACTAGTATTAATATAATTATGAGCATGAGATTGATTTTCTCATTTGGCACTAGTGAGGTTGCAACGGACGAGACACGATAATGTCGAGGAAGTTGGACTTCCGTTACCATCTCCTCCATTGGATATACGATAAGTCAACTCATTTGATTATTATGTGTATGTTATCACTTAAATGTATGTAACTGTGCATTTTGTCTCGTAGATGAAGAGATGTTTTTAATCTCACAGAGACCTCTACACATGTTCTTGAAGTGTATAGATTTACGTTAGACAGACAAACTCCAGATCAGGTAACTATATGTTTTATATCTATCACATGATTTTTATAGGTTATACGGTAACTTTATAATGATATCATCCATGCACTTCCTAAATATTGCATTATGTACGAAGACATATAATGAATTGTGTCTCCCCTCATTTGCTTTTATATAGTGGATTGATATCGGCCAGATCGTGTTCTAAGATAATTTGATATGATTCGATGTGTGCTCGAACCATGTGATACCGAAAGAATGTTGCATGACATGGACTTGAGGGGGGGACATGAACTACATTGCGGCATCCAACATCAAGCATACATTCAGAGATGGGCCAAGCGTAGACCACACATTGTTGAGGGGGGTGTGGATGAAGATGGATATGACAACTTATACATGTTATGGTATCAGAGATTCACACGACAATACATAACTCAACAGAGAGCGTTATATGACTTACTAGTAACTTTTCAATATTTTATGCAATTAATAGGTTTATGGTTATTTAAAAAGTAACTCATATAGCACTTTTTTATCTATGTAGAGTGCAGACTGACAGCTTGGTGAATATTAAAAACTTGACATTAGATGATGCTAAGTCATCTTGGATAATGCCTCAGATACACAATGTGTGTGAGACAGCAGTACATACAATAAGACAAACAAATGAGGCTCATCAAGCTTATTTGTCTAGAAGAGATGCAATGCACACTTCATCTCAAAGAAGTCAGTAAGAACCACATTTCTCAACAAGAGTCATACACGCCGCCAGTATTTTATACATTTGGAGATGAGTGAGTGAACAACTTAGTTATACTTCTGAATCATTTCATTAATCTCAACGCCGTAGAGGAGGATGAGGTTTAGCTCCTCGAGAAGCAAGTAGAAAAGGTGCCTGAAACTCACCTATTGTGGAGGAAAATAAACATATTGTGGAGGAAGACGCGCCTATTATGGAGGAAGTTCCGTATAAGTAACACAATTGCAAACATATGAAAGACGTCCCAAAAGAAATAGAAGAAGGCCAACGTGTGGAACATGACGAACTTGTTTGATACGTCTTTATTATGTAACAAACATTTTTAGAATAATCATATTAGATTTGTATTGATGTTCTTGATCATATTAGAGTTGTAATGGTCTTTTGAATCATATTTTGCTCTTTATATTTTATGATTTGTTAAAAATGCAAAATGATTATTATTTCTGTTGGGATATAAGATTAGAAAATGTTCTATAAGATGATTTTATGGTTATGCAGGTTCAATTTTATGGTTATACAGGTTTGGATTGGGTGAAGTCTGAAAGGAGGTGAAGGGGTGGTATTAACACCGAAATCATCTTCACAAGAGACGAATTCAGTTGAAAAATGAAACAGTTGAAATCGTCTTGTACAAAGATGATTTCAGTAACAAAGGAAGTCATCTTTCTAAAAGATGACTTTAGCTAAAGTGGAAATCGTATTTGCAAAGACGATTTCCACAGACTGCCCGCTGCTTTTGGTCTCGACGAAATCATCTTTTGCAAAGACGATTTTGTCCAAGTGGAAATCGTCTTTGTAAAAGATGATTTTTATCGTGATCAAAACTTCCGTAGTTTTGGAATTATGTTCAAAACTACCTTAATTTAATTTTTTTTTAAGTAATGTATGTGTGTCAATCCCCCAAGTTTATGCCTTAAGCACTTATTGTCAACAAGTACAAAATCTACATACATTTCCACCCTCTAGGCTCCTACTTTTCCTTCCAGAATGTGTAGTACAAATCCCCAGCCCAAGTTCCGGAAAATATTCTCCCCCCAGCTTCAGATCTACAATTCAAAATGATAATTGTTCATTTCTTTTTTTCACAGTAAGGAAGCAAAACTCTTGCAGATTAGATGTTGATTATTGGAAAATAATTCTCGTCCAACGACATGCATAAGAAATAAAAAACATTAAAAACTTGACACCTCTTGTAGTTTGCTTAATGACAAAAATACGTTTTTAATTTGAAAAATGACAAATATGTTCATTATGTTACAATGTGTTTGTTTATATGTAAAAGAACAAGATATCCTTATAATAGGTCCGACCTAACCATTTTTCTAATCTAAAACATAAAACAACCTGAATTAGGTGTCGGTGAATTCGGGTTTAAATAATAAAAAATTTGATTATAACATTTCTAGAATTGCGAAAAATGAGTGGTACCTAATACAGGTTATTTAAATGACTTTAGTTTAAAATTTAATGGTATTAGACTTTTTGGTCATCTAAACTTAACATGACACGAGATCTGAGTCATTTTTCAAACTAGAAGGGTATCCGTAAAATTAAGCAAACTACGGAGGGTGTAAGAGGAATTTTCTCAATGAGAAATAGCAAGAAAATAACTACTTACCAGCGTTAAAAAACTGGGTGGATACTCATATTCGCAGAAGAGATTATGCTTTTCCTGCTGAACCAAATAAAAGCATCTTCTCAGCAATGACAGCTATCATGGCTTCCTTAGCCGCTGCCATTGCGTGTACTAGATCTTTGCTGGGTTTATTCAAGGAATCCATGTATGCCTTTCGCACCTCAGTATTTACATTGAACTTTCTCACTCCTCGCTCGATACAGCCCTGTTTATCACATTCAATAAGTTAAAACAGAGTTCTTCAAAAAAATAGGCAGTTTAAACAAGTTAATCAGCTTCATGAAGTGTAAACATGCTCTACACTGGACCGAAATCAATCACCGTTAAGTAAATAATGAATATAACTAAGCTAGAAAGCATTAAGAAACATACATTTTGAAAAGGTTTGTCAATTATTAGGTTAGTTTTCTTAATACGTTTTCTGCAAATGATAATCATCGCATTTTAATTAGTCGATTATCAATTCATACATAAATCATTTCTTATCAAGATATAAATACAGTCAATTTTTTCTTTTATCTGTAACTATATTTACTGTATTACACTAAATAGAAAATATCTTCTTTGAAAAGGTTTGTCCAACATCTTATATAGAACATCCAAAAAGTAAGTTGGAAGAGAAAAAGACTACAACGAAATAACAAGACTTCTCAATGATACCAATAAGTAATAACCGTACCTTGACAAGATCCTCAGGCAACCCAGAAGCTCCATGAAGCACCAAAAATACTCCTTTCTTTGAACTCAAAGCATGCAAATCCTTAATTGAGGAACTTTAGAATCAGCAAACCATTAAAATAAATTAAGCAAGTAAGCAAACTCATGCAGAAGAAATAATGACTTTTTGATAAGCATTTGTTTTCTGTTTAGTGTTTGTTTCACGATCTCCACAAATTTTTAGATGCTAAAACGAGCCACAATTATCAGGGAGCCTAAGAATCATGGTCATGGAAATGGAACTCATAACGCATGAGTGCTCTAGAGAGCCATCGTATATTGATACTCTCCTATCCATAATATTATTCCTCTGTATAAATTTCATTTTGATTTAAGAATTATATTATTTTAGAGTAATCACACCAATCTCCCTTTGCATTTAACTTAATTATACTGACACTTTCTCTTGTTTTAATAATTACAAACAACCCCTTTCTATAAGTGACTTAATGTATAAGGTCAAAAGTGCACTTCTACAATTGATGTATCACTCTTTCTTGATCAAACCATTTTAAGTTTCAGCTAAAAAAAAAAGAAAAAAATGTTTGTCATATTCTCAAACATTTAGTTGAAAAGCCGAGTCTCATCACTACTTAAAACCTAGGTGTTAAATAGAGAGGTACTAGAGTCTTATAACTAACATAGAATAGGCAAGTCTAAGCGATGTGGGACAACATTCTAACACACCCTCCTAGACCACAACACGGTAGCCGAACTAAACAGCATACTAAACATTCTGGACTAAATGGACAAAGAACCGAACTAAAGCGGCACAAACAAAGGCCCGACCAAGCTCTGATACCAAGTTGAAAAGTCCAGTCCGATCACTCCTTGAAACCTAATTGTTAAGGAGAGAGGTACTAGAGCCATATAACTAG
The DNA here is from genome assembly GCA_003255025.1 of Datisca glomerata. Taxonomy (NCBI): domain Eukaryota; kingdom Viridiplantae; phylum Streptophyta; class Magnoliopsida; order Cucurbitales; family Datiscaceae; genus Datisca; species Datisca glomerata. Next base: position 977,070 of record QANY01013209.1, on the reverse strand, counting down.
CATAGAATGGGCAAGTCTAAGCGATGTGAGCCAACATTCCAACACATTTGACATACAGAAGTTATAATCGATAAGCAGATAAAATTGTGAATGTGTCAAAGGATAATGATCTCTCAGTATGAAATTGTTACTAAAAAGGGCAAGGCAGGTGGGAAGAAAATTGTACCATGGAGTAATGTGATGGCAATATGATAAAACTAGAGTGTCTATGTAGGTTTTGAAACTAGAGGAGATGTCCGTATAAGAAAGCAAACTACACGGGATGTTGGTGCAATTTACCGAAAACATATGTGAGCAGAAATATTTTGGTCCATCATATTAACTTTTGTGCATGTCAAAAATGAGTTTTGACATAAGTAAATATTCAAGAAGCAGGTCATTCTAACTCTAGGGAAATGATTCCGCATAAGCAGATGGTGAAGAACAGTATATCATTACTGTATTATTTTTGCTAGCTAGATTGAAAGACCCATGCACTAATATGCAAAGCCTGGGAGTATGAGATCCTCTAGAGTGTCAAAATCAAGTAATATGAAGAATAACTATCTACAAATTTCATAATTACAACGGTCATACCATTGAACAAGAGATTTGGCATGAAATAGAGAGGTAAGAAAAGAAACACTAAACCTTGAGTAAATCAAGTCTGAGATTTGGGCCACTGGCAGGATATTTTCCATGGACATTTCCAATACATACTGCCAAAGCATCTATTCCAGTCTCGTCAATGAACTCTTCAGCCTGAAAGATTCATGCCAAAAATGATTTTATCCAGCCAGGCGATAGAGTGAGCCACTTTAATTACTGGGAAAGAAAGGTAACCTGATTAATATCAGTCAGCCTGGCTTCATAATCTTCAACAGTCAAATCATCTTCTGTTCCTGACAATCTCCCAAGTTCAGCTTCTACCAGCATGCCGTTTGAGTGAGCCAAGGATGATATGAACTTTGTGTAGGAAACATTGTCTTTAAAGGAAAGATGTGAACCATCTACCATCACTGAATTAAATCCCTGGAAGGAGAGGAATCCGAAAGTCAAATAGATATTCAGACTGTGAAACTGCAAGTTGATTAAATAGATTCTCAATCCTAAATCAGTGGATGGGACTGAAGGTTGATCATGCTGATGGGAACCTTCCAACTTACCAACTCTAGAGCTTCCAATAGTTCTTGCTTTGAAGTTCCATGATCGAAGTGCACAGTTATAGGGACCTACCAATATAAATCAATGAACTCTTATACTTTGACATAATGGCAACAAAATCACATATTTCATTTCCAGTCATTCATTTAATGAAAGATAATGTCCAACAATCATTATTGTAGAGAAAAAACCTTGAGTTGAACAACATATGATACTTGATATGACCGACACATTCCACTAAATTCTTTACCCTTTTTCTTGTATTTTTTTCCTCTCATTCTTCGGATGATGATTAATGGAAAAAATTGTTATTAAAAGGTGAAGATATTTCTTAATACCATCAATACTTGCTGAACACTGATAATATCAAGTTACTAAGACCTACCACATTAATTTAAAAGACAAGCAGTGCATGCACCATGTTAAGATTTGTATGTAGACAAGCCACAGTTCTACTTACTGAGGCTTCTAAAGAGATATGTAAGCACAGTGCAAGCATATACACACCTAACTAGCCTTCAGAATTTCAATTCAAACAATTGTCTGTTGCTAAACGTTCAACTCTCTAGCTTTTTTTGTAATAAGAAATTCTAAAGCATATTGTGCCGTTTGAAATCCTAGGAAAAACATGACCCTCAAGCCACTTGGTGCTTGTCACAATAAAACTAGATTACTTTTATCCTCCATTCTTTTACAGTGAGCCGATCATAAGTCCTAATTGAATGCCAATCAAAATTGTGTGCTTGTCATGTCATAACCATGTAAGAAACACAAGACAAAAACAACACAAACTAAAGAATAAAGATGTCTTGCTACTTATTTTCTGGTTTTATGTTTCCTTCTTATTAACATGTATGGGCTTACACTGGCTCGTTCAGCTGCAGAGATACAACATGCAACCAAGGGAAACCCTCCTTGCTTTAGCCCACCTGGATGGATCTGGAAAAATTACAGAAATGAGCCAAATTTAATTTTAGCTGCTAGAATTATTTGATCAAAACAAAGATTCTGATACAGAATGCACTATTAACAGTTAAAAATGCAAATTCTGATGCTTAGTGACAGCACCAATTATGATTTGCCTAAAACAGTAGAGATAATTAGAACCTTACGTGCAACAATCTCAAAACCAATATTGCAATTTCTATTACCATCAAGCTTTAAATGCAAAACTCATAGGTCATAACTGAGCAAAACAGTGAGATATAATCACACTAGATGTTTAGGATAAGCGTTCGTCGTCTCATATACAATTGTCTCACTTCCAACCCTCCTAACCTGTAATATTGCAGGACTTTGTTCTTTTTCTGCTGCAGTAACAACTGCCTCGGCTCCTTCCAAATTATAGACATTGAATGCTCCAACTGCATATCCACCTTTTTCTGCTCTCTATATGCAAAAAATACTTTCAGTACAAGAGAAAGAAATAGGATATAATTGTCAACTTAGTGAGGCTTACAAGAAGAATCTCTTTCGTAGAGAAAAGTCTGGCTGGACGAGACCAAGAACTGACAACATCTGCTAGTGCTTTACTATCACCAACATTTCCTATGAAAGACAAGTAAAAATTGGTCAATTTTTTCAGACTAAAAGTTGTCAATTTATTGACATATTATTTGCTAAAGTTCTCTAAATATTATGTAAAAAAATAGATAATTCAATCTCACCAGGGAAAACAATGTATGGGACTCCTGGATGTCTACTTTCAGGACCTAGCTGCCACAAGGGAACACCAGCGAGGGCTTGTCCAACTATTTTTGCACATTTTGCTTCAAGCGCTTTTGTAGCAAGGTCTGATGAAGTGATTCCACCCTATAACAAACATTATTGTTAGTAGTATAACTGTATTCAGTGAATACAGTTCAAGATGTAGGACCTCATCATTTTAAAAAATGCTCCAGCTGAACCATAGAAATCAATTATTAGCAAAACTTCATGATGCTATAAAATTTTATTCACGTGTATGAATACATAAAAGGTGGAAAATTTCAGCTGACTTAGATTTTTTTTCCCTTGGGATGAGAAAAAAACTCAAAGAACCCGAACAAACTTTATAAGGTTTTCCTACCAACTGAGGTACTGAATAGTTTTTTTTCCCTGAAACAACACATATGAACCATTTGCCATGCACAAGGAAGAAATGGAGAAATTGATGCCAAAACGTTAGTCATTTGGAACCTTCGCTAGGATGTAACGAGGTTTCGTAGTTATCCGCCTAACTATTTCCACCAGTCCAGAGCTAACTCTGTAGTTGATCTCCAAACTCTCTGAGGGACCTGACAGTGGAAAGTAAATACCACATAAGTAAATAGGAAAGTCGAAACAATGGCACGTTTTTCTGTACATGATTTTAGCTGTGCTAGACATTGGAGAGGATATTCTTGAAGAGATGGTAGCTTCACATAATAAAATTAATCACTATTAAACTGAGAATAAAATGGAAAAGAGACTAACTTTTTCCAGTGATGAGCTCTCGACTGGTCATAATTAGAATGTCTTTCTGAATACTAAGAAGAACATCTGCCATCTCAGCCACTCCACCAATTTCCTCTTCCCTCACTTCCACAGAACTCATGGCAAGTTTAGCAACAGAAACCTAATGACAGAGAAGTATGAATAGAGTCTTATTAATATGATTTATAACATTTATACATGTAGATGTACAAAATAAATTGATCAGTAACACTATCTCAATTGTTTAGGAGAAGTTTCAAAAGTAACATCCAGATCTACAATAGGAAGAATTAGGGCAGGAGTCACCTCAATGCTTCTTAAAAATGAGCTACATTGCAACTTAAGCTCTTCAACCTGTGAATTGAAAGTACATATCATAAGAAGATATTAACTTACTGATATTTGATAGACAACAGATTTTCAAGATTCAGCATGTCAACCTGTTTTGTTGTTTTCGGAACATATGAACCCACAACTATAAGACCACCATTCCTTTCTTTTTCAATTCCAACGTCCTTTGGCAAAAGTGGAGCTTTTGGGATAATTCCTATTCTTGCAGAAACAAAGCTAGCAGCGGTACGGCACAAGAAACGTTTTCCCATTAATTCTGCCTGTCAAGTTTATAAGTAGAACTTCCAATGAATCCTAAGAACAGCATGGCAAAAAATTTGGGTGGGGGTCCAATATGAAAAAGAAGTATAAGATCAGCAAGACAATTTACCTTGATCATTCCAGCTGCAAAGACGGCCATGTCTCTTTCACTAGCTGCGTTAACTATGCATACAACCCCCTGATTTATGCCAAAAGAAACAGAACCATGTAAGTAGTCATTTTAAAAGGAAAAATAAAGGTGCTACTATGAAAAGCTTCAGAGAGAGAATTAGAATATCGAGATAGGAAGTTACAGAAATTATGATGATTTAAAAATGTCTTATTTATTTGAATATGTACATTGGGAATGAATAACAAATGCCTATTCAAAGTTCATCAGTATCTACAAATCGTATCCTAAAACCCATCTTTCAGAATGGAAAATTTGCTTCAAAAGAGAAGTTGCATGTTATGTTTCTCCCTGGTGAATGTGCAAGAAAGATCTGGAAAGTTTTGACCATTCATTCTTGCTTTAACATTTTTTACTTCATCATATTGTCGTAAAAAAAATAACATATTTTTTGGTGCCTCACTTTTATCTTTTTATGCCTGGCCTTTTCTGGAACTATTTAACAAGTCAAAATTAGTGCTTTGGAGGTCAGGAGGTGCCCTATTATGACTATGTTTTGGGTTGTGTGGTTGTAGCTCAACAGGAGGAATTTTGATTTATATTTATTTGGACAAAGTGGCTTTTCTTTCTTGGGGTTCAAATTTTTGTAAGAGTATTATGTCGTATCTTATTATTATTTGATCCGTTTCATTATTATATGTTTGCTCTTTCTTTCTTTCTTTTCCTCGCTTTACTAATACTCCTTTGTTTAAAGACTATATTAATCCTCCTTGAAAGTAAGATAGGGTATTAAAGATAGAAATTCCACATCGGACATTTTAATTTTCAACATGAACTGTAGTATCTACTTGAGCCTCTCTGCCCAGCAGCTTAAACTTGGGGTTGGCTGATCATTTACTAATAAGAATTTTAAAGGTATAAAGTCAAATGGCATACGTTTCATTCACTTGTTTTCTCTCTTTTTTATATCGCCCTTCTTTCTAAATAAAACATGGGAAGATCACCTTTTTTATCACTATTTATTTCCTTATGATTACTATTTCTTTCCTTTTCTCCCCTAGGATGTGATATTCCTGTTTGAGAAGGAGCAAACATTAATCAGAAAAGAATAGCAAAAAGTTGAGATTAATATATCTATGCAAGAACTTAACTTATGTTAAAGGAAATAACAAAACAGGTATTTGTATGTATCCAACAATGTCCAAACTCCTGTATTTGATGGGAATCCATTCTTCACATGTCATTCAAGCCAACACGACTTTTTGATAAGTTTCATTTTCACATTTTGAACTTGAGGAACTGTTTACTTAAGAAGTGCACTACCAAGCCATTGTGGCAAGTAAGTATCATTAAAAATTGTTGATTTTATCTTCTTATCACCAATAAAATTGGAAAAAGTCAGCTTAACATTTTTGTGAAAGTATTTGTGTGGAAAAATGTGTCTGCTATACCTTCTGTAAATTGCACAAGTGCTCGCAAACAGCATCTGGACCGCCTTTTCTTAAAAGTTGAATAGAAATGGAGGCAACGCTGCTGGCTTGTACACGGCCGGATGTTTTCTCCTCTACCCACTATTATCAAGGAGAAGAAATTTACAGAGTTACAATTAATCCTGGTACCCTTGATAGTATTGTATTACCAACAGCTATAAATTGCATGCAGATAATACAAGCATTATACCTCACGGAGATTTGAAGATTTGTAGCCAAATGCAGCGTCTTTAGCAAACTCTGTCTCTCCAGCAGGGACAAGCCTACATTCATAATGATTTATTAGAGTATTAAACTCCAGCTTCAAGTCACGACTAATTATAATCTGCCACAAATAAGCCCATTACTTATCAGAATCTGCGACATAATGTATATCTTCAATTGTATAGCGGCCTCCTTGAAGGAAAAAGGGGCAAATGATCCATGCATCCATCTCCCCCAAAACTGAAACAGCTGCATCTGCTTCCTAAGTAAATCAACTCGACTCAGGTCATGACACAGCATAAAAGCATTCAATCTGAAACAACATTAGTTAAGAAGAAAATTACAACTGAAGTCATTATCCATACCTCTGGAAAATGACCTCGTAGAGTTGAATCTCCTCTTAAAACAATTGTGTAATCAGTGTTTTCGACAGATTCAGATGCAATCCGCACATTTTTACAGATTTCTTCTATTAATGCACTAGCCTGTTAAGGTTAATATTATGCTCAGAATAAGACTCTAATAGAAGTATATCACAAAGAAATACTACTCGCTGTATAAGCATCACCTGACAAGGAATCCTTTACTCTTCAAAAGGGATAAGAACATCAGGGTTTTTTTTCTTAATAAAAAAAGAGATATTACCTTCTCTGAAGTCAATGACCTGGAGTTGGTCAATATGAAAAAGCATTTGGGATATTTACGGAACTGTTGAACAAGTGACTCCACAGTCCTACAAAAATGGTCCAGAATTTAAACACAGATTCACCTTCGGAAATATGTTTTCTTTCTCAAGTACGGAGGGTATCTTTACAGGATAAACGATAGTCTTCACCATCTGTTTTGTAAAGCTACACAATAGTGAGGTAGAAAACACTCACCATTCTGTTAATACCTCAATATCATGAACAGTTTGAGTTCCAGTGGGATCATCATCCAACACCACCAACGTCTTTGAATTTTTCCCATTTAGTCTTTGTATATCGCTAATGGGATCTACTGGCCATTCAGATGGAAGAGATTTCAGTACAAATTCCTTCTTAGGACTGGGAGATTTTCCCTCAACTCTAACACCTGTGAGCGTCTCATAAACCTGTAAAAATGAAAACACAGTTAAACCTATTCTGTCTCAGCCAGCCACTTCAGTTAAACCAAGCTGCCAATTGATGTATTCTTTACTATATATATATATGATACAGTAACAAGTACCAAGAAGGGAAAGAAATAATTAACTCCCCTCCATTTTTCATAATGCTGAAAGACCTTAACATATTTCTGACGTTATTCACTGTTAAATCTTCAAAACTTACTCCAATTGCTCCTACATCAACTGATATGGTTCACAGGAAAAAAAATTGCCGCTCTTCCTGATCAATACCATGGAATGTAGCAGACGCCAAGGTCATATAGTCAAATGTACTAATATTCTATTTGCAACAACTCATGGCAGAAACCTCAACAAATTCGTCATCCATTTTCAATATTCTAGAGAATTGATTACCATGTTAATATGAGATATCAATGGATCAATACTAGATTGATAGATATAGAGAAACATCTCGATAAATTTAGGCAACTTAAAAGGTTTCCAAAATATGAAATTTTTCCAAGAACAAATGTAAATGCAAATGTAATTCCAATGAATATGTGACTTTTCATTGTCAAAATCTCTTTTCATGTTTTCAATGACCAAAAGTGCCCCTTAAAATTGAAGTCGGATCTGGCCCAGGCTATATGTCAGAGATTTTAAACTTTAACATGTCACTAGCTTTATAGAAAGGAAAAACAAAAGAGCTTTGCTTCAAATGATTACTGGATCAGTGAAGCTGATTAAACTTTCTTCTCCTTTCCTATCGGTAAATTTGGATTTCTCAAAGAAGTAACTTGCTACTGAAAGACTGTTATGCACTTTATAAATCTAAACATCTGACAAGACTTATCAATACCTTAACTACACCAGCATCATCTTGCCGGCCCCATCCCGCAGCAGAACCTGATAAATAGTTACATCATGTGGTAATGCACATATACAAGCAGATAAAAGTAAGGATTAAAGTACCAAATTGTTTCTTCCATGAGCATGGATAACTTATACACAATGCAAGTTGAACGGCCTAACTTTTGAGGACAAAAGATATGTAGTTACCATAAATAACTATGCTTTAGAGGCATTCTTAGAGAATGGGTGAACACCCTATTTCCCATGTTGGTTTTTAAGAAAAGTTGGGTGAATAGCCTTCATTTTTTGTGTTTATAATTTCCTTTTAGGTTGTATTTGCCCTATCTCGGGGTCTTCCTTTCTAATATAAATCTTACTTAAAAAAAATTACCATGCCTTTAATTAGACTGGTCAATAAATGCATGCGATAAAAGTTAGATTAAAAGAAAGAGCAAATTGTTTCTTCCATGAGCATGGATAACTTATACACCATGCAAGTTATATATCATTAAAACATAATAATCACTCCATGGGTAATTCCAAAGTTATAATACCATGACAAAAGTTGAAATATATTTAAGAGGATTATGCTGTACCTGACAGGAACAGTTGGTGGGCAGTAGTTGAAATATGAAGGGGAACTTTAAGAGATGCACACTCACGAGTAACAATTCCCTGTAGATAATAAGTTTATGATTATGGGAAGCTAATTTTCATATAAACAATTTTTTCCTTAAGATTATTGAAAAGATTTAGTTCAGGCTGACCAAGTCCTTCACGAAAATATCAAGTGCAGAGTATGGTGTATAATCATTGTTCACCATGTGGGGAACACGATTTTCGAACATCCTGCAATAGAAGACAAACACGAAAGCTTGTCCATAATGCTAATTTGAATCATGGATATACAACAGATTGAACTTCTTACCGTGACAAATGAATGATAAAAGTAAATTTGGAAAATATGCAAAAATGATTATGTTGAGAAACATCAAGATTTTCTAAGTCTTTTTAATATATAAATGAAAATCTATGTTTCTTATCAGAAAAAAAAAAACATCAAGATTTTAGACTAGCTACTTGTTAACCATATCTACTATCGGCCCCTCTCAAAGTATGATACTCTCTATCTGATCTCGCCCTTTTCTCCAAAAAAGCTGAGACTTTTCAAAGAAGAAATTTGGGTTGCTCCCCAATTTAACCCAAGCGATCATGCCATTTCATTGGCAAGCTAGCTGGTGGATTTCCAAAATGCCCCTGAATTTATAGAAGCCATAGCTTATAAATGACTGGTTCAAACACTTTCACCACTAGAATGCCAAACCTCCGCTCAAGGGTGGGATAATTTTTTTTCTGATCAGCAAAATTTGGCGGTACTTCCTGAAAACCGTCAAGGACAATACAGCGAGAAAGATTACCAACAGCTAGACTGAAAGCAATCATAATTTCTCTCTAGCCAAACCAAGAAATGCAAAAGGGTAATAAATTCCACAAATTATCCTCAAAAGTGATTCTGACAGCTCTTACTCAGCTAAAGACCATGGATGTATTGCTATGGAACATACTTTTAAGAACAGAGAGCAAAATATGTCCGTCAAATAATTAAAATAATCAACAAATCAACCGGTTAGAACTATCAATTATCAATATGAAACTCTTAGCGTGAATTTGCTATAATCACTGTCACATGCACCAGATCCTTCATTCCCAGATTCAGTTTCACCATACACAATTAAAAGGAAATAATAGAACATTCAAATCATATAAAACATCGGTGTGAGTCAGAAAAATGTTTATACATGGACATGTTTCTTTTGTGGAATGTTAGATAAAAAAACTGATGTAAGGGAAAATTAAGGTTGTTATTCTTTTTTTTTTTTTTTGATAAAATACGATAAGAATCGCGAAAGAGATTAGGGAATACCCGGATCTATCAAATTGACTAAACAATTGTCCTTGAAAATTATTATAGATGTGAACTGGTCTACATATATAATTTAAAAAGAAGAAGACGGTACCAGGATGTTCCCTCACTATTTGTGATAACATCATACAAAATCCTTGTATTAAGACCCAATCGAGCTCCAAATGCCATTGCCTCAGCACCCGATGCTATATGAACTCCAGCAAGCAATTGATTAATCATCTTTACACCACTAGAGAACAGAATATAGGAAATAGCAGCAAAAACAAAACTTTAATCATCAGAAAATGTAGAGCAACTTTTATATGGTAATGGATAAGAAGACTTAATGAGAGCAATTGCATAACTAGTTAATTCTATCTTAGAAATACCTTCCAGCACCACAAACTCCCTCGATAACATAAAGCTTCTCACTTAATGCTGTTTACAGTAGACAGTAAAGTATCAGTCACAAACTTTGTAAAAAATCCACGCAAAGCATGAAAAGAATCTGTAAACCTTATGTGCTTCAGTACCTGAGAGAACTGAACCAGCACTTTTAAGAGCTTCATCTGTCCCCGAGGCCATTATCTGAGAAAGTTAAATAACTTCTTGGTGAATTAATCAACAGAACACACGAGCAGGAAATTGTTGAAAGTGTAATAATTGCACACCGTAAGTGTTCCATTTGATGCCCTCTGAACACCACCAGAAACTGGAGCGTCAACTAATTTCAAATTCTTCCCTTCATCTAAAAAATTTACAAAAGTAAATTCCGTTGATCATATCATGTAAGTGAAGCACTACATTCAGACAACCAAAGAGGAATAGAATTCACATTATACTACACCGAAGTATAAATAACCGTAAGGTTCCGATAGGGAAAAAATTAAGTCTGTGGCTCTCTGTTATTACTGATGCCAAAGACATGGCTAAGTTTTAATTGGGCTCAACAATGTTATTGCAATGAGAATTATTCCCATGTCTATTTTCTTGTTCCCTTTTTTCCTCTGATAAAAAATGTTGAAATTGCAGTAGCCTATTGCAATATGTACAATGCAGAGAGGATAAGAAATCCTCAAAGAAGATCAACGAGAAATGATGGTGTATGAATATACAACGCCTTCCATAGAATGTTAAATGGACAAAGTTTATTATTTCAGGTTTTGAAGGACATGACATGACTGTCTATCGGGAAGAAATTACGAAACACTATGAATAGCTCGCTCATTCGGACCTCGCAGCAAGGAACTATTAAAAGTGTGAACAGACGAAATATCTTTTTAATATGGAAACAAGAATTTTGTTTTAATATTTACTTTTCTGATAAGGTTGCAGAGAATATACTGATTCACTCGGTTTTGTTGGATAATATTGTTTGTCTTCACTTTACTTCTCTAGTATTTAAGGGTATTTTAGTATTTTTAGCTTTCTTGTTTATGTGTATAAATATCCCATGTACTCTCTCTTTCATCAATCTATTTGAGAATAACTCTTTTAGTTTTTCAAGTTGGTATGAGAACCTAAAAAATCTAACCCTAGCCCTAACCCTAGCCCTAACCCTAGGCTGCCACCTAGCTCTACCACAGCCACCAGATAGTTCCGATCACCACCAGACAGCACCGCTGCCTCCAACCGCCACCGTCCCGCCGCCAAAGCTCGTTTTTTCACTCTTTTCAGCTTCGTTTTTCTGAAGTGGTTGGGTTTTGCTAGGCTGTGTGCTGACCAAACCTAGGAATTTCCGTGTTTTTCGGGTTGTTGTGGCTTAGACCACAATTTGGTCACTCGTTTGGTGACTTTTTCATGATATAGAAGGTTGTGTTCAATCTTTCTTCATCTTTCCATCGGATTTTCTTTTTTGTGTTGCTCTCTTGGATTCGTGATGTCTGAATCTTTAGATGCTACTGTTAGTGCTATTGCTAAGCCAGATTTGGCTTATCCCGTGTCCGGTGGAAAAGTTACTAGCGTCCTTTTGAATGGACGAAATTTTGCTGCTTGGTCTCGATCGTTAAGGTTATTTCTTGGTGGATGGGGTAAAAGTCCTTGAAGCCCTAAAAATGATGATGCAAAGGAAGCCCAATGGGATATTGATAACTATTTGATATTGGGATGGATGTTTGGATCTATGGAGTCTTTGGTTTTTAATATGTTTATGTATCATGAGACGGTTGTTGATTTGTGGAGTGCTTTGACTGCAATGTATGCCCATTCGAGGAATGAGGCCCGATATTTTGAGTTATATCAAGAGATTGCTGTCATTTTCTTGGTTGTGCTGTCATTTTCTTGGTTGTGCTGTCATTTTCTTGGTTGACCGCTACTTTTTGCAGGACCGTCGTACGAAGAGGATCTTTTGAAGGGGGTATGAGCGGGATGGACTATACTACTTTGACGATCCACCTCCCCTTCAACCACCAGATCCTATTATTTGTGTTCCTCTTCTGTTATTTTTTATTTTCCTGTTTCCATTTCTTTGAGAGACTTACATTTATAGCATGCTCGTTTGGGACATATCAATTTCCAATATCTTTGTTCGTTATTTCCTTCGTTGATTAGTGCATGTAAACACTTTCAATTTAAATGTGAAATTTGCGAGCTTTCGAAACGTTGTCGTAAGCTTTATATTTCTCGCATGAATCGATCTGCTATTGTGTTTGATTTAATTCACTCAGATGTTTGGAGTCCCTCTCATGCCACTGCTATGTCTGGACATTGATATTATGTCACATTTATTGATGAATTTTCCAGATGTAAATGGGTTTATTTACTTAAGAAAAAATCAGATGTCTCGCATGTGCTTAAACAATTTCTTACTATGATTAAGTATCAGATGTCTCACATGTGCTTAAACCCAGTATCAAACTGTTGTTCGATCAGTTCGTTCTGATAATGGGGGGAGTATATTTCGAGTGATCTTGTCTCTCATCTTTCCAGTCTTGGGATTCTTCAGTAGCTTACATATCCATGTACTCCTGAACAAAATGGGGTAGCTGAACGCAAAAATCACCACCTTATGGGCATTTCTCGATGCCTTCTGAAGGGACTGTCAGTTCCTCAAATTTTTTGGGACATGTCTGTTCTCACCGCAACATTTTTTATTAATAAAGTTCCCAGTCGAATCTTGAGAGGGCAAGCTCCTTTAGGTATTCTTCATCTTATTATCTTTTTGGCTGCTTCTCACTCTTGGCTCTTGCATCAGATGGATGTCAAGAATGCCTTCTTGAATGGTGATTTGGATGAGGTTATTTATATGGATCCGCCTGCGAGTTTTCAGGTTGAGGGGGAGTATTCAGGGAAAGTTTGTCGTCTGTGAAAATCCTTGTATGGGTTGAAACAGTTTCCACGGGTTTGGTTTGTTCGGTTTAGTGCAGTTGTGCTTGAGTTGGGGTTTCGTAGATGTCACTCTGACCATACCTATTTTATGAGACGGAATTCATTAGGGCAATGTGCCATCTTCTCTGTATATGTGGATGATATTATCTTGACTGGTGATGACAATATTGGCATTACTAAGGTCAAGAAAGATTTTAGTTCAACTTTTGATATCAAGGACTTGGGGGGCTGAAGTATTTTTTTAGGTATTGAGGTTGCTCGTTTCAAGACAGGTATCTCTCTCCCCGAAGAAGTATGCTCTTAACCTTCTTGGTGATACTGAGATGTTGGGACGTAGACCTGCATCTGCACCTATGGACCTGAATGTCAAACTTTCAGCTGAATCAGGTTAACTCTTAACGGATCCGAGTATGTATCAAAGATTGGTTGGGAGACTTATTTATCTGACCAACACACGTCTTGATCTAGCTTTTTCTATTAGCCTTGTAAGCCAGTTTATGCATGCTCCATGTACATCACATTTTGAGGTACTTGAAGTCTTGTCCGGGCCTCGGTCTTTTTTATTCCTTCAAAAATACATTTGATATGTCATGCTTTATTGATGCTGACTATGCTGGGTCAAAGACAGATAGGAGATCTACATCTAGTATTTGTACTTTTATGGTAATCATCTTCTTTCCTGGAAAAACAAAAAGCAGCTTGTGGTTTCTCGATCCTCTGCTAAGGCCGAATACAGGGCAATGGCTCAAAAGACATGTGAGGTTCTTTGGCTCCATTCTATTATAGGGGAACTCGGTTTCTTGCCCTGTCTACCTTCCACATTATACTGTGCCAATAAGTCGGCCTTAATGTTAGCATCAGATTATGTTCTTCATGAAAGAACCAAACATATCAAGGTTGATATTCACTTCATTTGAGAGAAAGTTCGATCAGGAGCTATCTCTAGAAAATTTGTTCCTTCATTTGAGCAAGTGGTTGATGCCCTTACAAAGCCCGTCGGTCCTACTCTTCTACAGTCAACTCTTCGCAAGCTGGGCATGATGGATATTTATGCGCCAGCTTGAGGGAGAGTGTTATATAATATCGTTTGTCTTTACTTTACTTCTCTAGTATTTAAGAGTAGTTTAGTATTTTTAGCTTTCTTGTTTATGTGTATAAATACCCCATGTACTCTCTCTTTCATCAATCTATTTGAGAATAACTCTTTTAGTTTTTCAAGTGGTTTCACATTAACTAGAGAAATGAAATCATAACCAATCTAATCCTTGCACATACAATGGGATCAAATGCAGACAAGAAAATTGTCAAGTGACATAATAATAACAGGATAAAGTTTTAGCTACAAATATTAAAAACAAATACACCTTAAATTCAGGACATACTTTGCAAGCTCCGCTCTAATTGGCTTACATATGCAGGAGAAACTGTAGATGATAGAATAATTGAAGCTCCATATGGAAGGGCTATAAAATGAAAAAATGGGGTTAGTACTTCTTCTAGAATGAAGATATGCAGATAAGTATAAGTATACCTGCCACAGATCCGGAATCACCATATAAAACACTCTCTGCTTGTGCTTCATTTGTCACCATGATTACAAGCACATCAATGTCTGTAAAGTAATTGCATAATAAATAAATAGGTTCCTCCATTAAGTATCAAGAAAGAGAAGGTGGGCACCGGCACTCCATGCCAGTTTCGTAAACAAATTCAAAACTCTTATACAAAAATGAGTAACTAATTTGTTTCTTGCTCCATCATCCCTGCCCTGTTGTTTCTATGTTTTTTCCAATTCTGTAATATGGTTCGCTTACAGCTACTTATCAGAATAATGTACTTGGTTTTAATAATGTTACATTTGCATATCTCTAGTAAGCGCACAATCACCTTTACATACTTCTGCTGGTGAGTTTCCTACCAAGCCACCAGCATCAGCAAATCGAGCTAGGGTTGGTTTATAAACCTGCATTCAAACAAAGGTTCCATAATTGCGGGATTAATCTTACAAGAATTTAACATCATCAGCAAATCGAGCTAGGGTTGGTTTATAAACCTGCATTCAAACAAAGGTTCCATAATTGCGGGATTAATCTTACAAGCATTTAAATAATCTATTAATCCCGATAAAGTAAACCAAGAGTCTTGTATTAGAATAAATAAGATATTAAGCAGATTCTTTTTTGGTTTTGTGATGCAAACCAACCTTGAATACCTCTAAGAATAATTCTTTGTTAGTGAATGGTATTAATTACTTGGTAGAATGAGACAAGGTTAAGATTGGATAGTTACATCAAAACCAAGAACACAAAAGTTTGATCTTAGAAGGTGAGTGGCCATGCCGAACCCCATCGCTCCGAGACCAATGAAACCAACTCGATTGACAGTATTTGATCTGGCAGTGATCTGGCTTGCCAGGTCCTCAGGGCTGTAGATTTCCTTGTTCGCAGCATCTGAAATATTAACTCCAACGACATTTTCCCAAACCTGCAAGATATCATAGCATGAAAAGTTGAAAGAGAAAAAAGTTATGTCCAACTGGCCTGATTTCAATAAAAGCACCTTATTTATTATAAGCAATGCCAGGTGAAATAACCTTAATTAAGGATGCATCAGCAGCAGCAGCACAACCAAGTGAAGACCCTGAAAGGAAACGTGTATAGTCAGCAAGGGAAACCCAGGCCCGATCCCCATTGAACAATATCAAACAACAGAACCAATTTGAAGTCGCATGATATGTCTTACCGAAAAGAAGTTGTTGATGAGCAGCTGCCAAAAGCAGAAGAGGAAAAACAAGTGATTTGGCCTTATCCAAGACAGACCCCTTCAGGATGGAACTTCCATCAGTTTGAGCCAAGGAAAATATTATAATAATAGAAAATGCAAATTAATGATTTACTCATGATTGGTAAAGCATATAGGTTTAACTTTCTGTGTCCATGCTTCAAACCTATGGTTAAATTTATGTTTTCTAGGTTGTGAGGACTCCTTATTCTCTCTTCCTTCCTTTTGCTCAGTTTACCATTAAAAAATTTATGATCAGCAGAATTACAGAGAGGTTTGATAATCTCAAGTTAGATTCTAACAGTTTATCAGTCAATTTATAGTGGGTTTCCATTTTTGAAGTAATTAGCTGCTTCCATCATTTTGGAAGAATTACCAGGAGCCTAGCCCATTAGAACGCATATGAAATGCTCGATGCTTATTGTGGCCAAATAACAATCATTTCAGCCCACATATTTATTGCAACTTAGCAAGAAATAACTATTGTTAAATCCATTGCTTACTTTTCATCTTTCAATTTATTTGAATACCATGGACATTAAATGTTAAAATCTGAAGCCCTTTTTATCTCCATGTGACATTTCCCTGTAGTCCTGGATATATCAGCCAGTAAAATTCTTTTCTTTTCTTTTTATACTAGCTCCTATCTCTCTTCTTGTTGCTTGATTTATCAGTGAACAACTCTCGCAAAAATAATAGAGATCACGACTCCATGAAAGCTATTCACATTTGACAAAAACACAGTGCTGGTGATATGTTCTTTAAAGTACTTGGTTTCTTAAGTTTAGTACACATTATTACTTAATCAGTTATCTAATAAGATTATGAAGGAATAAAAAATTAGAGTTTGGCAGACATTTTCTTCAATCTAACCAGTATGAGCAGACTAACTGAACATCAAATCAAACTTGTATAAAATAAAAAATGTATATCTTACCAATTTTTTAACATAAGTATCGAGGATATTGGTTTTGCTATCACCCTTTAACAAGTGCGGGACATGGTTCTTGAAAACCCTGAATGCATTTGAACACCCCAGAAAAAATAAAGAAAATTTGCAAGATGTAAAACATTAAAAAATGATATGACAGACATGATCGCACGGTATTGTTTAACAACTTAGCATATATGAAAAGAAGAACACTTATAATGCTCTAGTGAATCACCTATAAGTCAAGGAAAAGCTAAGAGCTTCGAAGGTTTCAAACAAAAGAAGAAAAGAAAAGCCTAAGGGCCTCAACCATATATAGTGACATCACCTTAAATACAAGAACGCTAACACTGCACAACATGGCATAAACCAATAAGATTTGAAACAGCACGAAGTAAAAAGGATTCGCTCTCTTAGGATGATGATATATTTAACAGAATATGCAAAAAGAATATATCCAGTTGTGGGATAGATTATACTAGAAACGCATGGTGAGTCAATAATTTGTACTCAACATCAAGTCAAGTTATAACCTTGATCAGTTTACATAGTTGTGTATGCTCCAAAAGAGATGTAACTTCTCATGAAGCAAACCTAGATTATTCACCGTAATTGATTGTGACAGGCATGTTCATCCATTGTTTGGTGCTTTAAAATAGATATTGGCTTTTGTACTCCTGAAGGTCACTTAACAAGGTGGTGGAACAGTTAAGAGGCAAAGGAAGTTAAACGCCAAATTAAGGATTTTCCGACTTTGTTGCATGTAAAATACTTTTCTAGAAGATGAAATAATTTATTGATCAGAAAGTATAACACAAAATAAAAAAGAAAATAAAGTATGAAACTAGAGGGGTCACAACATTAAGGAGAACAAGAAGTTCTCCACGGTCACCTCTCCTATAATATCCAATCCAACTAGTAATTAAAAGAAAGGAACATACTTGAAAATATGTTCCCTTTGAAGGCCACAAGGAGCGAGAAAATACACTTTCTCACAAACTGTCACAAAATCCTGCTCTTTATCTACAGAACTCTTATATTACACTTCAACTAAACAACTCAAAAACTAGCCTAGTAGCACAACTCTCTGAGCTCATTCTACTTCTAACTGCATCTTCTCCACAGATACTTAAGGAATTCCCCAAATGACTCCAAATATACCAAAGATTTAGAATCAAAGGACATTATATAGCAGATAAAATATAAATACTAAAAGCTGGTAGTATAGATTATAATTCATAACATATAGATATAAGCTTGGAAAAAGGAAGAAGAGGGATAAAAAAGGGAAGAGGGACAAAAAAAATAAACCATCAACCAAAAATAAAAACTATGATGCTATAAAGTTTTCTTTTCAATCTGCAAATATCAAGCAACTGTTTGCCATTGACCATTCCTTCCCTTCATATTATCTGGTTTCTCACAACTGATTTGATTGAAATTCTTACAGCAGAATCTTCTTTTTCCTTTAACCTTGGAGATGAACAATTTTACATTAAGAGTTCAATGAAGTTGCAATGAATTACTATTTCACTAGTAAATTTTTCCTCCCAGGAAAATTAAAGAAAAAATCAAAAGGAAAATACAAAATATTCGTTTCAGTTTTGTGTCTAATATTCTTCCATAAACCTAAATCTTAAGTCTCGACAGCAAATAAAAATTGTCAGGAATGACCTAAAAAATCATCATCCCTCATCCCCAAGCTATTCCATAGCAGACAATATTATGAGTCACTAATGACACTGACTTTACCATCACTTTGAAAGCACTAAATTTTCCCCCTAAAACGCTTGATTTCAGAAACAAATTATAAAGTAAAGAAATAAAATATACTAGAAGCCCTCACCATTCTTTTTGGTCCTCTCAAATTGGAGAGGCATTGTTAATTGAGCAGGTTTGAGGATTTACTGTAAATTTTTCCCTCTTTTTATTTTCAACTTATTGTCCTCTTTTGTAAGCTTTTTATCATATTATTGAAAAGCTATGCTTCTTATAAGAAAAAGAAAGAAAAAGAAGAAGCCCTCACCATGAATTCCCTGCAGCGTTAGAAATGATGTTGTAGATTATCCAAGGATGAATACCAGCCTGAACTCCCAGAGAGAGAGCCTCCAGTGATGCAACAAGATGAATTCCCTCTAGCAGCTCAATAACCAATTTTGTTTTACTGCAATGCTCAAGGATTTAAAGCACCGACTTGAGGTGTTAAATTTACTTTTATGAACAAAAACTTTCTCTTTAATTTAAATAAACATTACTCAATGCATTTAGAGAATTCCAAAGTGGAAGATGGCCTGATCAAGATGGATGCATACCTTCCAGCACCAATTTTCCCCTCAAAAGTGTAGACCTTTTCAGACATTGCTGTTATCAAAACAGAACAATTCACCAACAATCAATATAAGGACAAATTTGGAGAAAACAATTGCTCGTATAACCATATTTTGACATAAAAATATAAAGCTATAAGAATGGGATAGTACCAGAGAGAAAAGGCCGAGCCCTTGCAAGAGCATCTGCCCTTCCAGAAGAAGTAACCTAAGCAGTTTAAAAACATCATTTCTATAACCAAGAAATAGCACGAAAAAACAGGTTCTACTCTCTGTCTCCATAAGAAAGAAAATCTAATCAACAACCATGAAAAGGAAGAGAAAGTATTAGTGGAAACAAATGCTACCATGAGTTTTCCATCGGAAAGTTCAGACACTCCTTTAAAGACGTAAGCATCAACAAGATAAGGAATTGCATAATCATCTGATAATCAGGTCAAAAAAGTTAGCACAACAGTAATTCTTGAAGTTCTTTGTATAGAAGAAGGCAATTAGTCAAGATCATGAACTAATGATCTAGGGTAGGCACTAGGAGAACTCTCTTTAACATGTAAAACAAAAGATACCTATTGGGGGGGGGGGGGGGGNGGGGGGGGGGGGGGGGGGGGGAGAGAACACCTATCCTCGGTTTTATTTCTATAAAATTTCGTAATTCATCTTCTATAATAAAAAAATGAAGTGTGAATTCAGCATAGAGCACAAAAATCTTGCATGGATCATCATGCATGTGATATAAGAAAACTGAAGCATCTTAAAC
Organism: Datisca glomerata; assembly: GCA_003255025.1. Lineage (NCBI taxonomy): Eukaryota > Viridiplantae > Streptophyta > Magnoliopsida > Cucurbitales > Datiscaceae > Datisca > Datisca glomerata. The sequence goes on along the minus strand of QANY01013209.1, from coordinate 957,090 downwards.
CTGTTCCCCAGTCATTACGAAAATCCAGAATAAAGACCGTGGAACTTAACATTCATGTTAACTATAACAACTGAAAATTGGTTTCTGCTAATAGACTAAGTTTTCAAACTATTTCAACACCACTTCTATTCCAGCTAACATAAAAATTAGAAGCTCCGTATCTTTTTCTTACTTTTTTCCTACTACCATAAAAATTTGCAAATACATAACACTGAACCAATCTGAATCTTCAAATATCAATCAGATGGATCATCTTCCAAGTAATATTTCTATATGTGATGTACCAAACTCAAGAACTTTGGCAAGTTCAGGGGAACAATTTTCTCTACGACGTTCTCAGTCCCAGTGTTTCAATTTCCATGTATATGGTGCAATGCATGTCTTAGTTCTATCAAGAAAAATGTTTAAGCTAATGGTTAGTAAAAGACACAATTTTCTTCTTTTTCGCAGAAAACAACAAACTAACTATAAAAATCAGAGACATCTTACAAGTAGTAGAACAAGAACCATAGTGTTCAAACTGATTGCGTGATTTTTATTGTAAACGTAGTTCATTCCACATGTACATATTTCATATTACAAGGAAAAAGATGCAAAACAATTGGACACAAGCAGAGAGACATAAAATGGAGGATGGTGGCTAGTCCAAAACACTTCTTTTATAAGGAAAAAAATTACTCTTGAAATGGTATTGCAAAAATGGATGAGAAACTTTCTAGAGACTAGCAAAAGACAAGATAGCCAATGTCATAATCAACACCCTTCCAATAGGAAGGACAAAACGAATGCAACATAACTACGCACTAATGACGAATAAACACATAGCAAACAGACTTATCCAAAAAAAATATATATAATTATTATAAGTATCTCAATTTTAAGTCCAAAAGGAGTGATGATCAAAAAGAGCATAGACTTCCATCGTTCATTAATGAGGTCCTGGCTGGGTTGAGAGATGTACTATATTGAAGATGATTAAATAGCTAACAGATCAATATTAGAGAGAAAATCTATAGAGAAACAGCAATAAGGCCCATTCCAAAAAAAAAATCACAACTAGAGAGAGGGGCCCTAGAATATATATAATCAAATAAATGAAATTTCCAGATTCAATCATTAACCAAATCATGAAAGAAAAGATAACAGATACAAAAAATATTACACGGCGAATCCTATACTATCTAGCAAAAAATCAGTCTGAAAGTTGCCTGTAAAAAGCTCATCCAGGTCCTGGACACACGATGATAATAAAGTGGAACAGATAATGACGACAGCATCCTTGTGCAATCCTGCATTTTAAAAGTGTACATTCTTTTTTGTTAACAGGGTTACTTATCTTGTATATCATAACAAAATTTGAGATAGTGAGCACCATCCCTATTCCATACCAGATGATATATATTTAACTTGATATGCATATTTTATTGAAACAACCAATGCAGCAACATCTGCAACCAACGGGATAGGGGGAGACAGCAAGAGGTCAGGGAGTCAGTTTTAAGAGTTTGATATATAACTATTAGAGGCATCCTCTAATTTTTACAGAAGGAATTAAGAAGTAGGCAATTTACAGTGCCTCGCCATTTAAAAGAACCAAAAAGAAACGAGTATTCCTTAAGATATTTCAAAGTTATTGTCCCATTTGGAAGACAAAAAACTGTATCCAATGAATACTTTTATGATTCTCGAACTAAACTCAAAAGTAAATCAAAGCACCCAATAGATGGCTAAAATGGCATATTTTCATATAAGCAATTTTCTTATGAACCATGTAATTAAACTATGATACAATATATCTGCAAGACTTGTCAAAAACTTAGATACTAAAAAGACATAACATAACATTTGTCAGCTAACTCTGCAGAAATGCATTACATTTTAACTTTCTGGAAGTTGTCTAGATGGAAAACAAATGCACATGCCCCTGACATGGATAGTAAATATGATATGACTCAGGAATATCATGCAGGGGACTTTTAATGCATAAGGAGGACCCCCCACCGCCAAAAAAAAAAAAGATTTTTTTGATCATGACAAACAAATGTTGGCAGGTACTTCAAGGAATCAAACTTCGTCACTTTAATCTTATGAACCATGTAGTTCACTGGATCCTACAAAAATGTCAAGAACAGATCTGAAAACAGGTCAAGTCAACCACATTAGCAGTAAGCCCATATGAAGATATACACTCTCGTTGAAAGGATTAAGAGAGCCCCTCAGGAGTTAAGACCTATCAAACCCATCCATTTAAGATAGATAGCCACTTTAGAGAGCTACAGAGTTTTCCCTTCACCCTAAAATAACGCAAACCCTACTATAAAACCCCGAATCAGTTATCTGGGCCATATTAACAGGGGCCACCATTCCACTTTTTGTAACACTGAAACAATTGCACTTAAACTATCACTCAGAATAAGAAGCTTTGCTAAATATTTCCCAAGCATATCAGTGTAATGTTTTTCCCCTTTAATCGTATGCTCTATGAAATACAGTCACTCGTAGTGGCAATATGCAAACTCTATTAATTAAATCAAGCCAGTTAAAACAAATGCATCTAATTGATTCTTATCCCCTGATAACATAGTCTAACTGAACACATGTTTTTTTTTACCTTTCCCTGCCTCCACAGGGCTGGCAGATCTACTTCCTCCTAGCTTCAAAAAATCATCTATCAAAGGCTGATCAATCTGCATACAGAAATATTGCAGTTAAACATGAGTTTAACATATCTCCTACATAATGCGGCACATTGATCGTGTTAGAAGCTCTACTTAGCTAGAAAAATAACAAAAATAAATATTTGCGAGGTTAATAAATATCAACGTCTACTTTTAGGAGGAATATACTGTGTGAATTGTGATGCATAAACAGCATATAAACTAATTAAGTAGAGACAAACACTTGAGAATTGAGATTGTAATTCTGAACGGAGAGAACAATAAAATAACAGTTAGCTTCCAGATTCTGGGTCTTTTCCGAATTTGACTACTAAGAAACCAAAGCAGATTTCGTCTTACATACTGTTAATTGTCAATCATTCGAAACTATTCAACTTCAGGTACCGGGAATTGAATTCTGCTGAATGTCAATATTTCTCGGGAACCAAACAAGAAATGTAAACGTAAAACGGAGAAAGGAGAAATAGAAACCTCGAAAGCGTGGACTTTATAGCCAGAGCGGAGAAGCGAAGCAGCCAACTCCAAGCTCAGCTCATCCAGGCCCACGAAACCGATTGACGCCATTGAAGATACAGAACTCGAAGCTCCCTTTGATTTGCTTATATCAAAATGTTAATGATCTTACTGAGAGCGAAGTAATAGATAGTCTCCTCGGAGTTGTGAACAAGATGGTCCTTTCGTCTACGTAAATAGAAAATTGAGAGAGAGAGAGAGAGAGAGAGAGAGAGAGAGAGAGAGCATGGAAGTTTAAATAAAGTATAACTGTCTATGGTGTCCAACTCAATCCTCCATTTCAGCTGTTGGACATTTTGGGCAATAGGAAGAGTGCTTAAAAAGTTTACAGTACCTTGATTTTTGTCTTAAACTTTTACTGATGTGAATATGAACTAGGATTCTTGCGGTTGGGTGACGCAGTTCGGCGATCTGAAATGTTCGATCAGAAAAATATATTTTTTTTTATTTTGATCCTAACTGTCCAGATCTCTTTAAATGACTGTCATTTGAACTTTCCCTATGCAGTTTGACACCAACTGCAGAGAATCTTCATCTGTGAATATAGTGCACATAGTTGCAAATCATTGTTAATTTGATTTCTCCATTCAATGCTGTTAAATACTACCGCCGGATCACGTGAATACACGATAAGATAAACTATGTTGTATGATAGTTAATATATTACGTTCGTCATTTTTGCAGGATTTTCGGAAAAAAAAAAGTATGATTGACGAAAAAGAGAGATTGACTAAGACAAAAAATAGTGGAACGGTAAGAATCGCCAAAAAATGACAAAGATGTGGTTGTTTAGGATAATTTCATAAGCATGTTTGTCACATGCATGTTTTTGTTAGTGGTTATAATGGAATGTCAATTATGTGAAATTAAAGTTTATGAACTAAAATACAACTGCACTACTTTAAAATATTTGAGACTAAAATACAACTACAATAAAAGATTAGAAGGTTCAGCATCATTTACATCCCTTTTGTGATAAAAGATAAATATTATAACTGAAAAAACACAATTACACAATTCAGGAGACATACTTCAAAAATACAAAGCTAAAAGACAAGGCAACAAAAATAACACTAGATGAACTAGTATCATTTGTCTAAAACAGAATCAAAATTATTAAAGTCGATGGATTGTAAATAGATAAGCCTATCTCTAATCAAAGCTACAATCTTCATCAAAAGAAAAGATGAATCTAAATACTTGTCAAGAAAAACTCTCATATTCCTCTCAAGCTAAGTACAGTAAATGAAGGAAATCTGTATAATCCAAAGAAGAAATTGCTCCCAAGAAATTTGCCTCTTTTCAAGATACTTTCTTCTTCTTTTTTTACATGAATGGGTCATGTGAGGTGATTCTTAAAAGCATAGTGCTCTCTAAGAAGTACAGACGTTTGGACTCAAATTAACAAATATGATTGGAACACATATTTTCAATATCATCATCATCTTTTTTTACATGAAAGTCATGATCATAAGTTACCCCTGCATAGGTCATATATCTGGTGATTTAGTTGTGTATCAATCTAATACCAGTACCGTAGAAAAATCCTTAAGCAACACAACAATGATATCTTTCCAATATCATTATCATGATCATCTTTCATATAAAAATTATGATCATAGTATCATTCAATATAAAATAATTCCTGAGATGGACCCAAAAAAATTGTTAAAGATGGACAAAAGTTACTGTAAAATGCATGCCTGTGACTAACTAAACAAAGATCTGAAAATTATATATAAACTAATCCCATGTGCCCTAACAATGTCATTAAAAAAATTGTAGCTTAAAAGTTTGAGCAATTAAATATATATCAAACATTATAAATACCACATGAACTTGTTATTAGTTCAAGCTACTTAATTTAACAAGTAGGCACTGATAAGGGAAAAAAAGTTTTAATGCACGTGATATTTAAGAAACAACGTTTCTTAGAAATTAAAAATAAGAGAAATTGAATTGTTTTCTAAAAAAAATAAAAGTCTAAAAACGTATTTTGTAGTGATATTTAAAAATATTTTAGTATAATTTTTTGATTATTTTGTTTGGATTGCAGAGTAAGTGATAATTAAAATATGCATTTAATAAACTTGTTCGTGACCTTTTTATTAGATTGTTAGATAATTATATATTACTTTAAAGTAGACATAATGTGAGAGTTAGGGATTGAGATTCTCTTGACAGAGACAACAGTTGATCTAGATCTGATCATTCAGTCAGATCTGAACAGATGGATCTGGTCTAATTTTTTTGTACTAAAATATTTTTTAATTTTTTTTTAATGAATCTGATCCGAATTCTTCTATAAATTTTGATCTTATGACTATAGTACTCTCTTAGATGTACAAGAGTTACGACTCAAATTAACAAATATTATATTGCAATAAAATTGTTTATAGATGGCACTTCAACATCCTTCAAATCGCATAAGTTTTTTCTGCAAGTCTTTTGTGACTATCTCTCATGTAGTTTGTAGTTATATGATCTTTTATAAATTTTTTAATTCTAGTTTGTTAGACTAGAATACTTCCTAATTGTATAGTATAAAAGATATTTTACACGTGACTTTTAGTTAGCTGTATTCACCCTATTAGTGGTTATAATTTTTTTTTATAATTAATGAAATTTGTTTGTCCAAAAAAGTGGAGTTAAGTGAATCCAAAGATATATAAAATGACAGAAAACGCCCCCGTGAAATAGGAAGACTCGGCACGGCTCATGGAAAAGAAAGCAAGGGGGAAAGCATTTTTAATATACTTCTCTTGTGAGAATTGACGTGGAAACGACGAGGAATGACTCGGATCCAAATCCAAAATCAATTACTCAACCCTTACTATTTATGACATTTGAAATCTCATGTGCGCCTAATTTAATTGGATACAGATCTTCAGGATCTTGATAAGAGTGATATGTCGTCTCAATCTAGATCGTTTATTTTTATAATAGATAGTTCAGGTTATCTCGACACAATGACGAAGTAAAAAAATGATTTGACATATTTTTACTTTTTCTTTTCCCTTTTCTTTTTTCTTTCCCTTTTGTCAAATCTGGTCCGTCCTTCTCAGATAGGACGAACCAGAAGGAACAGATCCTTCTCTAATAGGAGAAGATCTAAATCCAATTTAATTTACACTACAATGGAGATTGTCTCCTATCATTTGAAGGGAGTGGTCAAATTTGATGCGACATTAATTTTATTCTAAGATTGTCAATCATCTACTGGTTCATCTTATCTTATCTATATCTCTACTATATTAAAATGGGTTTAAAAGAGATAAACTTTTTATTTTTCATTTTACTTTTTAAGCTTCACTAAATATAGTATAAAACTAAGTTTTTTTTTATTTAATTCATTTAAAAGGGAGAAAACTTTTAAAACTTTGTCATTTATATTATGTTATTAAGAACGTGAATAATCATGTATATGATTTTAAATATTCTTATGTCATAAATATTGTTTCAATCAAGAACAATGAGTTATTATCTATCTGTAATATTTCTTTTTGTTGTTTAGCCTTTCAATGTACTAATTTTCAATGTTCATTATCCGTAGTAAAATAGTTTATCACATTTAGTTTTCTCTTCTCAAATTATTTTTTTCTAGTCTTTTTTCGTATTATCTTACGATATAAGTTTGTTAGGGTTGTAGCTTCTTTTATTTAACTTTTGTAGATAATTTATCATCTCCATAATTGCAAAATCGGTTGCACCGCTCAGGAAACCGGTCAGACCAATTCCCTATCGGTAGACTAGTTTCCCATCGGTATGATCGGATTGATCAAATCATGGGTGAATCAGACCTTGATATTTTTACACAAATCTATCTGGTATGGTATTCTAAGGTCTGGTCCATTGGAATTTCGACCTGGTTCTGAATTCCTTAGAACATGCTAAGTTCAGACAACTTTATTTCATGCCATTTAGAGTTCGTTTGATATATTTCGTGTCTTTCATAATATGTCATGCGTATCTCGCCATTTACGGTTTTGATTATCCTTTATTCATTTTGCATAAACACTTAAGATTAAGTGTTTTCAATCTTATTTTCACATTATTTAGAACCTACACACTTAATTAAAATATTAGTCCACGTATTATTTGTCATCATCAAAATGGTCGCATTAACTAGGGTCAACAATGTGCTAGTGCATTTGAAATGTTTTAATGAACAAATGAGTTTGATTTTCAGTAAAAGTAGTATTCTAAGATAATCATAAGTCGTTGTTATTATATTATGAACGCTCTTACTTGAAAGAGTTATGAACTCATATTTTGATCTACTATGGTTGAGATTCTGTGAGCCAATACATCTGTAGGTTGGACAGATGAGTTGTTAGATATTGATGGTGCATAAATTCTCGATAATAGAGTTATATACTTTCAAGTTAGTGAAATAATACCCCTTGACATAATCCATTTATGTATTCATAGCAACCTAAGTACTAAGTTTCTCTAACAATTCAATTTGAGATTTGATAATTTTACTTGAGGCACCAAGTATGAAAGTTATCATGTTTGATCAGTATAATGAGATTTGAAACTCGATGATCAAGAGGTATATATATTAGTTAGATAGTACTTTAACTATTATACACGATGCTATATTCTAGATGTGTGGGTCAAGACATCGAGTATTATAGAATTCGATTGGAGTTTAGTTATAATTTTATAGTAAAATTAATTATAATTAACAATTAATAAATCTGTCATGGGTTTGGTCGATAGTAGTCAGCCGAGTCAATTCTAATTTTAGTGATGAAAATATTAATTAAAATTAATTAAATTAACTAAATTAGTTTTAATTGAGATATAATTTTCAATCAATCTTGATCATTGGATTTCCCACTATAATAGGATGCTTCTCTCATATTAGGTCTACAACTATTAGTATTATTAGTGAGAGAAGAGAAAAGTCCTAGGGAGTCTATTTTCTCCCTAGCCAGAATTTGAGAGAGGAAAAGAAAAATCCAAACTTTTTCTTCCAAGTGTCGATAGACTGGTAATCGGTTGACGACCTAAGAAATAACTAGGAAGATCATGAGGTATCGATAAAATGATACATGGTGGTGATCAAATGATTTACTACAACGGTAAGCAGGGGCGTGGATGGCGACGTGGGAGGATTTTCTCTCAGCTTTCACAATTCACACGTAGATCGAGGACATAGACTATTGGCGTGTAGATTTAGGTTCAGAATGTGACGCAAAAAGCTTTGTATTTAGGTTTACGCATCGGAGGTGTGAACTTTATTTTCATTCTAACATAGTTTAGATTATTTAATAATTTGATTTTAAGATCAAGACAATTTTCCGCTGTGTCGATCCCATCATATGGTATATGCTTACTGTTGCAAAGAATAAAGTTGATATCACCAAGTTGAAACCTCAACTTAGTGGTGAGTTTGAGGTAAAATTTTTAGGTGCCAAAGAAGATTTTGGGCATGAAAATTCACAGGAATGGACAAATGAGGAAGTTGGTTTTGTCTCAAAATAATTACATTAAGAAAGTTCTTGAACGCTTTGGTATGTAGAAGTCGAAACTTGTGAATGTTCTGCTTGCTGCATTTCAAGCTTTCAGTGAATGTGTTACCACGAACTTCGTTTGTGGGCATAGGTACATTATCGAACCACATAGTTATTTGTGTTCTACATTTTATTAGTTGTCTTTCTTTATATTTTAAAAATTTCTAATTTCATAGGATTGTGTGGTCATAACAAAGAGCCATCTCTTAGAAGTTGGAGTGTACCCTTAGATATAGAAAAGTATTCGTGATTTTGTATCTTTGATTTCATACCATTTGTTAATTGGGGGGCCATTCTAACTTGATTTCATACCATTTGCAGGTTCAACGACGAAGAATATAATTGGAATGGATGTCTCCATATTGGCGACTATATAAATTGTGTGTTTGAAGTGTGTATCCAATATTTTATGTTTCACTATATATACCTTGTAATGTAATTTGGATGAGATTCTGTATTTTTTGTTTAATTTTAAAATTCATTGATTTGTGATGGATGCTTTGAATACTTTATCGATATGGATGTTTATAAGAATTTCCAACAGGGAATGAGAATTCCGTACAAGGCAAATAATGATCTTATCAACACAACAGACGTGAAACATGATGTCTTAGACGTAAGATAATGAAGGAACTGGTATCTACTACCTACCGAGATAGTGAGAATTAACACATTAAGGGAAATTAAGATGACCACTTTATATAAATTTTAACGTGAATTTTTTTACTAAAAATTTGATATTTCATTCAAAACAGTCACTAAAACAAATAAAGATGACAGTTAAATTATGTTACAATGTCAGTCTTGGCGAAACATAAAATGTGATTATGTAAGTTTCAATATCTGTTTTTAGATATCACTGGCTTTTGATGCCGGGTTCTAGATGCCACAAAAACTTTTAATGAGAGGTTTTTATATTATAATATTAGATTTCTGAAAAAATGTCATAAAATCTTTTCTTTTACTGACGGTTTTTAACCGTCATCAAATCTTGGCTACTCCGTCACTAAAAATGATGACGATTTTTTAAAGGAAGGATTTAAGGGTCACCCAAATTGATGACGAAAAGGGAACTGTAGTCTTTTATATTTTAATGATGGTTTTTGGTCCTCACTAAAACCATTTGTTTTGTTAAAAGGGTAAATATTATAACCACGAAAACACAAGTACATAGGTCAAGGGGTATACCTCAGCAAACAAAGCCAAGACAAAACAAAAAAGACAACTAGGGTCATTTTTAGGTGAGAAAAGCTGCATTTAACCTAGTGAGATAAGCCTTTCGTCTGTGGGGAAACTAGAGAACAACTAGAACACTTGTACCAATTCTCTAAAACAACATCAATACTATGATATTTGACAAGTTATAAGTAAATAAGTCTATCACTAATCAAGCCGATGATCTTCTTCGAAAGAAAAGAAGGATAAAGAATATTGCCGATAAAAGTTCTCTTATTTCTCTCTAGCCAAGTGCAATAAACTAAAATAGAAAAACACGAGCTTGACTTGGATAGCACAGATAACATTTGAGTGAGAGACGTGCATAGTCTAGAGAAAATATTGTTGGAAATAGTGTATTGCATTATAAGATTAAATGAAAATAATAATAATATAATAATTCTGTAAATAAAATATTTATATTACGGAAAGTAATATAAACACAAAATTACAAAATGTAGATAATGTATTTACCAACATTAAAACAATACAGATAGAGTAACGAAATAATAAGAAATCAAACAGAGTTTTGTTTGTATAGTTTCCTTAAAACACTTACGCCCCCTAACTTGTTGAACTAGACTGAACCAAAAACCGAACCAAGAGAAACTTGAAGAAAAATAAGAAAAAAACGTGGAGAACGAACATTGAGAGAAAAAGAAAGTTTGATAGCTTCTTTAATGTGTAAAATGAGGAGAGGAATGTCTCATTTTATACTACTCAAGGGGGATGTGTGTAATAAAAGCTATTTAATCCATTAAAAGGTCATTAATAAAAAAATTAAGTCAAAAACATTTTTGATTTAATTTGCAAAAATAAAAAATGTTTTGGGCCTTAATTTATAAACATATTCCATATTTCATGACCTTTGGGCTTCCTATGAGGAGGAAAAATAAATCTAGAGCAACAGATAGGACAACACCATAAATGCCAGCGCTATCCAAAGTCTCGAGCGAGAACGAGAAATAGGGAAATGAGCGAAGACTTTCTCTCGCGGTAGTGCGCTTACGGCGTGCTCTTTCTTTTTATCACAAGTGGCTGCCAATAGACGTGCTTCTAATGATTATTCTGGGCTCCAGTTCGGTCATTGGCCAGGTTAGTGATGAAATGACTTCTTGCGCCTGACGGTGGGAATAGGGGAAGTGATTCCGCTACGTCTGCAAATGAGAGGGTGATGGCTCCGGAGACTATAGGTTCACATCCAATTCCAGAGCCATAGACTTTCTTCATTGACCAAGTAATTGGCCAAAAACCGAGAGCCGCCCAGGGACTGGACAACCAGAGGGAGCTTGCTTATAGAAAGAAGAGAGGCCGGTCAAACAAAAACAAGGCGCAATGGGCTCTCCGCTCCTAGTCACTAAGTAGTGCTATTCTGGCCTCGGGGGGACTCCACCAAGAGGTTCTTTCTCTCACGTAATTTCGCTCGCCCGTTTCACTTCCGTGCCGGAGGAAATGGGATTCGAACCCATGGTACAATCTTTTTGTATGTCGATTTAGCAAACCAATGCCTTAAGCCACTCAGCCATACCTTCAAGTTATTGATCGGAATTTGATGTGTTGCCACCCCAATCTTTCCATTCGGGTGGAGCTGCCCGAATCAAGCTGAACACATCTTTGATCCGCTCTATGAATTGAAAGCGAGATGCTCTTTCTACTTCTCCTTTTGATCTTGTGTCCAAAGCCCATCATGCCCCTCTGTTATCGAAAGGAAGATCATCCGTATATGTAATTTTGGACAGAACAATGAAAAAATTGACTAAAATCTAGGTTTTCCGTGCTGATTTTGGAGGTGAATATATCTCCGCAGCCTCCGAACTTTACATGCTTCAACTCACTTCACTTACATAGCGCTTTCCCAACGATCCTGCCCCCACACTCCTCAGTAGAATGGAGTTGCCGAGCAGAGAAAGCATCGCCATATATTTGAGACTACTCGCTTTCTCTTGCTCTCAGCTTCAAGTATAAAGGAAAAGCTGATATGCTGCCTTGATCTTTCTTTGTCTCGAACCCCATACCCCTATAATAATTCTAAAATGCAGTCTAGACAGCGGGCCCTCCCCTTTCTGACGGGACTGACTCGGGGAAGGGTCAATCTCCTCCGGAGCAAGATACAGCAAGGAAGGGTCAGACTGTACCGCTTTTCAGATGCAACAAATAGGTGCCCCCTTGTTTGGCTGCTCCTCTTATTCCATTACTGATTGATTCTAGCGGCGGATAATAGGAAAACCTCTCTCGCGACCCTTGCCTGTCCTAAAAAATCCTGGCCTAAGGCCTCTTTCCTACGAAGCCTTGGCAACTTCATGTTGGGTGTTCTTCTTTCGTGTGACCCAACGGCTTATGTGGGACCCGTGGCCCACGCCTCCTATTTGTTCAGGGCGGGCGTGAACTCTGATTCGATCCATGTATTCAATCTCGCCGCTGAGATGCTCAGTTGACTCCTTAACCTCGATAAGAAGATGGCTTCTTCAATAATTTGTGCATAAGGGTAAGGAACTTTGGATGAACTAATGGAAGAACCATAAGACGTTCCCTCTCTCTAACCCGCAGGAGTTTCGGTGGAGGTTGTTGGTACATCATCCGCCCTATCTTTCTCTTTTGATTTTTTTTTTCTCGTTGCCCATTTAGAGGTGGCTCATATAGAAAGAGCCTCTAGCCTTATTAAGTTACCACTCTTGGTACTAGCATCTCAATATATATCATTTCAACATTTCCTCCCTTTCCAATGTGAGATTCTTACAATTTCCTCATATTTTTTCATTATTATTTAGCTCACTTTGAGAGATAATTTTTTATTCATCCCAAAATCATTTTTGACAAATTAATAGTCGATTTTGATGTACTCGCGGAGGGGAACTCAAATATCCAAAGACCTTACACTTTTACGTAGCGGGTGTCACCTAAAAAGTTGTTCAATATTGGTCTACGAAAATGGTGTACAAAATACTCAATTTTCCAACAATTCCCCACATGAATGAAATTTGACGATCAACGACACGACAAACATGGTGATAGAATTCTACATTATGAAACCTGCATAAGATAGGTAGGTTTTACCCTTTGAGCCTTCCATTGTATAAGTATGTTTACTTTACTAGCTGACCAGTAGACACGATGTCTTTGAACTGTTCGACCTTTTATATAAACAATGACATACTACATATAAGAGTCATCCCTGACACAATTCAGTTCTCATGATTATGTTCGTTTTGGCCATGAACATCCATAATGGTTCTGCAAGAGTTTCTAAAGAATTGTGCCCTTACAATTCCTATTGAAAAGTCCACATTTCACTCTCACATAGGTGATCTCTTAATTTAAGAGTAAACCTGCATTACTCCGCTCGAATCTCACATTTTCCGATGCATAAGAATCATTAAAAAGCTCAGATTAACTTAATCTCCAATAGGTATCACTGTTTTTATCATAGGAATGGACAGGGAAAATCCTCATTGTGATCCAGCTACGTTTATACAATTAGGTTGTCCATTTGAACCTAGATCTTGGTATCTCCAGTCAACTAGGTTGGATTTCCTTTGTATCAACTTATTTTTATATGGACTTTAGTCCCATTCCCATTGCTGACTTTTCAACTAACTTTCGATTTAACCATTTGATTAATGAATTCGCAATGTTATCATTTGACTTCACATAGTCAAGAGTAGTTGTTTAATGGTATTATGTCTACGACGAATGGTCTAGACTTACCATTATACATATTACTATGTGCTATTCCAATAACACTTTGACTATCACAATGTATGCATTTTGGTGGCATAGGCTTTGTCCATCTAGAAATATCCTCTAGGAAGTGGTGTAGCCACTCAACCTCCTCCCCAAATTTTTCTAAAGCTATAAGCTCAGATTTCAAAGTGGATCTAGCTATAACTGTCTATTTTGAGGATTTCCATACCACAGCAGGTCCTCCTAATGTGAAAATATACCCACTAGTAGATTTCGTATCTTTCTTATCAGATATCCAATTTACATTAGTATATCCTTCTAAGACTGTTGGATATCTTGAATAAAGTAGTTCATAACTCTGAATATATCGTAAGTACCTCAGTACTCGCATAGTGGCTTTCCAATGTTCAGCTCCAGGATTACTTATGAATCTACTTAGTTTACTCACGATATAGGCTATGTCAGGTCCTGTATAACTCATCAAGTACATTAGACTACCTATCACTCTAGAGTATTCTACTTGAGAGATATTCTCACCTTTATTCTTAGACAAATGTACACTTGTATCCATCGATATTTTAGATTCACCTGTGTTATCTTTGCTAAATTTTCTTAGAATAAAATCTACGTAATGAGACTGACTTTAACATAAGTCCATCTGATGTTCTATTGATTTCTATTCTCAATATAACATCAGCAAGTCACACGTCTTTTATATCAAATCTAGATTTTAACATATCTTTCATAGATTTGATCATCTTATCATTACTCCCAACGATAAGTATATCTACATACAGATACAAAATGTTATATCCATTCTATGTATCTTTAACATAGACACATTTATCACATTCATTGATTTTAAATCCAATTGACATCATCTGACTGTCAAATTTCTCATGCCATTGTTTTGGTGCTTGTTTCAAACCATATAATGATTTAACTAATTTACAGACTTTCTTTCCTTACCAGAAGCGAAAAACCTTTCTGGTTGTTTCGTGTAGATTTCTTCCTGTAAATCTCCATTTAAAAAGGCTATTTTCACATCCATTTGATGTACTTCGAGATTTCACAAAGCCGCGATTGCAAGTACCATCCTAATGGAGTTTATTCCCGACACCGGTGAATATATGTCAAAATAATCAAGACATTCTTTCTGTCTGTAACCTTTAATTACAAGCCTAGCCTTGTACTTATAAATGGTTCCATCGGCTTTCATTTTCTATTTGAAAATCCAATTGGAATCGAAAGGTTTACAACCAGGTGGAAGATCCATTGATTTTCAAGTATGATTTTCTAAAATTAAAATCAATTTCACTCTTAATAACCTCTTTCCAAAAATGACTTTCATTGGAGCTCACAGTTTCATTGAAAGTTCTTGGATCACTTTCAATCATATAAGTTAGAAAATCAAGACCAAAAGGTTTTTCTATCCCAACTCTTTTACTCCTTCTAAGTTCTATCTCGACTTCTTGATCTTGGTCCAGACTATCTTTTTCATCAATAGTCTCACGAAGAATTTTTGAAGTGTTTCGCTCTTCCTTGGATTTGTAAGAAAATACATGTTCAAAGAATGATGCATTCCTAGACTCCATTATCGTATTCTTGTAAATCTCAAGATTGCTAGATTCGTACACAAGGAACCGATACACACTATTGTTATTTGCATAACCAATAAAAATGCAATAAACAGTTTTTGATCCTATTTTCACCTTTTTGGGTGTGGGTACCATCACCTTAACAAGGCATCCTCACATTCGTTAGTATTTGTATGAAGGTTTTTTACATTTTCATAACTCATATGAGGTGTTATCCTCTTTCTTTTTTGGTATCTTATTCAAAAGATAGTTAGCTGTCAAAACAGCTTCTCCCCACATGTTCTGAGAAAATTCAGAATTGATCAACAATGCATTCATCATTTCTTTCAGTGTATAATTTTTACGTTCAACAACACCATTAGAATGAGGTGAATAAGGTGTTTGTGGTTTCATGTATAATCTCATGTTGTGCACATATCTCAACAAATGGTGATTCATACTCACCATCCTTATCACTTTTTAGCACCTTAATTTTCTTATTGAGTTGATTCTCAACTTCATTTTTATAGAGAATAAATGTCTCTATAGCTTCATCATTGCTCTTTAGCAAATATACATAATATTGTTGTGTGCTATCATCAACGAAAGTAATATAATACTTATTACCACCTCTTGTTTGTATAAATTTTAAATCACATATATCACTGTGAATTAAATCAAGTGATTCGATATTTCTTTCAATATTTTAGAATAATGACCTCGTTAATTTTTCCTCTACACATGTTCCACACTTATGATTGGAATCAATGTGAAATGTTGATATATGATCCAAGTTAATTAATTTATGCGAAGTATCATAATTAACATGGCCTAGTCTACCATCCCATAAACTGAAAGACTCAAGCAAGTAAGCAGAAGAACTAGCTTTATTAATACTGAGTTTGACCAAAGTCATTACATTGAGTTTGAACATTCTATCATTCATATAACTCTCACCAACATACATTCCGCTCTTAGACAAAACAATTTTGTTTGACTCAAATACCATACGAAATCCATGGTTATTTAGCAGTGGACCAGACACAAGGTTCTTCCAGATTTCAGGTACATATAAGACATTGTTCAAAGTCAATTCCTTCCCCAAAGTCATCTTCAACACCATTTTTTCTTGGCCTTTGATCTCAGAGGTGGTCGAGTTCCCCATGAACAACTTCTCTCCATGCTCGATAGCTTCAAAAGTAGAGAAGGTCCTACGGTCAGAACAGACATGACGGGTAGTTCTAGTATCAATCCATCATTCCTTTGGATTTGATCCAACCATGTTGACCTTAGAAACCACTGCTGAGATGTTGATATCAGAAACGTCCCGAGCAATGTTGTCAATCACATTAGCCTTCTTGTTTCCCTTAGGCAGTTTACACTTAGATGATTGTGAACCAACTTGTCACAATTGTAGCACTTGCCTTGGAATTTTGGTTTCTTAAAACCCATCCTTTAGGTCCCAGCTTATTTGGACTATTTCTTTTGTTGTTGGTCTTCTTAGCTTTAAAAGCTTGACCATACTCCAGAATATTAGCATTTGCTGTAGCAACAAGGTTTGGTCTTCTTCTTTCAGATAACCTATTATCTTCTTCAATTCGAAGTCGATTAATAAGATCTTTGATGTTCATTTTCTTTTTTTTTTGTGCTTGAGATAATTCTTGTAATCCTTCCATCCATGAGGAAATTTCTCAATAATATAAGCCACTAGAAATGATTTACTTAGCATCATTCCCTTGGCATGAATTTCGTGCAAGATAATTTGAAGTTCTTGCACTTGACTTATTACCGTTTTGGAATCTCCCATTTTAAACTCTAGAGAACGGGCGACGATAAATTTCTTAGTGCCTGCACCTTCAATCTTGTATTTTCGTTCAAGAGATCTGCATAGCTCTGTTGCGGTTTTCTTGTTAGAATAAACATTATACAAAGAATCAGCAAGACCATTCATTATAAAAATTTCTACATAAATAATCAGAATATTTTCAAACATCAATAGCACTAATCGTTTGAAAATCTTGCTTATCATCATTGAGCTTAGAAGCTTCTTTAGTCAAGCTTTTTGTTAGATTCAGCGTTGTCAAGTAGAAGAGCATCTTTTGTTGCCACCTTTTGAAATTCAGACCTTTAGATTTCTTAGGTTTCTCTCCATGAGAAATAGGCATAGACATCAGTGCCATACAAGCTACATAGGTCATAGCAGGGTTCTACACACCCAGATTTGTCATATGAGTCCTAACAGTAGGGTTCAGCCCTTGATTTTCACTAGCATGGTTCGCTGCAACATTGTTGTTAGTTTTAATTACAATATTTTCTTATCTGAAATATAAACGAGAAATGTATCAATACTTTGAAAAATATGTTATTTTCTCGAAGACGAAAATATGCTAATTTTCTCAATATTTTCCAAAACAAACCAAATAACACTTCTACAGATAACTATTAAGGCAAACTGGTGGGGTTCTTAGACCCAATCCAGGACATGCCCTCTTAACACTATTCAGTTCTCAGGTAATTGGATGGACGAGTCAACTTAAATTTCAATTTTATAGACACGACTTCTTTGTATAGTTACTTTCAGTTTTGAAATTTTGGACAATATTAAAAATATAATTTTTAAGATGAAAAAACTTAAATCAATTTCTAAAATAATTTTTAGACAATTTATTTAATGTATTACATTATAAGATTAAATATAAATAATAATAATACAACAATTCTGTAAACACATCACTTACGTCAAGTAAAAAATGTAGTAACGGAAAGCAATGTAAATACAATAGTACAAAATACAGTAGTTACCAACATTAAAACAATACAAAATAATAAGAAATCAAACCGAGTCATGTTTGCACAGTTTTTTTTAAAACAGTTACACTACAGTAGTTACCAGCATTAAAACAATACAAAATAATAAGAAATCCAACCGAGTCATGTTTGCACAGTTTTTTTAAAACAGTTACGCCCCACAGTTTACTAAGGTTGATAACGACATCTGTTTCCCATGATAAAACGGTTTAAGGCAACTCAAGAGCATCTGACTTCACCACCTTGACAAACTGACTTGTCAGAATTCTACCACCAAAGTAACGATGCAAAAATAAGACTTGAACCCAAAAACGAAACAGCAGTGGAATCAGAGATAAACCGAACCGTAACCGAACAAAAAATCAAGCCAGGATGGAACCAAAAACTGAACCAAGAAAACTTGAAGAAAATAAGTAAAAACGTTTGAGAGAAAAAGAAAGCTTGAAAGCTTATTTGGTGTGTAAAATGAGGAGGAGAATGCCTCTTTTTATACTACTTATGGAAGACGTGTGTAATAAATGATATTTAACCCATTAAAAGGCCATTTATAAGAATATTTCATATTCCATGACTTTTAAGTTTCCTACGAGGAGAAAAAATAAATCTGGAGCAAAAGGCAACTCATTGGTCCATTTAGAGGTGATCCATATAGAGAGAGCCTATAGCTTTATCAAGTTACCACCCTTCATACTAACATCTCAATATATACCACTCCAACCTTTCCTCCTTTTCAAATGTGAGATTTTTACATTTCTCTCATATTTTTCTATTCTCATTTAACTCACTTTGGAAAATTTCTCATTCATCCCAACGCCAATTTTGACAAATTAATAGTCAAATTTTGATGTACTTGCGGAGAACTTAAATATCCGAAGATCTTACACTTTTACGTAGTGGGTCCAACCTAATTTTTCTTTTTAAATTTGTCTACAAAAATGGTGTACAAAATACACAATTTTCCAACAAATAATCATCTCAAGAGGAAGCTACACAAACCAGATTATATCTGTTGAGAAGCTGCATCAAGCTATTATTGATAACAAGATCGGTATAGAATAAGTGAGCCACTGATTCACAATCGGAAGCATAGAAAGCACAATCTAAACCTGAACTGCACCATTTTAAGATCCTATCCATGCTAGAAAGCTTGTTTAAACAAGCAAGCCATGCTATGAAAGAACATTTGGGGATATGGCCTGCAAACCAAACAATAGCTAGGAGCCTAAAAAACCTTCTGCTGATGCAGAGCCAAGCTGGAGTAAATAGAACTGATAGAGAATGAGCTTGATTGACCAGCAGTTCAAAGCCAAGTATCCTTGTTACCACTGAGATTGCCAAAATCCAAAGTTACCTCAATCTTAGCCGAGACAGTTATTAGGCCAACACCATCTTCCACCCATTATTAAAATAGACATAGAAGTGTTAAGGGGCAAACCAATATCCATCACCAAATTTAGACCATCTACACTGTATAAGATCCCCCTCAGATGCCAATGATCAGTAAAAAGAGACAAAACATTACCATCTTCAATCATAGTAGAGCAGAATTAAGCCATGTCATCCTGGATTTTCAAGAGCTTCTTCCAAGACCAAGAAGAGTCAGCAGACTATTTGATAGTAAACATAGCGTTTCTTCAAAATGTTGTGATAGCATCAAGCAACCTTAGTTAAATTCTCCAAAAATATTTGGAGACTCCTCAGCCTTAGTCACAATTCTCCAAAAATATTTGGATACTGCAACTTCATTCCATGTAGTTAAATCTATAATACCCTTGCCTCCTTCCTCCAAAGGCAGATAAACAAGGTTCTAAGGGACCTTAGGACCATTTTGCGGTCCTCACTAAAACAATTTTTGGTAAGTGGCCATATTCCCAAAGACAATATGTGAATGGGACCTGTTATGTATGTAGGAAAATGTGTAATGTATTAAACAATAAGTATGCAATTTTACTAATCAAAATAATTATGAAAAATTATAAATAAATTAGATCAAGGCTTGCGTCAATGCAATAAGCTAAAATAGATCCGTCCTTATAATTGTGATAACAGTATTATAGTCTGCTTTTAGGACACAAAAATCTCGTAAAGGTAGAATGTAACACTCCAAAACATTCTTCCTAAATGACCCAGAATTTCAAATTAAATTGTTTAAATGAGAGGTGCGCAAAAACTAACACTAAAAAGCTGCCCGAAAATTGCTTAAAAGGAAAAATTGGTGACCGCTCATGTCACAAAAAAACACTTCATAGAATTCAGTTTCAAGAAGATCTTGTAAAAAATTAGCTACAGATTATAAATATCTTATATACAGTAAAAAGAGAAAAATATAACAATATATAACATTCTTATTTTAAGAAACCATAAATATATACTAATAAAAAATCACCGTAAGTATATTGAATATACAAAATAAATATTTTAAAACCGTAAATTTGGTAAAAAAAATAACTTATATATAAAGCACACCATACATATAATGTATAAGTACATATATTATACACTATTGATATTGTATATACTTTAGAAATCAGGGAATTTGTCACTTCAAGAGGGTCAAGAGCTCTTGAATAAAATTCAGATGTAGCAAGAACAATATCGCCACGACTATCTCTAATAGCACAGCCAAAGCCTGAGGAAGAAGAGGACACTGAGGATCAACATTGAGCTTCAATTGACCAATTGGCGGATGAGACCAACTTTAAGGTCTGGAAATTGAGATTGACAAAGGGGATGGGGCTCTAGAGTGTTGAGCCAAGGACCAGACTGAAAGAAAATTTGAAGCTTTGAAGTAGATATCATCGCCTGAAAAAACTCATCCTCCATGCAAAGCATAGTTCCTCAAGAATCAGATAAACCAACAAGTGATAACAACTTTGGCTTGTAGGAACAATTGGCAGGAAGAAAAAAGAAATTCAAAAGCATTTGGAAAGGACCATCTATCATCCACAGAATCTGCAATGTCTTCAAGAAAGTGCAGTCATCATGAGCCCAGATAGATTTAGATAAAGAACGGGTGAAGAGAGAGTGAACTGTTGAGTCAATTCCATGGCAGAGGTGACAAATCGGGTTGACATTAAGACTGATTCTTGAGATTGAGAAGAGAGGGCATATAGTTTTTTTAGGCTTTCCAAAGAAAGATTTTAATCTTGTTAGGAACCTTCAGAGCCCATAATTTCTTCCACCAACAGGTTAGCCCAGAAGAATGCCCAACATCTCTGCAAATAGATTGATCCAGATGGTAACCACTTTTGGCAGAAAAGAGCCCATCTTTTGAGTAGTGCCAGATCAGAAAGTCATCTCCTTCATAAGTGCAAAGACCAATTGACAAAATAACATTACCATCATCTTCCAAGAAGCAAAGGCTTTAGCTTAGGAATATTCCATTGGCTATGATCGATGAAATCAGCAACTAACATATCTTGCCTATGTGAGACCGAGTTAGGCACAAGGGTGATAGGTTTGAAAGTGGGAATTACCGAGATCCATGCATCTATCCAAGCTTTGACAGAGTATCCATTAACTATTCACCAAAAGAGACTGTTAAAGAGGAGATCACGACTCTATAAGATAGATTTCAACGAGGTAGAAGCCGAACCCAAACCCCAAACCTCAAGAAAAGACGAAGGTAAGTACAACCCTTTAAAGATCCTGCCAACAAGAGAATGCGGTTGAGAGAGAATTCTCCAAGCTAGAATTGTTTTTCTAGTAGAGCTCTATTAAAATATTTGAGAAGTGAATTTGATCACCCTTTGAAGAAAACCCCCACCAAAACTGAGCAAATAAGGATTCTAGCTCATGGAAAAGAGTGCATGGAATACAAAACACTTGCATAGAGTAAACTGGGAGAGCTTGAGCAACAACCTTATGAGAACCTTTTTTCCTCCTGTAGAAAACTATTTTCCGTTCCATTTACTAAGTAGATTCCATACCTTGTCCTTGAGGTTTCTAAACGCCTCTCTTTTTCTTCTACCCAGAACCGCAAGAAGCCCAAGGTATTTGCCTAGGAAGGGGCAAACAGGGACACCAAGAATGGAAGTCACTTGGTTTGCCATAAAGGGGTCACGTGAGTTAAAGGCCAAGGAGGACTTCCAAAATTGATGCATTGACCAGATGTTGCAGTGTAAGCATCCAAGATACTGGATAATGTCCAAGCTTCATTGACATTATTTTGAGGAAAATGAGGTAGTTATTGGTGAAGAAAAGGTGGGAAACTCTGGGGAAGATCATACGTAGAAACCATCAAAATAACCCGAGAACATAACTCCCCTTAACAAATGAGATAAGCCATCAGCACAAATAATAAAAAGAAAGGGGGAAAAAGGGTCACCCTGTCAGAGACCATGAGGGGGAACAATATTTCCATGAGCTTGACCATTTATGATGACAACCAAGGAAATAGAAGAAGCACACTGCATGATGAGAGCAATCCATTTCGGGTCAAAGCCCATCTTTCCCATAACCTTCTCTAAGTAGGCCCATTCGTTACAGTCAAAAGCTTTACTCATGCCTAGTTTCAAAGCTGCAAACCCTTTCTTCCCTTTTTTTCTTTCTGTTGAGAGAGCGGATAACCTCTTGAACAATGAGAATGTTATCTGTGACCAGTCTTCCTTTAGCAAAACCGCTTTGTTCCTTTGTTATTATGTTGGGCAGCCAAGTTTTAAGTTGGTTAGCAATAGCTTTTGACACAAATTTATAAACAACATTATAGAGGTTAATGGGCCTGAAATCAGCAGGAGTTCTCGGGTTATCAGTTTTAGGGATGAGAGCTAAAAAGAACCTATTGATCAGAGAAAGGTCAGCTCTAATATTTAGGCAATTTAAGCAATACTGAGTGACATCCTTACCCAATCGTGTCCCAATATCTATGGTAGAAGTGGCAGGAAAACCATCAGCAGGGCTAGGCGTGTTATATTATGAAAAGCTTGTTTGACTTCTTCCTCAATGAAGATTCTACTTAAATCTGCATTCATCTCTGGAGTAACTAGGCGTGTTATAGCTTCACAACCAAGACTCAACTGCTCCTTAGAGGGGTTAGAGGATGTGAATAGTTGGTGGAAGTGGTCTGAAAAAAACCAAACTCATCTCCTAAATGTTATCCTTCCACATGTTATTCCCATCTAAGATTCTCACCATAGTGTTTTTCTTTTTACTAGAAGCCTGAGAGTGGAAGTATTTGGTGTTTTATCCCCACCAGATAACCAGCTTGCTTTTACTCTCTGCATCCAACAAGTCTCTTCTTGAAGGAGCAAGTTCTCGAGTTCAAAATGAAGCATTCAAAATAAAACTAAGAGACTGGGGACTAGGAATGCCCTCATAAGTTGCATCAAGGGCTTTTTGACAGGATTTGATTCTTTTCGGGAGAGATCCAAATTTCCTTTTACTCCAATCCCTAAGCGAGGCAGCACACTTCCCGAGTTTATCCATAAGGGAGATATTTTGATCACCCCCAAAGAACTAGCTTTCATCAATAATCGCTTTGCACTCATCCGAGTTTGACCGCATGGCTTCAAACTTGAATTTGTTATGGAGACAGATTCTGACTGTAAAAAGGGAAAAAGATCTTGAAAGAGACAAATTTGTGATCAGAGGAAAAATTCATGATGGTTAAGCCAAACTGAAGGAAACATATTCAGCCAAGCCTCCGTAGAAAACACACGATCAAAAGTTTCAACAATTAAGTAACCCCCTTCCCTATTATTGGTCCATGTGAATTTAGGTCCTTTTAATGGTATCTCGATCAGGCCACAGTCTTCTAGGCATTGCCTGAAATTTGAGATTATCCTGTTGGGTCTAGGAAGTCCCCCTATTTTCTCATGGTCAGCCAGAATTTCATTGAAGTCTTCTTAAAACAACCAATGTAACCAACCAATACTAGAACTGAAACCAATTTTCTTTCTAACATTTTGCAATTAAGAATTTGTCATCTTCGATTACATAAAAAATAACACATCAGGGTCCTGCTCGCCAACTAGACGACACATGGAATTGAAAGCTTGGGATTACCCAACCCCCGAGCGTTCCAGCTTAAAAGAATCATGGCCCGCGACGGGTGTTGTCGGAACCCGCCGCTTGAGAAGTAGGAGAGACATCTAATAACTGAATCTTTTTTAACTTTTTACCTGAGAACGAAGATAAGCGTTGAAAGGAGCTCTTTCGTTTGCACAGCTTG
Source organism: Datisca glomerata (assembly GCA_003255025.1). NCBI lineage: Eukaryota > Viridiplantae > Streptophyta > Magnoliopsida > Cucurbitales > Datiscaceae > Datisca > Datisca glomerata. Next base: position 932,927 of record QANY01013209.1, on the reverse strand, counting down.
GCCTTAGAGGATCCGGAGAGAGGGAGAAGAGGAGCCTTTTCCAAAGTTCCTTCCCTTTCTTTACTGATATTTTGAGCATTCGGGTTGAAAGATTAGGGCCTCTAGTTGGGCTTCATTCTTTTGTAAATAAAACGAGTTAGATCAACAAGTAACGGTCCACTTTTCTGAAAATGGGCACCCAGCCTCGGTCCAGGTCCATTTCTTCGGGGGCCTTAAAGTTTTGTCCCCATGTTAAAAGTGGTCTATATTATCCGGCCCAACAACTCCCTTTTCTGAAAATTTTTCCACCTGGCTCGTACATAATCATCTCTTCTTGAACACGGACCTCGTGTAGTCATCGTGTAGATTACATGATAATTACACTGACTTCGTGTAGTCTACACGATGGTTATACTGATCTCGTGTAGTCATCGTGTAATCTACATGATTGTTACACGATTACTACATGTGGTCCGCGTAACCGATCTTGTAGTCTACACGATGACTACACGGACCTCGTGTAGTCTACACGATGACTATATGATGTCCGTGTAACCGATCTGTAGTCACCCTTTTTCTGTTTTGTCTGCTTAATCTTAATATTACATGTTTTTTTAGTCGACGTCTCTTCAGTCACCCTTTCCAGTTGAAGATGAGGCTAATGAGGAGGAGGATGAGCCCATTGAAAAGGAAGAGGAGGAGGTCCGAGGAGGCCAATAAAAAAGAGAGGAGAAGAAGGTTGTGACCAAGAAGTTCAGTGAAAAATAAGTTGGGTGAGAAAATGTCTGATTGGAATAGACCAAAAGATCACTTCAATGGATAAGAAGATTCTGTCCATGCAATCAAACATTTCTTTTGCAATTTTCTAAATCAAAATTTTGATGGATCATCTGGTAACATCGAGACCAAATGATTACTCATTTTATCCTCGATCTGATGGGGAGGAGATGGAGATTGAGAAGGAAGAGAAAAAAATGAAGAAGGAGAGAATGATAAAAAAGAAGAACATATGGAGGTAATAAGGAGAATGGAGGTGAAGGTGAAAAAAAGGAAGATGAAGAAAAAAAAGATGGGAAAAAAGATGAGGGAGAGAAAACAGAAAAAGAAGAAGCAAAAGATGAAAAAACAAAAAAAGAATAAGCAAAAGAAGAAGAAAAAGAAGAAGCAAAAGAAGAAAAAGAAGAAAAAGAAAAAGAAAGAAAAAGAAGAAAAAATAGAAGAAAAAGAAATACACAAAGAAGAATAAGCTAAAAATAAAGAAGGGAAGAAGGTGAAGAAAATAAGAATTACAAGGAATAAAGAGGAAGAAGAGGAAGAAGAGGAAGAAGAAGAAGAAGAAGAAGAAGAAGAAGAAGAAGAAGAAGAACAAGAAGAACAAGAAGAACAAGAAGAAGAACAATAAGAAGAACAAGAAGAAGAACAATAAGAAGAACAAGAAGAAGAACAATAAGAAGAACAATAAGAAGAACAAGAGGTTGCATCGATAATATATGCATTAATGGATTCGGTTCGGTCAACGGAGTAGTCCAACAATGGAGTAGAAGAGCTTGTCTACCTTAGGGAACTTAAAAAGAGGAAGATAAAAAGATCTCGACTCCTCGAGTCACTTAATTTGGAAACCGAAAAGGTTGAAAAGTATAAGCAACGAAGGAAAAAAATTGATGATAATATCATTTCAAAAATAGACATAAAACCTTTTCAAGAATATAGTGATGTATCTTTAGAGGATTAAGCTTGTTTTAAAGCCTGGTTCAAATCCCCAAGGGCAAAGTAAGTTCTGTAATTTTTATGTACACTTCTTCTTCTACACAATGGTTACACGGACATCGTGTAGTATACACGATGGTTACACTGACCTAGTGTAGTCATCGTGTAGTATACTGATGGTTACACTGACATCGTGTAGCCATCATGTATACTACACTATGGTTACACTAATATACACAATGGTCACGCCGGCATCGTGTAACCAACGTGTAGTAAATCAATCGTGTGCCTAATTTTTCTCTATAATTACGTCGTACAGGAACGAAAAAGTAGACGTTGAATTTTGCACCGTTGACCTTACCTGGTTCAAAAAACTAGTCTCTTCACCTTATCAATAGCTAGAGTTAGATGTAAGAAGTTATTTATAATCTTTTTTTATGTGCTATTTAAAATAATTATAATTATCTTAACTAATCTTTATTACATTGCAGCATATCAATGCATACCTCGAGCTCATAATGAAGGATTTGTAAGAATACAACCCTCGTATCAGAATCAATGTTGGTGATTTGATTATGCAAGTAAGTAAGATTTGTTTTTGAACTTAAAGAGGTGCACACCGTAATCTACACGAGGCCTTCACGAGCCTCGTGTAGACTTCGTGTAGTTTACACGGGCCCTTCACGAACCTCGTTAGACTTCGTGTAGTCTACACGCGCCCTGCATGGGCCTCGTGTAGACTTCGTGCAGTCATCATGACCATTTTTAATTGACGTTGAGGATTTAATTTTTTCCCGTGACAATATAGGAGAACCTATCTGGCCAAATAGAAAAGTTTGAGCAAGATCCCACGGGCTAGGATATTGACGTTGATGATCAGCTCTGGTACTTGGTCCTCAGCTTGCAGACGAATTTTGGAAGGAGTTGACAACAGTCGGATAAGATTATCTTTTCAATGAATGTGAACCGCAGTCATTAGATTGTGGTTGAGCTTGATTTGATTTGCCAGTGTGTTCATATTTATAACTCCATGAACAAGCCATATTAACGCTTATTATACAATGAAATAATGAAACCTTTCATGAAGATTATCCCTCGGCGTCTTCAAATGATGAACATATATGAGAGAAGACAGGAGGTTAATCTCAAAGATGAGTGGAAATATGAGATCATGAAGTGTCCACAACAAGATAATGGGTAAGTGAAATATACATTTTTTTGGAAGTCCACTTAAAATTTCATACATATTATTTAATTGTTTTCTGAATTTCGTGTGTTTTGTAGGTTTGATTGTGGGGTATTCACCCTTAAGTTTGTCGAAGCCCTCACATATGGGAAGAACCTCCAAGAAATAACTCAACAACAAATGTCAAAATATCAAAGATGAATTACAATTGAGTTATTTGCACGTGGTAATGTTAAACCGAAATAATTTTTATATACTTTATGGATTTTTATTTTAGTTTTAAATCATTTAGATATATTTTATACCCTCAATTTGTGAATTATTTACTATATGTTTAGTGTAGGCTTCATGTAGCCTACACGATGACTTCAAGGGTATCGTGTAGACTACGAGCATCGTGTAGGCTATAAAATAATTTCACGGGTATCGTGTAGTCATCGGGTAGATTACAAAATGATTTCACGGGTATCATGTAGTCATCGTATAGTGTACACAAGGGTTTTATGTAGCTTACACGATGATTTCACAGGCATCGTGTAGGCTTAGTGTAGACTACACAATGACTCCATGGGCATTATTAAACTTTATGACATTATGAAATAACAAACACGAGTATATTTCTATACTAATATTTAATTTAAGTCTACAAGGTCATTATATATATTTGACTGGCTTGCTCATAATGTTGAGATAGAGGAATTGGATTTCTGCACGTTTGTCGGTTGTGGCCAATTTACCCATAACGTTTGCACTTCATTCTCACTACTTCATCACCTCTAGATGAAATTCTCTCTGTCATGGGTCTGCCACTTTGCCGCCTCGTTATAGGTGGTAATACCACTTTTTCATGAAACTCTTGGATATGACCAATCTGCTTGATCCCCGAGAGGATGTAACCTCCATGGGCATGTTTTCTCAACACATACAAGTACCTATATTGACTTGAAGATCTGAAACTCAAAATTTCTCCAGATGGCCATCATACTGGCAACTTTTAAGCAGCTTAGCTTTATCATTATACAAATCATCCTTATTTATTGTGTCTGATACAAGCTGATTCAAATCAGCCCATTGCTTACTAAAGCCATGACGTTGTTCATTCAACTAAGGTTGTGATGACAATAGACAAGCGGTCTCGGGTTCAAGAGCAGTATTCAAGTCAGGAATTGTTGTATGGTTGTCTCCACTGATCGCTCCATCATGGTCATCTCCACGGATTGCATCATCATACGCCCCCTGATCAAAATCATCATCACAATCTCCATCAACATCAGCATCTTCATCCTCAAAAGAATCATAATCGTCATGACAAAAAACTCATCATCATCATGATAGTTCCTTTCAAAATGATCAACACTCTCAAAACGAGGAAAGAGGTTATGGTGACATTTGTGTTTCAGGAACCCAACTTTGATAAAACCCAGTAGTTTCAAGAACCCGAGGTTGTTGTGACATTGTACTTTGAGATAGAAATTTTTTTGGCTTGGTACTTACAAATAGTGTACTTTTAAGTGATTCTGATCCATTCTCCTTAACAAAGACCTGTAAATCACTATCCTTTAAAATTTCAGTAGGAAGGCAAGGGACATGGCTTCTATAAAAAAATTTGATTGACATATCATATTTTGAGGGGTCTATTTGGAGTTCTTCATGCAATATATCCAATAGCTCATGGTAAGTGCAGTCAGTAGATATCTCCAATAATTTGGTCTTCTCTCCACCAAAAAACCACGTTGTACCAGTTTTCACTCAATCTCCATCATAGATTACAAAAATTCAAACTTCAGACAAATCTGTATATACATCAATGAAGGAAGTCAGTATGAGAAGAATACATAATGAAATGAAATATTACACGATAATCGTGTAGCCATTGTGTAGTGTACATGAGGCATTCACGAGCATCGTGTAGTCATCTATAGTGTACACGAGGCCTTCACGAGCATTGTGTAGTCATCGTGTAGTGTACATGAGACCTTCACAAGCATCGTGTAATACTCATGTAGTATAATAGATGCTACACGATGATCGTGCAGTACTCATGTAGTGTAATATATGCTACACGATGTTCGTGAATCGCTGAAGAAGTTTCTCATGCACTACATGATGATCGTGTAGGGTATACGAGGTATACACGGGGCTCGTGTACCTTGAGTGTAGTCTACACGAGGCTCATGTACCCTGTGTGTAGTCTAAACGATGACTACAAGAGGCTCGTGTAGTACTCGTGTAGACCTCATTTAACACTACATCATCTTGTAGTGATCCTGTACAATAAAGAACTTCAAACAACGTTCCAGAAACAAGAAAACTAATAAATATTCTCAAAAAACTCATGAAAATGAAAAACCCATGAAAGAAGGAAAAATACAAGTAAATATTAATAGAAAGAAGAAAACAAAACTTATACCTATTCTAGAGAGAAGAACAAACAATCCTTTACTGTTGCAGGAAAAAGGAAGAATACGAAGAAGAAGATGAAGAAGAAAATGAAGAAGAAAACGACGAGGAAAATGAAGAAGAAAACAAAGAAGAATGAGAAAAAATGAAAAACGAAGAAGTAGAAATAAGGTGGGTAGGGAGGTTTTGAGTATAAAGTGAGTAGACCATGATATTTGATCGGACAGCTTCTAAGAAGGGCAACGGGAAAAAAGAGAAAAGTGAAGGAAAAGTGGGCCGGGGCCAAGGTAAGCAAAAATTAGTGATAGGGTCAATTTCTACAAAAGGTTAGTTTAGGAGTCTAGTTTAACAAAAACCATATCCATTGTTGATGTTTATTTTATACGTATAATGATTTTTAAAAAAGTTGTCTATTTAGTGTAGTTACTTAAAAAATTAGAAACTAAGTCAAATCTAGCCCAAAAAACTTAAGAGGCCAAGGGACTTTGAAGACTTATATTTTTGAAAAAATTAGGTTTATAAATCAATTATTTGAATCTCTTTTAGGAAATGACCTAAAAGTTTATTATTTACACAAATGACCGATTTCTTTCTATTTTCTTTACCTTTGTCTTCTCTCTCGCGATCTCTCCCTCATTCTCTGTCTTTTTCATCTATCTCTATTGTGTGCCCCTCTCTACCTCTTTCTTCTCTTTCACGTTTTCTCCATACTTCTCTATCACGTGCGTGGTGCGGAGAATTAATTATTGAGTTCTAAAGTCACAATTAAAAATAATTTCAAATATGGTTGATGAGAAAAAAATGACGGAACCAATTTTTTGAAGGTCGTGGAGAGGAATGGAGTTTTAGATCTTTGAAGGTTGTGGTTCTACAATGAAAGAATTAAAAAAAATTCTTAATTTTATGATTTTAATTTCTGAGTTTCTGATTTTTCGAGCGAGGTAGATAAAAAAGAAGAAGGAGGGGACGTGCTTGGTTGTGGTAAGGGTTATGGTACACGATGATATATGAAAATATATTACATATATACTATAATATACTTATGGTATATTAAAATATACTCATAGTATAGGATTATATACCCTAGTATACCTGTACGTAGAATTTTCAAGTTTTATAAAAAAAATTACAATTACAAAAAAACCGACCATTTTTGTAAATACAATTTTTGTCAACCATTCTCTTACTTATTTTAAAAAATGGTGTATTTCTTTAAATGAGCCTTGGGAAAATTAACAAAAAAGGATAGGTTACAAGGGCTCAGTTGAAAAAAGGCCGATTTTTTTTAAATTATAAAATAGCTGAAATTTAAAAAAAAGTAGTATTTTGGCGGGACGTAATAATCTATATAGTATAGGATAACATTTATGTATATTTTGCATGTGACATTTCAAACTAAATTAGCCAGCTGTTCCTACTAGTGGTGGTTCATAAACTATTTAATAATTAACAAAAATGTTAAAAATACACTAAAATAAGTAATTAATCAACCCAAATTAGTAAAAAAACTTGTTTTTACTATAAGTAAATAAGTTAAAGACATCGTCGACTCATTGACATTTTTTTGCCATATTTGCAATTGTTTCTTATTTGCCATATTTGCAAAATAAGCCTCATTTTAGGCGAAATGAGGACCAGGAGTAAAAAATATGTTTAATAGTAAATTCTTCCAAGAATTTAATAACATGTTTAATGTATCAAAATATCATAAATTCTCTCTATAATATATATAAAAATATTACAACACATATGATACATGTGACAACTACGTATTCAAATGGCAATAGATTTTGTATTCAAATGTGTCTTTGTTTTTACAATCATTGTCAATTTGTACATGCATAAAACTTCTTAAAAATGAGCCATGTTGTACAAAAGTTTCGCTACATTTACAAATCTTTTAAGAATAGTATGCTATAAAGTAGATAGATGACGACAATATAGGAATATTGGGACGGAATGAAAAATATAATGGGTGAATTGAGAAAATAAAAAATATAGATACTAAATTAAAACTAAATGTGTAATACAAAGACTAAAAATATATATATTTTTATTAAAAAAATACATAAGTATATTTTTTTGTACAAAAAATATAATTTAATACCTATATATTTTTTGACTAAAAATATATTTGACCTAGAATATCAGTTCACTTCCTGTTTTTGTAAACACGATTAGGATATTATGTAACGGCTTAACAAAATGTTAAAGAATTATGGTGCAAAGTTGATCACCAATAAATGGCATTTGATGGCCATTGATGCTTAAAGGTGGTAATCTGGTTAATTACGAAACTGAATTAAAAGTTCTTGATGGGAGAACCTCAATAAATAAGAACTTGGGTCCTCTCACTACCCTTGCATAATAGATATACACCATCAATTACATAGAACAAGTGTGAGTAACAATGTGTAAAATTTTAAAGCTTTTCTTGGTTTCATGGCTGGAGGTTAGTTGGGTTTGTTTTTTATGTTTCAATTAATTAGAAACAAGATTTAGGTATTTGTTTCACATACATTTGGTATAAGAGCTGGCCTTGCCTCTGCGTTGTCATTTTATTCTCTATTTTTTTTTTTCATATTTTTCGTTCTTTTATACTGTAAAATTTTGTTCTTGATGTTTTGATGTTACTATTGCAAAATGGAGTTAGAAATCCTTTAGAACTTGATTTTCTATCGTTTATGTGATATTAAACATCAATTTTAGCATAAAAATGTTGTTTTTAGTTGGCTATGCATCAATTTTAGAAATTGATTTGAATTTTTTATTAAATTAGACTCTTATACTAATCATTTTACAGAAATGTACCCTAACACTAATTTTCACTCACTTGACTCTTGGCTCACTTTTCCTTTTCATTTTCACTTTTTTCCCCATTGTCCTTCTTACAAGCTGTCCAATCAAATGTCATGGTCTACTCAAAACCTCCATACCCACCCCATCCCATTTGTCCTTCTTCGTTTTCCTCTTCATTTTCTTCTTCGTTTTCCTCTTCGTGTTCTTCTTCATCTTCTTCCTTCTTCGTTTTCTTCCTTCTTCCTACAGCAGCAAAGGATTGCTAGTTTTCTCTCTAGAACATATATAAGTTTTGTTTTCTTCTTTATGGAAATATTTACTTGTCTTCTTCCTTCTTTCATGGGTTTTTTTACTTCCATGAGTTTTCTGAGAATATTTATTTATTTTCGTCTTTTTGGAACATTATTTGAAATTCATTTATTGTACAGAATCACTACAAATGATGGTATAGTGTAAAATGAGGTCTACACGAGCCTCATCTAGTCATCATGCAGACTATACATAGGGTACACGAGCACGGTGTAGATCCCGTGTACACTACACGATTATCGTGTGGTGCATTATGAACTTCTTCAACAATTCACGGGAATCGTGTATCATCTATTACACTAATCGAGGACTACATAATCATCGTGTAGTATATATGATGAACACATGATGATTGTATACTCCTCGTGTAGGGTACTTATTTTTTATTTTTCCATCATAATGTCTACAAGAGTGTTACACGGTCCTCGTGTAGTCTACACGATGGTTACACGGACCTCATGTAGTCATCGTATAGACTACACAAAGGTTACACGAACCTCGTCTAGTTATCGTGTAGTCTACACGATGGTTGTACGGATCTCGTGTAGTCATCATGTCCACTATGTTTGTGCTCTGCCTATTTTAATACAAGAATATTAAATATTTTTCAGGGACAGGGACAACAACACACATAGAGATCGATGAGCAGGACCATTTTAAATATTTTTTATGGCTCTTAGACCATCTGTTTGTGGATTTTTCAGCTGTATACGGCTTGTCATTGCTGATGACGTAACGACCTTAAAAGCCAAATACAAAGGGGTATTATTTGTTGCAACAACAAAGGATGAGAACAACCAAGTATATCCCATTGCATTTGAAATTGTAGATTCAGAAAATAATGATTCATGAGAATGGTTCTTCCGTAAACTTCACGATGTAATCGGTGATCCGGAAGACTTGGTATTTATATCCGTCAGGCATACAAGTATACTAAATGCTGTACATGTTGTCTTTCTCAATGCATTTCATGGAGCTTGCATCTTCCATATGAGCCAAAATATCAAATCAATTTATAAAAAGGAAGATGCAGTCGCATTATTTTTTAAAGCAGCAAAGGTTTACAGTCAATCAGAATTTGATCGGCTGATGATTCATTTTACAGATGCATTTCCAGATATTGCTACAAGTCCCACGACACAGGAGCTGGATTCTCTAAAAAGCCAAGGTCGCGGGTGGCCAAGAGGGCCCACTTGGAGACTTGGGATCTCAGCAGGAAGTGCGAAGGTTGCTTAAAACCGGCCGACCGATAAGCGAAAGAGAATCAACTAGTTTGTGGGGGGAGTTGAGAGGTGGGCACGTTCCCATTTTGATGGAAGGCGATACAATATAATTCGCGGAATGTTTGAATGGGGTTTTGAAGGATGCTAGAAAGCTTCTCATTACATGCCTTATAGAACATATCCATGACATGTTACAACGGTGGACGACTGCCTGTCAAATCACCTCACAAATGATAGATTGGGTTAAGACTGAGCTTAATAAGAAGCATCTTGCATCATGTACACTATCATTGTTCCCTTCCAACATCCGTGAGTTTTGTGTTGCGGGTCGCGGTAAAGCAGTGGTAAACTTGCATCTTATGACCTGTACGAGCAGAGAATTTTATCTTGATCAAATTCCATGCATGCATGCGTTGGCTGCATGTCGGCAGCGTAATATTTCTGTATATAGTATGTGTTCGAGGTTCTACAAAAATGAGGCTCTAATTTCTGCGTATGCAGAAACAATACATCCTATCGGGGATCAAGCAGATTGGGTCATTGGCCACGAGGTTCATGAAAAAGTGGTATTGCCACCTATAACAAGGCGGTAAAGTGGAAAACCTAGGATAGAGAGAATTCCATCTAGAGGTGAGGAAATAGTGAGAAAGAAGTGCAAACATTATGGGCAAATTGGCTACAGCCGACAAACGTGTAGAAAACCAATTCCTTTATCTCAACGGGATGACCAAGCCACTTAAACATAAATAATGACATTTGTAGACTTAAGTTAAATATTAATATAGAAATATACTTGTGTTTGTTATTTAATAATGTCATAAAGTTGAAAAATTAAGTCTACAAAGGGTATATTGCATGAGAAGACCAAATTATTGTAGATATCTACTAACTATCTGAATCTTACACGAGAACTTCACGGGATTCGTGTAGTAATCATGTAGACTACACTAGAACTTTACGAGCATCGTGTAGACTAGAACTTCATGGGCATGGTGTAGTAATCATGTAAACTAAACTAGAACTTCACGAGCATCGTGTAGACTACACGATGGTTACACGAACCTCGTGTAGTTATCGTGTAGACTACACGACAACTTCATGGGCATCGTGTAGTTATCGTGTAAACTTTATGATATTATTAAATAACAAACACAAATATATTTCTATAATCCATAATTCACAATTTAATAAAATAAAAATTTATAAAATATATCCATAATATTTCGGTACAATATTGCCACGTGCAAATAACTCAATTGCAATTCATCTTCGATATTTTGACATTTGTTGTTGAGTTATTTCTTGAAGGTTCTTTCCATATGCGAGGGCTTCGACAAACTTAAGGGTAAATACCACACAATAGAACCTACAAAAGCACATGAAATGCAAAAAGACAATTAAATAAAATGTATGAAATTTGAAATGGACTTTAAAAAAATGTATATTTCACTTACCCATTCTCTTATTGTGGACACTTCATGATCTCATATTTCTACTCATTTTTGGGTTGAACCTTCTATCTTCTCTCATAAATATTCATCATTTGAGTTAGTCGATGGATAATCGTCATGAAAGGTTTCATTATTTCAATGTACAAGGAGCGTTGATATGACGTGTTCATGGAGTTATAAATACGAATACACTGGCCAATCAAATCCAGCTTAACCACAATTCAATGATTGCAGTTCACATTCATTGGAAATATAACTTTATTTGATTGTTCCCAGCTCCTTCTAAAACTCATCTGCAACCGAGGACCAGGTACCAGAGCTGATCATCAACGTTAATATCCCAGTCCGCGGGATCTTGCTCAAACTCTGCCATTCGGCTAGACAGGTTCTCCTGTAATGTCACGAGAAAAAATTTAAATCCTCAACGTCAATAAAAAATGGTCATAAAGTCTACACGAAATCTACACAAGGCCCGCGAAGGCCTCGTGTAGTCTACACGAGGAGCGTGAATGCATCGTGTAGTCTACACGAGGAGCGTGAAGGCCTCGTGTAGTCTACACGAGGGAGCGTGAATGCCTCGTGTCGTCTACATGAGGTCAGTGAAGCCTCATGTAGTCTACACGAAGTCTACACGAGGGAGTGTGAATGCCTCATGTAGTCTACATGAAGTCCACACGAGGTCAGTAAAGGCCTCGTGTACTCTACACGAAGACTTCACGGTGTGCAGCTCATTAAGTTAAAAATAAATCATACTTACTTGCAGAAATAAATCAGCAACACTGATTCTGATTTGAGGGTTACATTCTTGAAAATCTCTTCTCTTCTTCTTCTTCATTCTCTACCATATCTTCTTAGTTTTCATCATTCTCTCATTCTTCATTTTTTTTCACTTCCTTCTCAATCTCCTTATCCTCATCATCGCTAGCCATCGTCATGGCAGATCGAGGACATAATGAGTAATCATTTGGCCTCGATGTTACCAGATGATCCATTAAAATTTTAATTTGGGAAATTACAAAGGAAATGTCTGATTGCATGGACATAATCTTCTTATCCATTGAAGTGATCTTTTAGTCCATTCCAATTAGGAATTTCCTCACCCAATCTTCATGTCCACTGAGTTTCTTGGACACAACTTTCGTCTCCTCTGTTTTTTCAATGGCCTCATCGGAGCTCTTCCTCTTCTTCTTCTCCTCTTCCTTTTCAATGGCCTCCTCCTCCTTATTAGTCTCATCTTCTACTAGAAAGGGTGATGGAGGAGGCGTCGACTAAAAACTATGTAATATTAAGCAGACAAAACATAAAAAGGTGATTATACGATGGTTACACGGACCTCGTGTAGTCATCGTGCAGACTATACGATGGTTAAACCGATCTCGTGTAGTCATCGTGTAGACTACACGATAGTTATACAGACCTCATGTAGTTATCGTGCATACTACACGAGATTAGTGTAGACTACACGATGACTACACTAGATCAGTGTAACCATCGTGTAGACTACACGATGACTACACGAGGTCCGTGTTCAAGAAGAAGAAGGGTAGAAAATGATTTTGAACATGCCTTCTCTCCAACCAGTGATCTCCAAAAGTTTTTTTATTCTTCCTTCTCAATAGGGACCAAGGAAATAACTGTCAACTAAAAATGCAAGAAATATAAATCAGTATATGTGAAAATAATATAAATTATCCTATCAACATAATTAACCAACATACATTCTCCTTTGAAATTTTATTGAATATTCTCAACCGGTTATCGTGGTCGGACACCACTTGAGAATCCTTGGCACCTTGGTCGAAACCTCGTTACCATACAAACTACCCACCAAGGGGATAGTTTCAAATACCCACGCCTATTTAAACAAAAGAGAGTAGTTCAGTATTCACATAAATAATTCAATATATTATTACTACATAGAATTATATAAATTATACGTAGAAGGCAAATGGACATCCATTGAGTGAATACCCATGAATAGCAGCAGGGGATTTTTGTATTTTTTTTTATTTTTTTCTTGATCTTTAAGATCACCAAAAATATCGTTTGTATTCTTGACAGCTAATAATGATTTTATTGTTTTGAAGATAGAGAAGTCTCTCCATGGATATTGGTTGAACGCTTCAAGGTTGTCAACCAAAACCAACCATCTCTTTTCAATCAGGGTCCGGTTCTCCTTTCCCAACACAAAGTGCTCAAGTAAATAAATCAGAGCCATCTTGACCGCATCAGAATCTGACTTATATTCAGAGCTCTTGACTCAGCCATGGTTATTGATCTGGCTTTGGGAAAGTACAGATTAGCGGTCTGTTGGGGCCACGGGAAAGTCTTCTCATCCTGGGCTTCACCAAACTTTAGTCCGATAATCAAAGAGAGCCCCTTCTTGGAAAAGCACAGTGACTCCTCATTGATAAGAAAATCGACCTCCCTGGCCAGCACCTGGTGGTAGACAATTGCTAAAATCTTCAGAGATGGGAGATCAAGGAGATGGCCAAAGAATGTCTCCCTAAATAGGGAGAGTTAAGTAGCTGTCAACTTGGTCTTGATAACCTTTATGCAGTGTGTATTACACTTTGCATTGACCCTTGCTTTTGGAGTTGTGTTAAAGTCATGAACGTATCTTAGTTGCATCTTTGATGAAGCCATAACCTGTGGAATATTCAAGGAAAACATAAGATCAAAAAATGTACACGATGCTCGTGTAGTTATCGTGAAGACGACATGAGATGTACATGATGTTCGTGTAGTCATACGATGATTACACGAGGTGTACACGATCCTCGTGTAAATCGCGTAGACTACACGATCCTGGTATATTCTACATGAGGCTTACATGACCCTCGTGTAGTCCTCATGTAGCTTACATGAAGCTTACACGACCCACGTGTAGTCCTTATGTAGATTACACGACCCTAGTGTAACCTAGAAAATAGACACCCACCAAAACCAACACCTCAAAAACCCAGAAAAAATACCTTAGAAACCCAAAAAAATCAACATTGTTGTGATTTGAACATCCACAAAAAATATAAACACAGAAATCCAAAAAAACCCTTCAGAAACCCTGAGAAACACCTCAGAAACCCAGGAAAAACATTTCAGAATCCGGAACAAAAACTCAGGAACCCGAAAACTTACTTTTTTGTTTTTTCTTGCTGTGGGAGACGAAGAAACTTTCAGATTTATAGAGAGACAATGAGATGCTTTCTGCGACTTCAAGATAGAAAGAGAGATAGTAACAATAAGAGAGAAATGAGGGAAATATGAATCATCACTTTTTTTTCAAGCCGTCATTTGAAATTCGTGAAGGATTTTTTGGTAACTTCACAAGCTAATTTTGAATTGAAAGTGAGCCAGGCGTCAGGGTAAGCGGAAATTAGTGTTAGGGTCTATTTCTGTAAAATTATTAGTGTAGGGGTCTATTTTAACAAAAAACCCAATTGATTTTCTATCGTTATTGTGCTCATGTTGTGCATGAATATTCTGTTATTTTTCATGTTTTCAGGATGTGACTATTTCATGTATAAAATCATATTTAGTGCATTATACTTATGTTTTAATTATGCAATTTATATCTATATTTTATGAGGATTTTATTTACGGATTTAACATGTCCGTTAGCCTAGATATCTCAGAATTTTTGAAATTTAGGTTTATTTTCATAAAACTTAATTTTATACATAAATTTTAGTCATGTGCCTAAATTTTAAGGACATTAAGACTTGTAAATGTTCACCAAATAAATTTAGCAATTATTTAGGAGAATAATTAGATTATGAATAATTCATAAATAATTTGTGGTTGGTATGTGAAAACGTGAACTGAGAAAGTTTTACACAAACTAGTTCTGAATAAGCCATTGTGCCATTAGTTTCTCTGGGAAAGCTACTTTGCTAAGGTGTTAGTTTTTAATGAGGCCTCGCCCGACCAACTTTCCTGAGAGTATTCTTGGTAAATGCCTATCACGATATTGTATAATTGTTCTTGGCATTAAGTAGAGCCTGAAATATATTAAGATAAATATCCAATGGTCAATATGATTTTAGTTAATCGGAGAGTAACCACAATATCTTTAATTAATTAAAATTATATATATTAAGTGTAAAATCACATAAAGAATAATACATAAAATTGTAGTTAATTATACTTAATATAATAAAGTATATTCCACATGAAATTTTATTGAATTTATATAATTAATTAGGATAAAATACCAAATTATTTTCATAATTTACTCATGAATTGAAACATAGTTTGATAGTTTTATTGAGAATATAAAATCAAATTATTTTGAAAGGTACCCATAAAGTAAATAATGGCATACACTGATATATGCCTGAAATTCCAGAACTTAGGGGTGACACCTATAAGATATGGAAGGAAAAGATTATCCTTCATTAAGGGTGGATGGATATATATTATACTATAAGAAAAGACGAACCACTTGCGGTAGTTGAAAAAGCACTCCTACTGAAGTCGTTCTATATGAGCGACAGAAGAAATCAAATCAACTCATTGTAATGTTCATAAAAGAAAAAAATACTGCTGGTATTAGGTGTTTTGTCGAACAGTATGAGAAATTCCGAGACTTGCTGAAAGGCATTGACGAAAAGTTCAACACTTCAGAGAAGGCCTTGACAAGCATAATAATTATGAAATTCTCTTCTCTTTGTCTCGCAACCGTTAAGGGTGTGCATTATCACATCATGCAAATGCGTGACATTGCGACTTAACTTAAGAAACATGAGGTCGATATGTCAGATGCTTTCCCAGTTCACAACATACTAAACAACCTTCCACATCAATACGAGCCTTTTTAAAGATGTCATATAACACACATAAGGATAAATGGTAAATTAACGAGTTGATGACCGTGTGTGTTCAAGAAGAGGAAAGGCTCGTGATGGAATTAGGTGAGAGTGTAATACTGGACACTGTTCATGGGAAGAACAAAGCTGATAAAAACAACAAGCCTCAAGCCACTCAGAAAGCTAATTAGAAGGGGAAAGGTAAAATGTTACCTGAAGTTGATATAAAGAAAGAGAACAAGTGTTTTTTTAGTAAAAAGAAGGGACACATGGAGAAGGAATGTGCCAAATTTCAAAATTGGCTTGAGAAGAAAGTTAATCCAACCTAATTTGTTTGTTATGAATCTAATATGGCTAATTTTTATATTATCACCTGGTGGATTGACTCTGAATCTTATTTCATCACTTTTAACGATGATTAATTATGATACATGTTTGTGTACTTGCTTATTACAAGCATGAAATATTGGATGCCTTCAAAGTCATAAAGGCTGAAGTTGAGAACTAGTGCGGGAAGCAAATACAAATAGTGAGATCAAATAGATGTGGTGCATATTATAGTAGATACACTAAGAGTAGACAAGCACTTGGTCATTTTGCTAAGTTTATTCAAGAACATGAGATTGTAGCCTAGCACACTATGCATGGTTCTTCAAACCAGAATGATGTTGCAAAAAAAGGAATCGGACACTCATGGACATGGTGTGGAGTGTGTTTAGCAACTCCAATCTTCTTAAATTTTTATGGAGTGAAGAACTACAGATGGATGTGTATATATTGAATTGTGTTCCAACTAAGGCTGTCCCAAGGACACCTTCTGGATTATTAAAAGGTTGGAAACTGAGTTTGCAACATATGCATGTTTGAGGTTGTCCGTCCAAGGTGAGGATATATAACCCATAAGAGAAGAAGTGAACCCAATGACAATTAGTTATTTCTTCATTGGCTATGCTGAAATGTTTAAGGGTTATAGATTTTATTGTCCATCTCACGCTAATAAGATTGTGGAATCAAGAAATGCTAAATTTCTTGAAAATGACATTACCAGTGGGAGGGATTAGTTCAAGGATTTAATTCTTGCTCATGATCATACAGAGTCTCAACCTTCCACATTGTAAGATAGATTGGTACTAGTTCAAAGCATCCCTCAAGTTCAAACTAGTGTTGGACAACCAATCATTGAAGTTCCACAAGTTACTGAAAACTTTCCAATGGATCAACAAGTTCAAGAATTACCTCAAAATCCTGAACAAATAGTTGAGCCACAAGCTCCTTAGGGAGACGTTGGAATAACATTAAGAAGATCTATTAGAGAAAGGAAATCGGCAATTCCTAGTAATTACATAATGTATCTACAAGAATATAACATTGGTGCCGAAAATGATCCTGTTGCAAAGAATCTGATTTATGGCATGATGCCATGAAAGCTAAAATGAACTCCATGAAGAGCAACAAAGTGTGGGATCTTGTAGAGTTTCTTACTAGAGCGAAGGCCATTGACTGTAAATGGGTCTTTAAGACCAAAAGAGACTCATTACCCAACATTAAGAGATATAAAGTGAGACTCTTTGCAAATGGGTTCACTAAAAAAGAAGGAATCAATTACAAGGAGTCTTGTTCTCCTACATCTATGAAAGATTCTCTTCGTATAATTTTAGCATTACTTTCTCATTTTGACCTTGAGTTGCAACAAATTGATGTTAAAACCATATTTCTTAATGGAGATCTAGAAGAGGATGCTTATAAAAAGTAACCTGAAGGTTTCTCTTTTAGTGATGGTGAGCACTTGATTTGCAATCTTGAGAAATCCATATAAGGTTTAAAACAATCCTCCCGTCAGTGGTATATTAAATTCTATGGTGTAATTTCTTCATATGATTCTATTGAAAATCCAATGGATCAATGTAAATACTAGAAGGTAAGTGTGGGTAAATATGTTTTCTTGTTCGATATGTGGATGATATACTGCAACCAATGATAAGAGTTTATTACATAAGGTGAAACAATTCCTCCACAAGAACTTTGATATGAAAGATATGGGTGATGTATCTTATGTCATTGACATTAAGATCCATAAAGATAGAACTCGTGGTGTTTTAGGTCTACCATAGGAAACCCATATCAACAAGGTTTTGGAGAGATTTCAGATGAAAAATTGTTCATCAAGTGTTGCTCCCATTATAAAAGGCAATAAGTTCATTATGAACCAATACTTGGCGAATGACCTAAAGAGAGAATCCATAAGAATATTCCATATGCTTCTATAATTGGAAGTCTTATGTGTGCTCAAATCTGTACTAGACCTGACATTCGATATGCTATTGGGATGTTAGGGCGATTTCAAAGTAACCCAGGTATGGACCACTGGTGAGTTGCAAAGAAATTTATGAGGTATCTTCAAGGAACCAAAAATTACATGCTTATATATAGACAGACGGGCAATCTGGAAGTGATCAGATATTCGGATTCATAATTTGTTGGTTGTGTTGATTCTCGTAAATCAACATCTGAGTACATTTTAATGTGGCCGGTAGAGCTTTTCTTGGAGGAGTGCCAAGCCAAACAAACATTGACTGCTACTTCTACTATGGTAGCCGAGTTTGTTTGTTGTTTTGAGGTTATTATACATGTGTATGACTTAAGAGTTTCATTTCTGGGCTTAGAGTCATGTATTCAATTTCTAGGCCACTAAAAAAAATTTGCAACAATTCTGTCTTTATGTCTTAAAACAACAAAAGTGGGAGTCAAAATAAACATTGACATTAAGTATTTAATCATACAGGAACATATAAAAGAAAAGAAAGTGGTCATTGAGCATATTAACACTGAGTTAATGATTGCTCATCCTTTGACTAATGGCATGCCACTATTGAAATTCAAGAATCATGTAGAAGAAATGAGACTGGGTTCTACTTTATAATTGTATACATTCAGTCGATTAATGAAACTCTTATATATTTTGATATTTTCTCATGTTAATGTCTACCTTAATTTAGTTGAGAAAATATATTCATTTTGGACCAAGAATAAACGTAAGGTTTATTCATTAAGTTTTGTTACCACATTAAGGGTCACACTTAAGAAATTAAATATATTGTAATACATGGATGATAATACTCGGATTTATTGGGACCTATCACTATGATTCATGTATTTGTTACTCAATATAGTTTAGATTAATGTTCGCAACAAGTGGGAGAATGTAACGTTTTAACCTTACAAAATGTTACAAAATTATGGTGTAAAGTTAAGCACCAATAAATGGCCTTTGATGACCAAAACATTACAAAATTATGGTGCAAAGTTAATCACCAATAAATGGTCTTTAATGGCCATTGATGCTCAAAGGTGATAACTGGTTCGTATACAAAAACTGAATTAAAGGTTCTTAATCGGAGACCTCTATAAATAAGAATTTGGGTCCTCTCACCGCTCTTGCATAATAGATTTACACCATCAATTACAGAGAGCAAATGTGAGAAACATTATAAATTTTTTGAAGCTTTTGTCGGTTTCAATGGCCGGAGGTTAGTTGGGATTACTGTTTTTTTTTATGTTTCAATTAATTAGAAACAAGATTTAGGTTTTTATTTCACTTACATATTAAATATACTTGACCTGGAATATTAGTTCATTTTCTTTTTTGCAAACATAACTGGGATATTCATATATAATTCAACTTGTACCTCTCCACACAAAAAATAACTTTAAAAAGAGAGAAATTTAAACAAATTTGTGAAAATTATATGTTCTTCCTCTTTTTTCCAAGAAAATAAGTATGCAGATGTTACTCTACAAAGCCTCGAGTATAATCTGGTTACTCTCATCAAATTTACAGTACACCCCGCCGCACAGTCGTGCTAAGTTTAGGCAAACAAGGAGCAGGAGTAAAACATGTTTTCACTAGTAAATTGTTCCAGTAATTTAGTGAAATGTTTCATTTATCAAAAATATAATATCACAACCTATATACTAATAATATACGTGACAACTACGTATATGTACTTTAAATACTAACAGAAACATCTTGGTCTACGAGTTAGGAGTTTCATCAATGGTTTCCAATGCAGGCTTCCAAGATCTCTGCTTGGAGAAAATTCTCTCCACAGGCTGAACTTTCTCACTTGTCTCACCCTCCAATCTCTTCCCTTCAGATGGAAAAATGCAAAACTCAGTAAGAACAGGAAAAATCTTGCCAAAGCTATGAAAAGTTCCATGCTTTAATGCCTTGGTAGCTCTGTAAGAAAGGGAGGCCATTTCTTCAAATGTAAGAACAGAGTAGAGAAGGTCCATTGGAAGAAGGAAATAGAAGTGGTGTTTCTCAAGCTCTTCATCTGCCAAAAGCCCTTGGATTCTTTGCCCAACTTTGAGAGTTGTTGAATCACACACAAATTGTCCTTGATTCTCTACCATTAGCTCTGCTGCTTTTATTGGCCTTGTGTAGGTCTCTAATTTTCCATCTAAGAATAGGACTTTTGATGCTCCTGAGCCTCTTGATATTATTGATGGAGCACAAGATGTTGCATTCCCCATTATTGAATGGATTGTGTGTGTGTGTGTGTGGAGAGAGAGAGAGAGAGAGAGAGAGAGAGAGAGAGAGAGAGAGAGAGAGTTCTCTATCTCTAATGGAGGAGTTCTGGGAAGAATGGAGATGGGATTTGTAAGAGACTCGTTGAATTGAAAGTGAAGAATTTATGATAAGTTATTGCAACATAATCTTTCTAGTATGACTATTTTTAAGTTCGTTTGTTAAGATTCTCTCAATTTGTATAAGAAGAAGAGCACATGGGGAGGGATGGTACATTCAAGTAAGGGAATTGTGTAGAATAGCTTAAGGACACACCACCCAACCTAATGATTGGTAACGGCAACAAGCAATATTTTGCCTTGATTTTATTCCATCAAGGAGCACCCAATAATACAACATATCCGAGAGAGGAGGGGAGGGAGTGGGGTTATACATTGTAATTATAATTAGGGTAGTAAGATTAACTTACACCCTAAAAAATAAGTGGTGGGTTTAAATCACCGGGCTAACATCACTTGTCTAGGCTTATCTTTGTTTATTTATTTGAAAGATACTACATGTATTGAGGAGCTTAACACAGCTTTAATGTATAGTCACTAGTTAGTCATATCTTATACAATAATTTTCACTACTTCTAGAATATTGAAAGTCCTTACAGTTTGATGCCTTATGTCTAAAAAAATAAGTTATTTTAGTTAATGTTGAGGAAATAGAATAATTAAACTCTTTAGAATTTATATTATTTTACACTTAGTGTGATCTGATTTTTCTGTAGGAAACGAATAAGTGATGACAGCCAGGAGGTGAGCTTAGAAGTGCGTCCAGCTCAAGTCATTAACTGAATCAACGAAAGCTTAAAAGCTTCTTTTTCAAGTGTCATTAGCTAAAAGTTCTAGTGATAACGAAAGAGCTATGGATAGTGAAAAACTTGACAAAGTTATGAAAATTAATTTTGTAAAATATAAGATTGTCTTCCATAATTGTGAGGTAAAAGCGTGGTCTCTCACACATAATAAAATTATAGTGATGCTGAAGACCAAGATATGAAATGAATACTAAATTTCAAACTTTTATTTAGGAACGGGGTCACTCTCAAATTGTAGGTTGCTTGTCTCAGATATTCCATAAAAGCATGTTACTAGTAATATAAGAACTATACTCTTTTTTGTTTGAAATTAACAAAAAGACAAAACAATTGAACTGTATGATTTCTTTATTGGAATTACATAGAATTGCTTAGTTAATTGCTTGATTGACAGATAAGAGTTTTCTGACTACATTTTAGTTAAGATACAGGTCCATGATTTAGGGATTAATTAATTATGAAAAACATAATTAAATTTAAGAAAAAACACATCATTCAAATCTTCGGCCTAGAAATTTTTGGAAAATTTGGTCAGCAAGAAAATGTTCGCTCTTAATTGAACGTCAATCAGCTGCAATTTTCCGGGAATATTAATTACCAAGGAAAGTGATCACTCTTGAGGTAAAAGTTTTCCAGGAAAATTTGGAAACTCAATTATACTTAGTTTAGCAGTTTCAAAGGGTGGTTGAAGATTGGTAATTTTTTCAACACTCATATCTATATCTCACCAAAACTATCAATTTTTTAGTGATTTATATTTTCATTTGGGTGATCTAAATTGAATGAAAAATTCAATTGATTTAAGAAAAAAAACACAATTTACATAGATAGAACAATGCAACAACCAATTTTTTTAATTCACTAGCAAACAAAAAAAGTAAACAAAAGAAACACCTAACTCCTACTAAAAATGACCAATTGGTTTGATAAACAAGGAAGAGTCAACCAATCTAATAGAAATGATTAAGATAATTAGTTTATGAAATTGTATAGCATAAGACAATCATTTGTAGCTGGCGGTTGTACCAGACTTTGAGCTGTTGAGATTAAGGAGAATTTAATTAAATTAATTAGGAGAAATAAATGAATGATTAGCACTTCATAGTTGGTTGGATTTGTAAGCTGCCTGTGCGTTGGGTTTAACTCTGTTTTTGTTAGTTTAACTCTGTTTTTAGTCGTGAGGTGAATTAACAAATTCCACTATGCTGGCCGAAGTTTTGTTGATTTTTATTTCATTTATTGGTTAAAGATAAATATTATTTCAACAAAGAAATTACATAATTACAAGAGACATACTCTAGGTAAACACAAAATGTCAAGCCTTACAACACACTCAACAAAAAAATAATCACCCATACTTAAAAACATAGTTAGTTAATTCAGGGACGACAAAAATACGGAGTATTATTCGGCATGTATAATTCGGAAATTTAACGGTCAAACATTCGGTTAAAATTCGATCAATAATACGTGATACGTAAAAATTTAGATACGAGTTTTAAATGAGTATCATACGCTTTCTTTTAAAAAATTCGGTACTAAAAATACGGCTTTAAAATTTATAAATAAATATTAATATAACAATATATTATGAATATGACAAAAAGTATCATTCTACAAATTTCTTAAATATTTTCATAAACCAAAATATATTGATCAATTAATAGTATTCTATTCATACAAAATATAGTCATTAATCCAAAATATTCAATCCATAAAAACTAATTGAATTAATAAAAACTATCAAATAATGGGATCGTCGGGTGGTAAAGTTTCATCAAAACAAGATTCATTTGGGGTACGAAGTAACTCAGACCAGTTGCACAAGCTCTTGTTATCTAAAGCAAATGGTTCTTCTTCAAAAAAATATTCTAGTTCTTCTTCAAATCCTTCTTCAAATCCTTCTTCAGCAAATGAATTGATCTTAGAAAGATCAATATACATCATATCCAACACTTCACGATCCTTATACATTGTCATCATCAAAGAGTTCATTCTCACGTACACCAAATCATCCAACATTGTCGGTGCCAATCTATTTCTCTTTTTCATTTGGGCTGCATCCCATGCACTCCAATTTCTTTCACAAGCTGACGAGTTACATGGTTGACTCAAAATTCTAATTGCAATCTTTTCAAAAATTTTATGGTATAGGTGACGTACCATACAATTGTTGAAAGCCCCCTTGATCATCTCTTATGGACCCCATAAGAGATGATCAAAGAGTAGATTAAATCCCTGTATGGTACGTTATTTGTACCCTAGCATCTCCTTTCATCTTCTTCCCCAAATGTCTCTGCAACACGAACAAAACAAAATCCACCTAATTCTCCCAGCCTCTATCTCTCTCTCACAATCGTTCTGAATTCTGTCAGCTCAGCGTATAAGCCCCTCTTCTACAGGGACAAAAAGAGAGAACAGAGAGGAGCGAAATACACGGGAAGGCTATTTGAATTTGGGCGCATAATTCAGCCGTATAATTCGCGTACCGAATAAGTACGTGAATTATACTTCCTGACCCAAAAATATGAGTATAAATCTGTGTCTTTGGGAAAAATACTGGAACATAGAGTATTATACAGATTTGTAAAGATTCGCGTATTATACGTGTATAGAACGTGTCTTCACCAACAGAGCTTAAAAGTAGATGTGAAAATGTCTCATTTCTCATGCAACCTACTGTCTATTTCATCAAAGACCCTATCATGGGATTTTAAGGTAAACCACAATCTTTCCCTAATAACCCTAACAATATTATTCAAAATAAAAGGGTAATCAATCACCTTGTCTTGAAATATCCTCATATTCCTCTCAAGTCAAATATAATAAATAAACACAATGAAAATAAGGTTGATAATCCTTACCTCCAAGCTCTTCAAACCTGTTTTCTTGAGCAACTATTTAAGAAGACCATCTCAAGTTTGAGCAGCACATACCAATTCACAATTAAGCAGGAGTTTGTCAAACATTCCCCTAATGGTTGTACAAGTGTAGAATAAATGTTTAGTAGTTTCAAGCCCTTGAGGACATAAGACACAAACCTGCCCTAACCCCTGTTCCATCTTGCTATAATATCTTTGGTTGGGAGCTTCTGTTTACAAGCCAACCATGTGATTAAAGAGCATTTGTGGATAGACTCAGAATACCAAACCAACACATGTCACTCAACATGTTGTATGTGAGATGACAGTGCCTCATAAGTACTATTGGTTAAAAATACATTATTAGATGAAGGCAACCATCTCCAAGTGTCTCCCTATGATGTTTAAGGGGGAAATGTCTAAGTGGTGTCCATAGTGTGCCAGTCTATGTGTAATGGCTTGATTAGGCCAAGCCCACCCACCATATTGTATTAAAACACTCACAGTAGTGTGCACATTCTAACATGTGTGATGTAGCATGGCAGCCCCACCCCTCTGCCATAGAATACCCCTTGGATGCCAAGGGTCAGTCAAGACGGATGAACATCATTCATCTCCAATGTAGACAGTGTAAAAGTGACTCACCTGGCCCTTAAGTTTAGAATTTTCCTCCAAGCCCAAGTACGATTGGTGTGAG
Source organism: Datisca glomerata (assembly GCA_003255025.1). Classification (NCBI taxonomy): domain Eukaryota; kingdom Viridiplantae; phylum Streptophyta; class Magnoliopsida; order Cucurbitales; family Datiscaceae; genus Datisca; species Datisca glomerata. The sequence goes on along the minus strand of QANY01013209.1, from coordinate 908,114 downwards.
TTTCAATGTGAAAATAGAGTGTCCCTTAAGTAAATTAGATTGACACTAAGCTATCCACAAAGAGTCCCTTATTCTAGTAGCCAACCTCTAAAACTATTTCACAATAGCAGCCATGTTCCATGTTATGAGGTCTGTAAGACCAAGGCCCCTTTCTTCATGACTAGAACACATTTGATCCCATGCCACTTTAGCTCATCCATAGAAGTTCCTACGCACTGAATTGACCTTTTTCATCACTAGCTTTGGTAGGATGAACAAGCTTGCCCAGTAAGTTCTATTATCCCATAGTTTGGTCCTTTGTACAATCTTTTCAACCAATATCTCACAATCCACTTTACCAAGCTTTGAGGATATTAAAGGTACCCTCAAGTAGGTTGCAGGCAACTTGCTTAGTTGAAAACTAATGATCTCCAAGATTTTTTTTATGTAGGCTCATGAACCCTTAAGAAGAATGCATTGCTCTTGCTAAAGTTTGGCTTGAGGCCTGAGAGAGTTAGAAAGAGTTTTAACACATCTTTGAAAATTTTCATAGATTCCACATCACCCTTTGAAGAAGATGAATAGATTGTCTGTAGAGCATAAGTTTACAATGGTATTCTTTTTACATCTCTAATGGTATTGAAAATTTGGTAAAGAAGCACCATGTCTCATAATATCGGTGAGCGCTTCCATTGCCAGTACAAATAGGTAAGGAGATAATGGGTCCCCTTGCCTTATCCCCCTTTGTCCTTGAAAAAAAATCCCTTTGTGATGGAGTAAGAGGGATTAGTTACACAATCCATGATCTAATTGGTGAATGGCCCTGACATTCCCATAACTTGGAGAACCTATCTAAGGAAGAACCAACTTACACTGTCATGCCTTGTGAAGATCCACCTTAAGAGCACACCTAGGGGATAGAGATACCCTATGATCTCATTAGCTCTTATTTGAGAAGGATGTTATCAACTATTTTCCTCCCTAGAACATATGTTGTTTGGTTTAGGCTAATAAGGTCAGGGTAAAACTACTTTGAGCCTATCCACATGCATCTTTATCATGTATTTGTACACCAAGTTGCAGCAAGAGATAGGCCTAAATTTAGTCACCTTTGTTGGATTCTTAACCTTAGGAATGGGAGAGATAGACAATGGCATTCATTTGCTTTAGAAGATTCCCATGGTTGAAGAATTCCAAAATTGTATTGCTTACCTCTTTACACATTATGTGTCAACATTTCTTGAAGAAATCAGATGAGAAAACATGGTATTCTTCACATCTTCTACTGAAAAGGGTGTAGTGAGCCAATCTCATTGTTCTTTATTTCTTTTGTTGATTAAGTCATTAATCTATAATCATAAGTTCTATAATTTTTTAGGGGTAAATAAAACATTTTGTCCCACCACCCCTAAAATTTGTATTTCTTTTTCCACTTGGTACATCAGGTTTAAATTTTATTAATTTAAGTTCCATAAAAAATTTTCATTATCCACTCGTTGATTAAATGATATCATTCCTTAAACATCAACAGTGACATGTTTTTAGGCTATGTTTGGAATATCTTGGAAAATATGAAGAACGAAAAATATTGATATCATGAAATTCATCATATCACTATTTTTCTCTACATATTTCGAAGATTCAGAATAATAAAAATTTATCATGTTAAAGCCTCTAAGTTGGAGATGTCCAATTACTATTCTCTTAGGCATTGTTAGTAACTTTTTTGTCATCATGGTTAATTTATCTCGTCATGGATAGATGTACATTTTAAACTTTCATCAATTACTATTATTTACTTTCTTCATATGATATTTTGTTGACATTATATCACAAGGGAGAGATAAATTTACAACGGAGAATGTGTAAACATATTTGTACTCCAAAAAATTAAAGAAAAAAGTGTTAGAGAATCATGCTGAGAATTTATCGAATGGTTCAGTAGCTAGAGGAAGAAGTTAAAAAAAGGTTTTGAGGAATAATAAAGTCAAGTTTAGGTCTAAGTCAAAGATTAAAAAATAGAAGTGCAACTATTGTAACCAAGAAGGACACTAGAAAGGTGAATGCGGTAAACTCAAAGATAAACATGGGACTGAAAAGTCTTTTACTACCACCAATGTTGCTAATGTAGTAAATGAGAGTTTAAATGGTAATTCTGATAATGTTGACATTATTTCTTTAAGTAAGTTTGACTTCCAGGGTATCAATATTCAGGTGAAGGTGGCGTTTTGAAGGTTTGCAAGGGCGCTCTAATAATGATTAAGAGAAAGTTGACTCACAACCTATGTCTACTACAAGGTGAGCCTCATCACAATACCAACCCGGATACTGCATGATCTCGTCCCGATCTCGGTGAGACCGATCCAATTTTGAACCCTAATTGAGATTTTTATCCTATCCCAAACCTGTTCAAGTTGGGATTAAGATTGAATTTTTTAGTCGGGATGAGATTTTTGTCCCACACGAACCAGTCCTGACATGTCCTTCCCGCAAACCTGCGCTTGGGTGCACTTTGGCCCGTATAGAAATATTAATATTAATATTTATTTTCTTAAATATATTAAATTTTAATATACATCCAAACCAAAGTATAGATTACAATATAACAGTAAGGTTTTAGAAATTACAAAACAAAAAAAAGTCAATAAAGGAAATATGAAAACAAAGATTATAACCAAATAAAGGCATGTTATGATTTTCGAAGTCATTATGTGAGGAGGATAAATTAAATTAAGATGGGGGATTATTAACAACTCCAAAAGGTTTTCCTGTATTGTCATTTGTTTGTTTTATAATTTCTAAAACCTTACTGCCATTTTGGTAATCTATACTTGGTTTGGACGTATTTGTAACACAATCATCTCATCCTCAAACCTGTCCTGAGTCTCAATCCCACAGGACAAGATCGAGATGGGGTTTTTTTGGGACATGATGATAATGTCCTGTTGACTAGTCAACGTCCCATTAGAATGGAATGAGGCAGGGACAACCTAAAAAATTTCAGACTAGGACTTCCCAGCCTGGCTCGTTGATGATGTTACTCTAGTGAATGACAATAACCAGTGTAGTAGCAATTTCATCATCATCATCATCTAGATTCAGAGATTACTCATTTTTGGCATATGTGGTTAGGGCATGTCAGTGAGAGAGTTATGTCAATTTTGAGCAAGCAAGGCTTGTTGAGTGGTCAATTTTGAGCATTGTCCTTATGGTAAGTAGTGTAGAGTCAAGTTTAACATAGTGATTCATAATACAAAGGGCGTAATGGATTATATCCATTCAAATCTTTGGTATCCTCTATGGAATTTGAAAATGATGCACGTTATTTTTTGACATTCGTTGATGGCTACTCCCAGCGAGTTTGGGCTTATTTCTTGAAGTAGAAGAGCGATGTATTCTCAACCTTCAAGAAGCAAAGAGCTTGTGTTGAGAACCAAATAGGCAAAAAATTAAGTAGTTCAAAATTGATAATGTTTAGAATTTTGTAAGGGTTTATTTGAAGAGTACTGTAAAATTAAAGGAATTGTGGGACACCACACATGCACGGTAACACCACAACAGAATGGCGTCATAGAACGTATGAACAAAACCCTTATAGAAAGAGCGCGTAACATGCTCTCTAATGATGGTTTGCATGATAGCTTTTAGGCTAAGGCTGTCAATTAAGCTTACTACTTAGTGACTACATATCCAACGACTACAATTGAATTGTAGACTCTATTTGAAGTATGTTATGGTTCTCCTACTGATTATTCTATATAAATATTTTATTGTCCTACATATGCTCATGCAAGTGATAGTAAGCTTGGCTGAAGGTTAGAAAAATGTGTACTCCTAGGATTTCATTCTAGGGTGAATGGTTATTGTTTGTGGAGTATTGAACTAAAGTCAACCAAATTTATAATTAGCAGAGATGTTAAATTTGATGAGAACATCCCGCTATTGAAGAGAATGGAATTTGTTATTTTAGGTTTAGACTGCAGTGTCATTGAACATGTGGAGCTAGTTGTTGAAGCTCCTAGTAAAGTGAAAGATAACATTTATGATCTGCCAGTTGAGAATATGTTGCATGATTCAGTTGATGATAAAGTAGAAAAGCAACAAGAATAACAATACAATATTAATATCAGGCGAGAGAGGAGGCATATTAGACCACCTTAGAGGTATGCTCATACGAACTTGGTATCTTATCATTTGTGGACTTTGATTATGCCGATGATCTTAATAAGTGGCTATCTGTGACATGTTATTTGTTCACCACTTTCTAGTCGTGCCATCAATTAGAAGGCTATTCTATAGTCTATAGTCGCGTTGTCGACTACAGAGGCAGAGTACATGGCAGCAGTAGAAGTAGTGAAAGAAGCTATTTGGCTTCGAGGTTCTGTTACTAATTTGGACTTCAGAATGATGTTAATGTTGTCTATTGTAATAGCTAGACTGATATACACATGACAAAAAATAAATGTATCATGAGAGAACGAAGCACATTGATTTCAGATATCACTTCATTTGTGAGACTGTATCTTAGGGTGCCGTTACAGTTGATAAAATTCCCACGCAAAAAATCCAGCTGATATGATAACTAAGTCTATTCCTCTTTGCAAGTTCAAGCTCTTCCTAGATTTGATTGGTATTCGTAGTAAATGATTTATTGTTGTTGTGGAGAAGATGTTTGAAGAATCTACTTTTGAAGATCAAGGTGCAATATTAAATTTATGGGTTTTAATTTTATCTCACATCGATTATTTAATAGTCACGTCTCTTAGTTTTCTATATTAATAAGAATTCTCTCTCCACTTTTGTATTGTATAAAATCATACCAGATATAGAGATATTTTTATGGGCCTACAAATATTCTAAGACTCTATCTAGTTCAATATTTGAGTTTATGAGATTTGGTTTGTGAAAGTTTTTGACATTCTTTTGTACTCTCCTTGTTGATTAGGGGAATTCATCTCATCTTCACCCATGGACGAGCGACACACTTCCAAACCATGTAAGTTCTTTTTGTTTCACATTTTATTATTTATCTTTCTTATATTTTACATGTTTTCCAATGTTTTGGGTTGTGATCATAACATTAATATGTGTTCCTTCCAAAACATATTAGCTCTAGAATTACACTATTGTTATCTTACATGAATAACATATACCATCAACGCACAAAAAAAATTGTTTGGGAAAGTACTTGGACATCCCCTGAGGTTTATCTAAAAGACACAGACATCTCATGTGGTTTAAGAAAAGATACAAACCTCCCTTGATGTTTTATTTTGGAAATTAAAAAACCCAAAACATTAATTTATCTACTAACGGCGTTAAAGTTTCTGAAAATATGAAGAATATCCTTATCTTTCTATATTGCTTACTTGGTAGAACCCAAATTATTATGATTTTTTGTTATGAGAGAAAAAACCCAATTTCATGTTTTGAGGGTTTTCTCGATCCAGGTTTTCTCGTGTATGGGTTTTCTTAGGTACAAGTCAATATACTAAAATGGGTATGAATCTAAGCTTATTTTGGTCATTTTATTCTAAAACTAAACTATGTAACAGATTTGACCTATTTATCTTTTCTTAAACTACATGGGGTGTCCGTGTCTTTTAAATAAACATCATGGGGTGTACAAGTAATTTTTTCAAACTGTTAATCTTTGACGATAGTGTCAGGCTCATTCAAAAATTTAATTAACATCTTTAACAAACAAATCTTAAGCGAAAGACTCGATTTTTGGAGATTTTGTGGATTACACGACGTTCTTAGCCTCTGATTGTCTTCTTGAAATTCTTGCTCGAATTGGTTCTCACTTCAATAGTATGGAACACTATTCCAAATTTAGAGCTAACAAAGTTTACTTAAAGGAGAAGGAAGAGAGAAGAACATGTAGTTTTTCTTATATAGATGCTTGGATGCTTCAACAATTAAATTTTGGCTTATTTTATAGACATGTAAATCATGTCTATAACTTAAGCCTTAATTAGTTGCCTCTTAGATTTTCAGCCCTTCGTCTAGTGTAATAAAGTGTATTAAGTCAATCGACATGTGAGGTATAAGTCAATTGACTGAACTGACTAAGTGTAAGTTAGTTATAGTTACCTGATATATAAAGGGTGTTGCATTTGTAATTTAGTTTATGCAAGATGATATGTTGAAGTTTTCTTGCTCTTTCTCCTTCTCTCTAGTACTTCTTCTTCTTCTTCTTCTCTCGAGTTCTCATCATCACCTTTACATCTCCTTATTATAAATTTCTTCTTCACCTTGTCTCTATATTCTTCATGTATTAGACCTTAGATAGACAATCGTCTTTATGGCTGCTGCTGCAAACTCAGATTTTACACTTGAAAGTGGGATTTCTATTTCTCAAAGTCATTCACCAATCTTCTTACTTTCAGATATATGTAACTTGATATCTATTAGGTTAGATTTGTGCAACCTCATCTTATAGAAGTATCAGATTACATCAATCTTGAAGGCCCGTTCAGTCTTTGATTATGTAGATGTTTCTTCAACCTGTCCAACAAAGTTTCTTTGACATGAAAAATGAGAACCGACCACAACTGTAAATCAAAGTATGATCAATGCATGACACATGATCAAGCCCGTATGGCCTCGACATTGCCACCACCCTCTCACCAATTAGACTGTCATATGTAGTAGGATGCAAGACTTCAAAAGAGGTATGAAAGTTAGTTGAAAGAAGGGTTTCTTCCTTTTCTAGAACCAATAGTCTTTGACTCAAATATGATATTCAGTCTGTTTAAAGAAAACCGAGTGTTCCATAGATGCCTTTATACAAAGAATTAAAGGGACTAAAGATAAATTGGCTGTTGTGTTAGTTTATTTAGAGGACGAGGATGTCTTGATATACACTATTAATGGACTACCTTCAGAGTACAACACTATATATACTTCTATAAGAACAAGGGCATAACTCTTGACTTTAGAAGAGTTACGTGTAATCTTAAAATCATAGGAGAAATTTTTTGAACCACAGGAAAAATAACATGATTATCTATTTTAGAACATAACTTTCTTGGCTTCACAGAGTGCGGCCCACATTACTTCAAATGGTAGTAATTTTACAATGGGAGGAAATTACTATAGAGGTAAAGGTGACAGAAGTTATAGTTGAGCGTGAAGATCAAACTTCTCTAGTAGAGGTTGTTTCGATAAAAAAGGAAGGAATGTGTTTAACTTTAGCCAGTTTCCATAAGTTCTTGGAGCTCCACTTACTGATTCTACTCAGAATTACAAAGTGAACTTCTCTAATATGAATTTGTCAAACTAATGGAATAGAGTCTGCTATCAAATTTGTTAGAAACAAGGACATGAGACATTTGATTGTTATCATAGAATGATTTTTTCATTCTAAGGCAAGAATCCTCCCTAACAATTAGCTGCCATGGCTTCCATGAATATGATCCAACCACATTCTCTTACCTCTAATAAAATTCTGGCTTAGTGATTCTAGTTGTAACACCCATGTCACATCTGATTTTAACAACATTTTTCAACCAAGTATAATGATGAAGAGAGTACAACTATTGGTGGTAGACAACATCTACTAATCATTCCACCAGATTCAAGTTCATCTCATATTCCTTCTCATACCTTCTCTTTCAATAAAATATTATGTGTCCCAAAAATTTCTTCAAATCTTCTATCTGTCTATCACTTCCTCCTAGAAAACAACTGCCTTTTTATTTTTTATGCTAACTATTTCTTCTTAGGACAAACTCACATGTAGATTTATATTCCTCCTTTTTCACATCCTCCTTCTGCATTACGTTGTTTACCTGCAACAGTAGCTAACTTTGGAACCAAAGTATCTAACACTACATGGCATGATAGACTCGATCATTCTTCAAATTCAATATTCAAACATATTCTTAGCAAAGCACAAATATCTCATACTTCTATATCTGTCGAAGTTGTCTGTTTAGTAAGATTCCAAAGTTGCCTTTTGAATTGTCCAAAACAGTTTCTGTTTCTTCTCTTGATTTGGCCCATAGTGATGTATGGGGTCCATCCCCACCTTTTCTCTCAATGAATACATATATTATGTCTCTTTTAATAATTATAAATCTAGATATGCATGGATTTTCCCACTAGTTCATAAATCTGAAGTTCTTTATGTTTTTAAAGGTTCAAACTTTATATAGAAAATCTCTTCTTCCTCTATAGAAATCGGTGGCAACTTCTTCAATTCATATTAGAACACGTAGAAGTGATGGAGACGGTGAATACACTAGTACCATGTTTAGAAATTATCTTCACCAAAATGGTATATTTTATCTGAAATCTAATCCATACACAACTGAAAAAAATGGAATTGCAGAAAGGAATCATAGAAAACTAGTTGAAACTGCCTTAGCCATGATCCATAAAGCATCTCTTGCTCATAGGTTTTGGTTTCATGCCTTTGTTGCTGCAATTTACCATATAAATAAACTACTTTCTTCTACTGCTATGAAATACTCTTTGGTCATCCACTTGATTACACATATCTTAAAACCTTTGGGTGTGCCTATCACCCTATCCTCAAACTTTATAGCTCTAGTTCAATCTTAAGTCTTCTCTTTCCAAGTGAGAGCTTCTCTCTCTAGATGATTTTAAGCTTGAGTTTTTTTCCTTGCTTTCCTCCTTATGAGGGTTATATCTCAATGACAAATTCCATTAATGATCCAGGTGAAGAAAGAGGAAGCATTTAGAGTGATGGTGAAGGCCTTGAGAACATTTCTCAAGGTCTGTTGTTCAATCAGAAAGCCTTGTATCAGAGGCAAGATGGTGATGAAGATGATTTGATTTACACATATGATATTGTGGAGATAAAATATACTCCTAAAGATGAGGAGAAATTGATTAAGATGCTATCTTTAGCTAGGGAATAGATGTTAAGTCTTTAGAGAAGCTACTAACAGACCACCCTCAAAGCATAATTAATTCATAATGTTTTGGGGTTAAAGGAAAACTTGATTTAGGAAACAAAAAGGATGTGGAGCTCAAAGCTTGCTCTGAGTATGTTACCATGGCTCTTCCTTCACCTTCTTCTTTGGAGAAAAGCCAATTGGGAAAAGAGAAAGGTGATGATATGGATGATGCCATGAATTGAACACCAAACATTTTTAGAAGGGAGGCACAAAAATTACGTCAAGAAGACTCATTTGGGATCCATCCAGTACCTTAATTATAAAAGGATAGGTGAAAAGGTAGAAAATGAACACAAAGCTTTCTAGTAGTTCATTCCAATGAGATAGGCTGATGATAGCTTTCTCGGACAAAATTCTACGGCTTAGTGGATTAGCCTTAAGGACAACATTACTGCCTACTTTAGTAAATTTATTAAAAGATATAACATAAGAACCATGCTTGTGAATTGGACTTATGACCAAGGTAACACTATCTCCAAGAGAGAGGATATGAAGAGGCTTATTGTTAAACACTTCACAACCTCCTTGAAAGCAAATGGGTTGAGCACATTGTTGATTGGAGAATCCTTTAGTAGCTCTACAATAGGAAAAAATTATGTTGAACAATCTTCTGAGTCGATGAAAACCATTTCTGCTCAAGAGGTAAAAGATGTGATTTTTTCTTGCAATGATACTAAAGCTCAAGGGCCTAATGTTTCACTTCTGGTTTCTTAAAAAATCTTGGGAGGTGGTTGGCAATGGCTTGGTGATACTCATTTTTTTAAAGCTATCCTACACAAGTGCACGTGTCACAATCAAGTAATAAAGTGTTAATAAGAGTGTCGAACCCACAGGGAATAGTGAACATATAATGCTAAATGATAAATAGAAATAAATTGCAAGATGATGCTATAATCGTTTGTGAAATTAAGTAAGTTAAAAACTAAATGTATTTAACAATTACTAATAACTAATTTAACTAAAACTACTAAAAAGAAAGTAACAAAAGTGGATTATGTAATTAATATGAAATTAGGATAGTATGGCTATTTTCAGTTTTCAATTACTGCACATACTTTAATTCGGCCCCATGCTAACATTTCCAAAAAAGTACCCTGGCTCTTTTGTAATTCAACTTCCGTTTAAGAGATTACCTATTTAGCCTATTCTCCTTCGTATCAAAGTAAGATTAGGTTATGATAGATTCATTTAGTTCCAGCCAATAGATTGCAAGGTAAGTCCATATTCCTATCATAAAACACCTAAATCTATATGAATCAATGCTCACAAAAGTTTTAGGTATTCATGCATTGAGAGAGTTTTTCCCATTAAACTAAGCTCTTTCGAAACTTAACTAACTTGCATTCTAAATGTAATGGCCAGTTACAATCAGAATCTCAATCAAACATCACAGTCAACACAAACTATTCAAGGAATGCGCAAAGGAAACTTCATTAAAGAGGTAAAGTAAATTCCAAGCTAAGTTACCATACTAGCCTTAAACTAGTTTAGCTCATAATGATCTCAAATGATAATATATAAAGTCCGAAATCCATTCAATCTTGCATCATAAAGGTTTAGAAAAAAATGCAGAATGAAGTGTAAGGAAGGAAAGAAAAAGAAAGAATGAACAAAATGCTAAAACTCCTTTTTGTCTTCTTCTTTCTCTCTTCCTCTCTCTGCTTTCTTCCTCTCCCTCTCTATACTGATTCTCCTTCGTTGCTTCTTGAAGAACTTGTCGGCTCACTCCCGCTCTCTTCTTTAAATAGAATGCTTTCCTTTTTATACCATGCTAGAATTTAGGGCAACTTCTTAGTACAAAGGGAACATGACATGCTCTTAAAAAAACTTGGGGACCACAGGATCGGAAATATGCACCACCTGGAGAAACATACTCTACTGCAGGAAGATCCTTTATGATTTCAGTGCCAGCTTGCTCACTCGCCAGAAAACTCACTTTCTTGTGATGAATGCGCACAACTATGAAATGCTATAGCTCTTAATGATCAAGCAAGCTTACAGTCCTGCACCAAAGAGACCATAAAATACGTAAAACTACATAGCACCCAAAACCAAACTAGCATTCGAGATTTAAGCTATAAACTATCCTATCTTCATTCTACCAAAATATAGCCCTAATTATGCTTAACATTCCTAAAACAGACAAATATTCAAGCTGAGAATATATGTAATAATTCTACTTTCGTAGAGGTATCACACCCCCAAACTTAGATCATTGATCGTCCTCGAGGAATGCAAACACAACACTCTAAAAAGAAAATTGATTGTGTAACTACTGAGCAATGTTGACTTTTGCTACCACCAATCACATCCCCAATCACAAGATTCAAAGAAAAATAAAGGACTAGACACAATAGCATGTTGAACTCAGATTTAGGTTAACTCTCTCCCACGTGTGTGTGTGCATAGGATCAGAGCTAATTATATAAAAAAGCAAGGGATATCATAAGCTCAAACGTTTTGGATGAAAACTTTTAACAAGACTTTACTGAGCTACCAAGCTCAACATGCATTTCCAATCAACACAAAGAAGGGGAACAATGAACTTAAAAGAGAAAGTGGCTACTCAAACAAATCTTTTTTTTATGGAAAACTTCTATTCTTCTTTTCTCCTTTTCATCTCTCTCTCTCCCTCTCTTTTAATTTTTTTTATTAGGTAGATATCCCATTATGTCGTGCTCCATTTTTACGCGAATGACGACATTGATGATGAAGCACCCGATTACTCATCAACAAAACAACAGGGTTACTACTTAAATTTTACGCATTGAAATGTTATAGCAAGCTCATATCTCTGGCTGCCTTTTTACGCGAATGACGACATTGGTGATGAAGCCATCCTGTTACTCAGCAACCTAAAATAGCGGAGCTCACTACCTTATTTGCACAGTTTTTTCTAAGCCAAAGGTTTGTTTCTTTTTAGCAGCTATCATAAAAATGATTTTCAATCAGCAATTGATTTCCCTCCTCCAAACTTATCTTTTCCTATAGCATGCAGATTCTAGCCACAAAGTAGGCCTAGCTCAAAGCTTAAAGCCTCATTTGAACTTAAAACATCCAAGACTCCCTAAAGAAGCTAACTAAGCTCCTAAGTGCAAAATATTAAGCCAATTTTCCTAAGAGTCAAGATTCAACATACTAAAGTGTATTTATTTGTTGCTTTTTTATTAAATTAATTAATTTTTTATATACAAAAACATATTTATTATGCATATACTTTGTGAAGGGGAATGCAACTTAGCACTAGCCTATACATCAAGCACACTCACACAAAATTAGCTATCACTAACCAAAAGATAAACAAAACTATTGATAAAAAGGAAAAGAGCTAATCCTTTCCCCCTAAACTTAAAACAGGCAATGCCCTCACTACCTATCTAAAAAAAATATTGTTCACCAAATTATAAGATAAGAAAGAGAGGAGAGAGATTACTCCCCTTACTATTGTAACCAGTTGCTACAGCAAATCCAAGCTTCTCAATGCTTTGAAGAGCTCCTTGAGCCACCTCTTTTTTTGGAAGTCTCTTTAAGCTCAGATAATTGCTTTTCCACAGATTTGATATGCTCTGCAAGATCATATGCTTCTTCGAGTTCAAAAATTACTTTCTGCTTCTTCTTAATATTTTTGACATTTGCTGGGATTATTGATTCAGCTTTTTCTGTTACTTCCTTCCTTTTAGCCTTCGTTTTAGGCTCTGCCTTCTTCTTTGGTCTAGTTTTAGGACTGCTGTGAGTAGTGTCCTTTTAACCTTATCTTGGGTCTTCTTGAGTGCCTTTGATTTCCTGGTAGGGGGAGTTTCAATCTCCTCTACCTCTTAGCACAAAGGGCACATGACATGCCCTCCAAAAATCTTTCTTGGTTACGTCATCTCTCCCCTTATTGTATTCCTAGAATGTGATATTTTGAATCACTTAATACTATAAAAAGTTGGCAGCTCGCTGCAGAAAGACTTTAGATTCCTTAGCGTTTTGGAATAAGTTGCAAAGGAGGGGCATCATATCAGCTAGCTCCAAATTATAGGTTCTTCCGCGGGCAAGGTAGATGTACATCCCACCAGTTCCTCAATTGAGATTTTTACCGTTTGCTCCATTAGCCTTTAGATACATAGAGCATTAAATGGGCTCTTGTTCATCAATCTATCTTCATTTTCCAAATAGGTAACATTGTTAACTGAACACAAAGCAGTTATAAGACATGAGAAAAATGGAGAACCTACCTTCTTTGGTATAGCAACTTGAATTTCAGACAACAGAATTCTACCAACATTTACTAACTTCTCAAACATTATGCAATGCAACAAAATAAGCCTATCTTTTATAACAGTGAGATTGTGTGTTATGGGCATCAATGAATGTCTAATAAAGTGGTACCAGCAACAGGAATTAAAGATGTACGCAGAATAGTTTTTTCATTTTTAGTTGAGGTACTGTGCCATTTAGTGACTGGAATGGTTAAATCCTTAAGCATGCTCTCTAACACGGGGTCAATGATATTAGGGGCTATAAAAGAGTAATCATCCTCAAAATCCCCTAACCCTAAAAGTACATTAATCTGCAAGGGAGTAACAGAGAACCCCCTACTTCGTATGCTCACCTTAGTCAACTTAGGATTATAGTTGGCATAAAATTCTCTTACCAGAGGAATGCAGATAAACTCATTGTACCTGCACAACTTTTCCCACTTATGCTGCTGCACTATCTCGCCCACACCTTTAGGAAGGCCCAAGTTTGGCACTGGCTCGATGAGAAAGCCCTTCTCTTCGTGAAATTTATTGTTGTGAATCTCCCGCTCATACCTTTGCTCTGCCTCTACACTCACGAATCTTACGACTTTAGGGAAAGTTTTAGAAGGAGGTTTACTTTCAGAACGAGATGCTTTTGAGGAATACATTTTTACTTTTGAAGGTGCTAAAGCTTTTGGATGCTATTGGCTGCAAAGCAAGGTAATAGGGGCTTTTGAAGTGTTTTGAAATGGGTAGGGGTTGTCGCTTCAGAGAAGACAACGAATGGGCGCAGTGTTACACAAAACAACTTCCTATCTCCTTATAAAGCACTACTTTGATTTTCACACGCTCGTGAGATGCAATCCTTGCTGTAGATCTACAACAAATACAAGACCATTCAGATTCTTTAGGAATTTTGAAAACTCCCTTTTCCCATCTTTAGGGATATTCCAAATCTCTCCCAATGATTGCTACCCCTTTTACACGCTGGAGCATGCTGACTCAAACCAATGGGTGCTCTTCTTCTTGTCAAGAGGGATTATATGGTCCCCGCTTTCTTACTCTTATCCTAAAACAAAACCAAACTTACCTTTTAAAGAAAGTAATTTAAATAACTCAGGGTACCTAAAAAATTCTAATACTAAATAAAAGAATGCAAGTTTTTAAATAAGCTTAACACTAAAATAAATTGAAATTATAATTTTATATAAAAAACTCAAATATTTACAAAATAACAATAATGAAAAACAACAGCTAAAACTAACTTAGCTAGACTACTATGGAAAAATTGTAATTCAGTCTTGGGGTGCCTCCCGAAAGCGCTTGAGTTATAGTCATAAGCTTGACTTAACCCCTAGTTTCAAAGCTCTCTTAGGTTGATAGAGACTCTTTTCAAGCCTCGTTTATTGTCCTAGCATAATTTCACTATCTGGCCATTGACATTGAATTCCCTGCCTGATTTCTCTTCTTGCAAGTCTACTGCACCATGGGGGAAGATCTTGAGTAACTTAAGTGGTAATGACCATCTAGATTTCAGTTTTCATAGAAAAAGCTTCAATATGTAATTAAACAATAATACTCTATCTCCAGGCTATAATTCTCTAGAGATTATTCTTTTGTCATGCCATTTTTTGTTCTTTCTTTGTATAGTTTAGCATTTTCATATGAAAATAGTCTCAATTCTTCCAATTCATTTAGTTGCAGGACTTTTTTCTTTCCAGTAGCCTTTAACTCCAAATTTAATTTCTTCACTTCTCAAAATGCTTTATATTCTAACTATATGGGAAGATGACAAGCTTTTCTAAAAACCAGCCTATAGGGAGACATCTTCAAATGTGTTTTGTCACGTAGTTCTGTAGGCCCACAAGGCATAGGACCAGTCCTTACTAGAGGGATTTACCACTTTCTCTATAATCCTCTTGATTTTCCTATTTGACACCTCCACTTGACCAATTGTTTGGGGGTGGTATGTTGTAGCAATTTTATGCTTAACTCCATACTTGGCCAGTAATCCATCAAATGCAAAAATGTGTTCCCTCATCACTGATTATAGCTCTGGGGATCCCAAATGTTGTAAAGATGTTCTTCTAGAGGAACTTCACCATTGTCTTAACATCATTGGTCATTAATGCTATAGCTTCCACCCATTTGGAAACAAAATCCACTGCCACCAAGATGTAAAGGTTCCCAAATGAAGGGGGGAAAGTCCCATGATATCTATCCCCCATACATCAAAAAGCTCTACTTCCAAGATATTGGTTAAGGGCATTTCATTCCTTTTTGAAATGTTTCCAGCTCTTTGACACTTATCACATGCTTTTTGAAATCTGGGGGCACCATACCAGTAGCTAAGAAATTTGCTATGTCAGTAAACCATGGGGCATTCATCATTGATGCTACAAGGAGCTTCTCATCAGGGAAAGTCTCGCTTATAACAATATTAGCATAAGATTGATCCTTTATCTCCAATATGGATAAATGATCAGCAATTTGGTTTTCAGTTCCTTTCCTATCAAATTCTTGAAGGAGTAGGATCTATCTGATAAATCGTGGCTTAGCATCCTTTTTTGTAATTAAGTATTTGATTGTTGAGTGACCTGTGAATACTGTGACCTTAGTACCAATGAGGTAAGCCCTGGATTTGTCAAAGGTAAAAACTACAGCAAGCAACTCTTTTTCATTAGTAGTATAATTTATTTATGCATCAGTAAGAGTTCTGCTAGCATAGTAAATTGAATGAAAAAATTTACCTCTTCTTTGTCCTAGCACTTCTCCCACTGCAAAATCACTTGAATCACACATTAGCTCAAATGGTAGCTCCTAATTAGGAGTTACAATCACGAGATTAAAGCCTTTTTCAATGTCAAGAATGCATTCATGCAATCAGAATTGAAGTCAAAAGATCTATTATGCTCTAACAATATGCAAAGAGGTTTAGAAATTTTTGAAAATTTTTTTATAATCTTCTGTAAAATCAAGCATGACCTAAAAACTTCTAATGCCTTTGACTGATGACGGGAGGGGTAATTTTCTATTACTTATATTTTTGCTTTGTCAACCTCTATCCTCTTAAAAGAGACTCTATGTCCTAACACTATCCATTGCTAAACCATAAAGTCACATTTTTCCCAATTCAGGACAAGGTTAGTTTCTTGACATCTTTCCAAGACATTTTCTAAGTTAGATAAGCATGTAACATATGACTCACCAAACACAACAAAGTCAACCATAAATACCTCCAATGTGTGTCCCACAATGTCTGTGAAAATGGCCATCATGCATATTTGAAATGTGGTTTGAGCATTGCATAGACCAAAAGGCATCCTTCTAAAAGAAATGTGCCATAAGGGCAGGTGAATGTAGTCTTCTCTCGATCTTCATGAGCTATGGCAATCTGATTGTAACCTGAGTAACCATCCAGAAAGTAATAAAATTCTTTTCTTGCCAATCTATCCAGCATCAGATCTATAAAAAGTAGAGGAAAATGTTCATTCCTTGTTGCTTTGTTCAGCTTCCTGTAGTCCATACATACCCTCTAGCCTATGTCAGTTTGAGTGGGTATCAATTGATTCTGTTCATTGGCAACTACTGTCACTCCTCCTTTCTTAGGTACACACTACATTGGACTGAGCCAACAACTGTCTGAGATTGGATAAATGATTCCAGCTTCAAGCCACTTGATAATCTCCTTTTTTACTACCTCTTCATGACGGGGTTCAATCTACTCTGTTTCTCAATGGAGTTCTTGCATCCTTCTTCCAACAATATTTTGTGCATGCACAGAGATCGACTGATTCCTTTGATGTCTCTCATTTGCCACCCTATTGCTTTATTATATCTGCCCAACACTTCTAGCAATTGCTCTTCATGCTCATTGCTCAATGAGGCTGAAATGATGATTCACAATGTGCTTTTTTCTCCGAAGTACGCATATTTCAAGTGGGCAGGTAGAGTTTTTAGCTCTAGTAATGGTGGTTCTTCCACTGATGGCAGAGATGGCTTGAATGATCTTTTTGAAAGCTGTAAATACTCAATCTGTCTTCCATATCTTAAATTAATTTTCTCCTCACTCAGCCAAGTTATCTCTAGTTCCTCATCAATATTGTTCTCTGTGCTCAACTTTGCTATCTTTAATTCTGGCAATTTGCTTGAATTGTAGTGTCTACTTGAACTGTCTATTACAATAGCATTGATTACTGATACTACTGCACATTCTTCCAGTTCTTCATCTGGGTAATTCATTGCATTGAACACATCAAATGTTATTTCCTGGTAATTAACTCTCATGGTTAACTCTCCTTTTCGCACATCTATAATGGTTCTTCCTGTTGCCAAGAAAGGTCTTCCCAATATAATGGAATCTTCTTTATCTGCCTCATAATCCAAAATGATGACATCTACAGGAAAGATGAACTTGTCTACCTGGACCAGAACATCTTCAATCTTTCCTTTAAGATATACGTAGGACTTGTCAGCTAATTACAGTGTAATGGTGGTAGGTTTAGCCTTTCCTATTTCCAACTTCTTAAACACAGATAAAGGCATAAGGTTAATTACTACTCCCAAATCACATAGTGCTCTCCCATATTGAATGTTACCAATAGTACATGGTATTGTGAAACTCCCTAGATCTTTCAACTTTGGAGGAATCTTGTTCTATAGAATCATGCTGCACTCTTGAGTTAACGCTATTATCTCAAATTCTCCCAATCTTCTCCTCTTAGTGAGTATATTTTTCATAAACTTTACATAGTTGGGCATCTGTTGTAGGGATTCTACCAGAAGTGTGATGATATGAAACTATTTTAACATGTGCAAGAATTTGTTAAACTTCCCATCCATATTTTTCTTTTACAATCTCTGAGGGAATGGTGGTTCAGGCCTTTCAATTTCAACCACTGGTTCTTTTTGAACTTTTGGCTCTGAATCTTTGGGTACTTTGTCAACTGGCTCAGTTGTGTTTTTATTCGAGCTGGATTCTCCATTTTTGTGCCTTAAGGCTTATCAGGCTAGGATGTAACTTTTCCACTCCTCAATTGAATGGCTTTGCAGTGTTCCTTACCTTCCCTTCTTGGATTTTCAGTATTGCTTGGCAAGGATCCTTAGGGTCTTGAGTTAAGGGCAATGACTAGCTGTCCAATTTGGTTTTCCAAGTTTCTCAATCTAACTACTTGGCTCTGAATTAGTGCTGATTGATTTTGTATCACATAATCACTTTTCACCATAAATTCCTTCAGAAGGCTTTCTAAATTACTGGGTTACTCAGAAACAGGTTTCTGAAATTGAGCTTGCTGAGGCATAAATCCATGAGGATAATTATGCTTTTGTTGTGATGTTCATGCATTTTGATGGTGGTTGGTCCATGAAAAGTTTGGATGATGCCTCCACCCTGGATTATATGTGTTAAAGTAGGGGCTGTAATTCTGATTACTTTGGCTATTTCTATTAAAATTTCTCACATAATTCACAGAAGCTAGATTTCCAGGGCACTGATCAACCAGGTGCTCTCTTTCACAAAAGACACATCATGCTGTCATTACTTGATTTACTTCTTGAAGCAATGGTGATGCTTACTGTCCTTGAGTTGGGGTTGTTGGAATATTCATGTTTATGCTTTTGATCATGGTTTCCATGGATGACATCTGAGCTGTTAGAGCAGTTATAGGATTTAACTCATGAATTCATGCTGCCTTCTTGGTGGTTGTAGCTGAAACTGCTCTAGCTGTAGGCCGTTGATAGTTGTTGCTAGCAATCCTTTCTAGGATTTCATATGCTTCATTATATGACTTAGACAGAATAACTCCATTGGCTGAAGCATCAACCATCAATCTTGTAGCTGAATTCAGTCCATTGTAGAATGTCTCTAATTGAATACAATGTGGTAGACCATGATGAAGACATCTTCTCAATAGATCCTTGAATCTCTCCCATGCTTCATATAAAGATTCATCCTCAAGCTGATGAAATGAAGTGATTTCATTTCTTAGCTTGGCATTTTTTGTAGGTGTGATGTATTTCAAAAAAAAACTTATCAGCCAAATCATTCCAACTCCTTACCGAGTTAGGTGGTAAGGAATTCACCGAAACTCTTGCTTTATCTCTTAACAAATAAGGGAACAATCTCATCCTTAAAGCATCTTCTGTAGCTCCTGGGATTTTAAATGCATCACTAATTTCCATGAAAACTCTCAAGTGAAGATGATGGTCTTCTGAAGGTAAGCCATTAAGCTGTCAAATTTTTTGAAGCATCTGGAACATAACATGGTTAAGCTTAAATTGTGGACCATGTATTTCAGGCCTTACTATGCCTGGATTCATTGCTTGTGGCTGAAGCACAACATAGTCCCATATTTCTCTCTCCCTATCATCTGCCATGACAATATTATTATTGTTATGATTATTTGATCTAGCTTCATTCCTCTCTTCAACTAGCTCATTCACCAAATTTTCACCAATTGGTGCAGCCATATCTGCTCTAACAATAGCAACTCTGATTTCTCTTTGTTCCCTTCTGATTTTCCTTAATGTCCTGTCAATCTCTAGATCAAACAGTATGTCTCAAAGTTGTTGTCTGCGCATATAAAAGATCTCACTGCATATAAAATATCTCACTCTCCTGCAATAAACAGAACAACAACTATTTAACTTCCTCTGACAATTAAATTCTATCTAATTTCAGCAAAGATATTCTAATCTATTCCCCGGCAACGGTGCCAAAAACTTGATGCTCATTTTTTAAAGATATCCTACGCTAGTGCACATGCCGCAATCAAGTAATAAAGTGTTAAGAAGAGTGTCGAACCCACAGGGAATAATGAAACATATAATGCTAGATGCTAAATAGAAATAAATTGCAAGATGATGCTATAATCGTTTGTAAAATTAAGTAAGATAAAAAATAAATGTATTTAAGAATTACTAATAACTAATTTAACTAAAACTACTAACAGGAAAGTAACAAAACTGGTTATGTAATTAATATGAAATTAGACTAGTATGGCTAGTTTCACTTTTCAATTACTGCACATACTTTAATTCGCCACCATGCTAACATTTCAAGAAAAGTACCCTGGCTCTTTTGCAATTAAACTTCCGTTTAAGAGATTACCTATTTAGCCTATTCTCCTTCATATCAAAGCAAGATTAGGTTATAATAGATTCATATAGTTCTAGCCGAAGGTAAGTTCATATTCCTACGCAACTCATAAAACACCTAAATCGATATGAATCAATGCTCACATAAGTTTGATGTAGGTATTCATGCATTGGGAGAGCTTTTCCATTAAACTAAGCTCTTTTGAAACTTAATCTAACCTGCATTCTAAATGTAATGGCCAGTTACAATCAGAATCTTAATCAAAAGCACATTCAACCCAAACTATTTAAGGAATGTGCAAAGGAAACTTCATTAAAGGGCTAAAATAAAATCCAAGATAAGTTACCATACTAGCCTTAAACTAGTTTAGCTCATTATGATCTCAAATGATAATACTTAAAGTCCAAAATCCATTCACTCCCGCTCTCTTCCAAAAAACATAATGCCTTCCTTTTTATACCATGCTAGAATTTAGGGAAACTTCTTAGCACAAAGGGCACGTGGCATGCTCTCCAAAAAGCTTAGGGACCACCAGATCAGAAATATGCGCCACCTGGAGCAACGAACTCTGCTGCACGGAGATCCTTTATGATTTCACGCCAGCTTGCTCACATGCCAAACAACTCACTTTCTTGCGATGAATGTGCACAACTATGAAATGCTATAGCTCTTAATGATCAAGCAAGCTTGTAGTCCTACACCAAAGAGACCCTAAAATGCGTAAAACTGCATAACACCCAAAACCTAACTAGCATTCAAGATTTAAGCTCTAAAGCTATCCTAACTTCATTTTACCATAATATAGCCCTAATAATGCCTTAACATTCCTAAAACAGACAGCAGGCTGAGAATAGATGTAATAACTCTACTTTTGTACATGTATCAATTGGTCAGAGCCGTGCTGGATTTCATTCACAAAGTTAATATGTTGCCTCAGTTAAACCATACCTCTATCTCTTTGATTCCTAAAGTGGCTCACGCTCAAACTGTCCATGATTTCAGACCCATTCTATGGTAACTTAGTCTACAAATGTATTTCAAAAATTCTTGCTAATAGGTTGAAAGTTATGCTTTCTCAACTGATTAGTGAGAACCAGAGTGATTTTATTACTATCAGGAAGATTGCTAACAATATTTTACTTTCTCAGGAACTACGATAAAACTTCTTATATTGTCAAATGCACTATTAAGGTGGATCTGTTGAAAGTCTATGACTGTGTTAGCTGGATCTTCATTAAGGAAAGCCTTAAAGAGTGGGTATTCCTGCTGGTTTCATTAAATGGATTATGGCCTGCATAACTTCTTCTTCTTTCTCTATGAATATCAATGGTGCGATTTATCAATTTTTTAAAGGAGCTAGAGACCTCATGTAGGGGGGCTTATCTCCCATTACCTGTTTGTCATTGTGATGGAGGTTATGACCGAAATAGTGAAAATTCTGAAATGTTCCCTTTTTTCAAAAAACTAAAATGATCACCAAAATAGAATTGACTTCTATGTTTCTATATGCTTAAAGTTCTTAATCCTGACGGTTAAGAACCTGATTTTTTTATGTCTAGTGTTTCTAAATATATTATGTGCACCGTACTGATATTTTAGGAATTCAAAGTGGCAGCCTCTCTGTGTTACCAGACTAAAGAAAATTCCTCACGATAGCTTCAATGTCATTCAAGATCATCTTCTTAGGGAAGATGAAGAGACCTATCCAAAAGTTTTGGATGGCCAAGATAACTGGCATAATGAGTTTATTGCCTACAAAAGAAGGGTTTTTTGCTTCCCAAGATTTGATTCTATTAGTTATCCTGTCAACTAAGGAGGAGCAATCATTCTTGCGAAGCTTGGTGGAGATTAAAGGCATGCCATATGTAAATAATTAAGGATGGTACTATCTTCACTGTCAAATCTCCCAATGATTGTTCTTAGCTTTGGAAGAAGCTCTTTAAATCCAGAGATTGGTTTACTGCTCACTGCCATGCCAAGAGTAGTAGGATTATCAGTAATTGTAGTTGAGCTGGCCAGTAACCAACATTACTAGCCTGGTGGAGACCAAGAGAGCCTCTGCTAATATGCCTCCTCCTTTATGGAATGGCCTTGATCAATGGAATTTTAACATAATAAATGAGTAAAAACTATTAAATATGCCTCCTCCTTTAGGGAATGGCAATCACGCTACCTAATGCAATTTTAACATATTAAATCATCATAGTATTTTCATCTCAATTATTTTCATAAATTGATTGAGTAGATTCTTATCATATAGTAGATGATAAAAGAAACTTCTATTATCATATATTTATAAAATGTATAAAAACTTACAATCTCGTAATTCTAAACTATTTATCATATTCTCATTTATGTGTCCAACTAGTATTCACAGAGATGATAAGGGGTCCATGAATCTAAAATCTCAACCTCTAATAAAATTGATAATGAACTAAATTCTTTAATTAATATATTATTTTTTTATTCCAAAGTTCTCCACTATAAACTTGAAATGGCATTCTTGAAATTATAAATTGAATAGTCCATTGATATAATCACCATATATTGACCAATCCTCCATAAATAGTTCAAAATTAGAGCTAGGTAAATAATCTATTATTCTTTCTAATTACTTCTTTCTACTTGAGTTTCATTGATTCTCTAATGAATGAAGAATTCATGATCTTATCATAAATTTGAGCTTTCATATCATTCAATACCTGAATCAATACTTAATAAAACTTTTTATCTGCCTTCATAATGAATGAATGGATTCCATCTTGTAAATTAACATTCAAATCTATTTAGTTCTTTACGTTCCTATATACAGGGAATCGAGTTTAATGATCTACAGATCCTTTACCAAGTAAGCCAAAGCATAATTTTATAAACATAAGTATGTTAATTACTTAGGATTTATATCGTTCTAAATGTGATCATTGTTGAGCTAAGGTGGTGTGACCGTGATGTCACGTGAATCCAGTTACAGGTGTGATATAGTTTGAGTAATGAAAAATAAGCATGTAAACATGAAGGTTGAGATCTGAATGGTCAATGACGAGAACTTTAAGCAACATGTAGAAGGTGATAAAATATTCTTGGGAGGAGCAATTCCAACTCTAAAGAATGTGAAACGTTCTAGTTGGAGTCCACTCCAATCTCTTAACTAATTAGCAGTAGTCACTACGTAATCATATATCAACAAGCCTTACTAACAACACACTGTCATCGCTCATTGTAACCACAATTGTGTGGGAAAGGTATCTATGAAAGATTCTCATTTATGCTAACTTTCACGTTGTGCCATATGTCACATGTAGTGAATACAAATTCAAGGAGGAAGCCTACAGAGAATGCACCATGTAGACAAGATAGGTGGCATTTGTTTGAGAATACCCTCCCCCCTCACAAAGGTGTCCTAACAACTATGTCCCTTCCTAAAAGGGGAAGATGACACATCTATGACCCTCAAAGAGGCCATATTGGTGAAGGGATTTTTTCCCAATATAGCTTAACCTTGTCCTAATCCTACCAGACCACAACCTTTAAAAATGTTCTCAGGTAAGGTACTCACATAAGCCTTTGTCACTTGACTTAGTGGTTACAAGGGTATGAGCAAATACATCTAAAGAATAAATAATACAAGATTCAATTATCTAGGTCGATCGTTCACGTGGATCGTGCAATCACGTGAAAAGTCAAAGATGACAATTGGTGGTAGATCATAGAAGCTATCAAGGGCCATGGGTACACTAGTGCTACTATTGTCATGGAGAGTCGCTGTCATAAGGAATTACTATTAGCCAATGTGAAGCTCAACGTGCGCTATGAGGTGTCATCATGTTGGTGTTAGCGTACAACACCTACTCTGAACTTGTTTGATTCACAAAATGGAGAAAACTATCAAGGATGATATTTTTATAGACCTAATTCATTAGTGGAACAGGAAAGCAGGAGTGTAGAATGTATAAGTGCATATTCAATTCCACTATTGAGAAACATGTACAATAACTTACCTCTTTCTCCCATACTATTAGGAGTCATAACTAAATAGTTGTGTGGTAAAAGTTGGGGGACTACATCTTTTTTATTCTTGATGTTACAATTTTGAAGAAAATAGGCATATACGAGGCGTTGATGGTGAGTTTACGGCTTACTGTTCTTCATGACTCTAAACAATACAAACTCTGTTATTGTGATGGGTAGGCAATCTCATACTTTTTCCACCGCTTAGGACAATTTACGCATACACTTGAAGATGTATTATTTCATGTTGCGCCTCTCTTTCGTTAGAGGTCATAATATTACTATGGGTGAACTCAAGCTTGATGTCAGACTCATAGTGCGTATATTTTAGAATGGCCTTTTGAAATTTCATAAGAAGTTTATTGGGGCAGCAAGGCGGTGAACTTCTCTGGTTTGGCTATGACATTTATTTAAAGACACCATTACCTTGACTAAGAAAGTTGCGGCGTAGTGAAAGTTACAAATAGGCTTGTATTTTGGGAAACAAAAGGTGGAACTAACTGCATTCATCGAATTATGGCTGTCATGGTACATGCTTTAAGGTAATATCATTATTTATTTTGTTCATTGCTTTGTTATTTTATCATGTTGCGTGCGAACCATCAGTGTATCGATGAACTTCCTCGATGTATGTGTTTGTGTCATTTTGTTGTTTCTTAATTTAACTCTAACATGTGTTAGTTTCAATGTCAAAGGGCTTCCCTGTGGGAAGATGAATGGTCACGTGTTTTTTATGGCAGCTAGATCAGAAACATGACGTAAAGTCATTTTAGCTCCTATATTCTTG
Source organism: Datisca glomerata (assembly GCA_003255025.1). Classification (NCBI taxonomy): domain Eukaryota; kingdom Viridiplantae; phylum Streptophyta; class Magnoliopsida; order Cucurbitales; family Datiscaceae; genus Datisca; species Datisca glomerata. The sequence continues at coordinate 883,091 of QANY01013209.1, read as the reverse complement.
GCCAACCTACACAACCTCTTTGATTAGGTTCACCATGACTTAAAGTGATTATTGTGACGTTATGAGATTAAAGCCTTTATTGATAATGTATTCTTGTAGATGTTCATATGGGAACATTACCCTAGATGTGTGCTGTCACTAGTAAAAATTTCAACTTATCTAGAGTTTGATCACATGCCCCGAGCGTTGTCATGGAGTTGTGTAATGACTCCTAAAGCAGTAGACTTCCTAATAAGAAATTACAAATTTAAGTACTTCAAGTCTTGTCCTTACATATCAGAGCTCTTTGGTTACATGCCGGAGAACTTGTGGCCTCTTCAACACTTCTTGTCATAGCTAAACAAAAAGGAGGGAAGGATGGTGATCTATTTACTTCCTTTATCAGTGCAACATAGTTGTTTTCCAATTCGATGTTGATCAAGAAATCCCATAGCCAAGAGATGTAATACAGAATTAACAGGCAACGTTCACATCATTTATGGAAAGGTAGCATCACCCAAGCAATGCTTCTTGTGTGATCTCCATACCTTGAGCATCTTATGTTCTTCCATGGCCCTTAATCATGAAGGCCTATTTCAGAAATTTAACGGTAAAGTGGCTATCCTTCATTGACTCATAACGGAAGACACCAGTGGGGATATACATTTTTTAGAACTGACTTGACATTGCGTGCTCTGAAATCCGCATTGGCAAAGTCAAAGGGGTAAACTTGCCACAAGCACTCTGATGTGAATTGAGTAGATAAATTACCATGTTGCTTGATTATATTATCTCTACTTATTTTAAAAAATGTAGTGTTTTCAAATTTTCTTTGAAATTTCGGACATGTAGTTGAACATCTTTTACTATTATGAGTACGTCATTTTGTATCATTCTTCCTCTTTTTTTAGGAAAAAAGATAAGTTAGGATAGAGCAATAATACATTATCGAGCAGAAGTAAGTAGCATCGTCTAATAACACTTGTGATAACATTAAAACCATAACATCAAGCAATGATATCATGGAATAACGCATGAGCATGAAACAAGAGTAGTATGATAACATAGTATCCTATAGAAAAAAGGTAACATCATGTGAAAGCAACAAACATATGTAAATGACATCAAGTAATAGCATAAGGTGATAACATTAAATGATAATTGTATGGATTGGCACAATGAAAAAACCTTCCCTATCTTAGAATCTAAATTTAAACAATCTAATTTATGCTAGAACGAATATAAAAATCATACACTTGATGTATGAACCCAAAAATCAAATCTTTTTCTTCACGATCTGATTACTCAATCTATGCACGAACCGTCCTAGATCTATATGTCAACACCTCCGAGACTATGAAAGGAGTTGCTGCTTGGCACTACCGTAAAATTTTGGTTAGTGCTACGAATCGTCGTGAATCGCTAGTTATCGCCATGAACCACTGTGAGTTACCATGAACATCCATGAAGTGTGAATTGTCATGAATCGTTCATCGGTAACTCATGATCTTCCTTGCTATTCTTCGAGTTGTCAACCGATTACTGTGTGTGGGCATTTGAAAGAAAAATCAAAATTTTCCTTCCCTTTTATAAATTTCAACTAAGGGCATGATTAATCTCCCTAGGGTTGTCTCGAGTTGTGTACAAAACTCAACCAAACCGATCAAACTGAACCAGGCTGGACAAAAAATAATCAGTGTGGTTGGTTAGTTAAATATGGTTGATATGTTCTTGGATTGTGAAAAAAACTAAACTTTCAGTATGATCCAAAATTTTCCTACATTTTGGACTGTACCAATTGGACAGACTGTTTATCCTTACCAGTATATATCATATTTATTTTCTCACATTTCTTTCCCTTCTCAGTCTTATACTTCTCTCATCTCTCCTTAATATTTAGTTTACATGTTATGGTTTAAATTGTTAGTTTTTATTGTAATGCATGATGTCTCACTCGTGATGTCAATTAGGCTTGGCTTGTATCTCTAAGAGATACAAGCTATTTATAGTGTAATCCAATTAATAAGGATTAACTGAAAATTCAATGATCATGATTCACTGAAAATTTTCTCATAATTAAAACTTAATTAAACTAATTTTCATTAATAATTTTTATCAGTATAATTAAGACCGAAATGGTCGACTACTACGTATCCGTGTCGTATCTATTCATTACCACTACGACAATACCTATCACTCATAGGCTAGCTTAGAAACCGTGAGAAAAAAATACTCATGGTTAAATAATTAATAAACTCTACCGACGAAAACCCATAATCAGATTTATTAATTATTAATTATAATTTGCTCAACTATGAGATTGAAATTGAACTCAATTTATATTTTTATATTTCTCAATGTAATTATCCTTGATCTATTATCCTTGATGTATTGCCCCTCCATAATATAATATCATGTATAATTACATAGAGTATTATCTAACTAATATATACACCTCTTGTTCTTTGAGTATCAAATCGCGCTCTACTGATCAATCATAATAATTTTTATATGTCTCAAGTAAAATTATCATATCTATAAAACTTAACCATTAGAGATACTAAGTGCTTAATTTACTATGATAACATAAGCATCCTATGTTAAGGGGTACTACGTCACTTATTAAAAAGTATCTATGGACTCTACTATTCAGAATCTATGCAATCACACCATCTAGCAATCTAGTCATCCAACCTACATATATATTAACTATTCTCAACCATAGTAGATCAAAATAATTGAACATTAAATATGATATTATAACTCTCTCAAGATTAAGAGCTCTCATAATTTAATAGTAATGAGTTATAACTTTCTTAAAGATAGTACTTTTCCTGAAAATCAAACTCATTAATCCATTCAATGCATTTCAAATACACTAGCACATTAACTAGATACTCCACCTAGTAACCAAGGTAAGTCACTTTATATAATAGAGTTAATGTACTACAGTCTATCTTAGTAAAGAACCTAGTTTCACCATACTACGAATAATAAGCATTTCAAGCTATAAGAAACTCTTGGTTAAATAATGTGTTCTCATGAGCCAAATTCATAGACTTCATAAACTAAGTACTATTATGCTTATGGACTTTTAAGAATGTAACACACATAATAATATGAGAATAAAATTATTTATTATGAATCATAATTAGTATGTTTCATCTTTAAGATGAAATAACAAAATGATCATATCAAATTTCAGCTTAAGCTTTTCATTCTAGACCAAGCCTTCTCTCCCTAAGCTCTTCTCTACCCCTAATTTCAGCCCATAAAAAATAGCCCAAGTTTAGTAAGCTAGCCATATTTCTCTAATCCAAATCGAACTCAAATTAATGAGTATGGAGTACCTAACTTGGTGAAGACTAGGGGTGTGAATGGCTGGGTTTGGTTCATTCAGTAAGATACTTTTATAATCGAACTGAATTTATCGATTACCTAAAGTACTGAACTGGTGTAACAATAAGAACCGAACCAAACTGAGGTAATCAGTTCAGTTTGGTTACTTGTAAATGGTTTGGCTGCGATTATAAAACTTTTTAAAAACACCAAAAATATAAACTAAAAACAGCAATACTCAATATAGTATCCATTACTCCCCACACCAACCTACATTCAGTTTTAATACTACTCAATCCAAATATTCAACAAAATACCAGGAAGTTGCAATAGTTAAAGTCCAACAACATAAAATAAAGAGTTTACAACATCTAAAAAAACTAGCGAACTTCATGTCCATCTTCATAATCTAAAAGAAAAAACCAGCAAACAAAAACATTCATGCCCGTCATCATCAACACCTTCAAGTCTTTCATGTTGTTGTTATTGTAGACTGACTCATAAATCGCGTTCACACAATCTATTGAGGAAAGCACGAAAGAAAAAAATAATGAGCACATTATAGTATTAAAATATATATAATAATATAAAAAAATATTGTAATGTGTTACCTTGTTCAGTTGACAATATCTTGCTAAATGATTTGGTAAGGTCCACTTGCATTGATTTACTTAAAAGCCAATTCTATGCACAAATGAGAGCTTCAACTGTCTTTGGAGCCGATGCATTATGAAATGGATCTACTATAGGGCCACTGGTACTAAAGGCTGACTAAGAGGCAACTATTGAGATGTGAATTGCCAAGACATCTCTTGCCATATGACTAAGGACCTCGAATCTCAAAGAGTTTACCTTCAACCAGTTGAGGATATCGAAATCAACATCATGTTTTCACTAGTCTAAAATAAGTACCTATCAATCTCTAACTTACTCTGCAAGTTACAGCCTTAAGCATCAATTTTTCAAATACTGAGGCCAAAACAATATCATCTTGATCATCATCAACTCGGATGTCTACTAATTTCGATGATTGACACACATTTCATTTTTAAGTTGACTAACTACAAGCTTACCCTTGTATTCATCATACATTCTCTCCAAAGTAGCATCCAATTTCTTTTTCAAATCAACAGCAAGCTCAGAGTCATTAATAAGATCAAAGTAACAATCAACTAATCTCATTTACCATAGAGACTCAAGCACAACAGCAACACATAATGAAAATTTGATTTTTTTTCTTGATTTCCCCAATATTTGTCAAATTTGGATTTCATAGTACTTGGCATTTGTCTCAAATGATCGTTAGTATCCTTAGAATACCTTCGAATGAAGTTTTGTACCAAGCCAAATTCATGACAACAACTATTTGATGTCACATACAAAGAACCAGAAATCCTTACAATCATTTCATGAAAAAATCTTCAAAAACTTGATAAAAATCAATTCCTCATCACTTGGAGGACCAAGTCTCTTCTCATCTCCAATAAGCTCTAAACAATAATGCGCATCTTATCCTTCAAGCTTCTCAAAATATTTTTGATACTTTTCAGCCGCCTCCAACATCAAGTAAATGGAGTTCCATCTAGCAGGAACATCTAGAGTCATAAGACTACCAGAAGCTATTTTTGTTACCTCAATACAAGTCCTAAATCTCTTAAATCTAGCATGAGAAGACCTCATATATTTCACTACATTATGAATTTTGGTGATGGACTCATTAATATCCTTCAAACCATTAAACACAATAAGGTTTAAAATGAGTGAACAACACCTAACATGCATAAACTCACCATTTAACACCAACCCATTCCAATTTCTTACACTCCTTTTCAAATAATAAATTTCACTATCGTTGGAGCTAGCATTATTCACTGTGATTGTGAATACCCATTCAATACCCCACCTAAGCAAACAATTTACAATGGCCAAACCAATTGAATCCCCCTTATGATTAGGAATTGGACAAAATTTGATAATCCTTATGTAAACTCCATTCGTATCAATAAAGTGTACACTGAGAACCATGTAATTAAGATTTTGCATTGAAGTTCATGTATCAGTGGGAAGACATGCCCTCTGATTTTTTATGACAATATTTTTTGCAACTTGCCTTCTCAGCATGTACACTTTGAAACAATCTTTAGCCACAGTTGTCCGAGAAGAAAGACTAAACTTAGGTTGTATTGACCTACAAAAGTCATGAAATCCTTCATCCTCTACAACCTTAAAATATAATTCATCCTTAATGATCATCTTAGCAAGCATGTACACTGCTCTACACTGAAGCTAGAAGCAGTTAATGAACAATTGATATCACCTCCCTCATCACCACTAATAGTAGTAAAAACTAAAGTCTTTTGTTTTGAGTCCACAAATCTATCAGGATTCTTCTTACACCTTTTCAAGTGTGTCCACATATTAGAAGTACCATTAGCAATAGGACATGTTAAAACACTCTTACAATGTTTGCAAGTGGTTGTCTCCTCATCATTATCCTCATTATTATTACTTTTAACAAAATGATTCCAAACTTCAGAGATCATTTTTAATTTGTTTAGGTCCTTTAGCAATAAGTGGCTTTGGAGCACTCAAATCATCCAATGTGGCCTTCAGAGCTTCACTTGGAGTAGAAGTAGGTGGATTTACTAACATCGAACAATAAGAAACGATAATAAAGCTCAGATAAGACACTTTAGAATATATGTTTCAAGATTTAAGATAATTTAGAATTAATGCTTCAAGTCCCACAAATGATTATCCTTCATAAAATGGTATATAACAGGCCAAATTAAGAAAATAAATAGTAGTTTAAATGAGACAAGTCATTATCATATGGGATAAATCCGAAATTCAGGCTATATAATATTGAAAGACTACTTGGTGAAGTTTAAGTTCCAAATATCAAGGCTATTCTACTAAAAAAACAAAAGAAAAGAAAAGGATGTAAATTAATCGTACAGACACACACATATCTTAATTTTAGAAAATCCACATGGTATATATTGATGGAATTTTTAGAGGTATCCTAAAGCACTTACTTTAAAAATGGAGAAATAGGGCTGGGTAGTGAATAAAGGTTTCTTATGATACTATCTATTTTATCCTTTCAGATTTTTTCCCTCCCTCACTAACTCACATTTATTTTGGAAAGTCTCACTAACTCACATGTAATTTCATATAGTGATATAACTGCACTTCTGGACTAATCTGACTTCATCACCTCTTTCTTTAAACATGACTAGTTGTCATTTTCTTCTGGAAATTGAAGAAAATGAACTATTATACTACATTCTTAAAACTATCCCTGATCTTCTTACTATAGATGGGGATATTTTAGTTCTTCCATCTACTCTGATATTCGGGATAAAACAAACTTATATAGCCTTCTTTAAAGCATCCACACCTAATACTAAATTTACCCAAAATCAATTTTTAGTTTTGAAACCTTAAATTACCTTCAAGGAGACAGAGAGAGGAGACGAGCTTGAGCTTGAGCTAATAGAGTGTTAGCGAGGGTGCTTCAATGGACTACCGAGACTGAGAAAGAAAGCTTCGAGAACCAGATCTGAGATGAGGGAGAGACGAGAAAGAAAGAGAAGCAGAGAAGTCTGAGACAGGGAGACAGAGATGTAGAGAAGACTTAGATGGGGGAGACAAAGAAGTAGAGATAATGCGTGAACATGAAGCTCAAATAGTAGAACATTACATCATCATGTAAAGATTAATAACATTACATAATAACATCATGTGATAATATTTAATGACAATATCAAGTAGTGATATCATGAGATAATGCGTGAATATGAAGCTGGGAATAACACAACAGTATACCATTAGATAGTGATAAATGACATCATGTGATAACCTCAAGTGATAGTTATTGAATGAGACATCAAATAACATGTGAGCGTGAAGCTAGGATAGCATGATAAAATATCGCCAGATAAAAGTAAATAACATCATGTGAGAGCATTAAGTGACGACATCAACTAGTGGTATCAATGCGTGAATATTAGTAATGTTTCATACCAAGGTAACACCCGTGGTAATTTCTATCTGGATGCACTCAGAGTGATAGTCCAAACCTAAGTTATACCTCATGGTAATTTTATCATTACCACGGATGCACTTAGATTAATAGTTTATACCTGAGTCACCTTTTGTGGTAACTTTGTTGTTACCTTGGGGAACTCAAAGAGATTGTTCAGACCTAAATCCCACCTCATGGTAATTTTTCGTTACCATGAATGCACTCAAAGTAATAGTTCAAACTTGAGTCATCAGTCATGGTAATTTTGTTATCATCACGGGTGCACTCAGATAGATAGTTCAGACCTAAGTCAAACCTCGTGGTAATTTTTCTTTACCACGAATGCACTCAGAGTGATATTTCATATTTGAGTCACATATCGTAGTAATTTTATTGGTACCTCAGATGCACTCAAAGAGATAGTTTAGACATAAGTTATATCTCGTGGTACTTTTGTCGTTACCTTAGATGTAGTTAGAGTACGCAATAGTCCAGACCTAAGTCATATCTCGGGGTAATTTTGTCATCACATCAGATGTACTCAGAGTGATAGTTCAAACATAAGTCACACCTCGTGGTAAATTTAGCATTACCATGGGTTACCTGGGGAAGTAAAACACTCATTCTAAGCAACCTATAATAGCTCAGCTTACACCTCATGATAATTTTTTGTTACCATGAGTGTACCTGGTAAAATGAAACATCTATTTTAAGCGACTTGTGATAGGCGCGCTATACTTTCAAACCTATCCTACACCTTGTGATAATTTTTTATTACCACAGGTGTACCTGGTAAAGTGAAACACTCATTTTAAGCGCTTGTGGCAGGTGCTCTTACTGATGAGATACGTCTAGTCCCAACCTAGTCCTCGTGATAATTTGTCCTTACCACAGGTGTACTTGGTGAAATGAATACTCATTTTAAGCGACCTCTGACAGGTGCTTTTAGAGATGAGATACGTCTACTCTCAGACTTCACCTCGTGATAATTAGTTATTACCACGGTGTACCTGGTGAAGTGAAATAGTTATTTCTAAATAACTTGTGACACGCGCGTGTAGAGATGAGATACATCCATTCCTAGCCTACACCTTATGACAATTGGTCGTTACAACAGATCTACTTGGTGAAGTGAAAAAGTCATTCTAAGCGACTTGTGATAACCACGTTTAAAGATGAGATACGCCTAGTCTTAGCCTACACCTTGTGATATTTTATCATTTCCACATGTGTACTTGGTGAAGTGAAACACTCATTCTAAATGTCATGTGACAAGTGCACTTAAGGATGAGATATGTTTAGTCCTAAATGACGAGTGACAAGTGTGTTTAATGATGTTTTGTCACGAGCAAAACTTTCCATAAATCGAATTGAATTTCTAAAAAGAGGGGTGGTCACAAGTTTAACGATGATTTTATACCCATTTTTCGTTCATGTTATTCCATGTATTGTTGTTCCTTTTGAGTCATTGCCCTTAGGTCTACCCCATGGCTGCATGTGAGTCATTCCTTTCGAATAATGTGTAGAAGGTTCTAAGAGCAATTAATGACAGCGTGCACAAAGGTACTAGATGTAACCTGAAGGAGGCGAGTAAATGAGGCTAGGATCAATAGTTTACCATGTACTAATTGACTATATTATCAATGCACAGTTCACGAACCCCTTCTCTTCATAATCGTCTACAAAGTCTATGATTTTATCCTTGAACCGCTGCACATAGTTTGATAATATCTTCTTACGACCCTTGTTGTTGTCTCCACAAGTCTTGGATGCTCACCTTTTCTCTTGACACAAAGAACATGAACAACAACAGATGAAAGTTATCTATACCTATATCAAGATTGACCCAGAGTAAGGTTAGAGTCACATATGTCGTCACAAGCCACAACCACAAGTAAACCATTATCTTAAGGTATGGTAGTATGAATCGCTCGTCATCATAGATTTTTTTGGCATGTTTATGCTAGTTTTAGAGCTTTTCATATACTGGTGTGAAGTGTGTATGGGCATCTGGAATGTACTATAATGATAGATAGTGTCAACGTAATAAATGTACCAGCTTGAGGGAGTGTGACGCACGCTAAGGGAGGTGCCATCATAGGGTGTTGGTGCAATTGTAAAGTATCATGGGAGGTGTCATCATAGGGTGTCTTAGGAGGCGTCTATGTAGGTTGTTCCATGGCGCATCATCTTGATGTATGATAGTGACATCGTAGGTGAGTAATGGGATGGTCATGTTACGATTTTACTATAGGAGGCTCTATCATGGGTGTGCTAGTGGAGAGTAGTGACATGTATGCAATGGTAGCGTAATGGAAGATGTGCTATGGTGGCGCAATGGAAAATGTGATATGGAAGTACAGTTGTGAGTATACTATGGAATTATAGTGTCATGTGTGCTAATAGCGCATTCGCAGTTGTGCTATTTAAGTGTAGTCGCATTGTGGTTGCACAGTCACATTATGGCCACACAGTCACATTGTTGTCGTGCAATCATAGGTGTGCTATGGCAATAGTCACATGTGTCTTGTGGGAGCGTAGTCGCAGGTGTGCTATGGCAACATAGTCGCGATGGTGATGTCGCAGCACAATCGTGAGTGTTGTGTAGTAGTGTAGTCGCGGGTGTGGTGTGGCAACACATTCCCAGATATGGTGCGGTAGAGTAGTCGCGGGTGTGGTATGGCAACGCAGTTGCAGGTGTGGTGTGGCAGCGCGATCGTAGGTGTGGTTTGGTAGCACCGGTGGGTGTAGTGTAGCAGCATACTCATGGGTGTCGTGTGGCCACATTATCATACATATGGTGTGGTCGCGCGATAGCTTATTTCATACCTCGCTAACATATAAGTTTTTAGCCGGGATGAATAAATTTTGAAAAGTAATAAATAATTAAATGAGCAAATTTGACGATCATATTTAATAATTGGACGATAACATAAATTAAGTGGGGACTTCTTAGAACTGATTCAGTCATTGGTGTGAGGGGCATCGTCTTCCTTGTGTATTCATCACGCTTTGGGCCTTTGTAAAGGAATTACGCTGACACATTAGGCGCTAGTGCATAGTGGGAGCACCGGCACCTTAGGTATCAGTGCCTAGTGGAAACGAGCACCTTAGGCGCCAATACATTGTGAGGGAATCCCCTACATTAGTGCCTAGGCGTCAGTGTTGGTACTTCACCTTCATTTTTAACTTTATTTTTATGTACCATCAATGCGACGACTCCACTGGTACAATACACTTGCGACTACGTTGCTATCGTACACTAGGAGTGAAAATTTTAGTACCAAACTGAGTCAAAAAATAAGTTGTTCATTCGGTTCTTTATGTAGGTTCGGTTTGGTTTGGTTCTTTAAAATTACTGAAGTTTCATTTATGTAGGTTCGAATCGAAACATATATTCTCTATTTTTTTTACTAATATCCTTTGAAAATGTCTAAATTTTTTTATTTTTTATTATTAATGCCAAACTAGACCAAATAGAATCATATTACACCCACAACTCTGCTGCCATAGCACATTTGCCATTGCGCTGCCATAGCGCCCCCACCATTGCTATGCCATAGCGTACCTGTCACTGAGCTCCCATAGCACACCCACGACGGAGCCTCCCATAATACACCCATAACACCACATCCCCTAACTCGCATACGACATTGCTATCATACATCAAGAAGATGCCTCATGGCGCAACCTACATAGATGCCTCTCAAGACTTCCTACCATGATTCCTCCAATGACACTTTACGGGTGCACCCGCACCCTGCTATGGCATTATTAAAAACTATAAGGATTCATAGTATTACTCTTTAGAAAATTTTTTATGGGAAAACTACAAAATACACCCTTTAAGTTTACACTTACTGTCATTTCTAACCTTGAAGTTTTATTTCTATATTTCTAACCATGAAGTTATATTTTTGAATTAAAAGGAACCTTCTAGTGGATGGTGTTAAGTTGCCGTTAGTGTGTCTTCAAAATGACGTAGTTTAGCTTCTAAAATCTCACCCAACAATGACACAATTTTTACCTTTCACGACTTGGTTTCTACTTGGGAAATTACCAGGGAAAGACCCCTATAAAAGAATTTAATGATAATGAAACTCTGGATCTTGTTTAAACAATATTAAGACCTTTGAGAAGGAAAATTTCCATTTTTATTAGAGAAAAGACTTATTTATCTCTTATAGTGAAAAAAATTACATTTGAGTCCCCTCTCCCAACTTTCTCCCAAAACCCTCCATGGTCTGCGAAATCGAAACCCTCCGTCTCTGGGTTTTTTGAGTATCCTACGGTATATTTGAAAACAAATAATTAAAATGATGTACTTTTTAAACAAATTCCAAAAGTAAAGTGGAAATGGACAGCTAAGACGAAGACGTCTTTGCAAAAGATGCCTTCGTGTTGGCGTGGCTTCAAATGAGGCCACGTAGAAGGCGTCTTTTGTAAAGACGCCTTCACAAAAGTAGAATGCGTCTTTATAAAAGATGCCTTCACTAATAGTAGAAGGAATATTTTATAAAGACGCCTTCAACGATACCTATAACCCTTGCAATACAGACAGAAAACGCAGAGCGTTGTTTGGCGAACAAAACACCCGCGGACAAAAACCCCTCAGCCCGTCGCCATTCGTCGTCGATTATGGCCGGAGTTTACTGCCATTTCATCATAATTTCACCCTCTCACTCTTATCTCACTCTCATTCACAAAAAAGATTCTCAATCTCTCAAATTACTAGCAAAAACTCCTCAAACCCTAGGTATATTTCTAACTCATTTGATCTCTTAAATTTGTTCTTCAAATCTTGGAATTATTCATTTATTTATGAATGTTGTATGGATATATGTCATCAATTTTGTAATCTCTCACAAACCCTAGATTTTCATGTGTTTTGGGTTCTTGAAATCTTGAAATTATTCAATTTTATATGCATTTTCTCAATTATGTGATGTTTAAACTCTTAATTTGTAAGATTTTATTTATGAATGGGTTGATATATTATGAAATTGTAGTTATTAACTTTATATTTGTAGATTAATTTATAGAATTTCTAGATCTAGATCTGAAATTGTTGTGTAATATTTGACTTAGTACATTTTTATGTAATTCAAAATAATCATTGTATTTCGAATGACACTCATTTCCAGGATATCATGGAGCATGGACCACAAGATAGCTCAGTGTTGTATTTACAGGATCAACATAGATCCCAACATGTTTGGGACCAGGAGGATTCTCGTGCTTTATATTGTCACCGACATATTGTACTTGGTCATCGGAACATGCCACTCCATAGACGTATTATTCCATATTTGGTACGTGCTGAATTTTATGGAGTTGCGAGGGTTGGGTTTATCGCCCTCGACTAGCACTTGATCACATCTTTTATGGGGAGATGGCGTTCTGAAACACACACATTTCGTATGGCACATGGTGAGTGTACTATCACTCTACAAGATGTGCAAATACAGTTAGGACTTCCAGTTGATGGGATGGCGGTAACAGGTAGTACACATCAAGATTGGCCAAGGATATGTGAAGATTTATTAGGATTTCGACTAGGCCCACCTGATTTACTGGGATCACGTTACTTATGACGTGTTTGACTGCACATTCCCCCCTTATCTGATGATGATGATGAGCTTTATGTCCAACGTTATGCACGTGCATATATTCTACAACTCATCCGAGGTACCCTTTTTTGTGGTAATTCAAACATTAAGGTGCATTTGATGTTCTTGCCTTCACTAGAAGATTTTGTTGAGACTGGTCAGTATAGTTGGGGTAGTGCATGGTTATATATGAAGATGTGCGAAGTCCATCATAAAATGCTTCTGATATTACTGGCCCACTAGTATTACTGCAATTATGGGCATGTGACCGATTTCCACATTTGGCACCAATGAGGTTGAAATGGGCAAGACATGATAATGTCGGGGAAGATGGACTTCCAATGCCACCTCCTCCTTTGGGTATACAATAAGTCAACTCATTTGATTATTATATATGTATGTTATCATTTACATGTATTTAACTGTGCAATTTCTCTCATAGATGGAGAGATGTTTTAAGTCACACAAAGAGCTCCACACATATTCTTGAAGTGTATCGATTTGCATTAGATAGGCAAACTCCAGATCAGCTAATACTATGCTTGTTACATATAGCATAGGTAATACTCGGGTTTTGTCATATTATTTATAATATGGTTTTTATAGGTTATATGACAACCTTATAATGATATTATCCATACACTTCCTGAATACTGCATTATGCACGGAGATATATGACGGCCTGTCTCTCCCCTCATTTGCTTTCATATAGTGGAATGGCATCAACCGGATCGTGTTCTAAGACAATTCTGTATGATTCAACGTGTGCCCGAGCCATGTGATACCGAAAGACGGTTGCATGACATAGACTTAAGTAACTTATATAATGTCTTTTTATCTATGTAGACGGAGAGTCTGGACAATATTAACAATTTGACACTTGATGATACTAAGCCGTCTTGGATAATGCCTCGAATCTATAATGTGTGTGAGACAGCCGCACAAGCAATAAGACAAGCGAATGTGGATTATCAAGCTCCTTTGTCCCGAATGCATGGAGTGCACAAATCATCTCAAAAAAGTCAACAAGAATCACACATGCCTCTAGACAAATCATTTATGTCTCAGCAAGAGCCATACACACCACTGATCTTTTATACATTTAGAGGTGAGTCAGTGACTCAACTTAGCTCTACTTCGGAACCATTTCATCAACCTCAACGACGTAGAGGAGGACGAGCTAGTGCTCTTGGAGGAGGAGGTAGAAGACGTGCCCGAAACTCGTCTATTGTGGAATATGCTCCTATTGTGGATGAAGACCCACATATTGTAGAGGAAGACTCGCCGTTTATTGTAGAGGAAGCAAGTGTAGCAGCAACTATTATGGAGGAAGGTCCATCATCACAAGTAACTCAACTATAAACATATGAAAGACGCCCAAGAAGAATGAGAAGACGACCACCGTGTGGAACGTGATTGATTTATATTTTTTGTATTTGAATTTTTGTAGAATAATAACATGTAAAGTCATAAAATTTGTTAAGAATGTATGCTGTTTCATTGAGAATGTGTGATAAAGTTATAAAATGTCCCTGTAGGATGGATGATTTTTGTATCTAGGGTTGTCTTATAGGTTGTGTTGATGAATTTTGTAAGGTGAGAGAGCATCTGCACTGAAGGCGTCTTTTTGTAAAGACGCCTTTTGCCAACTTGAAGTCGTCTTTATAAAAGACGCCTTTCGACGTGGCCATTTCTACCGTAGTTTTGGAATTAGCTTCAAAACTAAATTATTTTCAGAATTTATTTTAAAAATCACATTAAAGTCAAAAATTACCCTCGTCTCTGCTCTGCCGTTCAAAGCTGCACGTTTATGCGATTGACGTTTGGAACCTTGTCCAGTGAAGCCATCGCTGTTCGAAACCCTCGTCTCCAGCTCTGTGAAACGCACGTCCAATTACAAGGATGAGAATACATGTGGGGGGAAGTGCTATGGAAGATGATCTGAAGAATATGTTCCATAGTGGAGGAGTGGTGGAGACCATTGGCACCATCATAACTAAAGGTCGTAATTTTGCCTATGTCGATTTCTTCCCTTCTTCTGACAATTTTCTCCGTTGGTTTCTCTGCAATCATCTCTACTGAATCAGTGAGTCTCCTTTATTATTTTCCTTTAAATGGCTCGGCTTACTTTCTAACTTCAATAGAGGTCGGAATGTTTTTCTCACTTTTCTCGTGGGTTTGATGCTTCTAGTATTTCAAGTGAGTTTCACACTGCTCACAACATACCGGCAGAGAAGCAAGAAACCATGGAACCATTGAGCAAGGAGACAGGCGGAAGTCAGCAACTCTCTGCTGATCATCTTCCATTTGCAAGAAGGTAGTTTTGCCGATTTTTTTTTTGAATTTTGATTCTTTTTGTCACATGACATCAGTTTTTATTCATTTTTTCATGTAGTCCATTTGGTAATATTTTTAGTTTATATGTGTTTTTGTAATTGTGACTGTTGTAGTTATCAGCTGGAAGGATTAGAAAAAGCAATGAAACAAAACACAATGGTATTCTTTGAGACGGGCTCTGGCAAAACTTACCCAAACAATGGAAATAGATAAACACTGAAATCCATATTCCTTTATGATGTTTTACAATATAATACCATTTTTAATAAATCTTAGATTTTAGATTAGAAATTACATAGAAAAAACTTAGAATACCATTTGATGCTATATGTAATCAGGGAATAAAATTAGGTGTTTTCCATTTTAACTCATATGCAGAATAATATGACAGTTCTAACGTGTTCAAATCAGGCCTTGAGAATGAGTATTCACTAAAACAAATTTGTAAAAAAACCAAGTTATTGAACTTTCTGTTAGAGGAGAAACTTAAAATTTTAACGTACTTGAGGAACCAAAATAACTTGGGGAACTAAGAATACTGTAATGAAAGGTGAAGCTTGCGTAGAAGATATGCATAGCTTTGAAGAAGCATGATGGCTCAATTACAGAGATAAGCAGATTTCAATAGAGCCCAAATCAACTATGTCTAAACAGAAAAAAGTAAAGATGAGCCTCAGCAAAATACTCGATTGATTACACATTGGAAGCACCTAAGCCAAGATCTACATTATTATGCATCGTCATATCAAGTAGACAACCCGATTGCGACATAGCTTCGTGTTTCTTTCACTTCTATAGGCCAAAAAACTCGCTTATCGCGAAGTTCTAATCAACTTCGTGTTTCTCGCTTCTCTGCGTCTTCACTCACGCAGAGTGAGAGAGAGAGAGAGATAAAGAGCTTACCATGGGTCGTTGGAGCTCGTGAGTGAGAGGGAGAGGGAGAAGGGTAGCAGAGAAGATGGGGAGTTTTTCAGAATAGATATACCCCTCGATTTAAAGGGGTATCTTGCCATTCCAGTAATCTTATAGACTTAAAAAAACAAACAAGGGTATATTTTAAACACCCTCAGTTTCCAGGCATCTCCTTTCAAATACCCTAATACTAAACAGGCTAGAGAGGAATTGAATTTCACACGGACTTAAATGTGGGCAAGTATTGGGGAGACATGGGGGTTGACTTTTGGGATGCTGCAACTTGGAGGCAAGAAATAGGCAAGTACGAGGTACTGTAGTTTCGTTTGGTTATTTTGAGAGTAAAGATATGTATGTATATTATATTTTAATTTCTTTATGACGTGTCTCCTGATTCTTTGTTTGCCCATTTTGCTTAGTGCATTTATATCTCAATCCACCTATATCAAAATAGTATACAGTAAATGAAAGAACTATGGTTCTGGATTTACCACTGTTTGGGCAACATGCTTTATATACAACTCTTTTAGGCAGTTATAAATTATATTTCTTTAACTAAAGTATACTTCAGGTTATAATGCTAGCTTATCTGCATTACGCTGCCTTACTTGCAAATCATCATCTTAGCTATTAATGTTGGTGAGATTTCTTCCCCCAAAACAGGTGCTTGTGACGACACCAACTATTTTGCTAAATGGTTTGAGACGTAACATTTTCCAACTAAGCATGATAAATGTTTTATAATCGACGAATGCCATTATGCGAGGGGCCAACACCCGTATGCATGCATAATGCCGGTGACTCCTTCACTTAAGTACCCTTACATTTATTGTCGGATAACTCTGAATATCTATTTGTTGTATGCTTGCTACAATACTTATTAATATAGATGATGTTTGAAATTTTAACTATTGAGCTTTTTGTGTGGGAAAATAGTTGATCCAAATGCGAATAATAATTATACGTACATTAATTACTCACAAATAGTTCATCTGCATATATTGTAACATGTACCATTTTTATGAAACATGTATAATTTTTGTGAGAGACATCATGCATTCGTAATGATGTGTTACATGAACATGTTAGATAAATATGTCTTGAGAATGTTTATGTATGTAAATATGTAATGGCAAGTCATTTCTAAACAATTGTTTATAATCTTCATAAATGTATGAAGCTAATATATTTTTTATTTTAACAGAGTAGTGCCATTGTCCTATTGTCTGACAGCTGTGCTCAAAGTAGAATGGGTGAGCTTCGAGAGAAGATGGCAGTTGATATTTTTTATCATGGGTATGACATTGAAGACTCTAGATTTTAGGATGTTTATTATGTGAATTAATGTTGATGTATTAGAACTTTCATATTGTAAATCATGGACTACATATATTTGTGACTGAATATGCCTAGATATTTGAACTTTCATTCTGTAAATCACTATACTCATCAATGCTAGAATATTTATTGGAATTTGCCTCTTTGATGGAATCTGCCTGGATATTGTTAACACTTGTCTGTATATTTGAATATGTTAGGGTATTTGAATCTACATGGATATTATGAATCAATGTTGTTCTGTCTCTACTAGATCATGGTCTAGCAACTTGGCATGAACAAAAATATTTGTGTTTTGGGATGACTTATATTATTAATGTAGGTTGTTTGGGATGTCATAAGTTCAGACTCCATATTGCCCAATTTCTGTTTGCTCTACTAGTCCATGGTCTAGCATAATATTCTGCTAGCAGTTTTTTTTTCAAAGAAAAAAAAAAGCAGTACGCAGTACAAAGAGATTAGACGGATGAGACTAAGCAGCCACCGACCGTTCCGACGCGCTCCTGACCTATCTTGATTAAGACCGAAAACCTATCTAAAATGGAGCCTAGTTTAAGCTGTCAAACAAATATGATAGAATAGAAAATGAAGAATAACCACTAGTAGGGATAAAAGTTCCTGCGGCTCGAGCCAGCTTTTTTTATAGAGAGAGATTAAGGGGGCGGTAGGGAAGACCGTGGTCTAGCAAGTGTTAATTTTAACATAAAACTACTAGACCATGGTCTAGCACAACTTGGTCTAGCAGAAAATATTGTGCTAGACCATGATCTAGCGACCTGACATGAATAAAAATACTTGTGTTTTGGGATGACTTATATTGTTAATGCAGATTATTTGAGATGTCATAAGTTCAGACCCTATATTGTCATGTTTTTGTTTCTTTTGCTAGACTGTGGTCTAGTAGACAATTATTCTGCTAGACTGTGGTTTAGCAGACAATTACTCTGCTAGACTATGGTCTAGCAAGTGTTAATTTTAACATAAAACTGCTAGACCATGGTCTAGCAGAATATTTTCTACTAGACCAAGGTTTAGCGATTTGGCATTAAAATTATACTTGAATCAGAATGTAAATAATTGAGTCGCATAATTATCATTATCATTATCAACATATTTACAAAGCATGTTTATACACAAAAATGCTTTGATTTATTAACAACTTCATCTTTCCTTACATCTTTACAACTATTAATAAAGCATATCAACACCTATGAAATCCTCCCGTAAAACATTCACACAAAAAATTCTTTGATCTATTAACAAAAAAAATCATCACCAGCAAGCCACATGCTGTCTTGGTGAGAAACGGATCGGTTCTTTACAAGTCCACCTATCATAGCAACCATAGCTATACATATCTGTAGTTCACTTTTAATCTTATACAATGCATCCAAATCGAATTAGAGTTTGTGCTCATAGTGGATGTCGGAGTACCCAAGCTAGATGAAGCTTCCAATGCATAAAAGTAATTTGTGCTACATGGTGCATATGATGCACTAACATGATTTATGTTGTGTATACCAAGTCCAACGTCTACTTCTTTGTCCGAACATACAACATCATTATTAACCAAATGTGCTTCATAATGATCAGCATGGTCTGAGTTTCTACTACAAAGTGGTTGTACGGTGAGATGCTCTACTTCGACACATAAAAGGAGTTCTTAATTCAGCAAGACCACAACTCTCGTCAATAAACCACTGAATTTTTTCATTGTCGATGATCTCTGCAGGTTGACTTAAACATGCTTTAACCAAGAACTTCATACATAACCGATGTAATGAGCGATCTAATTTAAGAACTGAGGACAACTTTTGTAATAGTTATTATGTAATCTTTGGACATATATATCAGTTTCGCAGGAGTTATAGTCACATACTTATAGCATTTATTTTTACTTACCCATTCTCCTCCAAACATCAACGCTATTCGTATTTCTCCCATATCTAAAAGATTTGACAATTTAAACATTTAAATTTAATATAATTATGACGATAACAAGCTTGTCGATAACTAGAAGTCTAGCAGTCTAGTAGTATAATAGTGTATCAGTCTAGTTTAGCAGTCTAGCAATCTAACAGTCTAACAATAAAGAAATCGATTAAAATATTGATGTATGCTACGCTTGAGCTTAAATGTGTATGAGTAAAGATTAATTTACAATCAAATTTCACTCAATTGTATGAAATCGTCTAGCAGTCTGGCCATATACTATACTACAGTCTAGCGATCTAGTCTAGCAGTCTAGCCATATACTAGACTATAGTCTAGCAATCTAGTCTAACAGTCTAGCAATCTAGTCTAACAGTCTAGCAGTATACTAGACTATAATATAACATTGTGTAACCAAACCCATTATATCAATCCATATAAATCAGTAATACAAAAGTTTGATTTTTATACATACCTATTAGAATTTTCTAACTCAAATGCACAATAACCAAGTGAACATCTAATAAAAAAAATTCTCAACAAAGTCATAAGTTTAATAGTGCACATATTTGATCATCCAACCACCACCATGCAAAATATATTTTTCAGAGTTCACCATCTTCTTTTTAGAACCACCTTACCATTGTTGATGGTTAACTGAATAAGTTTAGGGTTTGTGTCAGTGAAAAATATGAGTGAGAGTTTGCATTAATGGAAGAAATAATTGAGAGATTGAGTGAATGAATGATAAAATGAAAAGAGAAAAAAGAAAGAGAGAGGAGTCCATGTGAAGAAGTTGAAAAAAATGAAGAATACGAAGAGAAGGAAACCCTAAATTGGAGGGAAAACACAATAAAATAAAAAGAGAAGTAAGTGTGAAATTATGATGTTCATGGGTTTTAAAATAAAAAAGTCACCATTGACTCATTATTATGCAAAAAGTCAAATTTAGTTAAAAATAGGAGAAAAGTTCTTTATATGGTTAAAGCCCTCTCAAACGTGTGAGCCTAAAAGTTTCTACTTACACTTCCACTTCCACTTCGACTTTCTTCTATGTGATTTCCAGGGTTTCATCAGCACACCACGATTTCTTAGACTTTTCCAAAGTTGTGTAAAACGATTTCCTAAAAAATAAGGCTCTACACAATGATTTATCCTTTGAAATTTATAGCGGGGCTGGGACCGATGATTTCTTCTTCTTCTGCCCAATTTTCGTTCTCCACTGTTCACATTCACTTCGATTTCACTGGGTCTTTTTTTAACAAAAATTTTACGGTTTCACTTGTCGGATCTGAAAAGTGTATGTTCATATGCTTAGCGGACAAAGAAAGTAAGCAACAAACCTTGGGTGCTTTTGTAATTTAATTTGCTAGGTTAAAGAGCAAAGCTGTAAAAATAAAGTTTTTCTTTTTTAGTATATCAGTAAACTTCAGAATTCAGTAACGTAATTCGCTCTGTAATTCTGATAGAATTTTATCGTTAAATGCTCTGATAAAAAGCATAACCCGTGATGCTTTGCAATCCATAGTGATGAATTGTAACAGAAAATAATAAATGTCGATCGTCTTCATGTGCTGTTGGCCTAGAAAAATGCACTTAAATTTCCACACACTTGATATTGAAATCTTGTGCTCAGTCCTAGAAAAGTTTAAGAAATCATGGTGTGCCTAAAGCCCTAGGAATTCAAAGAAGAAAGTGAAAGCATGGAAGCCGAGGAGGGTAAAAATGAAAGTAAAAGCAGTAATTTTTGAAAACGACATAGTCTTGGGTCGGATTTCAGAAACAAAACCATGTCATTTTGGAGACACTGACGGCAACGTAACGCCATCCACTGAAAGGTTATTTTCAATTCAAAAACATAAAATAATAGAAATAAAGCTTTGAGGTTAAAAATAGTAGTAAGTATAAATTTAAAATATGTATTTTATTGTTTTCCCGATGTTTATTGTAATTAAGGTTTCTTTACTTCTTTGTTTAATTTCCTATTTTATTCAGATTCTAGACTTACTTTACTGTGTATATATTGCATGTAATTAGTCCATTGAATATATGAGAAAAATCTCTTTCAAACTTCATACTATCATACAAACTTGTATCTAGGGTTTGCTCTATGATTTTCTCTCCTCTGACGAAGCCCGTACAAAGTTCTCCTCTCTGCAACTACCGGCTTGCTTCATCGAAACCGTCAGCATCTTTGTCGGCGTTATCTCTCTCTGGTTGGCGCAAACAGCTCTCTGGGTTTCCCGTCAGCAAAACCCGCTAGCCGTCTCTGGTCTCTCTCTGGTCTGCCTCGTCAATCACACCACTGAAATAGTTGCGAACTGCATCTCTCTAGGTTTCCTTGCCGGCGATATCTCTCTGGGTTTTCTTGCCGGTGATATCTCTCTGGGTTTCCTCGGGAACTGCATCTCTCTCTGCATTTTTTTAGATCTTTCGGTGATATTTCTCACGCTTTCTCTCTCTTTATAACTTGCTGGATTTGGTAAATAGACAATAGTGACTAGATTTTTTACCTCTGCTTCTCGGGTTTATTTCTCAGTAGTGACTAGAATTTTTTATCCTTTGCTTCTTGGGTAAATAGACAATAGTGACCGGATATTTTGGATTTGCTTCTCACTTTCTCTATTTTTATCACGCTTTTGTGGTACTCAGGTCTCTAAAGAAGAAGAAAATGTCAGAAGTTACCTCCTATCCCGAATTAATTGAGAACAACCCTAATCAGTAAAAAAACTTATTTGGAGATAATCCTACACCATAGACTACAAATAAAAAATGAAATGGACAAAGGTAAAATAGGGTACATTTTAGGCATTGCCAAAGAACTTGACCCAACAGTCCTAAATTTGAGTCTTAGGATGTTGAAAACTCTATGATTATGTTTTGATTACTGAATTTTATGAAACCAGAAATTGGAAAAACATATCTTTTTCTTTCCACATCAAAATAGATCTGGGAACCAATCATTCAAACATTCTCTAATGTTGGTCACCTTGCTCAAATATTTATTCTGAAAAATAGAATTCGAGACACCACTAAAAATATAAATCTGTGACAATCTATTATAATGAGCTAAGGAGTTTATTACAAGAATTAGATCATTATGAACACATTGAGATGGAGCCTGACGTAAGACATTGCGAAGCTAAACAAGATATTTGAAAGGAACACATATTTGAGTGGCTGGTCTGAACCGTAACTTAGATCAGGTTAGAGTCTGAATACTTGGAAAGGCATTTCCTTCCCTCAGCAAGGTATATACTCGAGTAAGAAGTGAAGAAAGCAGAAGGTTAGTCATGATGATATCTCTAACTCTAGAGAACTCTATGCAATTCCGCTTTAGCGGTATGTAAGACATGGCAAAAGAACGGGGGAGAAGAATACTAAGTTGTGTAATTTTTGCAAGAGATCAAATCATACGAGGGAAACATGTTGGAGACTTAATGGACTGCATGGCAAATGACAGTCTGGGAACAAATGGGAGAAACCACAAAAAAAGGTTTCAAGACTTTCCAAAGCTCTACGATAGAAGCAACATCTAATATACCTACTATCACTCTTGCTTCATCTATCTTAGGGGAGTCTCGTTCATAAGGGATCAACTAGAATTCTTGTAAAAGATGATTGGATAAAAATCCGAAGATCCATCTCTGGCTTCATCATGTTCTTGTGCTTTTACACAATTAGGTGACAATCATTTTGCCATAAATGTCTCAAAAATGTTTCTGAACCTAGGATCATTGATTTAGGGGCCATAGATCACATGACTGACGAACCTTCAGGCTTTAAGAATTATTCACCTTGTGTACATATGAAAGTAAAAGTAGTCAATGGGTCTATTACTCCCATTAGTGGTATTGACCAGATTTCTATTACTCCTTCAACTCTTTCTTCAGTCTTACAAGTGTCAAAGATTTATTGTAATATTTTATCTATCATTAAGATTACCAAAGATTTACATTGTTCAGTAACTTTCTTTCTTAATTTTTGTGTGCTTCAAGATCTTTTGACTGAGAGGACGATTGGTATTACTGAAGAAAGATATGGATACTATCTAGATGCAAATGTAGTATGTGCAAGAGCCCTTTACATTGACAAGGAAAAAACTAAAGAGAATGACAATTGGTTGTATCACCTTAGGCATGGCCACCCTTCCTTGTTTCTCTAAGCTTTTTATATCCTAAGATGTTTTCTAATTAATCTTTTTCTCAGTTCAAGTGTGAGATATGTGAACTTGCTAAAAGTCATTGTGAGTTTTTCCTTTGAGTAATAAAATAATTGTAGTTCTTTTCTCTCTTATTTTTAGTGATGTTTGGGGCCCTCTAGAGTTCAGTTGATATATGGTTTTAGATAGGTTGTCACTTTCATAGAAGATTGTAGTAGGGTTACATGGGTTTGTCTTCTTAAGGATAAATTTGAGGTGGCTTCTACATTCTAAAAATTTCATGCCATGTTGCGAATACATTTTGATGCTAGAATTCAAATCTTAAGATCTGACACTGCAGGGGGAATATTTGAATAACACACTTGCATCTTATTTTCTAGACAACGGTAGTATCCATATATCCACTTGTGTTGATACTCCCCAACAAAGTGTGATAGCTGGAAGAAAAAATAGACATCTTCATGAGCTTGCTAAAGTAATTATGTTCATAAAAATGTCCTTGAACACCATCAAGGATAGGCGATTTTAACTGTTGTACACTTCATTAACAGATTGCCAACTAAAATTCTTGACTTTGCTACTCATATAGATACTCTAAAACATCATTATCTAGAGTCTATGATTTTGGAGTCTCTTCCAGCAAAAATATTTGGGTGTGTTGCGTTTGTGCACATTAGTGACAAAACAAAGTCGAAATTCGAATATAGAGCCCTTAAATGTCCTTTCTTAGGTTACTCTCAAACTCAAAAGGGTATAAATGCTATAATTCTCCCACTAAGAAAATGTTTGTCTCCATGGATGTTAATTTCTTTGAGAACCAAGCCAACTTCCCTCACATTGAAGATGATCTTCAAGGGGTGAGAAATAGCAAAGAAGATCAATCATGGTATATTCCATTAATTGTTTCTCTTCCTCTTTCTCAATCAATCTCTGAACAAATTATGGATAGTAAAGATGATGAGGGGGTTAAGAATGCTGAACCAATATCTAGAGAAGAATTTGGGACAACTCAGAAAATTGGTGATGAACTTTTAACTTATTCTTGGAGGAAAAAGTACATATTGGAAGATTTATCTATCGCTTTCAAGGTCAATTGTCTGAACCTGAAGAAGGTACTCTTAACCTTGACTTATCTTTTCTGATCTTGATATTCTAATTCAGAAATGTACTAGAACTTGCACTAAACATCATATTCTTAACTTCGTATCTTTGTAAAGTCTTAATGATAGTTACAAGACCTTCGTTGCCCAACTGTCAAGTGAACGAATTTCAAAAACTAAACAAGAGGCTCTAAGAGATCCTATATGGAAGAAGGTAATCCTTGAAGAGATGAAAGCTTGCAAAAAAATGATACATGAGATGTTGTTGATCTTCCTAAAGGAAAGTAGATAATGGGATGCAAATATGTCTTTACAGTTAAATACAAAATTGATTGGTCAACTAAGAGTTACAATGCTAGACTTTTTGCTAAAAGGCATACTCAAACGTATATAATTGATTACCAAGAGATATTTACACCAGGAGAAAAAATGAATACCGTTCGAGTAATATTGAGTACCCTTATTGCTAATTTTGATTGGCATCTACAGTAGGTTGATGTAAAAATTCCTTCTTACATGGTAATCTGGAAGATGAGTCTACATGGATCAACCTCCTAGTTTTGAAAAGGCTCTAATATTAGAAAGGTCTGCGAACTTAAGAAGTCATTGTGTAGTTCAAAACAGTCCCCAAGAGCTTGGTTTGAAAGGTTCACGAAGTCTTTGCCTAAGTTTAGATACTCCTAAAAGTCAGGGAGATCACACTCTCTTTATTAAGCATTTCTCTTACAACCAAAGATCCACTTTTATCATCCATGTAGATGACATTATAGTTATAGGGAATGATACAAAATAAATGAAGAACTTGAAAAACCTACTGGCCAAGGAGTTTGAAATTAAGAATTTATGATCCTTAAGATATTTTATGGACATTGAAGCTGCGAGATCAGGAAGAAGGATCTTTGTACCCCAAAGGAAATACACTATGCATTTGTTCAAGGAGACGAGTATACTGGGTTGTAAGCTAATAGATACTTTAATCGATCCAAATCGTAAACTTGGTACCGATCCTAAAGGAATACCTATTGACAAAGGAAGACACAGAGATTGGTAGAATGACTAATTTATCTCTCTCATATCAAACCTAATATTGCCTACGAAGTATGAATAGTAACTCAGTATATGCACTCACCAATGTAATGTCACATGGACCGGTGTATAGGATTTTATGATTTTTGAAAGTAATTTTAGGAAATGGATTATTATTCTAAAAATAACCATTTGAGAGTTGCATAACAGATGCTGATTGGGCAAGGTTAGCCATTGATCAGAGGTTAACAATAGGATATTACACCTTTGTGGAAGGAATCTAGTCACATGGAGGAGGAAAAAACAATATGCAGAGGGCATGTTCAAGTGCAGAAGTCGAGTTTCGAGCTATGACACACAAGATATATGAATTCTTATGACTTAAGAGTTAAATGTGACAACTGAAGAGTTAAATGTGACAACTGAAGAACCTACGAGGCTCTATTATGATAATAAAGCATCAGTTAGTATAGCTCACAATCTAATTTGGCATGATAAAATGAAATATATGGAGATTAATAGGCACTTCATTAAGGAAAATTTAATAATGGATAGATCTGCACTCATTTTATCCCACCGGGCAACAACTTGCATAAAAAGTAAGGCTTGAAAAAAGCCCTTCTTTATCTCTGTTTATTATATAGATATATAATTATTTAGCTATATATAAAATGTCAGTACCATGCAGCTTCTTCAAAGCCAATGTGATGCTCCTTGGTCAGATGACCAAGATATTGGCGAATACCACATATGATCAAGAAAAGAGTACCTATAATCACATGAAAACCGTGAAAGCCAGTTGCTAAGAAAAAGGTGGAACCATAAATACTATCCGAAATAGTGAAAAGGTGCTTGATAATATTCCAAAAAAAAAAAGAGTTAGAAGTTATAAATCAACAAATTTTTTATTCTTTTCCAACTTCCGTTTACAAAATGAGTTGCATGTTCTATCTTCAAGAATATTGTCGCAAAGCTGGGTGTAGAAAATATCTTTCAACCCAGTTAGGAGAATTGTTGAAAAGTGTCCAGATTCATAGTATTACTCTTTAGGGAATTGTTTATTGTAATTATGATTTTTTTCTTTGTTTAGTTTCCTATTTTAGCCAGATTCTAGACTTACTTTATTGTATATATTGCACATAATTAGTGTATTGAATATATTAAAAAAACTTTCAGTCTTTAAGCATATCCCATAGCGCTCGCCGCACTCCCTCACGCTGATGCATCTATTACGCACATGCACTCTATCACACGAGTACATTCATGATGTGCACGCATACCTCATGCCAGTAGACTAGTGGCTCTCACGCCAGTACACCCACGTCGACGGCATCTCTAATGACTAGCTATTCATATTACCATACCTTAAGATGGTGGTGAATGTCAGAATTATGTTCATAAAGTAGGGTGCAATAACTTTTTATGAGTAACCAGTTATTTATTGACATTTATGTAATACTGAATTTTATGAATAAATGAAAGTTTCTTTTAACTATTGTGTGTTTATAATTTACTTAAGTCTTGGAACTATTATCAACATAAGAAGAGTAAAGACCGATCAATCTTTCAAACAAACTCTTCTGAGATAGTTTAGAATGTTATTCACAGTTTTAGGGTCGACTGGGAAATCGAATCCAGTTATGAGTGTTAGGTTGAATCAACGGATTTCGGTCTCAGGGCATGGGAGTGGAGACTCTAACTATTGACCTAGACATGTTATGTAACATGTTGAATAGACCAGTAACCAATTAGTTTAGGCAAAGTTGTTTATCTAGCTCTAAATATAATTGTTACACCTTAAGGGTATTTTCATAATTACCTTAATCCTGACGTGAATACGAAACTTGACTTAGTTACCTGCGATCTTTGATATTATAAAGGAGTGAGTTTGAATTGCCGGACAATATCTCGGCTGTTGGGATCGTGATTTAACTATTTTAGAGTTGCGTGATTCACATATATGAAATTCGTGACGAGATTGCGAAAGCAATAATATTAGCTTATGTTTTATTGATGAATAAATAAACTTGGTCAGGTACTCGGCGAAATGCATCATTAAATAAGACATGGTGAATTGTACGATAAATTTCACTGTTATGTCTTTCCTATTCACAGTCGATAAAGGAGTTAAGAAAATAATAACTAGAGGGGTAAGCCAGTATTTTTACATCCCGCTCTTGTTACTGATATTCACGAAGGGTAACATTATAAAATATTCAGTGGACCATGAAATGAAAATGTTTATTTGCACCAACAGAAAATGTAGCGCGTATGAATCAAGAGTTGATTTGGCATCAGATCTATATTGGAGTCATACGATGTCGAGATTAAATTGGTCAAAAATTTATGAAGATAAATTTGCTGAGTATTTGAATCTCATAGTTTTATTCATGTGGGTCCATTTGGTCTCAGGAGTCTTTCATAGAGACATGAATGAGAAGCAACATTAGTTGGACCAAAAATGTGTTTTAGATCAAAGTACACTTACCGAACCCATATGTGATAGGTGTCATCACTAAATTAGTGAAAACTAAAATTAATGTTCAAATTTACTAATTTGTTATTTGCTAATTATTGGATGATTATTAAATAAATTAAATTAGTTAATTAATTGATTGAGATCAATTTAATTTATCAATTTGAATTGATGAATTTGGACATAATTTTACCTATAGGGGAGATGTAAAAATCACAGATGTTTGTGTACAGGGAGATGAATTTCGGCAATTTAACATATAGGGGTGTATGTATAAATTTTATAATTATTGTATAAGGGATTGGATTAGGGTTACATTTTGTAAACCTAACCATAGTGTGTGCTTATTCAGAGCAGAAAAGAGTTTCTCTCCCCTCCCCCTACTGTTGCCGCCAAAAACTATCAAAGGAAGAAGAAAATTTATTTTTTCATCCTCAGTTGTTTCGAGAGCCCACACTTTATTCTTAACAATATTCTTGCGAGATATACATCTGAATCCTACGGATGATTGCTGGTGTGAAGATCAGTTGAAGTTCTGCGAATCTTAAGAACGAATGAGGCAAGACAAATAATTAGATCCTGCCAAATGAGAATTCCTCCAATATAAGAAAATGTGTAAATTATTTCTATCTTTTCTCAATACGTATATCTGAATATGTATGATCGTTGAGTGATTTTATATCTAATTCGATTAAATAATTGTTTTTTTTGAATTTTTTATATTCCCCTACGAACCATTCATGTTTCATTAATTTTGCTAAATCTAAAACCCGATCCAACAATTGGTATCAGAGCCTAATGTTCTTGATTATGCATATTTTGTGATCAAACGTATGTATAGATGGATATTGTGATATCGGCATATATTTTTGTATGATAAAATCAAATCATGTTTGAATCTATTTTATTAATGGATCCCGATCGATTGGCTCTAGGTATTATTTTTCAATTTTAGAATTGATGTACACCAAAATTGTAGCATTGTATTTTCTGTAATTTAATTTTTACAAGCGTTGTATCGTTAAATTTCATGTAAATCCGTCACGAACGTGTTCTGATCCATTGTCATGAGAATCCTAAGATGTCGCTGTTCACGCTGTGCCACCGCCGCTAGTCGCCACAGTCCCATCCAAGCCGTTCATCACGTTGTCTTTCGCGTGCCGCACCATTTGCCGTTGTTCAACATCTGTCATCCACCGCTAGTAGTGGCATTGACGGTAGTGGTCGGGCAACCGACGACGATAGTGGAACTGTCCCGCTACAACCGCCGATGGCAATCCTTGTGATTGCCAGGGTACGGGCTCATCTGCTTTGATACTGTGTTGCCTAATCCCTATGATGCTTCGTGAAAACCATTATCCTATCTTTTTGTCTTTTAAATTTTGAATTTTAAATTTTGAATTCTAAAAGGATAAAGGATAATTAAAATTCAAAAGATATTATCAATTTTATTTTTTTATCTTTTGAATTCAAAAGATAATTATCAATTATCTTTTTATCTTTTGAATTTTGAATTTTAAAATGATAGTTATCAATTTTAATTTTTTTAAAATTAAAATTTAATTATTTGACTAGGTTTAACCCAAGTTTGATAAGTCATTAATTTTTTTTGACTAATCAAATTTATATAATTTAAAAAGGATATTTGATGAGATTATTTATATAAGAAAATAGTTTTCCTTAATTAAATGATTTTGATCAAAGCTTGAAGATTATAATGGGACTGGACATTGGTAAAGAGTTACAAGAGGGTGGAACTTCCTCAAGGACATAATTATAGTCACCATGGAGACTAACATTTAAATTATTGTAATTTAATTATTAATCTTTTATTGGTTATAATTACAAATGAGCCATAGAGAGGTTAATTTTGAATGTATGATTTATTTTTAATCTTGCATCCCCATATAACATGTCATATAGAATAGGGATATGTCAATATCAAAATGTCATGTAGCATGTACATGCATCATTGTATCTTAAATTTATAATGAGTTATAATTTTAAATACAATACGAAGTTTATAAAAGTGATAAATTTTAAATTGTGATGTAAATTTTATAAAAGTTTATAATTTTTTTAGAAAAACTTACTTTTCAAATTTATAAAGAGTTATGTATTTTTGAAAAAGCAATGAAAAATCCATTTTTTCAAAAACTAAGTGGGAGGGTCATTTACATTGAAACGTTCCTGAGGTCTCAAACGCAATGGTTTAGAGCCGCCCTAGCGGTCCTCACTTCAGTGGGGGAAACTTTGGAAGTATGTCGTTTTGAGTCATCGAGTTGATTGAAAAGTTAAAGCTTGTAAAAGAAGTGGTGAGGCGGGACCGTCTCTAGATAGGCCGTTAGTTCATAGTAACCTTTAAAACCGATGCATTGGTTAAACACTTAGACCGAATCACATTGGAATCTCTCATAGGAGCTAGTCAATGGGGCTAAGGTGACCAAAATTATTAGTGATTGGTTAAACTAGATGTAGTGACATCATGAGAAGCGTTAACCAAATGAAAAGAGTCCCGATGCAATAAGAGGTAGCTCGGGCTTGTCCTAAATAGAGCACTAATATCAGCAATATCAGTCGGAACTATTAAATTGTTATTTAAGAACATTTCTTTATTTTTACGTGATGTTTATTATATCCAAGTTTTTAGGAAAACTCTCATTTCAGTAGCTAGTTTAATTGAAAAAGGATTTTCTTTAGATTTCATTGATAATTATATTGGTATTTTTTGAAATGAATGCTTATTTACTACTGCACACATGATAAACAACTTATTCTATATAAAATCAAAAGTTCCAATGATAAGTGACACTAAAGTAAATTCTAATTTACAAAGGGATAGTAAAAGATTGTTGTCTGACTCAATCGATCTAACCTACTTATGTTATTGCATCTGGGTCACATTAGCCTAAACATGATTAAAAGACTCACAAAGGATGGTCCATTACAAACTTTAAGTGTGGGATCACTACCTATATGTGAATCCTACATAGAAGGCAAAATGACCAAGAGACCTTTTTCAACGAAGGGTGAAAGAGTCATTCAATGTCTCGAACTTGTATATAGTGATGTATGTAGACCATTGAATATCCAAGCAAGAGGAGGTTATGAATATTTTGTAACATTCACATATGACTACTCACGTTTTGGACATGTTTATCTAATGTGCCAAAAGTCTGAAACCTTTGAAAAGTTCAAAGAGTACAAAGCTATGGTTGAGAAGCAATTAGAGAAACAAATCAAAATACTACAATATGATCGTGGTGGAGAGTACTTGCTAGGAAAGTTTGAAATTTTTTTAAGGAAGAGGTTATTCTTTCTCCGATTACAACACCTGGCACTCCAGAACAGAATGGTGTGTTAGAGAGAAAGAATCGAACTTTGATGGATATAGTTAGATCCATGATGAGTTACTCATCCTTCCTAGTTCATTCTAGGATATGCCTTGGAAACAACGTCATATATTCTGAACCAAGTTTCTTTAAAGACGGTGCCTAGTACACCATATGAAAGATGGAGTGGACGAAAGTCATCCGTAAGACGCCTTAGGATATGGGGATGCTCGGCACACATGTTGAGACTAAAGATAGGCAAGTTGGTCAATCAATCAGAATTATGCCTGTTTGTATGATATCCCAAGGGAACGAAGGGATACTTCTTTTATATCCGACCGACAAGAAAACATTCATGAGCACGAATGTGCGTTTTCTTAAAGATGACTATATAAGTAGTGTGAAACCAAGAAGCACACTTATACTAGAGGAATTATTGAGTGGGAGGACACCGACTCCCCAATCAGGACTTATTCCTGATTCAATAATGGAAGAACCATAGAAGGAGTTGGAGCCTACAGAGCCTTGACATAGTGGGAGGGTTGCGAGACAACCTGATAGGTACATGTATTATGGAGATGACTTAGTGGTGGTCTCAGATAAGGAGCATGATGAACCTGTTTTCTACTCCAAGATTACGGCTGGTCTTGAAACAAACCTATGACAAGAAGCCATTAACGTCGAGATACAATCAATGTACTCGAACTGAGTCTGGAAGCTTGTAGATCCTCATGGAGGGGTAAAACCTGTAGGGTGTGAATGGATTTATAAGAAGAAGAGAGGTCCAGATGGGAATGTATAGACACTCAAAGCTAGGCTTGTAGTGAAGGGCTACACCCAAAAGGAAGGAATTGATAATGAGGATACCTTCTCACATGTGGCCATGCTTAAATCCATATGAATCCTCTTGTCCATTGCTAATGCCCTCGATTATGAAATGTGGCATCTAGACGTCAATAGTGCTCTTCTGATGGCAATCTTGAAGAGCACATTTATATGACCCAACCAGGCGGGTTCATGGAGAAAGGAGAAGAGAGCAACGTTTGCGAAGTTCTGAAATCCATTTATAGACTTAAGCAAGCGTCTCATTCATGGAATATTAGATTCAATAAAACTGCCAAAAACTTTAGTTTTGAGCAGTTAGTGGATGAACCCTGTGTGTGTAAGCTGATATACGAAGAGAATGTGGTGTTTCTGATATTGTACGTAGACGATATACTGCTTATTGGGAATGATGTAGGATAATTGTATGATCTCAAGATTTGGTCTAGAAAGCAATTTTATATGAATGATCTTGGAAAATCTACCTTTGTCCTAGGTATTCAGATATTTCGGGATCAGAAGAACAGGCAATTGGCACTATCTCAAGCATCTTATATTGATAAGGTGGTGGATCGCTTTAGTATGCAAGACTCCAATGAGGTATATCTTCCCTTTAGGCATGGAGTTAGCCAATCCAAAAAGCAGTTTCCTAAGACTCTTCAAGAAGAGAAAGATATGAGAAAGATTATATATGCCTCAGCCGTAGGAAATCTCAAGGAGGGCGTGGGGATACGATATTGTATACGCCTACTTTAGTCCAAGTGGAAGATTTTTGGAATTATGTCCATAAAGTAGGGTGTAATAACTTTTTATCAGTAAACAATTATTTATTGACATTTATTTAGTACTAAATTTTTATGAATAAATGAAAGTTTCCTTTTATTAAAGCGTTTTTATAATTTACTTAAGTTCTAGAACTATTATCAACGTAAGAAGAGTAATGAGCGAGCAATCTTCTAGAAAAACTCTTCTAAGATAGTTCATAATGTTAATTGAAGTGTTGTGTACTAAAATATTTTTCTCTCTTTTGGCATCTAACAAGAATTATATTTATCACATGTAGATTAACTTTGATTTTTAAATTTCATTATTTAACTCATTTTCTTTTTGGAGTTTTTTAAAATCCCTTTTCCATAATTTATTCTTTAATTGTACTTTTTCAAATTCTCCAAGAAGTTCTTCAAAAGCTACTTCACACAATTAAGCTTGGTATTTAAACTTAGTTTAGAAGAACTTACCTTGCCTTTCAAAGCCATGAAGCACATGTTTGCTACTTCTTCTTCAATGTCACTTTCATCGGTCTCATCCTAAGTTGCCTTGAATGCTCTTCGTTTGAATTTCTTTGAAGCGTGGACAATCGGCCTTAATATGTCCAACTTTCTTGCATTCATTAGCATGTGAGTACGTCACGTGATATTTTCTTATCATTCTTTCTTGAGTTACTCTTTCGTCGATTCAGGAATTTCTTGAAACATCTTGTGATGAGAGTTATATCATATTCCTCATCATAGTCTTCTTTTTTATTGTCATATTGCTCTAAAGTTGATTTAAAATCAATACTCTTCTTCTTTGGCGTTTCTTCTTCTTTATTTTCATTTAGCCTCATCTCATATAATCAACGAGTTAATGAGTTCTTCGAATGGCAGAGTGTTGAGATCTTTGGCTTCTAACTCACTATCACTTTGGATTCTCAACTCTTTTGTAAGCACCTAAGGATTTTTCTTACCATTTTAACATTAGAGTAAGTTTTCTAAAATATGCAAGTCCTTAATAATATCAGTAAATCGAGTAAACATGTCATGCATAGAATCATTATTTTTTCATTTTAAATAATTCATAACTATGTACGAGCAAGCTTATCTTAGACTCTTTGACTTGGGTTATACCCTCATGTGTGACTTCAAACATGTGCCAAATTGACTTCGTAGATTCATAAGTAGATAATCTATAAACTCATTTTCATCAAGAGCATAGTATAACACATTCATAGCTTTGGAATTTAGTGATATTCTCTTTTTATCCTCATCATTCCATTCATTACTAATTTTTTCAATATTCTTACCTTCTATAGTTTTGTAAGGAATATGAGCACCATTTTTTATGACATCCCACAAATTATAATCTATAAATTGTACATAAGCTTCCATGCGAGCTTTCCAATATATATAGTTATTTTCATTAAAGAAAGTTGGTCCAGTCATAGATTAACCTTCAACAATAAATCTAACTGTGGTTGCCATTTACTTAAGACGGTGAAGTCTTAAGGAGTAAGAACCTTGCTCGAATACCGATTAAAGGATTGGTATGACCAACCAAGAGGAGGTGAATTGGGTGAATGTATGAAACTTTTAAAAATTAAATACAATGTATGTCAATAATAAAAACTAAGTGTGAAAATATAAATAGCAAGTATAAACATGTAGAAAATAAAATGTGTAGGGCGAGATACGACATACAGTATTGTATCATGGTTTGAGAAAACTTATCCTTACATCCACGCTTTAAGGATACCCCCTTTAAGATTTTTTCCAAGCAACCTTCTTAAGAGTGAAGATCATACCTTTTTACAATCCCTATTAGTTTGTTGTACCAATCAGACATTGACAATAAAGGTCCTCAAGATCTTTGAATCTCTTACAAAAAATTTCACCTATTAGTTTGTTGTACCAATTAGACATTGACAATAAAGGTCTTCGAGATCTTTGAATCTCTTACAAAAAAATTCAAAAACTGTCTCACAATTTTTTCTTTTCTTCATTCAAACTATATTTTCTCACTAAAAAATATTTAATCAAAGCTCAAGAATACGTGACAAGGTTATGAGAATATCAAGATAATATAGAATGCTTCATTTAAAGTGTGTTAAGGAATATAAAATGGCTCTCATATTTATATAGCTTGAAAATCCACCAGAACAGGTCAAATTGATGTGGAGAACCGATGCCATCGGTGCTTGATTTGAGATGTTTTACCAAATCAATCAAACTAGAGCACCGATTTCTCCTACCAGTTTGACAATTAATGAAGTAACTGTGATTGTAAACTGGTGCACCGGTTAGGAGCAACTGGTCAGACCTGTTCCAACTGGCATGTCTGGTTTCCCACCAGTTTTGCACCCAAAGCATCTCAGTTCATTGTATTGACTTGTGCTTACGGGTCTTTCAAGGGATTTTGTAGACTTTATGGCTTATGGAGCTTATTTTAACATATTTTAGGGCAAAGAGGGTTGATTATCTCTAGGCGCTGTGTTTTTTACTGTCTTCTTGAGCCTAGAAAAATTAAATCTACCGACGTGGGTTCCTATTACAAAATTACATGAAAAACAAAATAAATTCTTCACGTTCATTTTTGTAAGCTTTCCATGCATCAATCTTGTGATTATTCATGTATATTTGATTTAACTCATTAAAGTACCTTAACGATTTTTTATCATCAAAATTCATTTTAGAGCAATAGGGTCAATATATGTATGTATGTATGTATGTACGTACGTATGTATGTATGCATGTATGTACGTATGTATGTATGTATTTACGTATGTATGTATGTATGTGTGTATGTATGTAGGTATGTATGTGCACATGTATGTATGTACGTACGTATGTATGTATGTATGTTTGTATGTATATACACACACTCACAAAATATCTTACATTTTTCTCATATAATTATTTGAAAATGCCGCGCATAGGGGGCGCAGGCGTGGTGGCTTTTAAAAAATTATTAAAAAAAGAATCATTTTATATGGACAACTACATCATAGTCTTTATCTTTTGGATCCTCAACATAATATACCAAATGTGCTTAAACACAAATACACATCAATATTGTTACCTAACATCTTAGGCCCAGGAATGTGAGTAGACATAATGAAATTTGTTTGCTTCATGCACATCCAATGAGGTAAATTATATGGAATCAAGATTACAAGTCAAGTATTGTAACTCGTATTCATGGTTCCGAATGGATTGAAAATATCACTAGCTAACCCCAACCTAACATTACGCGATTTTGAAGAAAATTCTTTGAAGTTATCATAAAAAACTTTTCAAGCATATGAGTCAGTATGATGTCACAAAACATCATCCTTAGTGCATCCACAATGGTGTCATCTCATACTTTCAGCAGTTTTAGAGAACATGTATAAACTTTGCAATCTATAATTTAGAGGAAAGTAACGCAATACTTTGGCAGGTATTTTCTTTGCTTTTTTCTTTCTTTAAGACATACACTCACAATCTGTTTCGTTGGTAACTCATCTTAAAATACCACAACGATCACATATTTGCTATTTCTCATTTTCTTTCCAATTTCTCTTTTTCTTTCCAATACAACATACAATCATTTGGGCACGCATCTATTTTTTTCATACTCAAGTCCTAACTTCTGAATTAGTTTCTTTGCTTCATAAAATGTATTTGGAAGTTGAAAACCCTTAAGAAATGCTATATTCAACAATTTAAGAATGGAAGAAAATGATTTGTCACTTAATTCATCAAGACATCTAATGTGATATACGTTCACAATAAATGACAATTTTGAGAATTCTTCGCATCCTCGATATAGTGGTTGATTACTATCTTTAACCAAATCGTAAAAGTCTCTAACATCGTAATCATCTCTGAATTCCCTCATCCTTTCATTTACAACATCAACCAGTTGTTGTGATTGAATAGAGTCAGAACCATGTTCATTGTTCAATAAATTACCAAATGCATCATGCAACAAATCATGCTTATCATTATCATCTTATCAGGATCCATTATATATTTTTATATATTAAATCTAAGATATACATGTATAGGAATCATACTTCTTGTAGTTTATATCAAGCGTCCTCACAAACCAACGATCTCGCGTTCCCGCGAACAATGCACTTCGAGATCCACACCAAGATCTTACAAGCTAATTCTCAAACGTACTAGGACGTGCGTGAGCACGTAGAATAATCAAATGCGCATTTTCTATTTCTAGATGTACCTAACATATGAGATCTAGAGATTTACTGAGAATGATTAATTTAGTGAGATAATCCTCTGAGAGAATACGATGATAACTCTTTCAGAGCTTTTTATTAACTTTTTAATCATAGAGAAAATTCACCATGATAGAAATTGTATTCTTCACTCTCTATCAACGCTGAGGCCAACTGAATAATATCGATATATTTTTTAGATAATGGAATATCATATTTTTAAGGATAAACTGAAAATAATATTTAATTTTAAAATTACCATTGCAGTGGGACCCTTTTGCAATTTGTGCACAACCGCAATGCCACGGCACTGCAATTGCCGTGAGCTATCACAGTGCTTCACAGCAATGTGTGCCACGGTACAATTGTAGTGTCGTGTGGCACTACAGTATTGCACCACCACTACTGTAATGTCACGTGGCACTACAGTAGTTCATGTAAATCTCTGATACATAATCAGTGACAATTACTGTGAATTAAATGTTTATTTTAATTAGATAAATATCTACATATTACTTAATTTAAAATTAAGATATTTGATTATCCCTACCAATTAACTTATCTAGTAGTTCACAAGTAACATATTTAGTTGATTCAAATTATTATCTTATAATTATTTAATTTCACAAATTAGATATTCTGTCTCATTTATCGATAATTAAAAAATTAATAGATATAATTATTCATATATATATATATATATATATATATATATATATATATATATATATATATATATTATATGTAATTTCTGAAATGTAAATATTAATAATTCAATTAATTAATTTTTAATTAATTAATCACACATAATTATCTCATAATTAATAAAAGTTCATTTTATAAGTCAGTCATTTTCTCATGTCATGTAATATTCACATCCTAAATTGCATATTACAGAGGTGACTTAGGGATCATATACCTATAATCTTAAGTTTCAATAAACTAGATTATTAATTAAACTCTTTAATTAAATAATATTATTTATTAATTGAGTTATTTGGAAAATTATACATTTTTCAATTTGGGTTAGGGAAACATACCCCTTCTTAGAACAAAGAATTTTATACCTCTGGCCCACCAACTTCACATCACCACTTGCAATATTTCTCTTCTTTCATCATTTTTTTCTTTCTTAATACACATGTCAAATCAATTTAATAATATATTCTTCTTCTTATTTTTCAATGAAACTTTTTCTTCTACTTGAAGGGTTCAAGTAGAAAAAAGTTTTTTTATTTGATCAGTCAGCAACCCAAATACTAGTGACTACTTGAAGGTATCAAGTAGTTTTTTATGACTACTTGAACGTTTAAAGTAACTTTTTATGACTACTTGAGCCATTTTTAAGTCCAAATAATAAGAAAAAATGAAAGTTGAGTACTTGAAGGGTTCAAGTAGCTTTCTATGACTACTTGAACCCTTCAAGTAATAATTTTTTTCGCCAGTCAGCAACTC
The DNA here is from genome assembly GCA_003255025.1 of Datisca glomerata. NCBI lineage: Eukaryota > Viridiplantae > Streptophyta > Magnoliopsida > Cucurbitales > Datiscaceae > Datisca > Datisca glomerata. The sequence goes on along the minus strand of QANY01013209.1, from coordinate 844,267 downwards.
AGACATCAAATGACTACTTGAAAGGTTCAAGTAGTTATTTATGACTACTTGAAAGGTTCAGGTAGTTATTTATGACTGCTTGAACCCTTCAAGTAGTTATTTTCTTTGTCAGTCAGCAACCCAGACATCAAGTGACTACTTGAATGGTTCAAGTAATTGCTTATATCTACTTGAAAGGGTTCAGGTANCTGACAATTCTCACTGCATAACAGATGTATAGTCTTGTACACAACATGGCGTAACATGAGGCTACCAACAGCTGAAGCATAAGGAACCTTTCTTATATCATTTTTCTCCTGAGGTATATCTACTTGAAAGGGTTCAGGTAGTTGCTTATGACTACTTGAACCCTTCAAGTAGTTATTTTTTATTTTGTCAGTAAAAAACGCAAACACCAAGGGACTACTTGAAGGGTTCAAGTAGATTTTTATGACTACTTGAAATGTTCATGTAGCTTTTATGATTACTAGAGCCTTTTTGCGTCCAAAAAAATAGGAAAAAGGGAACGTTGAGTACTTGAAGATTCAAATGTCATAAAAAGCTACTTGAACTCTTCAAGTACTTAACGTTCCTTTTCTTTTATGTTTTTTTACACAAAAAAAATGTTCAAGTAGTCATAAAAAATAACTTGAACCCTTCAAGTAGACATAAAAACTACTTGAACCCTTCAATGAGTTATCTCGTGTTTGGGTTGTTGACTGACCAAACAAAAAATAACCACTTGAACTCTTCAAGTAGTCACCTAGTATATAAATTGATGGCTGACAAAACAAAACTACTTGAAGGGTTCAAGTAGTCATAAACAACTACTTAAATCCTTCAAGTAGTCACCTGATGTTTGAGTTACTCATTGATGAAGAAATAACTACTTAAAGGGTTCAAGTAATCATAAAAAACTACTTAAACCTTTCAAGTACTCAACGTTCATTTTTTCTTATATTTTTTGACGTAAAAAAATGTTGAAGTAGTCATAAAAAACTACTTGAAGGGTTCAAATAGTCATAAAAAATTACTTGATACCTTTAAGTGGTCACTAGTATTTAGATTGTTGACTGATCAAATAAAAAACAACTACTTGAAGGGTTCAAGTAGTCACCTAGTGTATGAGTAATTGACTGACAAAAAAAATAACTATTTGAACCCTTTAAGTAGTCATAAACAACTATTTGAAGGGTTCAAGTAGTAATAAAAAACTATTTGAACCCTTCAAGTAGTCACATGGTATATGAGTGTTGATTGATAAAAAAAATAATTCCTTAGCCAAACTACTTGAAAGCTTCATTGAAAAATAAAGAAGAAGAAGAAGAAGATATTATTAAATTGATTTGGCATGTGCATTGAGAAAGAAAAAGAAATTATCAGGGAAGAGATAGATTCCTTAGCCAAATTGAAAATGGTATAATTTTCCAAATAACCCTTATTAATTCCATTATTATTTCACTATAAATATAGAATTACACTCTTAGAGATTATAGAATGTATTTACAGAGTATTCTTGTGTAGTCCATTAATATAATTATTTCACGTAATTCTTTCCTCCGACTATTGAGTCATAAATTAGAGCTTATCAAGATTACCATTTTACCCTTCTAATTATCTTTTGATCCTTAAGTACCGGTAATTCACTAGTGAATGGCTAATCTATAATCGTATCACTGAATCTCAATAATCATTCAGTTCTAGAATTATCATTTAAGGGAACCAATATACGATTCGTTAGAAAAGCTTGGATTCCAAATCTTGTTAGATTATTTTCCCAGCCATCCATATCACTGAATCTCCAAAGCAAAAGTCACTAGTTTGTTTTACTAACAAACATTAACGAGTGAATCAAAATATCCAGTAGACATGTATATGAGATCATGTCGATTCAAGATTCAGACTGATCTACATATGATCATCAAATTGATGTGCATTAAATTTTTATGATAAATGGTACGTTAATAAAGATATTAATTCAAATCGGTCATGTCATATATAATCTTATTATATAAAGTATCTTCATTAAGATGTCTATACACATCAATGATTTGGATCTAGATCACATGCATTCATAATGCTTAGTGAACCGTACTAGCAATCATTCTTTAAATATTTCATACTTTAATATGTTGCTGACATTTTTATTCATTATCTATGATTTTAATCCTTTCGTACTAATACAAGATCGTAGTTTCATTAATGAATATGAAATATTCAGATATTTATATATTTATATATATTATTCAACAATAATTTAAAAAACAATTATAAGAAAAATATAATTCTCTTAAATTTCATATTAAAATATCAATACACATGTTTTGTGGGCATAACCTCCAACAATCTCTCACTTGCCCTAAAGAAAATGTGGCATCTCACTCAACCCCTTGTTACACACATGGCCCTCAAATGATTCTACAGGAAGCGAGTGGGTAAAAGGATCATCCAGGTTTTGATCTGACGCTATCTTCATAACAGTCACATCCCCTCGATGCATGATCTCTCTTACAAGATGATATTTCCTCTCTATGTGCTTCCCCTCTTATGACTCCTTGGTTCTTTGGAGTTATCTACCACCGCACTATTGTCATATTATAGGATCAGTGGCTTGTCCATATTTGAAACTACTTCCAGATCAGTATAGAACTTTCTAAGTCCTACCGCTTCTTTTGCAGCTTCACAAGCCGCTATATATTCGGCCTCCATAGTGGAATCTGCAATGCTGGATTGTTTGATACTTCTACATACTACAGCTCCTACACTTAGGGTGAATACTGACCCAGACGTCGACTTTCAACTATCTCTATCTGATGTAAAATCAGAATCTATGTATCTAGTGGCGTTCAGGTCTCCACCTGAATAACAAGCATATAGTTTCTCGTTCTCCTAAGATACTTGAGAATGTGCTTTATTGCAATCCAATGTTCCAAACCTTGATTCGATTGATAACGACTGACAATTCTCACTGCATAACAGATGTATAGTCTTGTACACAACATGGCGTAACATGAGGCTACCAACAGCTGAAGCATAAGGAACCTTTCTTATATCATTTTTCTCCTGAGGTATCATAGGACATTTCTCTATGGAGAGAACAATTCCATGCTTAGTCAGTAGATGTCCTTTCTTGGACTTCTCGATAGAGAATCTCTCCAGCACCTTATCAATATAAGATGCCTGAGAAAGTGTCAAGACCTTGTTCTTTCTATCCCTTAGGATTTGGATGCCTAAATCATCGCTCGCATCTCTCAAATCTTTCATTTGAAATTTCTCAGCTAACCACTTCTTTACATTTGACAAAGTTTCTTCACCATCCCTAATGAGTAGAATATCGTCAACATAAAGAGCTAAGAAAACCACTATCTTGTCTTTGATGTATTTATAAACACAAATTTCATCGACATTTTTCTCGAAGTCATATGATTTAATAGTATCATTAAATGTAATATTACAAGATCTAGATGTTTGCTTTAATCCATAAATAGATTTAAGCATCTTGCATACTTTCTGATCTTAACTCATTTTTATGGACCCTTCTAGCTGCATCATATAAATGTTTTCTTCAAGAGAGCCATTTAGAAAAGACATATTGATTTCCATTTGCCATATTTCATAGTCCAAACTAGCAGCAATGGACAAAAAGATGCGAATGGATTTTAGCATGACAACAGGGGAGAATGTGTCTTCATAATCGACTCATTGCCTTTGTGTATAGTCATTGGCTACCAGCCGTGCCTTGAAAGTCTCTACTTTCCCATATGCACCTATTTTCTTCTTAAAGATTCATTTATATCCAATGAACCTAACATCTTTAGGTGGATCTACAACTTCCCAAACGGAATTGGAATACATCGATTTCATTTCCTAGTTCATGACACATTGCCATTTTTCCTTTTTCAAGATCATTCATAGCTTCTTCATAAGATTATGGATCATCCTTATCAGTGTCAGACACTACGACATGTGACTCTAGTTCATAGCAAATAGATTGTCTTACAACCCTCCCACTATGACGTTGCACTAGGTTTTCCTTAACAGAAACTATAGTTTATGTGGTTCGTCGTTTATCAGTTGACAATGAAGGTGGTCTAGTCTCATCAGATGTTAATTCCTCGAGAACTACTTTTCTTTGAGGTTTGTAGTTTTCCATATAGTCGTGTTCAAGGAAGGTGGCATTTGTTGATACAAACACCTTTTGACCTTGTGACTTTAAAAGTACCAACCTCTAGTCTTTGGAGCATAGCCAACGAATATGCATACTTCAGCCCTTGAGTCTAACTTTCCAGTATTGGGTCTAAGAACGTGAGCTGGACACCCCCATATACTGAAATGACATAAACTAGATTTGGAGCTATTCCATAACTCTAAAGGTGTCTTGCTTACAAACTTAGAAAGCACTACATTCAAAATGTATGTTACTATGTGTAATGCATATCCCCAAAATGTAAGTGGTAGTGATGAGTAGCTTAACATCCACCTAACTATATCTAATAAGGTTCAGTTTCCCCTTTCTGAAATACCATTTTGCTGTGGCGTTCCAGGTGCTATGAGTTAGGATAGGATTCCATACTCCAGCAAGTAATCATTGAATTCTAAATCTAAGTATTTACCACCTCAATCTGATCGAAGGGTTTTCAATGATTTACATAATTTCTTTTGAGCTTCAGCTTTGAAGTCTTTAAACTTTCCAAAAGTTTCAGAATTTTCTATGCATTATTTAAGTATAACCATATCTTGACTAATCGTCAATAAAAGTGACAAAATACTGATACCCACCTCTAGCTTGTACATTGATCGGTCCACAGATATTACTATACACTAGCTCAAGTGGTTCATTGGCCTTTTCTAGTAAAAGGTCTTGTGGTCATTTTACCCTCTAGACAAGATTCACAAATATGAAGAGTTCTAACTTTTAGTTCTCTCGAAGCACCATGTTTTGTTAAGCTGTTTAACCTATCTATACTAATATGCCCCAACCTAAGATGCCAAATATATGTGTTATCATCATCATAAGAAATTCTTTGTCGTTTGTTACTTTTATGTTTTGTTACTTCTTAATTCAGAATTATTTAATACGTGTTCAATCAGTTTAAGCATATATAGTCCTTTCGATACTTTTGCATGATAAATATTGAATCCATTCTTAGAAATAATACACTCATTATTAATTAAAAAACTTCAAAAAATTGTTCATGCAGTAATTAAACAGAAATCAAATTTATCAAAAAAATCAGGATTAAAATAAATATCGTTCAAAGGTAAATAATTATTTCTAAAATTAAGGAAGACTGTCCTCAATGCTTTCGCTGACACGAGCGCACCACTTCCAACTCTCATAATGACCTCGCCATCAGCCAGCTCCCTTGATGAATCAAGCATCTGCAAAGAAGAACATACATGGTTAGTGGCTCATGAATTCAGTATCCAAGATGACAAATCATATTCCACTAAACAAACTTCAAGTACAAGTAAATCATGTTTACCTTTCTTTTTCATCTCGGAGAGATACTTGTTCCAGTTTCTCTTCCAATGACCTTCAACCCCACAATGGAAACATTTTCCCTTGGGCTTGTTGTCATTCTTGTTTTTCTTGACTTTCAACGATGTCTTGGCTTTATTTCATTTCTTGTTCTTACATTTACCCTTACCATTGATCTTATTCCTCTTGTTACTTTTAACAATAGTGGAATAAGGTTTTTGCTCGGCAACATTTACCTTACCCTCTTTGGCCATACTCTTATTGAGTGACTCAAACGTCTGCAGTTCATTCAACAATTAGGTCATATTCAATTGTAACTTATTCATAACATAGTTGGTGGTGAACGCATAAAAAGCAGGTGTGAGTGATTCAAGTATAACGCTGACTTGAGTTCGTTCATCAATAGTCGTCTCATGTACTTCTGCCTCATGCATTATGTTGATCATGTTCACACGCAGAAGTACCTTTTTTCATCTTAGTCGTCATGTAACTCCTAGTAGCCTCATGACGACTTTGGTCAGACTGTTGTCCAAACATTGCCTGTAGAGATTCCATAATCTCATAGGCAGTCTCCATGCTCTCATACTTGGTTCAGAACATCATCCATGCTCACAAGCATGTAGCACTTCGCTTTATTGTTAGATTGAATGTAAGCATCAAACTTGTCCTTAACATTCTTAGGGGTATTGGCAGCGGACTACTCAGGACATTCTTCAGTAAGAATAAATTTGTGGTTCTTAGAAATTAGCATCAAGTTTAAATTTGATTTCCAACTTATGAAATTATCACCATTCAGTTTTTCAAGTAAAAGCAAAGTAGTAATAGAATTGCCGATGGTAGACATAATAATAACTGAAAAATAAATAATACATAATTTAATATAATTGAGATAAATATCTAGAATTCAGAAAGTACGTGATGCTTGAATGTCTAATAGATAGTCTAATATATTAAACACATAAATATAGCATGTACTAAACCACGATAAAACTACCTAACAATTAACGTGTCACCTTAGGTTCGGTCAGATTAATCTTAGACTATCTATTAGACATTCTTATCCTTATTAATTAAAATGAAAAATATCTCATATTTTCTCTTTTAACAATAAGGTATCGCTTATTCAGTCAAGTCACAATTATGCACATGAAATATTAATTGGGACTTTGTGAATGTAACTCATTATTGCAGATTCTTTGATTTGATTTAGAATATATTGCCTTAGGGGTGGTCAAAGCTAAACTACATCACTTAGTTCTACCTTCTTAAGATGTCCAACCTTGGTATTGATGCAGTTTAAAACCTTCCTTAAGGGGATAAAAACAAATCCATCTCAAGGCCCTCACTGTACCTCACAATGTTATACTAATAATGGAGACCACATGTTACATTGACATGTCAACCTTCTTCCACTCACTATTTTAGGATAATGTGTTTCTATTTTAACTAATCAATTAATTTCAAATTAATTACTAGTTAAAATAATAATCCTATGAATGTTAAATTAACAGTTAATCCAATCTCATTGGTCTAAGTTCATTTAACCTTTCAAAGAGCCTAAGTCATAATTAAGTAACTTAAACTAGCTAATTAATTATATTCATCAAACTTTAATAAAAATCTTTTAGTAAAGTTGGTTATTCTAAAGGTTACTATATCTTTTAGAGTGGTGTGATTACCAAGTTTTAATTAATTAAAACCTAGCAGTTTACATAAATTGATTTCTCAAAACAATTCATATAAACATATTAGGACATTCCTAATAAATCATGTTTTTACTGATGAGATACATGATTAAATTAAATTGTGAGGGGTTTCAAGTATGGCATGTGATCGACTTATGCATGGTCATGTTATCAATCATATCAATAAATAATTATTTAATAATTAAATAAAATAATAATGGACGGAGTGACTATTGAGTATTCTTAAATTACAACCATTGAACTAAAAAAAATTACAAAAAGGACTTCAAGATTACATATTTCTAAAATATCTCTTTCTCCACCTGATGTCCATATTCATAATCTTCAAGTTTCGAACAAAACCTTTTTAATTAGAAAAAACTATTTTTCTTAATTAAAAATTCTCTCTTAAAATTATTGAATTTGACTTAATTAATAAATATTTCATTGACTTGGTCAAACTTATGTCAAACTCAATCAATTAATTAATATTTAATTTTCATAAAATTAAAAATTAATTTTTAATTTTAAAATTACATTAATTTCAAAATCTAAAAGATAATAGATAGAGTTAGGGTTATCAAAAAACTCTGTAGTGATAAGGCAAGTTGGTATTAGGGTTTCTGTGAAACTTCCCTAGATGTGACAATAATTGCCACCAACAATAGGACTCTCCCACGCGACCCATCATCATCGACGACCGTCTATCGTCACTAGTCGCCACCGAATGCCTGCCACCGCCGTCATACACGGCGACGATAATTTTCTGGCAGGCTCGCCGCTGTAGCTGATTATTCCGGCGGCGTAGCTGATTTTTCCAGTGCCTGAAATCCCATTTCTGGTACCTACGCCGAAATTCCCTAGAAATCCCTATTTTTGCTTTTTCCTCCTCGTTCGTTTTGTGTGTTCTTCGTCTTCTCACGATCAGAATATTTACAATTTAATATTCAAAATAAAATTACAAAAAAATTTACACCCCAAAATCGGCTTACAAAGATCTAAGGACAAATTAAAGAATAAATCTTAACTCAAAAATCACCGTACAATTAATGATTCATTATTTAACCATACATTCAAAAAACAAATTATCCATTCATTCACATATATCAAAATATATTATGAACAATACAAGAACACTCACACAGTATTTAATATGCAAATATATAATGATCGTTTTTATACCAATTATTGGAAAAGGTGGCGCACGTGCAACGGATGTGTGGTGGCTTTTAAAAAATTATTAAAAAATGAATCGTATATTTTTTTGATAAAACGAAACAAACACGATGCAATAGTTTTCAAAATAAAAACTGTTATTGAGAACTCTTTTCAATTAGGATCCATTATATATTTATATATTAAATCTAAGACATACATGGATAGTAATCATATACCTCTTCTAGTTTATATCAAGCATCCTCGTAAACCAACGATCATACGTTCTCACGAATAACAGACTTTGAGATTCACATCAAGATCTTCCAAGTCAATCCTTAAAGCGCACTAGAACATGTGTGGACACGTAGAATAATCAAAGACCCGTTTTCTATCTCTATATGTACTCAACACATAAGACCTAAAGATTTACTGAGAATGATTAATTTAGTGAGACAATCCTCTTAGAGAATACGATGATAATTCTTTCAGAGCTTTTTGATTAACTTTTAATTGTAAAGAAAATTCACCCTGATAGCAATTGTGTTCTTCACTCTCTATCAACACTGAGCCTATACAATTATATCTATATATTTTCTAGATAATGATATGTCATATTTTTAGTGATAAACTGAAAATAATATGTAATTTTAAAATTATCATTGTTGTGAGACCTACTGCAATGTATGCACAACTGCAGTGCCACATGGCACAGCAGTTGCCGTAAGCTATCACAGTGCCTTGCGGCACTGTGTGCCTCGGCACTACTGTAGTGTCGTGTGGCACTACAGTATTACACCCCCACTAACGTAGTGCCACGTGATACTATATTATTTTATGTCAATCTCTGATTCTCATTCAATGATTGACATGCGACAACTACTACGAATTAAATATTTATTTTAATAAAAGATATCTAGATATCAGTTAATTCAAAATTAACATTTTTTATTATCACTATCAACTAGTAGCTTATCTGTGAGTTCACAAATAACAGATTTAGTTTATTCAAATTATTATTTAATAATAATTTATAATTATCTAATTTCACAAATTAGATATTCTGTCTCACTTATCGATAATAAAAAGTTAATCGATACAATTATATATATATATATGTAATTTCTAAAATTTATATATAAATAATTTAATTAATTAATAACACATAATTATCTCATAATTACGTACTTGCCCAGGACTAAAAATTCATTTTACAAGTCAGTCATTTTCTCATGTCCTGTAATATTCACACCCTATACTGCATAGTACAGAGGTGACTTGGGGACCATTGATTTATAATCTCAAGCTCCAATAAACTAGATTATTAATTAAAATCTTTAATTAAATAATCTTATTTATTAATTCTATTATTACTCCACTATAAATATGAAACTGCACTCTTAGAAATGATAGAATGTATTTATAGAGTATTACCGTGTAGTCCATTGATATAATCATTTCACGTAGTTCTGTCCTCCAATTATTGGTTTGTAAATTAGAGCTGGTCAAAATTATCATTTTACTCTTCTAATTACCTTTTGATCCTTAAGTACCATTAATTCACTAATGAATGGCTAATTTATAATCATATTATAAATTTGAGCTAAATAGTCATTCAGTTCCAGAATTAACACTTAAAGGAACTAATATACGATCCGTTAGGGAAGCTTGGATTCCAGATCTTGTAAGATCATGTCCCCGGACATCCATATCACTGAGTCTCCAAAATAAAAGTCACTAACTTATTTTACAAACAAACCTTAACGAGTGAATCAAAAGATTCAGTAGACATGTATAGGAGTTCATGACTACTCAGAATTCAGATTGATCTTCATATGATAATCAGATTGATATGTATTATATCTTTATGATAAACGGTACGTTAATAAATATATTATTTCACATCGATCTTGTCATATATAATCTTATTATATAAAGTACATTCACTAAAATGTCTATCCACATCAATGATCCAGATCTATATCACATGCATTCATAAAACTTAGTGAACCGTACTAGTAACCATTCATTAAATATTCCATATTTTAATATGTTGCTGATATTTTTATTCATTATCTATGATCTTAATCCTCTCATACTAATACAAGATCACAGTCTCATTAATGAATATGAAATTTTTAGATATTTATATAAATTATTCAATAATATTTTAAAAGAACAATTATAAGAAAAATGTTATTTCATTAAATTTCATATTAAAATGTCAATACACATGCTTTTGAAGGAATAACCCCTACCAATAATGACTTAAGTTATATATTATTTTGTGTATGTGTGTACATTTGCCTTGCACATGTGCATGTGCGTGCGCGCATACGTGTGTATTACATTTTTTATGGAATTTAAAGTAGCCTTGATCACCATATACAATATCGTTAATAATCATGTGTGATGCTAAAATTTACTAATAGGCCATCAAACTTTGTATGTGTAAAACTACATCGCATGTAAGAAACATCTAGTTGCCTAAAAAGTCAAAATCGAATCAAACTAAATACGTTGTTCTTATTATTATTATTATTATTATTAGTAATACTATTATATAATATATTATGTATTATATGACAAAAACCTTAACTCTTCATTCTTTATTTCTTATTAGCCTCCTCCTTTCTCTTTTTGTGACTCTCTCTTTCATGATTGAATTATTGCATCTCCCAGAGTTATTTGGAGAAATATACCATGTGAAACTTAATTTTGAAAAAATATATCTCTTTTCTTAAAACGAAGTCTACATTACGACCCCACCAAATTAAACTAACTTATGCAGTAATTACTAATTAACCATTCAATTGAAATGGTAGCTTTTTTGTTCACTATACTCAATGTCCTTTTCATATACATTCTCTAATGCATTTACCACTGCTACATCATCACAACTTCATTTTCTCCACCACCTTTTGCATCATCGATCTTCTTCTTTCTCCTCTATTTCTCTTTCCTTTTGTTCATGCTTGAAACTTCTTTCGTGTTCATCTTTGAAGCTTAATTATTGTTGATGGATGCATCTTGTCATCCTCACATGTACTCACATTTTGATTTATGAAGTTTTTAATTATGCACTTCCATTTCTTATGAGTTGAAGGAAACGTATGACATTATCTCCTTTTAAATACTTGAATTCTTGAAGTCCTTGAATAGTCAAATATTAGTACTTGATACCTTCTAGTACATGTGAGACTCTTTCCAACAGCTAAGTCCATGGTGCAATGTTAAACTGAAGTCTTCAATTAGACATTCCCAACTATTTGAGACTTGAAATATACATGGCTTACTAAATATTTACTAGTCATAACCCATATCAATTTGAAGCATGCAAGTATCAGTTTTTGGATTTATCAATCTCTCTTATATGGATATTGCATGTATTTTAGTATAGATATTGTATGTATTTTGTATTGTTTTGACATACTGTGAAATGTATTTTGTATGATCAATCTCTATTGTATATGAGACATAGGTTTGCGATTGAAAAAAAAAATACTTAAACCATTTAAGTAGTCTAAAAAAATTAATTGAAAGGTTCAAGTAGTTATTTAACTACTTGAGGTTATAACCACTTGAACTCCTCAAGTAGTTATTTGATTCCACCAGTAAACAAACCAAAGTCAGAATTAACAACTTGACCGATTCAAGTAGCTATTTGTGATTACTTGAACCCCTCTAGTAGTTATTTGATTCTATTAATAAATAAATCAAGTCAGAATTGAATCCTTGAAGGGTTCAAATAGTTGTTTATGATTACCTGAACCCCCTAAGTAATTATTTGATTTTGTTAGTAAATAAATCGAAGCCATAATTGACTACTTGAAGGGTTCAAGTAGTTGTTTATGACTACTTGAACCCTTGAAGTACATGGTTGGTTCTTGAGGTAGAAACATTTCAAATTAACAAAATCCAAAGTCACAAAATATACACTTCAGTACTACCTATACAATAAAATATGTCACTAACATCCATACAAAAAAATATGTAATCAAAAGTACGAGATCATATGTTAAATCTATATAATAAAATATGTAATTTAAAGTATGAGATCACATAGCTTAAATCTATTGCAAAAAGTGTGAGTTTATAATTCTACAAGAGTTTCTAACGGAGCTTCACGACAAAAATGTCAACAACCAACTTTTTGTGAAATTGTGGACTGAGTTTTTGCTATACATTTGATAAGTTCACACCATAGGCCAAGCACTCCAAAAATTTCAAAGCGAATATACTGCAATCTCCCCTACAAAACAAAAGCAAAACAAATAAGATGTTATTCTCTATCATGAAGTGAGCATGCTATACTTTTTAGAATAAAGCTCATATATATGTTCCGTTGAGGGACCTTGACAATGGTTAGAGACCATGTATCAAATATTTTATCAACTTTTTTATTTTTATAGAATTTTATCAACATCAAATATGCGGTAGTAGATGGGTGAATGGTGTCATAAGTTGAGGCATATGAGATCATTGACTAGTGTTATTCAATGAGTTATAAACCTCAAGTCAGGATATTTAGCTTAAACTCTATAGTTATCCAGTGAGATTTGAAGATGGACATAGCAAATAATACCTACAAAATTGCAATCTTAGCAAATTTGACATCAATAAATTCTAAAGGACATATTATAAAAAGTGTGTACGATTTCATACTCGATCACATTGATCTCAAGCCCTTCCAAAATGGGGTCTCATTCTAAATAACTCTCCCTGTAACAAAGAACGACATCTCATCATCAGATACTCTATCATCATTGAGCTTAGCTCTCTAAGAAGCACATGGTGACAAATGATGACAGAAAGCTAGAGACTTTCTATGTCCAGTAGATGGAAACATGTTTGCCAAAAAATTTTCTTTTGGGACTTCGTTAGCTTCTCATTTAAGTTTTCAATGGTATGTAAATTTGATAAACAATTCACTCTTCGTGGAGTGAATTCAACTTCATTTAAATAAAGAAGTCAATCGAATCTTTGGAGCCATAATCTATTGAAATATGCATAATAAATGTGCTTTTCATGATTTTTCATACACATAATTTTTATTTGAAGGGCTCAAGTAGTCAAAACAACTATCTTGACCTTTTAGCTAGTCATTTCTGAAATAACTTTGTTTATTGACAAAATCAAATAGTTACTTGAGGGGTTCAAGTATTCATAAACATACTTGAATTCTTCAAGTAGTCAATTTTGACTAAGATTAGTCTACTGTCTAATATCATATAAAGATACATCATGCTAGTATTCAGTAATTTTCAATAATAATAAGAAAAGTGATTTTCCTAGGAAGGAAACAAACCACTAAAAGGGAAAAAATCTAACCAAAACATAGATTGTGGTAGCTTGGTGATCTCTGAATACAGACTGAATTTCTTGCTAACCTCTTGTACTAAAAAGTTCCATTTTTTGGTAATTTTTTAGAAGCAAATTCTACAGGTATCGCTTTTGAAGTACAAGCGTCATCTCATTGAAGAAGAAGAATGCTTCAATGGGTACCCTATTTTTAGGTACGAGCACCGTCTCATTGAAGAATAAGAATAATGGTTCAATGGGTACACAATTTTTTCACTTGAGCAACGCCTCGTTGAAGCATCTTAGAAGTTATTTCTCAGGGTGTGTTTGTAAGTGTTTATGACTAGAAGTATTTTTATACGATAATATAATACTATTTTAGTTCATAATTATGTTATATGTCTTTTTACAAAGCACTTGCATATATTTAGAACACATCACTGCATGCAGAAGCACTTTAAGAAACACTAGAATATATGTTTCTTGTAAAAGAGCTTCTACATACCAAAATATATTTCAGACAACAAAGTTGGTCAATTACATGTGATTTAAAAGTAGCATTTTTAATGAATAAAAGTGTTTTAAGATGAAGCGCTTCTAAACTCATCATAATCCTTATTTTTAGAAAATGAGTATATTATCCAAAATTATTTATCATAAATAACCTCATCTCCCATCGCCAACAATTAAAATCGAACACCCTTCTTTTCTTGAGTCCATTAAATTTAAAGCAGCAAAGCTTTGCCTCTGCCAGTCCGCCAGGTCGAGCCGAAGCAGTCTGACACCTCCTTGCACAGGTCGAGCCGAAGCCACTACAGGTTGAAACCCCCCTCATCCCAACATCCATCTCAATAAAATCTCTCTAGCTTCCTGCCTTTTTTAGATGATGATAGATTTTAGGGTAGTACGGTTCATAAATAGGCCACCTTTAAAAAAATTATAAGAAATGACCATAAGTATAAAAAAAATATAAAAATAACGACGACACACTTTCAAGAAAAACACAAATTGAAGCCAAAAAAATTTTCCGCCCACACGCTCTAAATCTTAGTAGTTTATATAATATATATATGTAGTATACGTTAAATATATTCGTGTGATTTTTACAGTATATTTTATATTTACAGTATAAATTATATTTACAGTATAAATTATATTAACTTTATGGACAAAAGTTCAAAAAATTGTTGCACGCATGGGGAACAATATTTGACACAGAAATTTATTTTTTTAGAATTGTTCTCTCGATTTTAGAGTTTTGATTTTCAAATACTCTTAGTTTTTGTTGCTTGATGTTAGAATAACATATTATAGTAGGCCGTGTACATAGACTTTCATTGCTACAATCTACAGAATTAATAATTTTGATGGGAAAAAATAAAACTTTCATCTGATCTTGTGTTCAAAAATTTGGCAAGTCGACAGAACCGAACCGAATCAGTCGGTACTTTTACTCTAGTAATTTAGTTCTGTTCGGAAAAATTAAAGAACCAAAAATTTTAGAAATTCGAGAAATTAGAAAGAAAGAGAAATGCTTTTTTACAAAAATCAACTTTTACACTAACTATTTTGCAGAAATCAAGCTCTCCACAAATTTTTGCATTCCCTCAC
Organism: Datisca glomerata; assembly: GCA_003255025.1. NCBI lineage: Eukaryota > Viridiplantae > Streptophyta > Magnoliopsida > Cucurbitales > Datiscaceae > Datisca > Datisca glomerata. Next base: position 829,054 of record QANY01013209.1, on the reverse strand, counting down.
CCTTGACCCACTTTTCCTTCACTTTTTCACCTTTCCCCCATTACCCTTCTTACAAGTTGTTCAATCAAATGACATGGTATACTCACTTAATACTCAAAACCTCCCTATCCACCCCATTTCTCATTCTTCATTTTTTATTTTTTCTACTTCTTCTTCATTTTCCTCTTCGTTTTTTTCTTCATCTTCTTCTTCGTCTTCTTCCTTCTTTCTACAACAGTAAAGGATTGTTAGTTCTTCTCCCTAGAATAGGTATAAGTTTTGTTTTCTTCTTTCTAGATGCTTGAATTTTCATAGGTTTTTCATGTTCATGAATTTTCTGAAAATATTTTTTTTATTCTTTATGGAACATTATTTGAAGTTCATTTATTGTACATGATCACTACAAGATGATAGTGTAGTGTAAATAAGGTCTACACGAGTATTACGCAAGCCTCGTGTAGTCATCGTGTAGACTACACGCAAGGTACACGATCATTGTGTAGACCTCATGTACACTACATGATCATCGTGCAGTGCATCAGGAACTTCTTCAAAAGTTCACGAGCATCATGTAGCATCTATACTACACGAGACTACATGATCATCGTTTAGTATACAGGATGACCACATGATGAATGTACACTCCTTGTGTACACTACACGATCTCGTGTAGTCCTCGTGTACACTACACGATGGAACTACATGATCATCGTGTAGTACTTGTGTAGTCTACATGATCATCGTGTAGTACCCCTCGTGTACACTACACGATTACACTACACTTATTACAGTGCACAATGACTACAAGGTGGCTACACGATGACTATATGATGATTACACGATCATCGTGTAATATTCCATTTCATTATGTATTCTTCTTGTACTGACTTCCTTCATTGATGTATGTACAGATATGTCTGATGTTCGAATTTTTGTAATCCTTGATGGAGATTGAGTGAAAAATAGTACAATATGGTCTTTTAATGGAGAGAAGAGAAAATTATTAGAGATATCAACTAACTGCACTTACCACGAGCTATTGGGTATATTGCATGAAGAAACTTCAAATAGACCCCATAAAATATGATATGTCCATCAAAATTCTTTTATGGAAGCCATGTCCTTTGCTCTCCTGTTGAAATTTTAAAGGATAGAAATTTACAGTTCTTTACTAAGAAGAATGGATCAGAATCACTTTGAGTCCCATTATTTGTAAGTACCAAACCTAAATTTTTTGCATTTCAAAGCTCGATTCCTGAAACCACAATGTCACAAAAACCTCGAGTTCCTGAAACTACAGGGTTATACCAAAGTTAGGTTCCCGAAACACAAATGTCACAAGAACCTCTACATGAAAGCATCCCTCACTTTGAGAGTGTTGATCATTTTGAAAGGAACTATTATTATGATGATGTTTTTTGTCATGACGAGAATGATGTTTTTGGTCATGACGAGAATGATGTTTTTGGTCATGACGAGAATGATGTTTTTGGTCATGGCGAGAATGATGTTTTTGAGGATGAGGATGTTGATGTTGATGGTGATGATGATGATGATTTTGATCAGGGGATATATGATGATGCAATCCATGGAGATGACCATGATGAAGTCATTAGTGGAGACGGTCATACAACAATTCTAGACTTGAAAACTGATGGTGAACCCATGTACGCATTGTGTAGTCTACACGATGGTTACACGGACCTCGTGTACGCATCATGTACACTATGTATTCTGCCGAATTCAATACAGCAATATTAAATATTTTTGAAGGACAACAACACACATATAGACCGATGAGCAGGATCATTTTAAATATTTTTTCATGGCTCTTGGACGCTCTGTTCGTGGATTTTTCAGCTGTATACGACATGTCATTGTTGTTGATGCAACCGCCTTAAAAGTTAAATACAAAGGGGTATTATTTGTTGCAACAACAAAGGATGGGACCAATCAAGTATATCACACTGCATTTGGAATTGTAGATTCAGAAAATAATGATTCATGGGTATGGTACTTCCGTAAACTTCACGATGTAATCGGTGATCTGAAAGACTTGGTGTTTAAATTTGACAGGCATACAAGTATAATAAATGTACAAGTTATCTTTCTCAATGCCCTTCATGGAACTTGCATCTTCCACATGAGCCAAAATATCAAATCAATTTATAAAAAGGAAGATGCGGTCACATTATTTTTGAAAATAGTAAAGGAATACTGTTGAGCTGAATTTGATCAGCTGATGACTCATTTTACAGCTGCATTTCCAGATAGCTCATTACGAGTCGGTGGGCGGAGTTGAGAGGTGGCACGTGGAATGTTTGAATGGGATTTTGAAGGATGCTAGAAAGTTCCCATTACATGTCTTATATAACATATCGGTGACATGTTACAACGGTGGTTCTTTGAACGATGGACAGTTGTATGTCAAATCACCTCGCAGATGACAGATTGAGTTAAAACTGAGCTTAAAAAGAAGGATCTTGCATCATGATCATTATCATTCAGACATCCACGGGTTTCGTGTTAAGGGTAGGTAGGGAAGCAGTGGTAAACTTACATCTTAAGACTTGTACGTGCTAAGAATTTGATCTTGATCAAATTTCATCCAAGCACGTGTTGGCTGCATGTCAGGAGCGCAATATTTCCTGATACAGTATAAGTTCGAGGTTTTATAAAAATGAGACTCTAATTTTTACGTATGCGGAAACAATACATCCTCTCGAAGATCAAGCAGATTTGGTCATCAGCCAGAAGGTTCATGAAAAGGTGGTATTGCCAGCTATAACGAGGCGGCAAAGTGACAGACCTAGGACAAAGAGAATTCCATCTAGAGGCGAGGAAGTAGTGAGAAGGAAGTGCAAATGCTATGGGCAAATTGGCCACAACCGACAAACGTGCAAAAATCCAATTCCTTTTTATCTCAACGGGATGAACAAGCTACTTAAATATAAATAATGACATTTGTAGACTTAAATTAAATATTAATATAGAAATATACGTGTGGTTGTTATTTAATAATGTCATAAAGTTTAATTAGCCTACATGAAGCCTACACGATACCCGTGAGTCATTGTGTAGGCTACATGAACACAACACGATGACCGTGAAGTTATCGTGTAGGCTACACGAAGCCTACATGATACCCGTGAAGTATACACGATACTCGTGAAGTCATCGTGTAGGCTATATGAATACTACAATATGACTGTGAAGTCATCGTGTAGGCTACACAAAGCCTACACGATGCCCGTGAAGTCATCGTGTAGGCTACACAAAGCCAACACGATACCCGTGAAGTCAACATGTAGGCTACATGAAGCCTATACGACGCACATGAAGTCATCGTGTAGGCTACATGAACACTAAAATATGATCATGAAGCTATCGTGTATGCTACAAGAATCCAACATGATACCCATGAAAGTCATCGTGTAGGCTACACGAAGCCAACACGATACCCGTAAAGTCATCGTATAGGCTACATGAACACTACACCATGCCCGTGAAGTCATCGTGTAGGCTACATGAACACTATACCATGCTCGTGAAGTCATCTTGTAGGCTACATGAAGCCTACACTAAACATATAGTAACCAAAAGCATTCAACAATATATAAAAATATTGGGCATTAAAAATACAAGTTACAAAAAATCCATAATTCATGTGGGTGTATAAAAATAAAAAGTTTGTTAAGAAAAATATGGTTTTGAATTCTTAAGCATAAAAAATCCATAAAATATATCCAAATTATTTCGGTACAGCTATGCCAAGTGCAACAAACTTAAGAGTGAATACCCCACAATTGAACCTACAAAACACATAAAATGAAAAAACACAATTAAATGATATGTATGAAATTTTAAGTGTATATTTCACTTTAAAAAAATGTATATTTCACTCACACATTCTCTTATTATGGACACTTCATGATCTCATATTCCCACTCGTCTTTAGGTTTAACCTCATTTATTCTCTCATAAATGTTCATCATTTGAAGCAATCGAGGGACAATCTTCATAAAATGTTTCATTATTTCAATGTACGAGGAGCGTTGATATGACGTGCTCATGGAGTTATAAATACAAATACACTGGACATTCAAATCAAGCTCAACCACAATCTAATGACTGTGGTTCACATTCATTGAACAGATAACCTTATCAGACTGTTCCCAGCTCCTTCTAAAATTCGTCTGCAAGCCGAGGACCTGCTAACAGAGTGAATCATCAATGTTAAGATCCCAACACGCGGGATCTTGCTCAAACTCTTCCATTCGGCCATACAGGTCCCACTGTAATGTCACGAAAAAAAATTAAATCCTCAATGTCAATAAAAAATTGTCATGAAGACCATGAAGTCTACATGAGGCCTTCCATGATGCCTCGTGAAGACTACACGAGGCCCGTGAAGGCCTAATGTAGACTTCATGTAGTCTACACGAAGTAATGTGAAGGCCTAGTGTAGACTACATGAAGTATTCATTAAGTTAAAAAAATGTTACTTACTTGCAGAATCAAATCACCAATATTGATTCTGATATGAGGGTTGTAGTCTTGCAAATCCCTCCGCATGAGCTCCATGTATGCATCGAGATGCTACAATGTAATAAATATTAGTTAAGATATTTATATCTATTTTAAATACCACATTAAAAAAATATTATAAATAACTTCTTACATCCAGCTCAAGCCATACATATGGTGAAAAGACTAGTTTTTTAACCAGGTAACATCAACGGTGCTAAATCCAATGTCTACTTTCTCGTTCCTGTACAACGTAATTATAGATCAGAATTAGGTATACAATTGATTTGCTACACGGTGGCTACATGATATCAGTGTAACCATTGTGTACACTATAAGATGGCTACACGAGGTCAATAAAACCCTCGTGTATACTACATGATGGCTACATGAGGTCAGTGTAACCATTATGTATACTACACGATGGGTACACGAGGTTAGTGTAACCATCATGTATACTACATGATGGCTACACAAACTCAATGTAACCATCGTGTATACTAAACGATGGCTACACGAACTCAGTGTAACCATCCTGTATGAGAATAAGAAGTAAAATTACAGAACTTACATTGCCCTTTGGGAGGTGAACCAGACGTTAAAACGAGATTCATACTCTAAAGATATATCACCATATGGTCGAAAAGGTTTGAAGTCCATTTGGGAAACGGTATTCTCATCAACCTTTTCCTTCGCTGCTTCTTCTTTTCAACTTGTTCGGTTTCCAAAGTAAGCAACTCTAGGACCTGAGATCTCTTTATCTTCCTCTTACTAAGTTCACCAAGGCAGACAAGCTCTTCTTCTTCTTCTCCATCATTGGATTGCTCCGTTGACCAAACCAAATCCATCAATGCAGATATTATCGATGCAACATCTTCTTCTTCTTCTTCTTCTTAAGCTTCTTCTTCTTTTTTATTTCTTTTTTTCTTCCTCTTTCTTTCTTCTAATTCTTATTTTCTTCACCTTCTTCCCTTCTTTTTATTCTTCTTTGTGTATTTCTTTTTCTTCTTTTGTTGTTTTTTCTTTTGTTTGTTCTTCTTCTTCTTTTTTCTCTTCTATTTCTTTTGTCTCTTCTATTTTTTCTTTCTCTTCGATAACTTCTTTCTCTTTTTCATCTTCCTTTTTTTTCACATTCCTCCTTCTTATTACCTTATTTCCATTCTTCTTCTTCTATTCCTTCTTTTTCATGCGCTTCTTTCTCACATTCTCTTTCTTGTTTCTCTTATTCTTTTCCTTCTTTTTCTTTTTTTTTTCATCTTCTTCCTTCTATTCATTCTCTTCTTCTTCCTTCTCTACCATCTCTACTTCTTCTTCCTTCTCTACCATCTCTACTTCTTCTTCCTTTTGTTCATTCTCTCATTCTCTCATTCTTTTTCTCTTCCTTCTCAGTCTCCGTCTCCTCCCCGTCGCTAGCCATTTTCATGGCAGATCGAGGATAAAATGAATAACCATCTGGCCTCGATGTTATTGGATGATTCATTAAAAAATTAATTTTGAAAATTGAAAAAGAAATGTCTGATTGCATGGTCATAATCTTCTTGTCCATTTAAGTGATCTTTTGGTCCATTTCAATCGGACATTTCCTCACCCAATCTTCATGTCCATTGAATTTCTTGGACACAAACTTATTCTCCTCTATTTTTTCAATGGCCTCATGGGACCTCTTCCTCATCTTCCTTTTCAATGGCCTCATGGGACCTCTTCCTCCTCATTAGCTTCCTCCTCTACCGGAAAAGGTGACTGAGGAGGCGTCGACTAAAAAAATGTAATATTAAACAGATAAATCAGAAAAAGGGTGACTACGCGATCGATTATACGGACCTCGTGTAGACTACACGATCGGTTGCATGGACCTCATGTAGTTATCATGTAAACTGCACGATCAAGTACACAGATATTGTGTAGACTATACGATCGGTTATACAGACCTCGTGTAGTCATCATGTAGTCTACATGAAGACAACACGAGGTCTGTATAACCGATCGTGTAGTCTACACAATATCTGTGTACTTGATCGTGTAGTATACATGATCAGTGTAACCATCATGTAGACTACACGAGGTTAGTGTAACCGTCGTGTAGTCTACATGATGACTACACGAGGTCCGTGTTCAAGAAGAAGAAGGGTAGAAAATGATTTTGAACATACCTTCTCTCCAACTATTGATCTCCAGTAGCTTTTTACTTCTTCCTCCTCAGTAGGGACCAAGGAAAACACTGTAACTAAAAAATGCAAGAAATATAAATTAGTATATATGAAAGTAATATAAATTAACTTGTCACATAATTCACCAACATACATTCTCCTTTGAAAAAATTCTTTTTGAAGATTCTCAACTAGTACTATCGTGGTCGGACACCATTTGAGAATCCTTGACACCTTGGTCAAAACCTGGTTATCATAAAAACTACCCACCAAGATGATAGTTTCAAATACCCATGCATATTTAAACAAAAGAGAGTAATTCAGTATTCAGCACATAAAATAATTCAATACATCACTACATAGGATTAAATAAATTGTATTTGGAAGGTAAATGGACATCCATTGAGTGAATATCCATGAACAATAGCGGGGGATTTCTGTGTTTTTTTCTTGACCTTTAAGATCACCAAAAACATCATTTGTATTTTTGATAGCTAATAATTATTTTATTGTTTTAGAGAAAGAGAACCATCCTCATGGATATTAGCTGAACGCTTCAAGGTCGTCAACTAAAACCATTCATCTCTTGTCAATTAGGGTACGATTCTCATTACGCAATAAAAAATACTCTAACAAATAAATTATAGCCATCTTGACTCGATTAGAATATACCTTATATTCAATTTTTTTAAAATTCTCCTCCAACTCAGCCACGGTTATTGATTGGGCTTTGGGAGAGTATAGATCATTGAGTCTATTAGGGCCACAAGTCTTCTTCTCATCCGGGGATTCAATGAACTTTAGTCTGATCATCAACGAGAACTCCTTCTTGGAGAAGCACAGTGGTTTGTCATTGACAAGAAACTAGATTTTCTCCTCAGATGGAGTGCCTTGACATATTCGGCCTCCGTAGCCAGCACCTGGTGGTAGACAATTGCTGAAAACGTCATGGCTGGGAGATCAAAGAGATGGACGAAAGCATGCCTCCCTAAATAGGGAGAGTTGAGGAGCTGTCAGCTTGGTCTTGATAACCTCTATGCAGTGAGTATTGCACTTTTCATTCACCATTACTTTTGAAATTCTGTTAACGTCATAGACGTATCTTAGTTGCATCTTTGATGAAGTCATAACCTGTAAAAAATTCAAGGCAAGCATAAGATCAGAAAATATACACGATGCTTGTGTAGTCATCGTGTAACCTACACGAGGGGTACAAGACCCTGGTGTAGTCCTCGTGTAGTCTACATGAGGGCCTGGTAAGCCTCGTGTAGACTATACGATGAACGTGTCCCTCTCATGTAGATTACACGAGGAGTAAATGACTCTCGTGTAGTCCTCATGTAGTCTACACGAGGCTTACACGACCCTCATGAGTCCTCATGTAGACTACACGAAGGGGACACATTCATCGTGTAACCATCATGTAGTGTACATGAGGTTTACACGATCCTCGTGTAACCATCAGGTAGTGTACATGAGATTTACACGATCCTCGTGTAGACTACAAGATGGTTACACGACGAGCGTGTACTCATAAAACAGACATGGTACAAGACCAAAATCTCAGAAACCTAGAAAAAAATATTCAGAAACCCAGAAGAAAAAAATACTCAGAAGCCCAGAAAAAAAATTAGAAAAAAACAACCTTGTTGTGTATAAAAAAAACTCAGAATCCAGAAAATAAGAACTCAGAAACCCAAAAGCTTACCTTATTGTGATTCCTTGCTGTAGGAGACGAAGACTCATGGATTTGCAGAGAGAGAGATGTTGCGACTTCGAGACAGTGAGAGATAGTAATAGTAAGAGAGAAATGAGGGAATGCGAGTGACGTACACGAAGGGGGTGAGGTTTCGTGCTGTGTAATCATCATTTTTTTTTCAAGTTGTCGTTTGGAATTTGTGAAGGGGCATTTTGGTAACTTCATAAGTTGATTTTGAATTGAAGGTGGGCCAAAGGTTAGAGTAAGCAAAAATTAGTGTAGGGCTCGAATTTTATAAAATAGTTAGTGTAGGGGTCTACTTTAACAAAAAACCCATAGAGAAACCCTAATTCTAGGTGGCCTTCTGGAAAGAAAATTGCTTTTCTCTCTCATCTCCCTTCTTCAGTCGGCAACCAGTGGCTCTCAATCTCCATTCTCAAAACTTATTTGACTCTCTAGCCTATTTCTCATCTTAGATATGAGACGTTGCCTCGTTCTTCTCCCTCCCTCATGTGACTGGTTCAGTGGTTCTCGAAGCTTCTCTACCTCTCTTGTCTCTCTCTCGTCTCACATCTGGTTTTGGAAGCTTATCTATTTCTCTGTCTTTGTAGTCCATTAAAGCCCTCTCTCTGCCTCTCTCTCAGCTCGAGCTCGTCTCCTCTCTTTGTCTCTCTGTCAAAGGGTCTATTCTTTTTAAGGCAATTTAGGGTTTAACATTTGAAAATTGTTTTAGGGTAATGTTTGTTCTTATTGATTCATAAGATTAGTTGGGTAATTTTGTTTGTTGGCTCTGACATGATTATGAAGTTTTGGGATTATTTGATTCTTATTGGCTCTAGCTTGTCTTACTTGATGGTTCTGGCATGATTTTGTTTGTTGGCTCTAGCCAAATATATTACTCTACTGTCAATCCCTAATGTTCTTGTTAGTATGTATGGAATTGATCCAAAATGAAAAAAGACTTATGCAGCTTTGCCGATTTTAATGTTAGCGCAAATAATTTGTGAATGTCAATTTATCACAAAGACCACTTAGATGATTAAAATTATATATAGAAATCAATATACATTTTTTTTATAAAATAACAAATTTTCTTTTTATCAGTATATGAAATTTGAACACTAGGTATCTTTGTAGCTTTTCTTTTAATCTTTATTTTTCAAAAGAAAAATTATATTAACCTAAAGAAAATACACAATTATAAGAGGCATATCCTAAAATAAAAGTAAATAAAGAAATGCTACAGGGTACTAAGACCCTAAAACAACAAACACACTAGATCCATCTATCTAAACTAGTGCTATCTAAATGATAGTGTCTGACCTTGTTTAAGTACATCAATTTATCACTAACAAGCGTTATGATTTTCCCGGTGATAAGCCTATTGTCAAGCACCTTTCCAAGAAACACTCTCCTATTCCTTTTAATCTTTTAACGCCTTTTCGTCATTTTTTAAATAAGTTTTATAATTACAGCTGAACTGATTATAAGTAATTAAACCAAATTGATTACTTTAGTTCAGTTATAAATAATCAAATTCATTTTTAATAAGTTTTATAATTTCAATTAGGTTCAGTCTTACACTTCGCCGGTTCAATTCGGTTTGATTCGTTTCGATTCAATTCAATTATGTACTTTAAGTAACCAGTGAATTTGGTTTGATTAAAAACATACCTTACTAACTAACGAACTGAATCGTGCATACCCATAATACTTTTGGTCTTGTTTCTATGATAAGTTTATATTATATTATTATCACTAGTAAGATGCCCATGCTACACGTGAAATTAGAAAAATAAAAATATCAGTGATTTAATTGAAATATAAATCCTTTGAAGTTTTTATTATGCAATTATACTACTTTCATGTACAGGATTACACAAATATACTATACAATTATCTTAATTAAAAATATCTCATACTAATTTAAACAATACAGTAAGATAGAATACTATGAAAAACCATTCAATTCCGCAATACGGCATATAGCAAAAGTCAAGTTACAATCTCAGCCTAAATAAAAAATAAAATTAGAAAGGTGTAGTATATAACATTATAAGACATTTTTAATTTTAAAAATTATCAAATGTTTAACTTAGATTAATAAAAAGAAACGAAGATATTTTTTGTATGGAAACATGCCAGATATGTAAGACTAATATAAACTTCTTAAGAAATATATTGGAAAAAAATTAAAGTCCTAATAATGAATTGAATAAATAATAAAATACACATTTTAAAAAATTAGTTAAATTATACGTATGGTATACATAATATGTATTTTATTATTTTGATTGTCTCTTATACATTACTTGTCCATAAAAATAAAAAACTTTAAATATGATACATTTATTAGTAAATTAGAAAACTACAATTATAACTTTTATAATTTTCATAAGTCTTGCTAGCCAAAATATTTTTAATTAAGTTAGTTATACTAGAAGAATATCATCTATATATTGTTTTTAGTTAGATTCTTTTACTATATTATTTCTTTGATCTCTACTGATGACTGAACTAAAAATATATATTATTTTATTGATTATTGATTGAGTTTTTTTAATATATATCTTAACGATAAAATAACTTAAATATTATCATATGTAAAAATAAAAAATAAAAAATTGCTCAAAAGATACATTATTTTGAGCAATAAGAAAAAGAAAAGAAAAGTATCATTAATTGTGCTAGACTAAAGGGTAATTTTAAAATTATAAAATAAGGAGTGAACGAAATGGTCAAAAAATGATAATTCTTCTCATCCCTATATGATAATTCTAGTCCGCTCATTTCATTTAAGCAAATTTGAATCCTTTTCATTTTCTTTTTTTTTTCTCTTCAATCATCGATAATAACTAAAAAGTAAAGTTGAATTCAAATTAACCTTGACTAATTGTTTTTACTTATATTATAAGTAAGAAAGCATTAGGAACTAGAATAAACAGTGTAAGACTCATGAATTTTTCGTATGAATCTTTTCTTACGGATGCATTTGCCCAATAATAATATCCTAGTTAATTTCTTATGTATCCTTTTGTTTTCTTGTAACAAAAGCATGCATTGTATCTTCAGAATTTATAAATAAAGGCGCATGAAAGGAAAAAAAAAAAGAAATATTGAAATGATGCTAATTTATATGCTCATTTTCGTAGAAACAAATTAAAGATGTTCTTAATACTTAATTTGCAGATAATAGAAAATAATACTCACAACCATGCAAATTTGTTCTTACTTTTATGAATTGCTCTTTCAATTCACATTTATGATTTATTGATCAGCTAAAGGTTATTCAAATTAGAAATGATTAAAAGTAAAAAGTTTGGTTAAGAGATACTTTATTTTGAGAAATAAGGAAAAAATAAAATTATGATTAATAATACACCCTTAATAGACTTGAGGGTAATTTTGAAATTATAAAATAAAAAATGAATAAAATAATCTAAAAATGATTCTCATTCTCATCACACTTTTAATATATAAAGATAAAGATTAAAAACAATAATAATGCGGTTAACACAAATATTTTAAATAAAGTATCAGAATGTAGCTTTTAATAGAGTCATGGGAAGGGAATAATTATATAAAAAAAGTTAGCCTCTAAGTAAAATTATTTCAAATTAATGAAGAAAGCATAATTATTCATGAATTAGTGAAACGGATGAAAAAAACACATAGCAAAGCAATTTAGAATCACAATTAATGATTAAAAAAATTTCTACTCCTTTATAGTAATCAAACCTCATAGCACACATATAATATCATCTATTAGTTTTAAATGATTGTAGTAAAATAAATTGATAAGAAACTGATATATTGGTATATAAAACTAAATTTCCTGCTTAAATCTACTAAAGATTTAAGGAAAAATATAGAGAACAAAATCTGAAAAAATGGGGATAAATAATCAGCAGTTAATGTAGCTATTAAAGTAATTAATTAATGGGCTAGATAGTATTTAGTATATGATATATGCATATGATATTAGTTCATTCCACCTCCGGTGGAATAATTATATAACTAAAAGTTACCCTCTAACTAAACATAATCATGCAAAATAAATCATTTTTATTTAGAAATGGATCTAAACAAATTTGAGTTGTAATTATCATCTAATTATTCAAATATATGTTCATAATATTTGTTATATGTAATAGCTAATAGAATTAATTGTAAATTAGCGACAATATTCTTTTGACACATGACATTAAATGGATATGGACACCCTGATATAATTAGAGACGTCCATATTTAACTTTATATATATAACATATAAGATATATGATTTATGCTATAAAATGGAATAATTAAATTTATAAAAAAACTTTTATACCTCAAACTATCATTAATAAACACTTAAAATTCTAAAATATAAAATATTACAACTTAAACTCTAAATTATTTGAAACTCACAATAAAAATCTTATTTCTAACTCTGTTAAATAAAAGTTGAAATTAATCAAAACGAACTTATTTCAACTTACTGAAACGATGTCGTTTCAATATTTTGGATCACACTATACTAACACCCAAACACCCCAACCATCCAAATTATCTTCTTCAAACGCCCCCCAATGTACGATCACTCCCTCTTCGCTATCTTCTTTCTTCTTCTTCTCTGCTCCTTCTAAACTATACACAGATGTAAAAATCGGAGCTCATATGTGCCATTTCTATTAAATCAAAATGTATTCAATATATGCTCCTTCCTTAGCAAATCGCAGAGAAATGGTACATGTGAACTACGATTTAATAGAAATCCTTAGCAAATCGTAAACCCTTAGCAAGTCCCCTAGCAGAGAAAACCATTTCTCTACGATTTGATAAGGAAGGAGTAGATATTGAAGGAAATCGTAAATTACAAATCGCAGACAAAGAACCCTTAATAGAATCAAATCATATGAAAACTAGGCAGAAATCATCTGCTTCGAATCAGAAAACCCTTAATCGGAAAACACTTAATCGAATCAAATCAGAAAAACCTTCTTCTTCTTCTTCTTGTTCCATTTCTAGCTTTTCCTTCAGATTATTGGACTCCAAGCTTTTTAGGGAAAAAAACCCTTTGGATGTTCTTTATTGTGCGATAGACGAAAACAAAGGAATCCACTCTCTTGGATCAAATGCTCTCTATTAGAACCAGGACTACATCCTCGCCCCAAGCCTAAACCTTCAAAATTCAATCTTGATGACGTTAGAACGGAGGTTTTGGAGAAGACCCAAATCAAGAAACCAAGTCCTCGTTTACACCGAAGAAAGCTTCTTCGAAGAGGGGATGAGCTTCTTCGTGTGTGTCGAAGAGGGAAGAAGCTTTCTTCGTGTCTTTCGAAGAGGGAAGGGGGCTGTTTGGGTATATGGAGGAGTGGATTTGGTTATTCGTATTCTCACTGATTAATTTTAATAATAAGTTGAAGTTATAGTTTTTATTGTGAGTCCTACATAGTTTAAAATTTAAAATATAACATTTAAAATTCATGATTTAAAATGTTTAACGATAATTTAAAATATTTAATGATGTAGTTTGAGATACAGAATTGTAATTTCTCTAAATTTATTTAAAAGATATTTATTTAAGGCAGTAATGCATTTACATCTTACGTTTATAACAGGACTTCTATTTCGACGGCCGAGAGTGAGCCAAATTACAAGGTATATTACCGAAATTGAAACGACATGTCAGTTCACCGACGACCTCTTCCTCGTTCAATTCTGTCAGACACGCACGACGAATATCCCCGCCGTTTCTTGTGAGATTTTTCAGTGTCGGGGCTGGGAGATTTTCAGTGTCTGGGTTAGGGTTTTTCTGGGAGGGAAAGAGAGTGAGTGGAATTGTGACTTGATTTGTTGGGAATGGCGAGGCAAGAGGAGTTTAGGGTTTATAATTCCATGACGCAGCAGAAGGAGAGTTTCAGGCCGAAAGTGGCCGGTAAGGTTGGCATGTACGTTTTCGGAGTCACAGCCTACGACCTCAGCCATCTTGGCCACGCTCGTGCCGCCGTCAACTTTGATGTCCTGTACACGTGTATGCACTTTTGTATATCCATTTATGTAATGCATTTTTCTCTCAGCGTCTGTTAGTTCTTCTATAAAATTTTAGCTGTTTATTTGGTATGATATGGAGTATTAGATCGTAGACAGTGGAATTGTACTAGAAGATTTTACGAATTTTTCGCCTCTCTATCTTACCTGAAGATATAGTTGATTCGATCTGTTGCAGCTGTTTTCTTGTTTGATTTTTACTTAAGTGGGAATTGGGGTTACAAAAGAAGAAACATGTTACTGAGAATTTTGTATATTTTGCCTAGGTTGATCACAGTGGGCATTTTTTGATAAAATGTCTTTTGACCGTTAAATCAGGTTTATAAAGAATGTTATAAAAAAGGGTTAAAGCAAGAAGTCGTGAATACATGGGGAACAATATATCTAAAGAAATGACATTCCATTTCAAGTCAATTATGGAACTTGCATATGTAAGCAGCTGCCATTAATATAATATTTATGCAAATGGACGTTGAAATTTCAAGGATGTTTTATTAGTCGGAGAACTACACTCCCGAGACCCGAGGTTAAAAAAAAGTTTCAAGGATGTTTTGCAGTTACGAATTAGTATGCTATCGACAGATTGTAATAGAAATTTAAACTTCTGGATGTTCCTGAAGGTTAATATTGCTGAGATTCCGCATTTTCAAAATGCAAAGTTCTATTTTGCAATTTAGCAGGGCATAATACTCTACAACAACGTTGGAGGAGAGTTATTGTGGCCATTACGAGAGATGAGGTCGATGCCTGGCAGTTGTCTTTACCGAGGGGGAGACTTGCTTCTTATTCTTAGAGAGTCATTTGTTGGGGTTGGGACATGTTCTCTAAATGGGTTAAATTCAGAGTGGGGGATGGTTCATCAGTGAGGTTTTGGTCGGATTGCTGGTGTGGCGACACAATATTAGCTGACGAGTTTCCCGCCTTGTTTAGTATCATTTTGACAGAGAGTCAAGGATTAGTGACTTTTTCATGAGTAGTGAGGGGACTGTGATTTGGAACCCGACATTCAGAAGAGTGTTCAATGATTGGTAGTTGGATCCAGTTAGTAATCTCTTGTAGAAGTTATATTTGTACACGTTCAGGGTTGATTTGATAGATTCGTTAGAATGGATGGAAGGTCCTAATGGAGTTTTTTTGGTTAAGTCCTATGTCAAGAGCATTGACAATAGCGCTAGCAATGTTATAGAATTTCCTTGGAGACAAATCAGGAAGACTAAGGCTCCCCCTAAATGTTCTTTTTTGGTGCGGACTTCAGTCTGGAATGTCAATCTCACCATGGATGTTCTGAAGATGAGGGGTTTCTCTATGCCTAACAGGTGTCTATTGTGTAGGAAGGAAGAGGAATCGAACGCTCATATGTTTCTTCATTGTTCTTCCTCGTTGAAGCTTTGGTACACCGTATTGGAATCTTTAAATGTTCATTGGGTTATGCTTGGGGAACCGCGTAACCTTTTTTGTAGTTGGAAGCATGCTCTTAATACTTCCATTAAGCCTTCTTTCTGGGCTATTATCCCTTTTGCTATTTTTGGGGTATTTGGAGGGAAAGAAATACTAGGATTTTTTAAGGTGGAGAGAATTCTTTTTGTGAAGTTTTCATGTCTATTCTCAGATGTCTTTTAGATTGGATAGGGTGTTTGTTCCCAGGTTTTGATTCTTAAAAAACCTGGATGGAGACCTTGATACTTTGCTTTTCAGTTTCTAGCGTAGCTGTAAATCCCTCTTGGGGCTTTTGTGAAATATAATTAGTTACCTTTTACCGATAAAAAAATACTCTACAACAACGTTAGGTGTTTTTGGGTATATTGCACAGTTGCGTTTGTCCTAGAATAACATATATTGGACACCAAATAGATTTCAAGTCTTAGCGCTGCTGAAGACAAATGAGTGAATCACCCCAATCACTTATGAACACTATATGACGGTGCCATTATAGATCAAGATTTTGAGGGATATTTAGAGGTAGTTAACATGAATCAGTGTGACTGTTCGCTGAACAAGGTTTACTAAGCAAAAATAATAAAATATGGAATCAAATGATCTGGTTTGGCCAAACTGCAGAATGATTCTTGGTCCTTAAAAATGTCTCTTTAAAGAGGCAGCTTAGAGCCCGGATTTTATGCAGCTAAAAATAAATTTACCGTACATAACTTCCATATCTCTTGGATAATTGATGTGGAAGATTTATTTTAGCTTTCTAGGGAGGTTCTTGGTAAGGTACATTTATAGAAACATGCATTCTTTTCCAGCTAAATACGTCAGTAGGTGTCAAATTATGAGCTTGCTTATAGAATGTAACTCTATAAAACCTCTGCAGATATCTACAACACTTGGGCTATGGCGTTACATATGTGTGGAATTTCACTGATGTAGATGACAAGGTAACAAATGAGATCTACTTTCTATGCATACATTATTTAGAGGTATAGGGACTATTGAGCTGCAGTGTCATTGTCATAAGTATATATGATTACATTCACCTCTTGTTTTTCATGCCAACTTATTGTTGGATAATATTGTTTATTTTTACTACTTTTCTGGTATTTAAGGGTATTTTAGTATTTTTAACTTTCTTATCCATGTGTATAAATACCCCATGTACTATCTAAATTTTAATTAATCAATATAACTCTTTAAGTTTTCTAGTTGGTATCAGAGCCTAACCCTAACCCTAACCCTAACCCTAATCTGCCACCTATCACTGTCACAGCCACCAGACGGCGCCGACCACCGCCACTCGCGGCGGCTGCCTCCACCCGCCCCCGCCAAGCCGCCGGCCGCCGGAGCTTTTTTTTACTGTTTCCAGCTTTGTTTTTTCAAAGTGGTTGGGTTTTCCTAAACTGTGTGCTGACCAGATCTAGGATTTTCTGTATTTTTTGGATTGCTGTGGCTTAGACCAGAGTTTGATCACTCGTTTGGTGACTTTTTCATGATATAGACGGTCGTGTTCAATCTTTCATCATCTCTCCATCGGATTTTCTTGGTAATTTGTATTGCTTTCTTGGATTCGTGATGTCTGAATCTTCAAATGCCGCTGTTACGGCTGTTGCTAAGCCAGATCTGACTTATCCTGTGTCCGGTGGAAGAGTTACTAGTGTTCTTTTAAATGGACGAAATTTTGCTGTTTGGTCTCGATCGTTGAAGTTATTTCTTGGTGGACGGGGAAAGAGTCTTTGGCTTCAAGGACGTGTTCCTCGCCCTAAAGATGACGATGCAAAGGAAGCCCAGTGGGATGTTGATAACTGTTTGATATTGGGATGGATGTTTGGATCTATGGAGTCTTCGGTCTATAATATATTTATGTATAATGAGACGGTTGTCGATTTGTGGAATGCTTTGACTGCCATTTATGCCCATTCAAGGAATGAGGCTCGATATTTTGAGCTGTATCAGGAGATTGCTAGTGCCAATCAGGAGAGACTTGGATTGAATGTTGCTCAATGTTTTGGATATTTACGTGTACAGTGGGATGTGATGGCTCAATATGAACCAGTCAGTGACTTTGGGACAATGGCTCATGTAGCAGTCAAGAGGCTAGATCGTCATCACACATATGCATTTCTGATGGAGCTTAAGCCTGAATTTGAGTCACTTCATACCCAAATCCTTAATTCCTCTCTTGTACCATCCTTGCTTGAGACCTTTGCCATGGTTGATGGAGATGAGCGTCGACGTCTTATCTCGGTACCGACTTCCATCCCTGCCACTGCTAGTAATAATGATCAGATGGCCCTTGGTGCTCGTGGTTTCTCTAGTTCTCGTCCTCCAGCTGGGAGGAAATTTTGTCATCATTGTGGGAACAATAGTCATATCAAGGATACTTGTTGGAAACTTCATCCCAAGTTGCGCGCTCAATTCCAGAAGAAGATTAATATACCCACTAGATCGGCAACGGTAGCTAATACTTCTGTAGCCACCAGTAATTTGGCCGAGTCATTTGTCCTCTCTCAAGTAGCAGCTTTACAGGCTCAGGTGTTTCGTTTTATGTCTCAGCAGACTCCTACTATTGCTATTGCTCCTGTCTCTGATCCTCCTACCTCCATTGCCTCAAGTACTCCCATTGCACTTCATATTCGTACTGTGTCACTTACATGGATTTTGGATTCGGGGGCAAATGATCATATGACTGCTGAGTTATCCGTTTTTTCTACACCATTGGAACCTGTTAAAGGTTCGACACAGTTAGCTGGTGGTTCTCGGACTGTTGTGAGCGGTAGAGGGATTGTACAACTGTCTCCTAAAATTACTCTTACCTCTGTTTTTCATTTGCCTAAATTTGTTATGAACCTTTTATCTGTTAGTCGCCTAGCCAAAGCTCTAGATTGTGCTGTCATTTTTTTTGGTTGATCGCTGTTTTTTGCAGGACCGTCGTACGTAGAGGATTTTTGTCAGGGGGTATGAGCAGGATGGACTATACTACTTTGGCAATCCACCTCCCCTTCAATCACCAGATCCTATTATTCGAGTTGCCTCTTCTATTATTTTTTATTTTCCTGTTTCCTTTTCTTTTATAAACTTACATTTGTGGTATGCTCTTTTGGGACATGTCAATTTTCAATATCTTCGTTCGTTATTTCCTTCGTTGATTAATGCATGTAAACACTTTCAATTTAAATGTGAAATTTGTGAGCTTTCGAAACATTGTCGTAATCCTTATATTTCTCGCATGAATAGATCTGTTGCTACGTTTGATTTAATTCACTCTGATGTTTGGGGTCCATCTCCTGTTACTGCTATGTCTGGACACCGATATTATGTCACATTTATTGATGACTTTTTTAGATGTACATGGGTTTATTTGCTTAGGAAAAAATCTGATGTCTCTCATGTGCTTAAACAATTTCGTACTATAATCAAAACCTAGTATCAAACTGTTGTTTGATCGATTCGTTTTGATAATGGGGGGAGTATATTTCGGGTGATCTTGTCTCTCATCTTTCTAGTCTTGGGATACTTCAGCAGCTTACATGTCCATATACTCCTGAGCAAAATGGCGTAGCTGAGCGTAAGAATCGCCACCTTATGGGCATTACCCGTTGCCCTTTGAAGGGAATGTCGGTTCCTCAAATTTTTTTGGGACATGTCTGTTCTCACCGCAACATATTTGATTAATAGAGTTCCTAGTCAAATCTTGGGGAGGCAAACTTCTTTAGGTCTTCTTCATCCCGAAAACCTCTTTTCCCTATTATTCCTCGTGTCTTTGGTTGTGTTTGCTTTGTTCAAAACAAGAGTCCTACTCAAACAAAGTTGGACGATAAGTCTATCCGTTGTGCATTTATGGGATACTCATCTCAGTCCAAAGGGTACCGATGTTACGATCTCTCATCTAGATAGTTTATTTCTTCTTTGGATGTAACTTTTTGGGAGAATACGCCATTATTTTCTGGTTCTATTGGTGTTAGGACTAGGGTCCCATCTGTTGAGGATATTCCTCGTCCTATCCCTATTCTTGACCCCCCTAATATAGATGCTCCCGTTGTTTCTCCTACTTCTTTGCCTCCCATTGCAAGTCCTCCTACCAAGGTGTATAGTCGTCGCTCTCACCTTCCTGTGCTGAACTCCTCTATGAACGAAGGTACTGATCCTCCCCCCTCTCGACGATACCTTTGCAGGACCGTCGCCCCCCTAATCGCCACTTTATCATGTTCTACTGACCACCCTATTGAGAATCATATTTCGTATAGTGCTCTGTCTAGTTCCTTTCAGGGATTTGTCAGTCACATTGATTCTACTGCGATCCATTGGGGAAGCAACATGAGACCCATGGTGGGTGGCCGCTATGCAAGATGAGATGAAAGCCTTGCAAGATAATCATACTTGGAACTTGGTTGCTTTGCCTCAGGTGGAGAAAACGGTTGGATGTCGTTGGGTATTCAATCTTAAATATAATGCAGATGGAACTGTTAATCGGTACAAGACACGTCTAGTCACCAAAGGTTTTACTCAGATTTCCGGAAATGATTTCAATGCAACCTTTTCTCCTGTTGCAAAACTCACTATTGTTCGTCTTATTATCTCTTTGGCTGCTTCTCACTCCTGGCCCTTGCATCAGATGGATGTCAAGAACGCCTTCTTGAATGGTGATTTGGATGAGATTATTTATATGGATCCGCCTCCGGGTTTTCGGGCTGAGGGAGAGTATTCAGGGAAAGTATGTCGTCTGCGAAAATCCTTGTATGGGTTGAAACAGTCTCTGCGGGCTTGGTTTGCTCGGTTTAGTGCAGTTGTGCTTGAGTTGGGATTTCTTAGATGTCACTCTGATCATACATGTTTTATCAGACGGAATTCATTAGGGCAATGTGTCATCCTCTCTGTGTATGTGGATGATATCATCTTGACTGGTGATGACAGTATCGGCATTACTAAGGTCAAGAAAGATTTTAGTTCAGCTTTTGACATCAAAGATTTGGGGGGGGCTAAAGTATTTTTCTGGTATTGAGGTTGCTCGTTCCGAGATAGGTATCTCGCTCTCGCAGCGGAAGTATGTTGTAGACCTGCTTGGTGATACTGGGATGTAGACCTGCTTGGTGATACTGGGATGTAGACCTGCATCTACACCTATGGATTCGAATGTCAAATTTTCAACTGAATCAAGTGAACTATTAGCAAATCCGAGTATGTATCAGAGATTGGTTGGAAGACTTATTTATCTGACTAACACACGTCCTGATCTGACTTTTCCTGTTAGCCTTGTGAGCCAGTTTATCCATGCTCCCCGTACTTCATTTGGATGCAGTTTACCACATTTTAAGATACTTGAAGTCTTGTCCAGGCCTTGGTCTTTTTTATTCCTCCAAAAACACATTTGATGTGTCTTGCATTACTGATGCTGACTATGCTGGGTCAAATACAGATAGGAGATGTACATCTGGTATTTGTACTTTTTATGGTAATCATCTTCTCTCCTGAAAAAGCAAGAAGCAGTCTGTGGTTTCTCGATCATCTGCTGAGGCAGAATACAGGGCAATGACTCAAGGGACATGTGAGGTTCTTTGGCTTCATTCTATTCTAGGGGAACTCGGTTTCTTGCCATGTTTACCTTCTACATTGTATTGTGACGATAAGTCGGCCTTAATGTTAGCTTCAGATTCTGTTTTTCATGAAAGAACCAAGCATATCGAGGTTGATATTCACTTCATTCGAGAGAAAGTTCGGCCTGGAGCTATCTCTACAAAGTTTGTTCCTTTATCTGAGCAAACTTCTGTTGCTTTTACAAAGCCCGTCGGTCCTACTCTTCTACAGTCAACTCTTCGCAAGCCAGTCATGATTGATATCTATGCGCCACCTTGAGGGGGAGTGTTGGATAATATTGTTGATCTTTGCTACTTTTCTGCTATTTAAGGGTATTTTAGTATTTTTAACTTTTTTATCCATGTGTATAAATACCTCATGTACTATCTAAATTTTAATTAATCAATATAACTCTTTTAGCTTTCTAGTGTTATTAACCTGGTCTATAGAGGAATTGTATATGATCGATTCAGTAAAACATCAAACAACTCTTAGTTTGAAGAAGATGTCAGTATGTTATCATAGAAACTGGGCATGCGTAGTGTTGTAATGTTGTTCCACAGTACCTAGACTTGCCCATTCTATACAAGTTATAAGACTCTAGCACCCATCTACTTAACACTTAGGTTTTAGGGAGTGATTGAGCTGAGTTTTTCAATTTGGTATTAGAGCTAGGTTGGGCCTTTGTTATGCCACTTTAGTTCGATTCTTTGTCCGCTTAGTTCGGATTGTTTGGTATGTTGCTTAGTTCCGTTACCGTGTTGTGGTCCAGGAGGGTGTGTTGGAATGTTGTCCCACATTGCCTAGACTTGCCTATTTTGTGGTAGTTATAAGGCTCTAGTACCACTTTCCTTAACCCCTAGGTTTTAAAGAGTGATTGGGCTGACTTTTCAATTCGTAGAAGTTATGATTTAATTTTTCATTGGTATTCGTAGCTGATGAGTATTAATATATGAGTATATACTGATAAAAAAAGTAATAGAGAGAGTGCATAGAGAGAGTGTATGCACTCGCACTCTCTATGTTGTATCTTATACACATTGCTGTTATTATTACATATGTTAATTTCTATGATTATATCTGCTTTGACAAGTCAGGTGCATTAACTACTGATGATGCAATCTCTACATGAAATGAAACTTTGAAAGTGAAAAATGAATTCATTTTAAGGAATAATCCTTGCATGATACTGATTAGAAACAATGGATCTCTACAGATAAGTTGTCGTGCTAATGAGCTTGGAGAAAATCGTTTAACTCTTAGCAATCATTTTTGCCAAGAATATCTTTTGGACATGGCTGATCTTCAGTGCCTGTCTCCTACCCATCAGCCTCGTGTTTCAGATCACATGGAACAGATTAAGGAAATGATTAATCAGGTTTTCTTTCTGCACTTTTACCAAATATTATGAAACATGCTATCTCACATCCTACATGTGTTCAGTGTACTTCTACACTTTTGTTAATGGAAGGGGAGAATTGAAAGAATCTAAATGTCAGTTCATTTGGTTTCGACAATGTCATAGATGTTCACTTAAACTTAGATTACAGTGACCATGTTGTATTTACCCCTGCTCGGGGTCCTTTTGTGAGTACTACTATACCTTTTTATCAAGCTGGACCTAAAATGAGGGATGTCAGATGTGGACACAGAAAATTGCAGTTCGCTTTGGTACAATACATTACAGAGTTGATTTCACTGTCGCATATGTGCCTTTTCTATTCCTTAGAGAAAGGAAAAAAGAATTAAGGGAAAAAATTGCATCTTCATGTTTGTCAGGGTGATAGATTTGTAAATTTTAGAAAACTGCTTAGGTAATTAGTAAATTTCAGGCTATGAAATTGTTTAGCAGTGAACAAAATTCACAACATATTTGTGCCAAGTGCATGACGTATTTTCTGAAAATTGAACAAAAAGGTTTAGAGGAAGATAAAAGTTTGAACTCTCAGAAGTTTATCCTTGAATTTCTGATGTTGTGGATACGTGACCATCTGGGCCACAAATGACAACAACCAGCCTCAGGGTAGCCCAACCAATGGCTAGGGAAAACTTGTGCTTGTGTGGTAAAACTGGTCATGGATTCAATTTTATCTTGGAGATGAATAAATTTAAGTGAGAATTCATTACGATGGAGTCCCAAGCTAGGTTCCCCAGAGTTTGGCCTAGTCTATGCTATGAAGGAGTATCAGCTGGTGTTCTTCATCACTTAAAAAAGTCAAAATATTTTGATCGGTAAAGATATACATGTTAGCTGATGCTTTAAGAAACTTCTTTGTGAAGTTCTGCTTTCTGGATACATTATGCGGAAGAAATATGTTTACTTTATTTCCTTCATATGTTATGTTATTTCTTCCTTTCTCCTTGAACACATGTACGTCTTCATAGTCAGATTTATACTTGTGTTTGCTTCTGATGCCTGAGCTTCTTTGTTGGTGTTTACAGGAATTAAGAATCATAAATAAAAACATGATCCCTTATTTATTTCCTTCTTTGTTGGTTTATGGTCTCTGTGTTTAATTCTCTCTTCTCCTCTTTGCGGGATGAAATTAATAATAATTCTGCAGATTATCAAAAAAAGGCTTTGGCTATGTAGTCGATGGAGACGTGTTCTTTGCTGTGGAGAAGTTTCCAAATTATGGCCAGTTGTCTGGACAAAAGCTGGAAAATCACAGAGCTGGTGAGCCAAGTTGGGACAGTCCGTGGGGTCTTGGAAGACCAGGGTGGCATATAGAATGCAGTGCCATGAGTGCGCATTATCTTACTTTTAAGTTTGACATTCATGGTGGTGGAATTGATTTGATCTTTCCATTTCATGAAAATGAACTTACCCAGAGCTGTGCTGCTTGCCAAGAGGGTGATATAGGTTATTGGATGCACAATGGGCGCGTTACTAATAACAACGAGAAGATGTCGAAGTCTCTGGGGTAACTTTTTCACCATTCGCCAGGTTAATTCAAGTGCGCAATTCCGTTCTCATACAATGTCAGCATCAGTATGTGTTTTGATGACTTGTTGGTTCACTTGTAGATTAGCGAAAGGTACCATCCGCTAGCTTTGAGACACTTTCTGATAAGTGCTCATTATCGGTCTCCTCTTAATTACACAGTTTCTCAGCTCGAAAGTGCATCTGATGTCTTCCTTAAACTCCTGTTATTTAATGACTAATCTTTTTTCTGGTGATAAGGAACGTCCGTTTACTTGGATTGTCTTGCTTTTGCTTATCTGAATACAGTGTTAGATATGTGTTTTATTAACTTGATTGTCACATCAGTTTCTTTTACATTTATTCACCTAGATTATTTCTTGCAACTTTTTTGTGATGTTAGACTTTGCAAGATTGTGAAGATGCTTTGTCCCCATTTCAAGAAGGAAACACCAAGGGGTGGTTGAACAGTTCGTATTACTCCCGCTGCCCAAGATTGCATCAGTAAGGTACGCAATGAGTTCCAGACTAAAATGGACGATGACTTGAACACCGCACATGTATTGACCGGTGCTTTTCAGGAGGCCTTGAAATTTATAAATGGTTCTTTGAACTCGCTTAAGGTACATGTCTCAAGCAATTCTCATATGGCTCAGACATTCTCTCTCTCTCTCTCACACACACATTTATTTATTTATTTGTAATATACTAGTTTATTTTTGTATATGGAATAAACAAAATTTTTGGGTAATCATCAGAAAAAGCAACAGAAGCAACAACAGCTCTCAATGATTCAGTCCCTTGTTGATGTAGAGAAAGAAGTCAAAGACGTTTTGGGTATTCTCGGATTGCTGTCCCCTTCAACTTACTCTGAAGTAATATTTTTGTACCCTTTCTTTCTTTGTAACTTTGTCTCAGATACATTTAACAGAACAACTTTTTCCACAAGGCAGCTTTTGCAGCAGTTGAAAGATAAGGCATTGAGGAGAGCTGAGCTAGTGGAAGATGATGTATTGTGGCTTATTGAAGAAAGAACGCAAGCAAGGAAAAACAAAGATTTCTCAAGAAGCGATCAGATCAGGGCTGACTTGACTGTCAAGGGCATCGCAATAATGGACGTAGGCAAGGAAACGATTTGGAGACCATGTGTCTCAGTAGAATTCGAGCAGCCAGCTGTACTGGATGACCATAAACAGCAACCAACACAACCAGTTGAGCAAGAACAAAATGGTATAGCACAATCAGTTGAGCAAGAGCAGAAAGGGACACCGGTATCTACTAAATGGTACCTAAACCTTGATCTGCCTCAATTTGTTCTGCATGAGTGGTGCTTATAAAGTTATTAATGTTTAAGTGGCAAATAGAAAAATGCTACTAAGTCTGCTAATTGTGGCATTTATGTTGTATCATTTTAACTTTTAGTAGCCTAAATATGGTGGTCGGGGATTTTATACATTGACCCATCTTTGTTTCTACAAATTTTTGTGGCTCTTTCCTGCGTAAATGCAGAATGAGCAGGAAAAATGCTGCTTATACTACAGGTTTCTATTTATATAAAATCCAAGTTATTTCTTCTCCTCTCCTTGGTTTTTTTCGCTGTTTATGATTTATAAGTCCGTTCTCACATATCCGTCAACACTACATTATTACGTTCCGAAAATGCAAAGGTGAGATTACATGGATGAATGGTCGAAATTTAATAATAGTTCATTGTTAATTTCCTTGCATAATTCGTATAAAGCATACAGTTTATCTGTTTTCCTTATAATTAGACAAACTTTCTGTAATTAAGACAGACCTTGATTCATGTAATTTTCTGAGTGGTTGAATTCGTAAGACCCTGGTTTAATGGGCCCAATTTTCCTTCCTAATTACGTGATTAGTTAAGTGACATCATCCAGATTAGCCATCTAATACCTTGTGACATTCGTGATGATTTACGACCTTTTTCTGATTACTGATGGCTTTTCTGGGTATATACCAAGCAAATCAATTTACTCTTTAACAGGAAACATGACCCAAAAAGGAAATCATGACGACCTTCGCTTTACTAATCATGAATTAGAATCATAAAAACGGTTTAATGGAATGAAATCTTTTCATTACAAAGGCACTATTGTTTGGGCAATAAGTGCGATTGAGATATTTTTCCCATTGGAAAACTGTTTGCATATAAAAACAAATACTATTATAATATTAGAACACATTCTTCAGATGTTGATTTGTTTTTGCAAACCAGGTACACCTCAAGAAACACATTGGTTGCTTCTCAAGGAATGTTTACAAGAAGTAAAAATATGATGAAGCACATATTAAAACTACTTTCAGCTAACTAAGATAATAAAACTAGCTTGTTATAAACACAGTTTTCGATTATATAAAAGCATTGTATAAAACTACTTTCAACAGTTTTTTTTTTCAAAACGAAGAGGTGACCAGAAATAGAAACATCTAACAAATTGGGGATGATATTTGCTATGGACATTCTCAATGTTGAGGACATCTTTTGTTAGATTCAGATTTATTACATGTCGACCAACTAGGTGGACAAACTCTTGCGCTCATATTTATTTGAAGGTAATTCTAGACCTACTAAGATAGTCGAGTTTTATTTGATCAACTGATATGTATGTTAGGCGTTTTATCATTTATGAAAATGATTTATCATCTATATATTAATTAACCTATCAATGATAAACACGTCATTTAGTCATAAAATTTTATCTAAATTTTAGTCAGTTTAAAATTATTCAGTTTTGTGGATGTCCAATCCCAAGTGACGTCTTTGACAAAAATCCAAGTAACTTGTGTGACCAAATAAGAAAACATAGACTAGATGCCAAAGTGCTTTTATCAAAAGGTTGATGATGAAGTAAAACCTAGGTACTTGCAAACTTTTAAGCTATTAACAAGACCCTATCACAAACCGAAAACGAAATTGTAAAAGAAAGGGAGTCATTTTATAGGACCAACCCATTCTTGCATTTTGGTTGTAAGTAGAGTTGAACAAAACCTAAATAACTAGCTCAGCTTTTGTGCTTTGGCTCCAATAAAGTTGCCTTATCTATTGACTAGAAAGAGTTGTTTTCTTATGTCATTTCCTTAAATGAAGTAAACTTGGAGACTGTCCTTTTTGAAGTCCCAAGAAATTTACATACACAAGGTTTCAATTGTCTTAGTTGATTGAAACTTGGCATTGTAAAGTTTTGTGGGTACGTAGTACGATTCCAACACTTTTGTGGTTAAGTAGGACCTAGAAGAGGTCTATAAGTACTAAAAACATATGAACCAACAACATAATATAGTACTACGGGCAATAATGAAAATAAAATATTTGGATTAAATTACAACAGAACGATTACAATTGAACGATTACAAAACAACTAATGAAAAAATACAGACTGAAAAACAGAAAATTAAATCAGTAGAGGCTTGTTGTAGCAATGTCTTAAAGATGAACTTTTACCCTTCATAGTTTGCTTGGAGACTATGGTGAACATCTCTACAGGATACGACCATCGTGATCGAAGACGCAACAAACGAATGCTTTGCTCCTTACATAACCGAACAATATTTTCTTTCTCCCTTTTATGACTTACGAAAAATTCCTTCTTTGTATGGTTTTGGAAGCCAAAATACTAAGTTCACCCCTCTCTTTCGTAGAACACTTCCCCGATTATAAACAGGGAATGGATAGTTTCATTAAGAAATTGTCCCTTTGCACCCACTACGAAAGTGGCAGTTTCATAAAAGTGCCACCTAGTGCAATGAATGTGGCTATTTCTTGGAGAAATAGCCACTTCGTGCAAAGTAATGAGAAATTGGGCAGTTTCACATGCCCTAAAATGACATGTGACAGTGCAGACTAGGTCAAAGTAGTTCTACATCCTCAACTGCTAACATACATCATCAGACATGTGTTAAATTATTAGAGTTTTATCTTCACATGTGGCAAACTTGATTTCTACTCACATTGTCTTTTAATTTTAATTTTCATTCACACACTACAACACTTAGCTAAGCTTTACTTACTAAAGCTTCAAGCTATTAGCTATAACAATCCCCCATATGAATGAAAATGTTCTAGACAGACAACGACATTAGGAGAAATAAATAGATGAGATTTGCATCGGGAGAAGTGTCTTTTGGACTTGAACCTTCCTTAGTGATGATTTATCAGATTTACTCTAAAGAATAGTGAATAACATTATTAAACTATTATTCCTCTGAAATAAACCAAGACAATAAGTCTCACACTCAACTCATCTTAATACGTTCGAGTTCGTACGTTTTTGTTCATTTTGGTCATGAACATTTATCATGTCTCATGAGAGCTTTAGAGAGATTGAGCCTTGCACTCTCTCGTAGAAGCGACCACACTTCTATTCTCACATATGTGATGATGATTAAGATTATTCTGTCTATACTTATCTTGTAAGCAAGATATCAATGTCATTAAATACTAAGTATACCATTTAATCATCGACGGACAACACACTTTCATTACATCATAGGAATGAGAAGAAACAAAGTTTCTTTGTGTGTTACGTGAATCATTACTGCTAGGTTTCCTATTAAGGGTGTTCAACCGTTGGTCTGGTCGGACTTTTAGAGGAAAATAAGACCAGACCGAAAAACATGGTCCTCTTATATGGAGGACCGAACGGACCAAATATCTGGAAAAAATCCAGACCGACCAGACCAAAATTCAACGGTCGATTCAGAAAAACTTAACGGACTAAATACCTTCTTTACAATAAATATATTATTTAACAATAAAGAAAAATTTTGACTAGGAGTTTCCCATATCTAAATAAATCCAAACTTTAAAGTACTAATATCCAACATTTAAAAATATCCAAAGTTCAAAGTACTAATATCTAACATTCAAACATATTCAAACTCCAAAATACAAATAATAATATCCAACATTCAAATATCTAAAAAATTAAACAATTATTACCGATAAGTAAAATTTAGACTATCAAATAATGCAGTCAGTAAATAACATCTAATACATTTATTGGTCCAGACCTGATGTATCAACTTATAGGCCTACTAGATGCTATACATCTGCTAGTTACTCAACATTCAGTCACTGATAAGAGTAGGATATGCAACCATATCAAAATCAATGCCCGACCGACTGACCAGGTTAACATAAAATTCTCTCCAAATAGACTGAAAAACGCTTCTTCATTAGTAAAGTCTTCATTTTCCCCAAAATGGGAAAATCATATGTAACTGATAGAGTTAAGCGATTGTTAAGTTGTACAAAGTGTAGATAACAGAGCAACAAAATTAATCACAGTAGAGTTGGAAAAATAACAGAGCAACAAAATTAATCACATTAGAGTTGGAAAAATAACAGAGCAACAAAATTAATCAAAGTAGAGTTAGATTGGAACCCTTGATCTTACCTGGACGAAGAAGGAGAGGGTCTAAGCTGAGGGAGAGGGAGAGGCGAGAGAAGGCTCGTGACCCGGAGCTGACGTCGAGGGAGAGGGTCTGAGCTGAGGGAGAGGGAGA
Organism: Datisca glomerata; assembly: GCA_003255025.1. NCBI lineage: Eukaryota > Viridiplantae > Streptophyta > Magnoliopsida > Cucurbitales > Datiscaceae > Datisca > Datisca glomerata. Next base: position 799,209 of record QANY01013209.1, on the reverse strand, counting down.
GGCGAGAGGAGGTTCATGACCCGAAGCTGACGCCGAGGGAGAGGGTCTCAGCTGAGGGAGAGGGAGAGGGTTTGAGCTAAGGGAGGTGCGAGAGGATGGTTGGACTCTGGAGGGGAGACGCGAGAGACTGGCTGGACTCTAGAGGCGCAACGCAAGAGGCTGGCTGGACTCTAGAGGCGCGACGTGAAGAAGTAAAATGTATGCGTGACTGAGTTGAGGTAGAGAGAGAGGGTCTGAACTGAGGGAGACGCGGGAGGCTGGCTGGACTTTGGAGGGGAGACGCGAGAGGCTGGCTAGACTGAGGCGTGACGTGAAAAAGGAGAGGGTCTAGGTATGCGTTTGACTGAACTGAGGGAGAGGAAAAATAACCTAACCTTAAAAAAATTATATATATATATATATATATATATACTATACGGTCAGTTCGGTCAGATCGTATCGGTCCAGAACTAACAAAAATTATGGACCGGTCTGACTTTTTGGTCCGCTCTAAAAGGAGGACCGAACTGACCATTAACAAAAAAGGGTCTAAACTGATCAATTTCAGTGTTCAGACCGGTTTGGACTAGACGGTCTGAACGGTTTTTGAAAACCCCTAGTATTTTCCCGGGGAGAGGTAAACCAATATCTAAGTGTTATTTTGTAAATGGAATCTATCTCGCTATCAATAGTCTCCTTCCAAAAAGGAGATTCGGGGTTTTACATTGCCTCTTTATATGTCTGAGGTTCGGCTTCCATCAAGTACATTAGAAATTCTGGACCAAATGAGGTACTCGTTCTAGCTCCTTTTCTTTTCTAGGCTCAGATTCTTCATCAATCTTAGCTCTAGATATACCTTCATCTACACCTCGTTTGATAGTTTGACTGTGTCTTCCTTCCTTAAAAGGAAACACATTCTCAAATAATTCAGCATTAACAGACTCTATAACAGTGTTGGTACTTATGTCAGAAATTTCTGACTTAATTACCAACACTGTTATAGAGTCTGTTACATGCATATCCAACGAAAACACAATCAACGGTCATAGGTCCAAGCTTGACTCTATTTGGCAATGGTACTTGTACCTTTATGAGACACCCCCACACTTTTAGGATTTTATAGGAAAGCAATTTCCCTTTCCACGCCACATAAGAAGACTTGTCCTAAAGATGAATTTTCATCCTTCACAGTTTGCTTAGAGATTAAGGTGAACGTTTCTACATGATACAACCACCATGATCAAAGACGTAGCAAATGAATGCTTCGATCCTCACAGAATTGAACAATATTTTCTTTCTCCCTTTTATGACTTACGAAATTGACAAAAGAATTAGACTTGAGAATTTTGACGAAAAATTCCTTCTCTATACGGTTTTGGAAGCCAAATACTAAGGTCACCTCGCTCTTTCGTAGAACACTTCCCTAATATAAACAAGGAGGGAACGGTTTCATTAAGAAATTGTCCCTTTGCACACCCACTACGAAGTGGGCAAACTCCCCACAATGCAAGAAAGCGGCAGTTTCACAAAAGTGCCACCTAGTGCAATGAATGTGGCTGTTTCTTGGAGAAACAACCACTTTGTGCAAAGTAATGAGAAATTGGGAAGTTTCACATGCCCTCAGAAAATGACATGTGACAGTGCAAACTGGGTCAAAGCAGTCTTACATCTTCAACTGCTAATACACATCATCAGACATGTGTCAAATTATTAGAGCTTTATCTTGACATGTGGCAGACTTGATTTCTATTCACATTATCTTTTAATTTTAATTTTTATTCACATACTAAAACACTTAATTAAGTTTTACTTAATAAAACTTCAAACTATTAGCTCTAACTAAGTACATCTAGCTATTCGAAAAGGAGGTCTAGTTGTTTGAAAAAGGTAGTCGATAGCAAACTCAAGATCATTTTAGGTAAATACATTTTTTATCCTCTAACTCTACTTAGATTTCTAGTTAAGCATTTATTAGTCCTGTTTTCTCAACTGAATACTCGAATGGTTTAAGATGTTGCAAAGGTTAAGACTATTTTGGGCAATTTCTTGAAAAATTAGCAAGTCCGATCCTCATACTTTGAAAAAATTAATATTAACTAATGAAAGGAGACCAAGAGATGAGAAAAAAAAAACAGCAAGGGGGAAACAGGCTAATGGTAGGTACTTGTGCCTTTTTTGTGCTTAAAAAGCAAGCAGCCGAAGTAGACAATAGTTGGACGTGCTTAAACTTCATACATATCAACCCTAGTTCTAGGGAGGCAATGGCTCATGACCCTTCAATAGTCTATGGCTCCATTATTTAACAATAAAGAATGATGTGATCATAGAAGCAAGGATACTAGGAAATTATTTTCTTTTTGTATTCTATAATATGTTATCCTTAAAATATATTTCTCTTGGTTTATTTACTGTGACGAACACATATCCAGATATTACTTGTTGTTTCAAATAAAATCAATGTTATAATCATGATTTTCTGTAATTCTTTTAATTAAATCGTCCATATCTTTGGCGAATCATTTGTCAATTGCTTCCTTTTTTTCCCTGAAACTTTGTCAATTGCCTTCTTACTCTAATCTATTGGTCGTCTTTTAAGATTCTTAAGAGTTGCAAGTAATTGAATTGCATTTTCAAAATAGTGTCTGGTCAATCACAAGTGAAATTGCTGCATGCTTTGAGGAGGACAGGATAAAGAAAATAAAAACAGTAAGAACCAATTTAATTTATATATTATCAAGTCATGTGAGACTTTTAATATCTCAAGTAACTCTGAAGGAGTTCAAAATTGTATTTAATAGCCTTTTTGCCCACTATGTATATTCTCAGTTCATCTCCCCTTCGTCTATTTTAAATGTGGAAAGGATCTATCAACAAATATTATTTTGTCCGATATTTTTATCGAATCACTTCAAAAAGGATTGATCTCATTTAACGATCAATTTTTTTTTTGTATTTGACTAGAAACTCATTTATTGGTCGTTCTATTATAGTTGTATTAGTCACATTCGTATATGTATGTATAAGTGTATACACACACAACCAATAGATAAAAACATACATACAGGTCATTATAAATTAAGATTGATCAAATTATGTAACCTTTTACTGCGAAGTACTACCATGATATAACAATGTATGTAACGTTGGATTACATATTCACGCCATAATTGAATATATTTTTTGTTTATCTGTTTAATTTTATATGCGATGTACGAGATCACATACACTATCTACTCATAGTAGTGATGAACAACATAAAGTTGTATATTTTTAGAGCGTATGATGCATCATACATGAGCTTTACATCATGTTAGTAAATAAAAGAGTACATAATCGGATTAAAAGAATTGATGAGTTTTAGTTTTCAGCTGCTATTCACATGAAGGAGGAATATGCTCTCCAACTATTGCTGACCTGGGTGACTTGTTGATATGGAGAGGAGCGTGTGATAGGGCTGGGCTGGCATTGCTGACTAGGTTGCACATTGTCCTTAACATTAGAAAGGGAGAGACATCCACATTGAGTTTGGACTTTTTATAACCAAATGAACTGTCAGATAGCCATTCTCGCAACGTGCATGCGACAGCAGAACAGTGATTGAAAAATAAATTTTAAGAAAAAAATTTAGAGTCGTAACTAATCATTATAAGACGTGATTGGTCACCCAATTTTAAAAATAAATATTTTGGTCTGCGAAAACTCAAAATTAGTTCAAGAGTCATTTCAGTGTGGGGAAGGTTTAGCATCTCACATCACCCATTATTAAAATAGTTACGAATTCAATCAAATGTTATCCAAATTATACTAGAAAAACAAATAAATAAAGTTGTAAGAGATTTATTTTTGAAAAATCTCATTAGGTATGCATTGTGATAAAAATGAAACATGATAAATGGCCTTTAATTGGTGGTACAAAAACCATTGAAAAGTAATTTTTTTAATTTTTTGAAATCAAAACATTATTGGAGTTATTCATTGTATCATAAAAAAGAACTACTCACCTCACTAGTTCGAGAAGTTTAGTATACCAAAAATCTCAAAATCTGTCATCGAGATTTTTTAGTGAAAACTAAATAATGAAATTAATAAAATTTAAGTCTAATTGTCAAGATTGTAATCTACACGTATATGAACATTAATTCTAATGATAAGAGAATGAGCCAAGAGTCATATTATAAACATGACAATATGACAATAATACATAAATAAATAAGGAATAAAAGGAACAACAATTATAAAGAAAAAATGGTAAGAAGAAAAGTTAAAAAGGATACAATATGTGTGACCAATTTGAAAAAAAAGTGTAAATTAGAAAAAGAAAACATAGAGTAAGTAAAACAATAAGGAAAAAAGATGAGAGGAAACAAATATGAGACCATCATGTGTTAAGAAAAAAGAAAAATAAATTTAAAATGAAACTAAAAAAGTAAAAGAAAGAAAAAAAAATAGATGGAGAGGGAGAGCAGCGCCGCAGATGATCTCATTAGAGGGTTGAAATCTTTTTTTAACTTTTAATAATTTTTTTATATAATATAATTATAATATTATAAATAAAGTAATATTAAATTTTTTATGTGGAAATAAATGTAGACCACGTAAATTTAAAATTTCACACACATATATATATATTTAAAGAATATATAATTGGTATAAATATACCTTTTATTTTGGACTAAGTAGTCTATGAATTATCATTTTTTTTAAATAATTGCTATTAAAATAGCAAAAGATTATGAACGGAAATTAGTTAAACCGAGCTTCACATAAAAAAATAATCAATAAAAATTTAAAATAATATATATATGATATAAATATACCAATTTTTTTATTTTTGGACTGTTGAATTCATTAATTACCATTATTTCCTTTATTCCTTCATTGTTAATCAAATATCAAATTAATGATTATGGATGGTAACTAGTTCAAACAAGTGTCACTAAAATAGCAACATGATCAAAAAATGAAAAGACTTGTGAAAACATTAAAAAAATTTAAAGCTTAAATATTTGCATAATCTTTATATATATGTTTAACTCTCTATTTTATGCATTTTTATGTATAAAAAATTATCATAGAATTTTTTTTACAACAAATGTACACTTTCGACCCATTAAAGAGTTGATTTACATTGAGTTAATTTGCACCTCTCAACTGCTTTATCATCACCCTCATTGGTTGAGTTGATGACAAATATATATCATTATCAAATTTATAATAAAATTATCAATGCATAATAATAAAACTCAAGATAAAGAGTAAAAGATGAAAAGTGAGGAACAAACACTTATATATGAAAAGAAAACAAAGAGTATACATTACATAAGCATGGATGAGAGATGATGAAGAATAATGAATAAAATATATTGTTAGCTAATGTGTAAGAAATTTAACTACCTTAAGAAAATGAATGAGATAAGACGAATAGATGAAAGAAATGTACTCTCTTTCTCTCGATTTTGAAAAGTCTCTCCTATTTCTCTCACACACACACATTCTCTCTAAAGAGATGTATTCTCATTCTCTCTCAAGATCTCTCATTCTCACTAAAACAAATGATATTTTTCAAGTGAATACCTCATCTCTTTCTATAGGCAAATTTAGGGCTTTTTACTTTTAGTCATTTTGCTCATTTTTTATTTTTTAGTCCTTAGACCATTTTTCTAATTTTTAGTCATTGGGATATTTTTTTCAAATCATACATATAACCTTACACTATTATTTGGACTAAAATTCAAAGTATGTATATTCAATGTATTAGACTGGATAAAATACAATATCTACAGTGGTTCTTGAAAATGTCAAATTTTGATAACCTAATGGTAAGAACCTGATTAACATGATTGGTCAGCACTTTGTCTCTAATAAAGTGACCACTTATCTCAATATGTTTGGTTCTTATACATGAGACATGATTTTAAGCCATGGATGTAGTTCCTACATTATCACACAAAAATAAGAGTAACATTGGAAGGAATGCGCATTTCCTAAAGCAAAAGATAATTCCATGTTATCCGAGTTGTTGTACGGTCAGTGCATGATATTCACTCTCAGTGTTTGACCTTGCTACAACATGTTGCTTCTTGATTAAAGAACAAAGATAGTAAGTTAGGACCAAGATAAATTGAAAATCCACGTGTAAATTTTCTATCATCAAGATTGCTAGCTTAATCAACATAAGAAAAGGCTTCTAGATTGAAGTGATGGATGAGCTTAAGAATCAATCCAGGATGCATGTAGAATACCTTTAAGATACACTAGTAACCGCTTGCAATCCAATAAATGAAGTGTAGTAGGACAAAGAGGAATTGACTTAGCATCACTTATGTTGCGATACTGAGAGACATCAATGAGAGGCTCCCACCATCTTTGGAAAGTTTGGTAGATGAAGTAGCAATAGTAGGGCAAGGTTTAGCAACTATCATATTGGATTTTTATTGCAGATCAACGACTATGCCTGAGAGAGACGCATGCCAATAAGTATAAACTTTAATACCCAAGAAGAAATGCCTCAAGATCCTTAATAACAAATATTGCTTGGAGTTAAAAGGTAAGCTTGGGGATGTAGACATTGTGATGATAATAATATCAACATAAAAAATGAGAAACAATGTGTCGCAAGACTGATGAAGTATAAATGAAGAGTGATCTGACTTGGTGTGTCTGAAACCTTTGAGTAACATAGTGAGTTTCAACTTGTCATACCAAGCCTTAGAGGTCTATTTAAGGCACAAAGTACTTTTATAAGTTTGCATACATAAGGTCTCATAAGGTTAATGAAGCAGCTGATTGAGACATGTATACAGTTTTAGAAAGAGAACCATGCAAGAAAACATTCTTAAGTTTTAGCTGCCTAATTTTCCATTTCATGGTGAGGGCAGCTTTCATAGCCAACTTAACAATGACCTGCTTGACCACTGGCTAAAAGTTTTAGTAAAATTCAAACTAGGTTTTGATGGATTCCTTTTTTAAGAAATTTGGCTTTGTATCTTTGAAGGGTGCCAATAGGATTGGGTGTGAGCCTAAAAGCCTACTGGTTGCCAACAATAATCATAATGGGATGAGATGGAACCAAGGTCAAAATGTTTTTATGAAGGAGCTTGGAATTCTTTCTTCGTAGCTTTTATCTAAAGAGGATTAGCTAAAGCATCTTGACAAAGATAAGTTTAAATGGACTATCAAGGTGAAGTTGAAAGGCATATAACATAGGTTTGAAAACTTCATCCTTAAACCTTGTAACCATGGAATGATAGCTGGTATTGGTATGGGATGGTTAGGAATTGGGGAAACTTGAATGTATGAGGATGAGAGCAGTGTATTGGTAGCAGCACATGTCTCAAAGAATGTAAAGATGTACCAAGGAGAATATTACCAGAAGTTGAGGCTACTAAGGTGGACCTCAACACAATTGAGTTGACATGAGAGCATGGATAACACTATGACATTTGAAAGGCAAAGATGTAATAGACTAAGAAGGAAAAATGGAAGACGGGGGAGTAATACAAGTATCATTAGTCATGAAGCTGTTCTTAAAAGGGAAAGGAAATTCATCAAATATAACATTCCTAGTTATAAAAATTCTACTTGAGGGGTGAAATCAGTGATAACCTTTATGTGAGGATGTATAGTCAAGAAAAACACACAAAGCATACCTAAAAGAAAGTTTATGAGAATCCCAAGTTCTTAAATGAGGGAAACATGACACCTAAAAGCTTTTAGAAAAGGGTAATCACAAGAAGCATGAAAAAGTTACAGAAAGGAGGAAGTATTTGAGAGTTGGACTAGACAACCTAATAATGAGATAACTATTATCTGAAATGCATACAACCAGTTGGTAAATGGCATGGGGTATTGTTCTAGGGGTCCTTTAGTGTTAACTATATGTTTGTGGTTCCTCCCAGTCTTAACATGATGGTGGTGAGTGCGAGGACATGGTGCCTAAAAATGATGCCATTAGTGTTTAAGTCGTTTGAAGGATCTATATTCTCCACCCCAATCAGTTTGCACACACTTTGTATACCCACGATATTTTTTGTGCTTTAAGAAATGAAAGGTTGAAAAGGCCCTAGACTTGAGTTAATGGGGTATATCTAGGAAAACCAAAAAAAGTCATCTATAAAGTTTGAGGTTATCGGTGCAGGTCTCCACAGGTTAGTGTGCACAAGTTCTAATGGTTTTGAGGTGGTAGTACGAGAAGTAAAACATGGTAGTATGTGGCGTTATCTTGTTGGCATGCATGACGGATATACAAGTCATTACTATTCATTTAATTTAATATGACTTTACCTTGTTAGCATCCATGATAGATAGACAAGTCATCAATATTCATTTTTTTAATATGAGTATAGTAATTTAAGGTGAAAACGTCACGGTGCAGTTCAGTCAGGTTTTGCATAAAAGAATGGAGAAGCAATAATATTTTTAGAAGTAGGAGAACTAATATTATACTAGTTCAAATTGACATTGTTCACAACATTCTCAAAATTAGCAACATAAAGCTATAAGGAAAGCTGAGATGCAGGAACAACAAATTTCTTGGAATTGAACCAACTATTATGTAAAGGAAACTGAAAACATAATTATCATTGTGTAGAAGTTGACATGTCAGGGTAATATCTTTTCCTCTCTCAGGTAAAAACATTTGATAACTCATCTTCAAGCCTTCCTTTAAGTAACATTGCGTCTTTGACTTAGTCTTCACAAAACAGAAATGTGAGTGGAATTGTACAAATATCTAATTATCTAAGGTAAGTTTAGACACACTAACAAGATTTGTTTTTGTGATTTTTAGGGCAGTAAGAACTTATTTAAAGTTTAAAGAATATATAGAAGAAGAGAGAGCGTTAGAACATGTATAAGTGCTATCCATATTCTTACAATGTCCTAATGTCATTTTCTTAACACCTTGGTAATCAATGGCAAAGTCCACATTGCTCAATTCAATTGTCATATGGTGTGTAGCCTCATTTTCTGCATATCGTGAAGCACCAATTCTTATTTTAAAACTTGCAAGTAGGTACCAGGATTAAAAACACTATTGAAGTGTTGAGTAGGTGGTTGATTGGAGCTTTGACAGTAGAAATTGTTTTTAGAAGTGCAACTTGAAATGCCTTGTTACGAACAAATAGATGTTGAATGGACAATCTTGTTACGAACTTGACAAACAGTCCTACCATTTGATCTTCCACCCTTTGTACCTTTGCGTCCTCCTTTGAAACCATCTTAGTTTTTCAAGTAATTCTCCCAGAATCATTCTTTGGGTTGGACCGCTATTGATTTCCATTTTTATTTCAAGCTAAATTACAAGTGTTTGCATCATATTTACACAAGCTTTCAGAATATAGTTTCCTCCTAAGTATTGCGCCTTTCTATCATGGACCCATGAATCATGATAAATGATTGTACCTTTTCAATTGTTAGGGTGTCAATCCTAGAATTTATATCACTACAAAAAATATGACATTCTATAAGAGACGGATATCCACAGGGATCATGCGGCGCATGTGATAACCCCTCATATTAAAAGTCCACGTTTTCTACGAGGCACAACGCCTCCTGTGAAGACTCCTGTGGTATCTCATTTTTTACAGGGTTTTTCGACTCTTGTAGAACGTTGTTTAATAGGGTTTCCGGACCCCTATTGAATGTATTCAACATATTTTTTTAATACTTATGAATTAACATTCACAGGTATTTTATATCCTATAAAGTGAGATATTATAATGTTCATTGTTATAGTCAAGTATTCATATTAAACACTTTCAAAAGATAATTTTACGTAACATAAAGAATATCAATATAATAATTGACAACACTAACATTTAATCATTTCAAAAAAGTTTTACATTATTTATTTGATCAACTTACAAATAAATCTAACCTGAAAACTAACTTATCCTTAAAATATACAAGTAAACTTGTTCCAATAAATAAAAAATATAAAAAAATGAAATTTTGAGTCTCAAAAATGAAAATGACGAACTCAAGTTAAATGGTAGTGTTTCATAACAGGGTATGCACTGCCTTCAGACCTTCCCAATGCCGAAGGAAAACACCATGAGCAGTTATTAGTTGGAGAGTATAGGAAATAAACAGATCCGCACCATTAAAAATTACATAGGTGAGGCAAACTAAGGATTGAATAGAGTGGTGTTAATGAATAAGAATGAGCATAATCATGGCATTTTAGATAATAATAACCAAGAAATGATGAAATATAAAATCGCATACTGAGGATAGTGCAATTTGTAACTAATATGAGTTTTCCTGCAAACAAACATTATTCTAACCACAACAGCAATCCAAATAGTGAAAACAAAGAAGCTACAACCTGAAACAATCAAAGAAAAGCAACCTTGATTACTAAAAAATGGTGAACTTCACCAAGAACAGTGAAATTACACCCTTATACTAAGATGTTCGAGAGCTTGGGCTCTCCCAAAATAGCCACTACCCAATTGACCCCCTCCCCCTCCCCCCTGTTTTATCCAATCCTCATGATTACAAAAGCCTAACTAACTTTCCTAATCAACACCCTTTTTCTCTCTCCCCTAACCAACTCATTTCTGCCCCATTTCCAGCTCATTCCCCCCTCTAATTACATTTACTCTTTCTTTTTCTAAGGGCCTAACAGTAGTTAAGTATGTTGAGTTACATTCAAAGATTCATTGGTTATTTGTCAATAATTTTTTGTCCTTATTCTTTCTATCCAAAGATATGTAACTCTCTACTCCAAATAAGAATTAACTTTGTGATAGACCAGGTGACATCAAAATGCCAACTCAAGTTTCACTAGAAAATCCATCATTTCATGCCATAGGTTGCTATTCTCTCTTATGGAAAGTGGGACAAAGTGGTACTAGCAACAAAAGGTGCAAGAAATTTTAATAGAGAGAATATGATACAGCATAAGGCCAAGGCTTTTAACCTCATAAAATTCCATGAAGTTAAGAATGATAGTGAAATCAACATCGTCAGTCAACATCTGGTGCATTGAATGAGGTGACATCCATGTGATCTTCTGACCCTCATCCTCAGCCTGCATCAATAAGCAAACATGTAAAATCAAACCAACTATCCAACTTAAAATGCTTCCACATATGCATCGTACATAAAAAATAAATAAATAACAAAAATTACCTGGTAATAAATACCTTTCACAGACACAAAACCCTTACGTAATTTGTGAGTTCGAGAAACATATGCTTGCCATTCATGACTAACCTAGCAATGTACAAAATAAAGAAACTGAATAATGAATTTTTTTCTCAGAACGAAAATACCTGTAAAAACTACCAACATGTCAGCACTTCATAATACAAAAAGAAAAACTACCAACATGTCAACACTTCATAATACGTAAGTGGGCCTGTGATCTTTAAAAAATTATGCACGATCTCGGTTCTTCTTTGCATGGGATTTTTGTATCTTCTTGTCGTATGCCCTAATGTCTCTAATTTCTCCAACAGCGGTTCATGATGAAGGAAAAAATGTCCTTTAAGTGATAATAAGTGTGGTGATTTCCTTTCACCTTCTTCTTTGGCTCTCGAGGGAACACACATTTGAAAATGCATAGCTTATTGCCATTCAGAAATAATAAGACCATGTTATCCCAATAACATTCTTTCCAGCAAAGTAAGAATATTGCCAAACCCAGTTTAACATAAAGCTACAATTTACTAGCCCTCAGACATGCTAGTTCGCAGTAAGCATCTAATAATACAAGTTCAGAGAAATTGGGATTGAGAAAAAGATTCATGATAATAAACGTCATAAACCCAAACAAAAATTCATCGACATTTGAATTTTTGTATGCAAGTATGCAGGGGTAGTCGTATTAGATACGTGTATGATCAAATTCAAAGAGAGGGTTTCCTTCAAAACACTGCAAAATAAATCATATAAATTAACTTAGCCAAGAATCACTACAAGAAATATGTGATTCAACGACTTTTGACTACATGGTTTTACTAAATGTCATATTTGTAGTAGCAATACTTACATCTTCTAAAAGCGCTCCTTTTCTTCTAGCTCTTTAGCAGTCAAGGGATCTCCCACATCTAAATATTCAAAAATTTAGAGAGACAAGTTGAAAATCGAAATAAACATAGTTTGAAGATGACAGAGGCAACCACACCTAGGAAAACACATGAAACTAATAAAAGAATTAAATCAAAGGGAGTCACAACAGGGAATTAAAATTGAAAAAAAAAAAAGCTAAAGGAAATGTAGGAAAAAGAAATCCAATTTATATGAAAGTATATTCAAAATTCATATATCAAACAATTTTCTGACCTAATTAAGGCATCTCTGTATAAATTCACTATTTGTAACCACATAACTTCTACATGTTCTAAATTTCTCCCTATTAGGCTATGCTCTCCTAAGGAATCCAATTTTCATGCCAAATCCCACTGTACACAAGCTATAACTAGTCCTTAGAAATTAAAATAATTTGTGAGTATTTTCAGATCTAAGATAATAAGTTTTTTGTAGTCAGGAGTACAAGACAACAAGTTTCCTTTTAATTTTAAAAGAAACCAAGAAAAGAAATGTACGGAAGTTTCAAAAAAGGCTTCACACCAAAAAGATGAACTAGTTTATACAAGTTGCAGTCTAGTTGCTAAGAAGTAAAATAAGATGAACATCTTTAAATCATAAAAATAGAGTAGAAGATAACAAGTTGGACAACACAAAGTCCCAGACATTCCCCAATTACATAACAATAAGATAGACAATTTGGAGTTACCTCTTTTGCATTATTTTCTCCAAAGCGACGAACCAACCTACTTTTGAGTAGGTAAAAGCTCCATAACTATCTCATTACTTACGTCATAATAGCTTAAATTCTGACTGGAGTAGTAAAAGAATTTGCTAGACAAAGTTCATTAGGAAAGGTTGAAGTTTTTCCTTGGTATTGTTTAAAGTGGATCTTTCCTTATTTTTATCATTAGGATCATGTCTTAAAGAACACGGAGAAGTAAATCTTATTGTATGATCAAACTATAAACTAATATTTACTATTTTGAATCGATACCTGAATTTTGAATACAAAGGCTAAGAAGTAATCTTTTCAGTACCTTTAGTTTCTTCAGTTAGATGTGCAACATCATCATACCCATATAGTGAATTCATCGAGGAGCTCCTCTATAAGGAGAAACATTTTATGCTATATACATATATATAAATGTCAAAAACACAGGTTAAGTACATGCCAAATGTCAAACTTTGAAAACCAAATTCAAAACATGGATTCATGACTTTCTATAAGTAGTATGCTATATTATAATAAGATTATCCCAAAATATTTTATTGCCCTCTCAACCTAATGAAAAAAATAATTGTATCAATGACTTGTATATCAGGATGTAACAACAATCTAAGTTCCTGTAATAACTGTATAATGAAGAAGAATATCAATCTGTCAAAATGATTTCAATTAGTGAGCAGCGAATGTGTAGTTTACAATCATCTAATCAACTAGTCACCATATAAAGAAGCAGTAACAGACCCACAACATCATGACCCACAAAGAAAAAGAAATGATGAAGGAAAAGTAAAAAAAAGAAAGATAAAAGAACGAAGAGATATTTTCTCGAAATCAAACCATTACCCTTCGCACCAGAAATTAGAACAGAGACACTTGTTTGTATAGAAACAAGTTAAGAACAGAGACAAATAGCTCAAAATCAATCCTTTCTTCGCTCCAGAAATCAGAATAGAGACACGCCTTCGTGACAGTTAGAAGCTTGAATTTGTAAAGAGATGAGAGAGGAAGAAATTCGATGGAGGCAGAGGGAATTTATAGAAAATTAGGTGGTGTGTTTATGTGTGTGTGTGTGTGTGTGTGTGTGTGTGTGTGTGAGAGAGAGAGGGAGAGAGGGAGAGAGAGAGAGAGAGAGACCTTACCTGAGAAGCTTGAGCCTAGGGTATGCTTATGGCTAGTTTGAGACGAAGAGAGTCAAGGCATATGTCAAATGGTCTAAAAGAAAGTCCAATCTCGAAGGAAGTGAACCTGTTATAGAAGTAGGTAGAAAGATTATCAAAGGTCTGGAGCCCTAGCTTCTGAAACAGGTTAGCATCGTCAATGGCTTTCTATTGCAGACTCTGCATCTCTGCATCTCTCCTTCTGCGTTTGTGGTGACTTGAACTCTAAAATTTCAGAAAGAAATTGAGAGAGTAAAAATTTCACAGATCCACCATCGTCACCGAGTGATAACCAAAGCTCGATAGAGCTTGAGAACCATCGCCGCTCATCCATATCTCCTTAGATGAATCAGACGCAGAGGGAATTTTTACAAAATCAGATGAGAGAGAGACCTTACCTGATAAGCTTGAGGTTAGGCGAGGCAAGGTGAGGGTCAACTTGATACTGAGAGAGGTGAGGGGAGGGTCAGACTGAGAGAGGCGGAGGCTAGGGTTTGCTTTCCCTCTTGGCTTCCTTTTGTCTAAAAGTTGAACGAGAGAGTGAGAGAGAAGAGTATCAAGCCACAGTACTGTCGAGGGGTCTCCAATTTTTGAGCTTCTCTGATCGAAAATGGAGCAACGAGTTGAGTTTCTTTGATATGAAAATGGAGTAAGAGAATCAAGGTACAGTACTGAGAGAGCTCGAGAACGAAATGTGAGGGGTCTCCAATTTTTGTTCAAAGCCTAACTTAAGTGCAACTCCCGCATCTCTATTAATTTTGCCTCCCGGTTTTTTTTTCACTTTTAAGAGGAATAAATTTTACTAGATTTTAAAATCTCTTGTTATTTTGAGTTCTAACAAGAGATGATTGTGAACCTTGTATTTTAATCATATGAAATATCATATTTCTTGTTGTGTATTGATCATTGCAAGGTCAAATTTAGAGCCCAAAACATTTAAAGTGTGCAAGACAAGGTCTTGCTAATTGACTGCATCCCCGACTACAAAAATGTTCTCTTTAGTATCACTCTCATCTCATCAACATAGAGTAAATTGATTTGTCAACTTTGATAGTGACGTGGAAGGAGTTTTTTAGATTTAGCAGCTTGGCTCTAGACCTGGTGATAAATGTCCTTTCATCAGTAGCACATCACAAACTATTTCAATAGCAGCTTGGCATAAATGAACCCATAATCCTATCACTCATGGTAGACCTTAGCCAACTCAATAACAGCCGGTCATTCCTCAGCCACTATTTGTACTTTTGGTTCAAGCCTCCATCAGCTGGATATTGTGCAGTTCTAGATTGAGTGTTAAATACGTACTCACTTAGGTCATGGTCAATTAGATTGATTGAAATCACTTGCAATTTTCATATGATATAGATTTTCTTTATCTAGTTTGATTGAGAGAGGGTAGAATGAAGGGTTTTTGGAAAGGGTTTAGTTCATTAGACACTCTTAAAATATTTTCAATAATGTCTCTGTTTTGCTATAAAGAATCAGAGGCAACCATTAAAGTCTGTTGAGCTACAATAGCTCTGATAACAAATTAGAAAAAGATCATAAGAAGTACAAGCTAGTTGAATTCCTATGCATGTTTGCAGTGTGTATTATATACGTCATACATGTGCTTTACATCATGTTAGTATATATAGACTACAGAATCGAATTATAGCTAATTACAAATAGTATTGATTAGTTAGAGATTAGTATTCACCTACTACTATTCACATGAGAAGGACTGTCCTTTTAATGATCATTTTTCAATGCCGAGAGGATCACTTTTCAACACCGAGACATTTTTCTTGGCATGATACCAGAAGTTTTTGTTGAACCTTCAAACATATTAATTAAATTCTTTCAACATATTCATCGAGCTCTAAAAAATTTATTGTATCTAAAACACATTAGTTGAATCTTTGAACATATTTATTGAATCATTTTATATATATTGTTGAATTCTACGATATCAATATCGGGAAAACAACTCCTACATGGAAGAACTTTTCTGCTTTCCAACTGTTGCAACTTAGGTGACTTGCTAATATGGAGATGAGAATGTGATACGGCTGAGTTGGCATGCTGACTAGGCTGCAAAGTGTCCTTAATGTTCCTGATTAGACAAAACTTTAAAATCCAACTATCTCACATTTGTAAGGTATATGATTAATCAAATTTCTTTATTAAGGCCCTTACCATTTCGAAGAGATGTAGCTAAATCTTGGGTCTGTCCTTGGCTTACTTTTCCGAAATTAATGGACTTTGTCAAACATGTTTGAACAATATTAGCTTAACCAAATATATATATATATATTAATTTATTATTTAATATTTTGATTGGCTCAATTTTTTTCATTTTTAATATCTTAGAGAAAGACCTAAACTTTACTGGTGAATGACATCCACTAGGAATCGAATTTGAGAGAGAGATAGAGAGAGTGGATGACTGGGTGTCCATATATAGTGTAATGGGAATTGATGAAGCAGAAGATTGGAGCCAACAAAAGCTAATAATGATGCTTAGGTAAGTTTAGGATAAAGTTAGCATTTTTTATGTGCACTGTCTCACCAACCACAACATACATATTTGGGTTTTCTCAAATGTCAAAATGCCTCTAAAGAGAGACTTTTTCTAAGTGCGCAAGTTTTCAAATATACGAGATTATGCTTGTCACCTTTTCTTTTTCTCTACCTATCAAAAAATTATTAAATCACCTTAATTTCATAAAAAGTAGAAAAGAAAAACTCAAGAATTGAAAGGAAACCAATCCTAATTTGGGAACGATTTCTGATACCCTTGAATTATTGAGTTTTTAATATTTTTATATGCTCTTATAATCTTCTTTTGATATTTGAGGAGAAATAATAAGTTGGCTCTTGAAAAATAAAAATGATATGAAAGAATATTAATTGATGATTCAGTCTTAATTAATATAAATCGTTCTTTTAATTGATGGTCTATCGAGATTAACAGTAATCTAACTATTATGACTACGTCCACCACTTTTCAATATCAGCTCAACCGTAATTTTATAGTTTTATAAATAAATTAATTTTATAGTAGTACATGGATTTTTAGAGTTTAAATATATACCGAAAGTTTTTTTTGAGATAATGTGACAAATTTTAAATAATAAATTTCACTTTGGCACTCGAAAAAGTTGCATTTGTGGGCATGGCACCAATCTTTGACCGAGTACCTATGGTGCTTGCTTGGCATTCATTGATGTTTTATTTATACGTACGTAGCTTATATAAACTATAAGTCCACAGGAATACTTAATTAGTTTTAGATTTCTAGATTCATAATATTTTTAAAATAATCCGAATACAGTCTCATTCACCTTTTTTTTTATCTGTGTAAGTATGATTTTTTGTTTTTAAAAAAATGCATTTTTGGCATCTTAAGTTTACATTGATTCCCTATGTAGTCCATGTGCGTATGTTTGATTTTTTTTCAAACAAGTTCTTCAATAATTCAAGTTGTTGCAATCGGATACTTCTATTATCACTGCAATTTAAATATTTTTATGTTGTTGATGACATAGAATAACCAAAACATAACTCGATGCTAGCTATACACAATAAAATTATCAACATCACATGCAATTTCAAGATTAATTTAAGGTTTCATGAATGGAGTTTGTTGCAGCATTTTAAATTATTCAAAAAATTAATTAAATTTACAAGTATCAAATTATGAATCATGATAAACCTTGAAGGCCAAAAGATGTATTTGACACTCTATTTTTCATGATAATGTGATAAAATTATAATTAGTATGGCAAAAGTCGACCGACGAGGAGAGGAGAAAAAGAACGTGACAGAAGGTATTTTAATATAAGAAGAAGATAGATTCGCATCATTATCCTAAACACAAAGCTTATATATGTTTGGACAATAGGCCAGCCATCTGCGAAGTAATTAAATTAATCTCATAACTATTGGAGAGAATGAAAGATTAAGGTTTTGACTAAGAAAGTGGAAACATATTTCTGCCAAAGCAAAGAACCAAAGAACTTAAACATTAATATATTATTGCTGAAATTGAGGGATTTATATTCATTTCATTCATCTTTGTGTGATTGGTCAAACTAGCATGTCAATTCCACCAAACATGTATAAAATAAATATTATTAACAACATAAGTTTGGTACGCCGATTCAATTAAAACTAGACTTAAAGGTAAAATTTAAATTAGAAGAAGTTTATTTTAGGACACAATAATTAAGAATGAAAGTTAAAAGTAAATACACAATCTATGTATTTCAGTGGTATATCATAGAAACTCTAGAATAAAACTAGCTGGCCAACTAGAAAGTCTAGAATGAAGTCACTGGTCAGTTTATTATTCAATAAAACTAGCTGCCCAATTATTCTTTTGACTAATTCAAGTCTTTGATTCAGCTTCCTCGACAAAACTCTCATATATCTGTACTTACTTTGACAAATTAAAATAATATAATGATAGCAAGTAATATACAATAATTTTTTGAGTTAAAACGTTCGTAAATATTATTATAATGAAAGAAAAAACATGTATACACTGGAAACTTCCCTGGAGCAAAGCTCTTGGGAGATCAACAGCTAGAAACTAAATAAACCCTAGGAACTCTTGCCATGATAACAAAATTAGTAAGGCTAGATGCAGGATTTGGCTAAGCCAACACCAAAATGCAAGCAGCTAGCTAGGAGCACTCCAAATAAGAAGCAATCCAGTAGAGAATTTATTTAATATAACGTATAAATAAAATATACAGCAGATATATTTAATATATATTATATTCAATAATTGACGAGTGGAAATAATTTTCCGTGGGTGGCGTACAGTGGCTATATTTGATTCTTTTGTATACTCGTGGACATTTTTTATGATTTTTATAACATGACATATTTGTAATGAATGAATAATTGTGTTTAGGAGATGTTATTATTGTTAAACCTATTATTAATTAATTGTGTATGTCATATTTTAGTGATAACTATTGAGAAAAAGGAAAGTCTTTAAATAAATTAAATTTCGCCTTGTAAAGACAAATTGAGAATCAACCAGTCCATACGGTCCAAAGTATCGTAGAGTCGCATGTTATATGTGTATTTTATGCATGCTTCTAAGGAAATCAGTCTTAATTAAATGAGGTAAGACTTTTTCTACCTAGAAACAAATAACATTTGCATCTCCCTTTTTGTTTTTAATTCTAAAGTAAAGAAATTGACCCCGAAAACCTGTCTTGAATTAAGGTAGTTTATAATTAGAAAAAGTTTTTATATTACTTGATATTGCTAGGAATTTGGCAGTGCAAATAGTCTCACACCAACCATTGATAAATAAACAAATGAAAAAACAACTAAATTTGAATTGTGACTTATAATGATTACTGAACGTTGTGATATTCTTGCTCATTAAGTCTTTTTTATTTTGAACTGGTTTATTTACACATGTGATGTGATTTGAACAATTCTAAAATGAATATGTTATATTATGACATGTATATATGAAAATAATATTTTTAATGTAATAATTCTTAAGCGTTGATTTGCACATGATAAAAACTAAACTAAAAAAATTCTATCAAAGTGATATTCTATGAAAAATTACTAAACATAGGTACAAAAAGAAATCATATAGAGCATTGTGTTTATAAAATTCATAAAAATATATTAAATTTCGTTCAAATATATAATTGTTTCAATCTCAATTTTTTTTATAATTGTATGTTTAACTAATAAATCTACATTGGCTTCATTTTCTACGTTTTTTATGTGTCTTATTTTCATATGCATGCTATATTATAATTGAATTTAAGTTATACTTTTTTGTCTGAAAAAGTTTCTCTACTATTAAACCTTATATATACTGTAGATATAGATAAGACAAAGAGGGTATTAAAACTTGGAAAAACATTCATTAGAATACTTTAATTAGAATTCTGGATGTTTGTTTGTTTTTCTTTTTTTTATTTAAAGCAGTAATGAGTATCCACCAATTTAAAGATAATGCACTATGCTAATATGCTATGCACAACAAGCTAACAAATATGCCACTGACATCATTAGTTAAGTCCCATGTACATATCATGAGACCATAGCTGGTTCAACTTTCATTTCTATTCTCATAGAATTTGTTATTTTCTCAAAAAGAATGTGTCACTTTCGTTATACGAGCAGGGTTGGTCTTTCTATGGTTGTAGATATGAGTTATCCCATTTCTGCTTCCATATATCTTATGACAAAATGTTAACAAAATGTTACCACTCTTTCGTTAATTTAATTTAATAGTTGTCTTACTGACACTCACGTTACCGATTCTAAAAGTGTGAAAAGAAAAATAAAAAGATAAAAAGTTAAATCAATTAGGCAGGACTAAAAAGGTCTCTGAAGTATAATCCCCCGCGTAAGAAATCGATTAAACAGTCTTTTTTTATCTGAATAAATTAATAAAACTTGACTAGTTAGAGTGACAAAAAAATTAAGAATTGCACATATGGTAAATAATTAGCTAAATTTTCTATAGTGAAATTAATTCCTTGAAGAGATCAAAGTAAAAATTAAATAAAAAATATGTAAAAGAAATGTACACATGATCTGGTGGCCATTGATGAACTTATCAAGTTTTAACCAAGCCACGATTTCACAGTCTTTAACGAACCAGCAGCTTCGATATGCACCGAGCCTAGCTGTCACGGCGCAGCTGGGGCGAGGCTGAGGTGCAAGTCCAAACCTAATCCATCATCAAAAGGCCCGCCATCCCCTTTCGAAAACCTACTCAATGAAGGCCCATCAACCCTCCCATGGACCCCACTGTGCAATTGTGAGCCTATTGTGATCAACGACGAAGAATCTCCGACCCCTCCTCCGTACGTGACGGTTGACGCCCCACCTCTGCCACCTACTGCGGCGGTGGAAGGGAACACACATCCGTGCGAGACTTGGAATGGAGGCGGACCACGTGGTACATAAACCCACGAGGGTGTAGCGGCACCGGACGGAACCACCACGGACCCCACCGGGGAAAGGAGATGAGGCGGAGGCGCGAAGGCGGAGATGATCGGGTTTCGTATGTAAGAAACAGCGGCGTTTCGGCTGGCTTGTAATTGGGCTCGCTTGAGTTGCTGCCTTTCCTTTTTGTGGGCGTTTTGGTGGCCACCAAGGGCTTGTGAATTGGCAAACTCTCGGCAGCAGTACTGACACTCGTATTTACGTTCGCCGGAGGGAGGAAAACCGCCGGAGTCCGATGACCCAGATGGGGTTTTGACGGAATCTTCGTCGTCTTCCCGGACGTCGAATCCAAAGAGTTTTAAACGTGTACTTGGACTGTTATTGTTTAGCTTACTTTGATAGTCTAGCTCTGCCATTAATGAGAGAGAGAGAGAGAGAGAGACTCAGAGAGAGAGAGAGAGAGAGAGAGAGAGAGAGACTCAGAGAGAGAGAGAGAGACTCAGAGAGAGAGAGACTGACTCGGAGAGAGAGAGAGGTGTAAAGGGTTTGCATTAGATTCAGTATTTATACATGTTGAAATTAGGGAGTGATAAAATGGAATACACTGTAGAATGACAAAGTGAGTGTGGGACTGTGGAGATTAATTTAATCACGTTGTACTTCTTTTTCTATTCACATTTAACTAATTTTTTTGAATAAATTTATGGATATTTAAAAGAATAAGTATATATATACTACGAAAATACTGAAAACTTATTGCAACATTAAAGCTTACATATAGAAAATAATTAAAGAAATAATTTTACACTGACCATAATATACATAAAATTATCTTATTAGATGATAATATATCAACATAAATATATGAATAATTAACATATTATTTAATTAAATAAAACTTGTTTTATATTTTGATTACTGTAGAAGTATTCTAAATATTCGTTTTATAGAAGATAATCTCGTGATTTAATTAAAAAAGAGTATTTAGTATAAAAGTAAAAGGGAGAAAAAAGGAAAATGAAACGGAGAGTTGCGGACATCCCAAAGGACAAGAAAGTAAGCAATGTTGGAAACAGGACCAAAATAACATTTGGGGACCCAAAAGATTGTACTTGTCTGCTCAATCGGTTCAATTTTTTCTTCCACTTTTTTTTACTTCAATTTTTGCCCCTATTTTCCAAATTATGCGTAGGTTAAATTACAAATATACCCTGTCCTCATTATTACAAATATACCCTGTCCTCATTATTACAAATATACCCTTGTCCTCATTATCCATAAAAATCAATAACCCTAATCTTTTTTAATTAAGTTTTTGGGTGATATACAGTTTACACCCTTAAAATTTTGATCATCACATTTAATTTTTTTTTTCAACTTAGTCCCTACAATTTTATCAATCAAATACAATTAAAAATAATGTATTTTATCCGATTTCTTCTTTAATTTAAAATAATGTAAGTGAACTTTTGTTTGGATGCAGGGTTTAAAGAATGCGATGCATGTGATGAGAAGCATGGGATGAGAGAGGAGTTGAGCTAGTTTAAAATTGGATGATTGGTTTTGTCCACTGTTAGCATCAGAGAGCCTCTTTTGATTCATTTCTTTACATGACTTCATTATTGTTTGAAGCATAAAGTCCAAACAACAAATACCAAAAACAGTAGAGTTTGTTTTATTTAAGTTCATGTTCAATGAATTGGATATATAGTTTGGTCCTTGGGGCAGCACCAAAATTCCTTAGATCTATTTTGAATTAGTCAATATAGACCATAACTTAATAATATTTCGCCAAATCATCTGAGTTAATCAAGATCTTCCGTCCTTTTTTTCTTATCACCTTTATGTCTTTATGAACAGACATTTTTAACTTAACGAAAAATAATTAGAAACTCAAAGACATTTTAAGTGAATTGTTTTTAAAAGTTTGACTATTTGTGACCAAAGCATCTCCCCACCAAATCAATATTAATTTAATGTATGTTTGAGATCTATGTCCTATTTTTCCTTCACATTTGTCTATATGAATATTTATACTTTTATTACCTCATAAGAAAATCAATTAAGAATTCAAACCAATTTATAAAGCATGTTCTCTTTCCAAAGAATGAAATGTACTCCATCTATAGTTATATAAATTGAGGTGAAGGCGGATATTTCCTAAAATTTTCTATTAACATGTATTAAATGAAAATAAGACATGAAAAAAAATTTGAAATAAATCAAATGTAAATTTATTATTCAAAACATATAATTAAAAAGAATATAGTTTGAAGCAACAACTATATATTAGTTGAATGAAATATAATATATTTTTATGAATTCTATGAATAATAGTATTTCCCCGTATAATTTTTTCACACAGATGTTTAGTAGTTTTTTATCTTTGAAAATATTAATTTAGTAGAATTTTATTATTTAATTTATAGCGTGCAATGTACCTCTTACAAATTACTACAACAAATTTATGATGTCGTAATTTAACATATTCATACAAAAATTACTCAACTACATATATCACAAGTGAAAGTAAAATAATAACACTAAATTTGAAGTGTAAAAATAAATATAAATTATTTTTGCCATAATTAATTGCCATTACAAAAAGCAGATATCGTCAAAGTTGTATTACAGCAAAACAAATAAGTTTTAGAGATTTTAAATGGAGACTATTCACTATATTTTATTTCTTAGCTTAGCTGTGAAATATAAAATACATAAACAAGTTAACATATATTAACTATATAACATTTCACAAACTAGTATTACACAACCTCATCGATTGTATAGGTAAATAAATTAAAACGACACCGAAGAACTGAGAGAATCCTAAGAGAGACGCCCAAAATTAGTGCCAGAGCCACCTGACCCCACTGCCTTTTTTTAACTTTAGTACAGTAATTTTTAGATTTTTACACTTTTTTGTATTAGTAACTCCACTAAAATTAAAATTTTTGAAATCTAACCATTTTGTATATATACCCTGACTTTGAAATTTCATTACTTTTTTCTTTTCTAATCTACTTATTTATAGACTAACACACTTTTATCCTTAAATACTACAAGCCCTCTCGCTCTGTATGTACCTAGACATCTCAAGTCTGATTATTTTGATAGAATTATTAAATATGAACTTAATTTGAGTAAACTAATTATTTTCTGTCAGTATGTGTAAATCAAGTTGGTTGTTTATAAGTTTTTCCAAATCATTATAAATTAAAATGGATAAATAGTTGAAATAAATCAACGATAGTATATTTATAATTATCTTTCATTTACAAAATTCGTACTAACCTCGACTTGAAAGATACACCATTAAAAATTAACTTTGTAAAAAAATTACTATTGAAAAGTACCCTTAATCATATTTAGTAAAATTATACGGTGTAAATTATATTATGAAACTATAATATAACGTAAACGAATGTAAGTCTACTGAATAATATTTCTGACTTCACTCTTATGCCAAAATCTCCATCTAGTGCATATTCTAAATAAAATGTGAAGAACATAAAGCCATTAGGTTAAAATATGATCAACTTGCTTTCAAAAACTGAGCAAAATGAAAGTAAATGAGACTATGTTTTTTATTCCTCTCGTAGATGATCACTCTGATGTCTATGACGTCATTATGACCCCACAACTGAACTAGATGACAAAGCTTGGTAGATACATTCACACACGTCTGGAACGACATGAATATAGTGAATTTGTAGAATTAGGGCAAGACTACACTATGATTGTGAGGAGAGTTCAATTCCGCTGTAGCCGATGAAGAAGTCTTAGGACGTTGCTCCATTTTTCCGCCATATGGGAAAGGTTCCTTTATGAATTGATCCCACCTAGGGACAGGACATGTTAGTAAATGGCCTTACGCCATAACCATTACTACAAAACGGGTTGACTAAATGACACGTCCAACCCATTTTCTGTTAAGGCTGTTCCTTTAAAGCACGTAAATTTTATTTATCTTAAGATTTTTAGTTTATTATAATAATTACGTGCAATACATTCTTGAAAAAAATATAAATAACCAATAGTCATTTATGAGTGTAACTATCTATTTTCACACTCTACTAAAGTTGTGTGATTTACTATGCAAACAAAATGTAGTTTAGCTCATGAAAATAAGGTAGGTAACTCCAAGAGTCTTTATGAACTGTAAATATCTATTTTCACAGTCTAGTATAGTTGTGTGTTTTACAAAAAAATTATCGTACATAACTTTGTCTTGTAGGATGACATACTTTGGTCGTTGCGTAGAGCACCTAATTAATATACTAGTGCATTTAGAATAAATTGAAAAGAATAATGAGTTTGATTTTAATATTCATTATAATTATGTTATTATTGTTTCTAATTTTGAGAGAGTTTATGAAGTCATTTTTAATATTTCAGTTATTTTAATCTACCATGGTTGAGATTCTATGAGTAAATAAATCTTTAGTTTGGGCGACTGAGTTGTTAGATAGTAGGGATGCAAGATTCTTTTAAGTAAGTGACATAATACCCTTTAACATAATTCATTTATGTGATCATAGCAATGCAAGTACTCAGTATCTCTAATGATTTCTCAGAGATTTGATCATTTTACTTTAAGTATAAAGTATGAAAATTATCATAGTTGATCACTAGAATGAGATTTGAAACTTAAGGAACATGATATGTATGCATTAGTTTGATGGTACCACATATAATTAACACGTGTTATTTTATAGTTGGGCAACACATAATGAATTAGTAGATCAAGGAGAATTACATCGAGTAATATAAAATATGATTGGAGTTCAACCACAATTCTATAGGAGAATGATTGTAATTTGCAACTAATAAATCTGATCATGGGTTGGTCGGGAGAGTTTATTAATCATTTAGCCTTATGGTCCCGAGCTAGCCTATGAGTTATACGTATTGTCTTTACTAGTAATTAATAGGAAAGACATGGATGCCTGACAGTCAACCATTTTGATCCTATTTTAGTAACTAAAATTATAAGTTGATTTAATTAGTTTTAATTAATATATAATTTTCAGCCACAACAGTAACCACTAGATTTTACTATAAATATATGAGGCTTATCTCATATTATGTCTAAGTCTTTAAGGCACCATTAATTAGAACAGAGGAAAAACCTAGGGAGACTACTTTCACTGCCTATCAAAAATTGAGAGGAGAAGGAAAATGAGAGTTTTTACTCCGAGGTGTCTACACACTTGTTATCGCTATTTAGACCTAGTTAATTTCTGAAATCAGAATTGATTTCCAATAGATCTAGGGCTGCAACTGGGTGGCTTTCAAAAAGGAGTAAAATTATCCTCAATGAAAAAGATAGAGGAGAGAGCTATGGTTTTGTTGATGTGAGGTTTGATTTTTTTATTCTAAATGAATAAACTCAATCTTGAGGATTGAGCAATAAACTCGTATTGACAGTCAGGAGAAGTTTCTCTTTTATGTGTTGGAGCTCTAGGAAGATTCTGTATATATTTTGTTTCATATCAAATTACTATAAATTAGTTGAAGATGTTGCTATAGTATAGAATTTGTAGCTCGATTTGAGGGAGGGAGAGAGAGAGGCAAGAGGAGGATGGACTGAGCTGAGGGAGAGGGAGAGACGAAAGGATGATCGACTGAGCTGAGGGAGAGGGAGAGGCGAGAGAAGGATGGACTAAGCTGAGAGAGAGGAGGATGGACTAAGCTGAGGGAGAGGGAGAGGGACTGAGCTGAGGGAAAAGGAGATGCGAGAGGAGGATGGACTGAGCTGATGGAGATGAAGATGGACTGAGCTGAGGGAGAGGGAGAGGCGTGAGGAGGATGTACTGAGCTGAGGGAGAGGGAGAGGGATTGAGCTGAGGTAGAGGGAGAGGGACTGAGATGAGGGAGAGGTAGAGGCGAGAGGGATTGACTATTAAGGGAGAGGGAGATGGTATGATATGAGGGAGAGGGAGAGGGTATGATATGAGGGAGAGGGAGAGACGAGAGGCAGTCTGAGCTGAGGGAGAGGGAGAGGGTCTGATCTGAGGGAGAGGGACTAGGCTGAGGGAGAGGGAGAGGTGTGACATATTGAACACCCATAGTTATTTGTTAGAGACCAAACATCATATGAAATTTGTTATCTGTTAGAGACCAAGCATCATATGAAATTTGTTATCTGTTATAGACTAAACATCATTGGATGTGATTAATACATTATTCACATATTTATCATTTGGTCAAATATGTTAATTTCTCTGATACATGTAGGCATAAGGTATAGCTCCGTTGTCGTCTTCTGATCCTTGCTAGAGAGCTCAAGCTAGCTTCTGGATTGATTTTGTTGACAAGAAGGTATAGCTATTTCAGTTATTCGTGATGCTTTACCTAGAACAAATGGGTTTAAGGTACCCCAAGATAATTGTTAACATCAGCAAGAGATTGACCTGTTTTATTTTCTTAACTATGTATAACCCTAATCAGTTGTCCCGATAATAGGATATTACTACTTATGTGATGCTGGATATACCAATGGTGAAGGTTTCTTGGCACCATACAGAGGGAAACGATACCATTTGAATGATTGGAGGGAAGGACATCAACCAACTACTCTTGAAAAATTCTTCAACATGAGGCATTCCTCGGCAACAAGCCATAATGGTCTTATTACCCCGTTAAAATTCAATGTAGGACCATTATGGCATGTTGCCTTCTTCATAATTTGATTTGACGTGAAATGTATACGGATCCTTTTGAGTTACAAAATGACTATTTTGATGAACAATTTGTTGAGAGCCAACATGTAACCTACGTGGAGCCGTCAACTAGTTGGACTACTTGGAGGGACAACTTTTGCATATTTTATAAAATATATTATGTTTACATGCTTTGATATTTGACTAACTATAAATTGAATTTTACTTATTATCATGATTGAAATTTGATAGAAATTTATTTTAGTACTATAATATTGATTATTGAGTTAAAAATCATGGGTGATTTTCTTATAAGAATTATTATCTTATATTATAAATTTTATACCACATTAATACACTCAGAGCAGTGTTGATTCAATTGTATGGACAATATTTGATGAAAATCAACACAAGGTATCATAATATAATGGTTTGATCGAAAAATTAATAAGTATATACGAAAAAAATCCACGGGTAAAATTTATATTTTTGTTATTACTTATATTGGTCGTCTTATTATAAATTAAGTAATTATTATTCATAAGCATATTTTAGTTCAAGGGTAAAATTATAATTTGACAATAATGTCTAAAACATCCACTTGCATATTTCATCAAAACAAACAAAGTAATCTAACACTTTCATCATTAAATCAGAACATTCTCGAGTGTTAACAAATAAAGTAATCTTAACTTTTCAGGTATATATATTCCCACAATCATATTCTAGTAATTTTATTTCAAAAATCATTTATTCATAATCCTATACCAAACGGTCCCTAAAGGGGAGGCAAAGAGGGTCATGGGGAGAGCAAAGTGACTAAAAGCTGGAAAAAAATGGGGGCTGCTAGGGTTTGACAATAGAGAAAGAAGGGGTGAGAGTCTCTAATAACATTTCAAATTGATGACAACTTTGAGTAGAAAAATATTAGTTCTCAAAATATTGTTTCTATATTTTTTATGTATTCTGTCTTACAATATAATTTTTTTATATTTTAAAAAATGTAATACGTTCTTGAAATTTAAAATTCTCCATGTAGTATCAATTGGGCGAACGAGTATTTATTGATGATTTTCCAGTGTATAATTAATATACATATTATGTGTAAAGGTTGATATATAGTGGAACACACCCCGATAAGGCACCGTGAAGCCCATGTTTATGTTCTCTCTGACTTCAACTATTCTCACAAACAACTGACACAAAAAATGTCAAATATATATCACTTGACTCTCTCTCTCTCTCGATAGTGCTATGGTACCCTGTCTCATCTTAGAAGCCGACAATGTTTCCATTAGCTACTCTCTCTCTACCTAAATGGACAAAAAGTACCCATGCATGCAACCAAAATCCCTCCCATGTTGTTTAGGAAAAATATACATGTATAATCGAGTACGAGTTTAAAATTTTATCATACCATATACCATATTTTTGAAAACAAAACTATGGGAGCTGTATTAGGGTTATCCAACAGTGACACTACAAGAAATTAAAGCGGTCATCACCGATGAATATTTTTGTAGGCAAAAGTCTACTTCTTGTTGGTAAATTTTTTTTAACAATAAATGTCATGGTTGAAAATCCGTCGATGAAATGTTTATAGAATTAAAATTGTGTCGCTAAAAACTTTTAGTTATTCATTAATATCATTAATAAAAAGGACATTTAACTCTTGATTTTTTTCGTCAATAAAAGTTTGGTCCTTGATGAGCAAAATTTGTTGAGTGAATGACTTCTCTAATTAAAAATCACACATTTTAAAAATCTCACATAATAACAAAATGAAAAGAAATGAAGATTAGAGTACTCTCACGTTCAACAGATACTTATCATTTGAATTAGTATCAATGGTAGGTAAAAATATTATTTTCCTTTCAATTTTTAGTAATGAAATTTTTTAAGATATATCACTGTCGGTTAGAATAATAAGTTGTAGGTGGCCCACGTGTCAGCATCGTACTTATCGTGCGCATCTATCATTAGATACGCATGTTTCACATTCCATCTTTTCCAGTTCCGACGTAAGTAAACGATGGCAGTTTCGTGAATAAAGTATAGGCTATAAATGACGGTACACGTGGCTTATTTTGAATGGAAAGGAACATCTTTGGAAGTCTGTTCCGCAACTAAAGTGTTTGGGCCCAACATTCCGTGGTGATGATGAATTATTGCTTTGGTATGTTTGCGTGATTGACGTTTAAACCTATTTTTATTAATCATTTCTTTACTTTCTTCTATTTTTATAATGCTTTTTCTTTGCTTCTATTTTTATGGATCTTCATTTATGTTAGAAATTTTGAATGAAATTTTTTTTTTAACTGAAATGTTATAATAATTGTGTCTTTTTAATTTTAAATTGACACTATTTTAAATAAAATGAAGGGTTATAATGATTATTCGTATGACCACGAATTAATATATATATGATGATCATATATGTCTTTTAAGAAATATAAAAATGTTATATAATTTTTTCTCTATTTTACACATCTCTATATTTACTAACGTGTGCGGTTATAAATTATACTTGTGTTCGTTGATTCTTATGGATTGAAGTGCAACTTCTGTAAGAACGAAAATTCGTTCTATCTTGGGAGACAATTGCTCATCACCTTGTGCACCGTGGAGAGAGAAAACTTGTCTTAAGGACACAGTGTTCATACTAGACTCAGATTAGTTTTTGTTTCTTTGTTGTTGCAGAATTTTAGATGGTTCCATTACTATAAGTAATTTTCATATAAAGGTGCAATTTACGCATATTTTCTCCAATAATCTTAAGACAATTTTTCTTATATTTATTAAAACTGTTTATTACAGTGGATGTTTAGGAATCGAAATCATTCTGTGATAATTTCAGTATAATATATGTAGTGTATATTTGTTCTAAATAAGTAGTGTCAATTTTGTGAAAAGTTGGTGGAAAGTGAGAATATGATGTTCTTGCATTTGGGAAGCGAGTGGGAAGTTACATTTTTCTAAACGGTATTTTGTTTAAACTTATTTCCCACGAGTCACGTTAATCCATATCCACTGTTTTAATTTATAACTCATTTGAATTAGATTGATTTGTAAATATTTTGGAATTGGGCTGATCTTTGTAATTCAGAATCTCAGATAGTGATAATTGATTGTGAGTGATTCTGCCGAGAAAAATTTACATTCTCATGGTGATTGTGCATTCCTTGAAGTATTGAGTAATTTAAATTCTGTTTTGTTTGGAATACGATGTTGTGTTGTCAGATTTAAGAATATGTTGTACATGTTTCACATATTTTTCTGTCATTATTTTTATGTGTTATATTCACGTGTGAATATAAATTATATTGTTGACACAACGTACTTTACTTATTAGATTGAATTATTTTAAATAATTATGATTAGGTTTGCACCATTTGTAAAATGAATTTGTTTTTGGAATTGCAATCGGCAAGAAACTATACAATGTTTTCCCATTGTCTTCTTAATATTGGAGAAAGTATTGCGGAATTGGTATGATTTAACCGCCCTTTCGATTTTGCACCGTTTCTTGGCTGCTATTTTATTTTATGCGTTAATGTAATAATAGTTATGTTATTACAAATTAAAAGTGTACATTTTTACGAACTGGCGTGTTTGGTAAAAAGTGAAGCTTCAAGTGTATTTATGAACCAAACTAGATGTCATGGTGTATGACTAATTGTTTTGCGAGGCTCTAATCTAGTGTCTTAAGAACACTATTTATTCATTGGCCATATCGTTGTGAATTGGTTCCGGTTTAATCAAAAGGTTTCCTACCTAAAAAATTTGTAGAATTTATCGAGCCATTACATAGTAGACACCACCATGGTAGCACACATCACGTAAAGGTAATTAGTATTATAGCTTTTTGAGAATTGTAAAATTACAATTCAATTTAACGTGACCTTTGGTGAAGAGGTGCATATGTAAAAATGAAGAATAATTAAATATCTCAAACAACATAGCGAAAAGGATAAATAAGTATGGTGAATATGAGTCTTCATTTGATGAGAATATTATTCAAATAATGAAATGATTCACTAAAGTATTGCTTCTTATTTATCTAAATTGATCGGTAGTGCTAAACACAAGAACCGAATGTTGACTGATAGATGCTATGTTGATTGATTAGTTCAATATTACCTTGAACTTGTGGGGGAATGATTTTGTTATGTGCAAGCTCTATTTCTGAGAAAATTCCTTCATGCATAGATCAATAGAACACTACTTCACCAATTATGGAAATGTCGATATTTTAGTGAAATATTTAAAGTGTGGGGGTGTTTAGTTTATGTGGCTATCGCTTAACCTGAAAAAAGATAAGGACAATAATGTCCTTAGGGCTGATTTTCTAACATAGTTGTTAGGAGATGATCCTCAAAATTTTGGAAAGTAGTGTTGAAACTTCTTATTGTGAAGAAGTAAATGGCTTAAAAACTTGTTGGAGGATATTCTAATATTGACCTATAAACTTGTGCCCAATGCAATGCATAATTGTAACCAAGAAGCTAGATATTGAAATGGCACACATATGCATAACGGTAAATCTTGACATTTACGTCAAAGATATAAGTACCGTCGAGAATAACTCTCAGGTGGAATTAATTTCTTTGACTATATACAAGGTCAAATTTAATAAAATGGACCCGTTGCAAAAGTTTGATGAGAGGGCAATTAGAATGTTCATCGAGGGGAATGGCTTAAAGTCTATTCATTAACTAAGAGTCGTCGTAATGGCAACCCTACCTAGTTGACTGGAGATCCCAAGATCTAGGTTCAAAGAGACAACCAAACTATATTTGTGACTCAGTCGCACTGAGAGGACACTTACTCCTACCCATTCCTAAGATGAGACAGTGCCCATCTACCGCGAGAACTAGGATAAGCTACACTTTTAATGATTTCTATAGCTTGCTTTTGTAAAAGTGGGGTATAGCAGGATATTCTTAATGGAAATCACCTACGTGAGTGTGAAGGGGCCGCTTCTATGAGAATCGTAGGCTAAATTCTCTAAAACACTCATAATACCAAGTGGTGTTCAAGGCCAAAATGAACACAACGTGAGAACCAACTATGGTCAAGGAGGAATTGTGTGAACTCTATTAATATCTTGGTTTACATAAACGACTGAACGGTTCAAGACATCACGTTCACTGATTAGCCAATAAATCTGATAGTTTTTCACTGGGGAAGGTTCAAAGTCAAAAGTTACCTATCTCGATGCAATTACTCTTCACTTGTAATCGCACCAGCGTCTGCATTATGTTTGACATATTTAAAGAAGATAATTTTTCATTCATGTAGGGGATTGTTGGAAATTTTGAATAAAAAATCAATTTTTATTTTTTACTGACTTGAAATGTTATAACAATTGTGTCTTTCCAATTTTAAATTGACACCATTTCAAATAAAATGAATGGTTATAATGACTATTCAAATGACTATGAATCAGTCTATATATATAGTGACATTATATATGTTTTAAGAAATATAAAAATTCATATAATTCTCTCTATTTTAGACATCTCTATATTTACTAATGTGTGCGGTTACAAACCATGGTTGCGTTCGCTGGTTCTTCTGGATTGGAGTGTAACTTCCGTAAGAATAAAAATACGTTCTATCTTGGGAGACAATTGCTCATCACCTTGTGCACCAGGGAGAGAGCAAAATTATCTTAAGGACACAATATTCGCACTGGGCTCGGATTAGTTTTTGTTTCTTTGTTGTTGTAGAATTTTAGACGATTCGAGTACTGTAAATAATTTTTATATAAAGGTGCAAGGTACGTGTATCTTCCCGAACACTTTAAAGATTTATAATTAGGAGATAGCTTATATTATATTAACGCTACATAACATCATAATATTTAATTATTATTATTATGTAGCGTAGTATGAGAATAATTTAATATTAAAATGAAATAGTGTATATTTTACGTGTATACGTGATCATATACATTACTAACTCACAGTAATAATTAACTCATTAGTGATAAAAAATAAAAATAAATAACTCATTAGTGGTTGACATCATGATACTACGTTAGAGAGTAAGATTTACACAAAATTTTCATTACGTTATGTGTATCAATCATACATAAATTGATCATATATATTACTAACTCATACTAATAATTAATGATTGAATAGTAAAAAAATAACTCATTAGTGATTGACATCATGATACTACGTAATTTAGATAAAGAGTATGATTTACACAAAATTTTCATTACGTTATGTGTATCAATCATACATAAATAATGTTTTTATTATCACTCTTAAACCTCTAAATTAGTGATTTTTGTGTGAGTTTATTTTTTGAAATTACCTTTTGCCTTCATTGAGAACCCTAGCTATAATAGTTAAATAAAATGCATATCTCATTAATAATTGAAGATACAAGTATGCATATATGCTATAAATTTATTTAAAATGTCACATAAAGTTGGAAGGGTTGAAATAATTTACCAAAAAATTTTCTCTCGCTTCATATATATATTAAATTTAAATTAGAAGAACTTAAATATGACAATCATTTATGATTGTTGTTATGTGAAAAAATCTTCATCACAACTCAAAAAATGGCCCACCTTTGTCTCCTTTCCTTCTCATATATGTGTTTTAAGTCAAAATGTCTCAGATTTATGAAAAGAAGAAAATCTCCTGGATCATTATTATCTAGATCCTCCTTTGGTGTGTGAAAGCCCATCCTCTCTTTCGACCGTTAGTTTCTATAAAAAGATAATCATAATAAATTACATTGATAATTAATCAAGTGATTTTGTCTACTAAGGCATACTACATAATCAGTAAAGATCGCCAAGAAGTCAACATTATTCATTATGGGTGGCAAAAAGATTATCCAAAACCTCTACATCTTGATATATGTGAAAACTAAATACGTGATTAATTTTTTTTTAAAAAAAAATCATTTCTCACATAAAAGAGAAGCATACACTGATCCGTTCAATTATATATGAAGAGAGTACACCCAATAGTAGAATAGTAGAATAGTATCATAGTTATTTTTTCTCCCAAGCAGGTAGAAGATGGATGGGATATGGTTGAGATGGCCCATTCATTTATAATAATATAATCTATTAAGCGTGGGTCCCTAATTAGTTCCCAACATGGGTTAATGGAAAAAGCCTGCATTAAAGTGGACATAGATTTTGAGGATCGGTACATGCAATAATTGTAAAAGAAATTAAGTGTTCGACTACTAAACCTATCTACCTACTCTTGTTTTTTTTCTTAGCTTTCTTTTGTTGATCCAATGACTTCGCTCTTTGGGTCTTTCTCAGCTGGGAAAATTTGGAGAAAATTTTTCTTTCCAGGTTTGGACCACTCTCTTACTCTTAGTCTTAACCCACCATGGGGCTCAAGTAAGTTGGTCTCACTCATCATAGAAAAAGAACTAACATTAGTGACGTGACCTTCTTAGATGTGACGTACTTGTCTTAGCTAAGACACGGACGGCTAAGATCAACTATTGAAAAGATAAAACCTTTTGTTTTTTCTTTTAAGTACATGTATTTGAGCAGTATGTAAGAAATAAATCTAAAGAGTTTGTTGTCTCTATCGTTGATCTTCAATGACAAAGAACACCCAACTCAACCTATCCAGAATTATCTAGTTAGTTTATTCACGCGATTCTTGTACTTTCTAGCTAGTTAGTTTATTATTTAGCTAATGCAAAAAGTTTATGGAAAAGATAACATTTAGGATTTAGGGTTCGACCCAACTTCAATATTTACAAATTTTTGATATCTGACTCATGAGGATTAATGAATCAGATCATATTCTGAGGCTACAACCTCTCACATGTTAATGGAAGTTTTTCCACAAACAACGAAACTTTATTTACCCTAAATAGGCATTCTCATACGCATGTAATGAAATCATTCATTATGGAGCTCAAACTCAAAGTCAAACATATGATTTTAAGTTGAAACATGATGGACTATAAAGAGGAAGATTTGGTAATTGCCTCAAAACATGTAAATTCTTAGAGGTGGTTGAACACATCACAAGGTTTTCTCCACTTATATAGGGTTAACATGTGGAAATGGACACAATAGGTTTCTCACTTCCCAAACAAAAGCTAAGGTAGTAGGACCACATGCACATTTTGGCTTATTGTGACATATTTGCAAGATTTGTTTCATGGGGTCCACATAAAACAATGTAGTAACATGATTAATTTAGTTGGGTGGTGACAAAATTGTCTAATCATACTTTCCCAATCTTTGTTGATTTAATATACAACTGTCAATTAGTAATGGGTTCTTTATCTTTTCTTCACTTGAAGTAATGGTTTCCACCAATTAATTTTTAATTAAAAAAATTAAATACATTTTTTATGTGTTAATCATGCTTTTCATTTCTTTGTTTTTGGTTGAAATGATGCAAATATTATCATCTAAGATTTCCCAAATCAAAACAATGGCCCACCAAGTTGTGCTAATCAAGTAAACTTAACCAATTAGACAACAAAGTTAAAAATTAAACAAGAGATTAATTGAGACATGATCCAATATCATATTATAATTACATTTAACTTAAATCCATTTTGCAAGGATTACTTTGGCAGTATCCAAAAAGGATATAAAGAAAAAATCTTCTATTAATTTAGATTAAATTGAAATCCCCTTTTAGATACCATCATTTTTTAAGCAATCCCAAGCCAAGCAATGTGGGGTAACATAAAATTAGCCTCTACATGCACTCCAAGTGATATTACCTACTTCTTTAAATACATAAGAAAATGGAGAAGTTGGTTACTTTTGAGTTGGCTTTGAGGGCGCATGTGAAATTACTCCCTCTCGTAATTTTAAACTAATTAGTGATCTATCATGGGCTTAGTCTAACAGTAGAGTATACTATGTGTACATATGAAAAGAATAACAAAAATTAATATGATTGCCATTCAAATACATAACTATGAAATCTGTAAAAGATACAATTACGAAAATTGACACAACAAAATATCAAATATCGAGTTAAGACTCGTAAAGTACGCTCTTTTACCTCCTCAGAAAATTTAAACGCGGATATTTTTCTATGTGTACAAAATTATAAGAAAATGGGTCAGATATCTTATTGAGACGAAAAAATTAAGGGGTTTTGGTATCTAATGAGTCGGCCACGCAAATTCACGTAACAAATAATTCAAAAGAACTCAATAATTGGTAGACACAATATTCACAAGAGATTAAAAAAAATAAATTAAAAAATCTTATAGGATTCCAAAGCATCAATCTCATTTATGGACAACACACTTGAGTTTAATGAACTTTGCTCCAATCCACGTTGTTTAGTGTACCATTGTCCTCAATCAGCTACTATATTCAAGATCTAACTTAATACAATTTGATTTTTAAAACACTTGATGACACTTGAAAAATGAGACAAGAAATTCACATTTACGTGAATATTAGGTAAATCTATCAAGTGCCTAAAGAGCCTTTTAGGAAGTAGTGCTTACAAAAAGTAATTTCTAGATGAACTAAGTTTATGTGACAATTTTTATTTGACCAAGGACGTGATGGGCCAATAATTTATTGGCTATCTTAATAAAATTATCATAAAGAATATTGAAACATCACGTATCAATTAGACAAATAAATTTTGATATATAACTTGATTAGTCTAAAATTATTTGATTCTAAAAATTAGTTGGGACAAGTTCTTTAGATCATTGAAAGTGCTTTTATTTCTAATAATTCGACTTTTGGGAGAGAGATTTTTAAAAAGCCTTGTAGCTAGATACTTTATATTCTTTTTCTTTTAAAAAAAGAACTTTTCAAGTACATAAAACTCAAATGTTTTTGCATTCCCATTTGGGATATTTGCATAAATATACTTTTTTTAATTTTTTGTTGGGATTTTTATACTTCTTTCTAGAAACTAAGAATTTTATACCCATGTCTCATCATTATCAACATCAAACATGTAACTTCTTATTTCCTCATCATTTCTTTTATCCTCCCCATGCAAATATCAAATCAACCGTGATTAACAAATACTCACTCACCCACTCTTAGCTCTCCTATCAAGCTACTCCTCACTCCTATCAAGCTACTCCTCACTCCTATCAAGCTACTCCTCACTCCTATCAAGCTACTCCTCACTCCTATCAAGCTACTCCTCACTCCTATCAAGCTACTCCTCACTCCTATCAAGCTACTCCTCACTCCTATCAAGCTACTCCTCACTCCTATCAAGCTACTCCTCACTCCTATCAAGCTACTCCTCACTCCTATCAAGCTACTCCTCACTCCTATCAAGCTACTCCTCACTCCTATCAAGCTACTCCTCACTCCTATCAAGCTACTCCTCACTCCTATCAAGCTACTCCTCACTCCTATCAAGCTACTCCTCACTCCTATCAAGCTACTCCTCACTCCTATCAAGCTACTCCTCACTCCTATCAAGCTACTCCTCACTCCTATCAAGCTACTCCTCACTCCTATCAAGCTACTCCTCACTCCTATCAAGCTACTCCTCACTCCTATCAAGCTACTCCTCACTCCTATCAAGCTACTCCTCACTCCTATCAAGCTACTCCTCACTCCTATCAAGCTACTCCTCACTCCTATCAAGCTACTCCTCACTCCTATCAAGCTACTCCTCACTCCTATCAAGCTACTCCTCACTCCTATCAAGCTACTCCTCACTCCTATCAAGCTACTCCTCACTCCTATCAAGCTACTCCTCACTCCTATCAAGCTACTCCTCACTCCTATCAAGCTACTCCTCACTCCTATCAAGCTACTCCTCACTCCTATCAAGCTACTCCTCACTCCTATCAAGCTACTCCTCACTCCTATCAAGCTACTCCTCACTCCTATCAAGCTACTCCTCACTCCTATCAAGCTACTCCTCACTCCTATCAAGCTACTCCTCACTCCTATCAAGCTACTCCTCACTCCTATCAAGCTACTCCTCACTCCTATCAAGCTACTCCTCACTCCTATCAAGCTACTCCTCACTCCTATCAAGCTACTCCTCACTCCTATCAAGCTACTCCTCACTCCTATCAAGCTACTCCTCACTCCTATCAAGCTACTCCTCACTCCTATCAAGCTACTCCTCACTCCTATCAAGCTACTCCTCACTCCTATCAAGCTACTCCTCACTCCTATCAAGCTACTCCTCACTCCTATCAAGCTACTCCTCACTCCTATCAAGCTACTCCTCACTCCTATCAAGCTACTCCTCACTCCTATCAAGCTACTCCTCACTCCTATCAAGCTACTCCTCACTCCTATCAAGCTACTCCTCACTCCTATCAAGCTACTCCTCACTCCTATCAAGCTACTCCTCACTCCTATCAAGCTACTCCTCACTCCTATCAAGCTACTCCTCACTCCTATCAAGCTACTCCTCACTCCTATCAAGCTACTCCTCACTCCTATCAAGCTACTCCTCACTCCTATCAAGCTACTCCTCACTCCTATCAAGCTACTCCTCACTCCTATCAAGCTACTCCTCACTCCTATCAAGCTACTCCTCACTCCTATCAAGCTACTCCTCACTCCTATCAAGCTACTCCTCACTCCTATCAAGCTACTCCTCACTCCTATCAAGCTACTCCTCACTCCTATCAAGCTACTCCTCACTCCTATCAAGCTACTCCTCACTCCTATCAAGCTACTCCTCACTCCTATCAAGCTACTCCTCACTCCTATCAAGCTACTCCTCACTCCTATCAAGCTACTCCTCACTCCTATCAAGCTACTCCTCACTCCTATCAAGCTACTCCTCACTCCTATCAAGCTACTCCTCACTCCTATCAAGCTACTCCTCACTCCTATCAAGCTACTCCTCACTCCTATCAAGCTACTCCTCACTCCTATCAAGCTACTCCTCACTCCTATCAAGCTACTCCTCACTCCTATCAAGCTACTCCTCACTCCTATCAAGCTACTCCTCACTCCTATCAAGCTACTCCTCACTCCTATCAAGCTACTCCTCACTCCTATCAAGCTACTCCTCACTCCTATCAAGCTACTCCTCACTCCTATCAAGCTACTCCTCACTCCTATCAAGCTACTCCTCACTCCTATCAAGCTACTCCTCACTCCTATCAAGCTACTCCTCACTCCTATCAAGCTACTCCTCACTCCTATCAAGCTACTCCTCACTCCTATCAAGCTACTCCTCACTCCTATCAAGCTACTCCTCACTCCTATCAAGCTACTCCTCACTCCTATCAAGCTACTCCTCACTCCTATCAAGCTACTCCTCACTCCTATCAAGCTACTCCTCACTCCTATCAAGCTACTCCTCACTCCTATCAAGCTACTCCTCACTCCTATCAAGCTACTCCTCACTCCTATCAAGCTACTCCTCACTCCTATCAAGCTACTCCTCACTCCTATCAAGCTACTCCTCACTCCTATCAAGCTACTCCTCACTCCTATCAAGCTACTCCTCACTCCTATCAAGCTACTCCTCACTCCTATCAAGCTACTCCTCACTCCTATCAAGCTACTCCTCACTCCTATCAAGCTACTCCTCACTCCTATCAAGCTACTCCTCACTCCTATCAAGCTACTCCTCACTCCTATCAAGCTACTCCTCACTCCTATCAAGCTACTCCTCACTCCTATCAAGCTACTCCTCACTCCTATCAAGCTACTCCTCACTCCTATCAAGCTACTCCTCACTCCTATCAAGCTACTCCTCACTCCTATCAAGCTACTCCTCACTCCTATCAAGCTACTCCTCACTCCTATCAAGCTACTCCTCACTCCTATCAAGCTACTCCTCACTCCTATCAAGCTACTCCTCACTCCTATCAAGCTACTCCTCACTCCTATCAAGCTACTCCTCACTCCTATCAAGCTACTCCTCACTCCTATCAAGCTACTCCTCACTCCTATCAAGCTACTCCTCACTCCTATCAAGCTACTCCTCACTCCTATCAAGCTACTCCTCACTCCTATCAAGCTACTCCTCACTCCTATCAAGCTACTCCTCACTCCTATCAAGCTACTCCTCACTCCTATCAAGCTACTCCTCACTCCTATCAAGCTACTCCTCACTCCTATCAAGCTACTCCTCACTCCTATCAAGCTACTCCTCACTCCTATCAAGCTACTCCTCACTCCTATCAAGCTACTCCTCACTCCTATCAAGCTACTCCTCACTCCTATCAAGCTACTCCTCACTCCTATCAAGCTACTCCTCACTCCTATCAAGCTACTCCTCACTCCTATCAAGCTACTCCTCACTCCTATCAAGCTACTCCTCACTCCTATCAAGCTACTCCTCACTCCTATCAAGCTACTCCTCACTCCTATCAAGCTACTCCTCACTCCTATCAAGCTACTCCTCACTCCTATCAAGCTACTCCTCACTCCTATCAAGCTACTCCTCACTCCTATCAAGCTACTCCTCACTCCTATCAAGCTACTCCTCACTCCTATCAAGCTACTCCTCACTCCTATCAAGCTACTCCTCACTCCTATCAAGCTACTCCTCACTCCTATCAAGCTACTCCTCACTCCTATCAAGCTACTCCTCACTCCTATCAAGCTACTCCTCACTCCTATCAAGCTACTCCTCACTCCTATCAAGCTACTCCTCACTCCTATCAAGCTACTCCTCACTCCTATCAAGCTACTCCTCACTCCTATCAAGCTACTCCTCACTCCTATCAAGCTACTCCTCACTCCTATCAAGCTACTCCTCACTCCTATCAAGCTACTCCTCACTCCTATCAAGCTACTCCTCACTCCTATCAAGCTACTCCTCACTCCTATCAAGCTACTCCTCACTCCTATCAAGCTACTCCTCACTCCTATCAAGCTACTCCTCACTCCTATCAAGCTACTCCTCACTCCTATCAAGCTACTCCTCACTCCTATCAAGCTACTCCTCACTCCTATCAAGCTACTCCTCACTCCTATCAAGCTACTCCTCACTCCTATCAAGCTACTCCTCACTCCTATCAAGCTACTCCTCACTCCTATCAAGCTACTCCTCACTCCTATCAAGCTACTCCTCACTCCTATCAAGCTACTCCTCACTCCTATCAAGCTACTCCTCACTCCTATCAAGCTACTCCTCACTCCTATCAAGCTACTCCTCACTCCTATCAAGCTACTCCTCACTCCTATCAAGCTACTCCTCACTCCTATCAAGCTACTCCTCACTCCTATCAAGCTACTCCTCACTCCTATCAAGCTACTCCTCACTCCTATCAAGCTACTCCTCACTCCTATCAAGCTACTCCTCACTCCTATCAAGCTACTCCTCACTCCTATCAAGCTACTCCTCACTCCTATCAAGCTACTCCTCACTCCTATCAAGCTACTCCTCACTCCTATCAAGCTACTCCTCACTCCTATCAAGCTACTCCTCACTCCTATCAAGCTACTCCTCACTCCTATCAAGCTACTCCTCACTCCTATCAAGCTACTCCTCACTCCTATCAAGCTACTCCTCACTCCTATCAAGCTACTCCTCACTCCTATCAAGCTACTCCTCACTCCTATCAAGCTACTCCTCACTCCTATCAAGCTACTCCTCACTCCTATCAAGCTACTCCTCACTCCTATCAAGCTACTCCTCACTCCTATCAAGCTACTCCTCACTCCTATCAAGCTACTCCTCACTCCTATCAAGCTACTCCTCACTCCTATCAAGCTACTCCTCACTCCTATCAAGCTACTCCTCACTCCTATCAAGCTACTCCTCACTCCTATCAAGCTACTCCTCACTCCTATCAAGCTACTCCTCACTCCTATCAAGCTACTCCTCACTCCTATCAAGCTACTCCTCACTCCTATCAAGCTACTCCTCACTCCTATCAAGCTACTCCTCACTCCTATCAAGCTACTCCTCACTCCTATCAAGCTACTCCTCACTCCTATCAAGCTACTCCTCACTCCTATCAAGCTACTCCTCACTCCTATCAAGCTACTCCTCACTCCTATCAAGCTACTCCTCACTCCTATCAAGCTACTCCTCACTCCTATCAAGCTACTCCTCACTCCTATCAAGCTACTCCTCACTCCTATCAAGCTACTCCTCACTCCTATCAAGCTACTCCTCACTCCTATCAAGCTACTCCTCACTCCTATCAAGCTACTCCTCACTCCTATCAAGCTACTCCTCACTCCTATCAAGCTACTCCTCAC
Source organism: Datisca glomerata (assembly GCA_003255025.1). Classification (NCBI taxonomy): domain Eukaryota; kingdom Viridiplantae; phylum Streptophyta; class Magnoliopsida; order Cucurbitales; family Datiscaceae; genus Datisca; species Datisca glomerata. The sequence goes on along the minus strand of QANY01013209.1, from coordinate 756,570 downwards.
TCCTATCAAGCTACTCCTCACTCCTATCAAGCTACTCCTCACTCCTATCAAGCTACTCCTCACTCCTATCAAGCTACTCCTCACTCCTATCAAGCTACTCCTCACTCCTATCAAGCTACTCCTCACTCCTATCAAGCTACTCCTCACTCCTATCAAGCTACTCCTCACTCCTATCAAGCTACTCCTCACTCCTATCAAGCTACTCCTCACTCCTATCAAGCTACTCCTCACTCCTATCAAGCTACTCCTCACTCCTATCAAGCTACTCCTCACTCCTATCAAGCTACTCCTCACTCCTATCAAGCTACTCCTCACTCCTATCAAGCTACTCCTCACTCCTATCAAGCTACTCCTCACTCCTATCAAGCTACTCCTCACTCCTATCAAGCTACTCCTCACTCCTATCAAGCTACTCCTCACTCCTATCAAGCTACTCCTCACTCCTATCAAGCTACTCCTCACTCCTATCAAGCTACTCCTCACTCCTATCAAGCTACTCCTCACTCCTATCAAGCTACTCCTCACTCCTATCAAGCTACTCCTCACTCCTATCAAGCTACTCCTCACTCCTATCAAGCTACTCCTCACTCCTATCAAGCTACTCCTCACTCCTATCAAGCTACTCCTCACTCCTATCAAGCTACTCCTCACTCCTATCAAGCTACTCCTCACTCCTATCAAGCTACTCCTCACTCCTATCAAGCTACTCCTCACTCCTATCAAGCTACTCCTCACTCCTATCAAGCTACTCCTCACTCCTATCAAGCTACTCCTCACTCCTATCAAGCTACTCCTCACTCCTATCAAGCTACTCCTCACTCCTATCAAGCTACTCCTCACTCCTATCAAGCTACTCCTCACTCCTATCAAGCTACTCCTCACTCCTATCAAGCTACTCCTCACTCCTATCAAGCTACTCCTCACTCCTATCAAGCTACTCCTCACTCCTATCAAGCTACTCCTCACTCCTATCAAGCTACTCCTCACTCCTATCAAGCTACTCCTCACTCCTATCAAGCTACTCCTCACTCCTATCAAGCTACTCCTCACTCCTATCAAGCTACTCCTCACTCCTATCAAGCTACTCCTCACTCCTATCAAGCTACTCCTCACTCCTATCAAGCTACTCCTCACTCCTATCAAGCTACTCCTCACTCCTATCAAGCTACTCCTCACTCCTATCAAGCTACTCCTCACTCCTATNCCTCTCTTCCTCTCCTTCCCCTCTCTTCCTCTCCTTCCCCTCTCTTCCTCTCCTTCCCCTCTCTTCCTCTCCTTCCCCTCTCTTCCTCTCTCCTTCTCCTCTCTTCCTCTCTCCTTCTCCTCTCTTCTCTCCTCTTCTCCTTCTTCTCTCCTCTTCTCCTTCTCCTCTCTTCTTCTCCTTCTCCTCTCTTCTTCTCCTTCTCCTTTCTTCCTCTCCTTCTCCTCTCTTCCTCTCTTCCTCTCCTTCTCCTCTCTTCCTCTCCTTCTCCTTTCTTCCTCTCCTTCTCCTCTCTTCCTCTCTTCTCCTCCTTCTCCTCTCTTCTTCTCCTTCTCCTCTCTTCTTCTCCTTCTCCTCTCTTCTCCTCTCTTCTGCTCCTTCTCCTCTCTTCTTCTCCTTCTCCTCTCTTCTTCTCCTTCTCCTCTCTTCTTCTCCTTCTCCTCGCTTCTTCTCCTTCTCCTCTCGTCTTCTCCTTCTCCTCTCTTCTTCTCCTTCTCCTCTCTTCTTCTCCTTCTCCTCTCTTCTTCTTCTCCTTCTTCTCTCTTCTTCTTCTTCTTCTTCTTCTTCTTCTCTCTTCTTCTTCTTCTCTCTTCTTCTTCTTCGTCTTCTCTCTTCTTCTTCTTCTTCTCTCTTCTTCTTCTTCTTCTTCTCTCTTCTTCTTCTTCTTCTTCTTCTCTCTTCTTCTTCTTCTTCTCTCTTCTTCTTCTTCTTCTCTCTTCTTCTTCTTCTTCTCTCTTCTTCTTCTTTTCTCTTCTTCTTCTTCTTCTTCTTCTCTCTTCTTCTTCTTCTTCTCTCTTCTCTCTTCTTCTCTCTTCTTCTCTCTTCTTCTTCTTCTTCTTCTACTTCTACTTCTTCTTCTTCTTCTTCTTCTTCTTCTTCTTCTTCTTCTTCTTCTTCTTCTTCTTTTATTCTTCTTCTACTTTTTCGAGACCCTGTGACCCATCATTTTTCAGTCAGGTGGTCTCTATTTTACTGTTGTCAAAATAATATCAACTACATGCAAGGTTCAAATAGTTTTTACAACTACTTGAACCCTTCAAGTAGTCACATGCTCTCTGGATAAGTGAGTAAGAGAATAAAAATGACTACTTAAAGGGTTAAAGTAGTAGTTGAATCTGACTACTTGAACCCTTCAAGTATTGGTTTTGATTCTGAAAGTAAAAAAAATATTACTTGAAGGGTTCAAATAGTTATATTTGACTATTTAGATCATTCAAGTAGCGAGTTTGATTCTGGAAGTAAAAAAAATATTACCTAAACGGTTCAAGTAGTTGCACTTGACTACTTGAACCCCTCAAGCAGTGATTTTCATTCTGGAAGTAAAAAAAATATTACTTGAAGGGTGAGTAGTTGTATATAACTACTTTGAACCCTTCAAGTGTGATTTTGATTCTAGAAGTAAAAAAATACTATTTGAACCGTTCAAGTAATTGTACTGACTACTTGAACCCTTGAAGTAGTAAGCTTGATTCGGGAAGTAAAAACAATATTATTTCAAGGGTTCAAGTAGTTGTATCAAACTACGTGAACCATTCAAGTAGTGAGTTTGATTCTGAAAGTAAAAAAAATACTACTTGAAGGGTGAGTCATTGTATCTGACTACTTGAACTCTGCAAGTAGTGATTTTGATTCTAAAAGTTAAAAAAATTACTTGAAAAGTTCATGTAGTTATATATCTGACTACTTGAACTCTTCAAGTAATGAGTTTGATTCTGGAAGCAAAAAAAATTACTTGAAGGGTTCAAGTAGTTGTATCTGATTATTTGAACCCTTCAAGTAGTGATTTTGATTCTGGAAGTAAAAAAATATTATTTGAAGGGTTCAAGTAGTTGTATCTCCTCTCTTGTAATATAAAACATTGGTGCCTGTGTAACATATTGTTAGTACTGAAGTAAAGGGTGTTGTATGTTGGGTGTTGGTATCAGAGCCAAGTTATTGGAGGTATGTGTCAACTTGTGCATACAATATGTATGTGAATGTTACTATCTATAATAATACTATTTTTGTGTTACTCATTATCGTTGATAATTTTTAGTAACGTTATTGTGATAGTTTTAGCTACTTCTCACCAGTAAATTAATTTCCTCGATAAGGAAATACGTAGCCATTTATAAGTGCTATCGTGAAACCCCAAGTCTCGTAGCCTGGATATTCCTGTTGAAGCCAGTGTATAGGCGTGTTAGGAAATTGGCGTAAGTCATTGGCAGTGATCTATAGACCTTATGAACAGGTTAAGTAGAGCCTTATCAGGTAGATATCAATCTAATGTTAGAAGTAGCAGGAGTAATGCTAATAAAGAAATTGATTTCTGAAAATATTGAAAATACTCTACAAAACTGGAAACTTCCCAGTTCTACATCTGTTTATAAGTAGAAAGGAACTTTTGATTTTGCTTCTGACTATATTGTCAAAACAGTTGAAGAAGCTATACCTTTAACTGAAGGATATAATTCATTTAACTTGTTGTCGCGTAACTTGATTTATAAACATAAAGAAAAATATAAATTTTTACATGTTGGATTAATTCAAGTTGGTATAAATCCCGCAACAAGACTAGGACTTAATACGTCTGAAGTAATATGTGTTCGTGATAAACGACACAACAAATTTCATGATTCCTTATTAGGAATAATTGAATCAAGCCTCTGTGATGGACCTATATATTTTTCGTGCTTTCCGAATTTCACATTGTCCCTCACAGATCCAACTCTAATACATGCATTATGTCTTGATATTAAATTTGATGGTTTTAACATGATGCAAGGTGCAGAGAATATAATCCTTATTTACAGGATTCAATACAAAGTGACTATTGTTTCTAGTATAAAGGAAATTCCTTTACAACATCGAGGTTATACAACTTTGTTCATCACCGATTTGTCTAAAAGAAATTTGAAAGTACCCAAGACAATCATTTGGGATCAAGTTAATTTACCTGAGAAATGGGTGCTTGAGAAAGCCTCTGAACCTGTTAAACAGGAAAGCAGAGAATTACAAGAAATTATTGAACACCCTAATGGGGATGTTGAAATAAAATTCTCTAATAAGAGGATTGTTCATCTGAACTTAGGACGTAGTTCTATGTCCTCTGTTCCCCTATCTCAGTTCGAAAAAGATACCTTATTAGGTACAAAATTTACATCTGATGGTGTAAATCAACCAGAATATAAGGTTGAATTACCACCTTCCACTTCTGGTACTTCTAGATCTAAGCCCCATAGGCAATCACCAACTCCATCTGATATAGGGTATGATGATAGAAGTGTTTATGGTATTAATGCTCTCACACTTGAAGGAAACGACCTTGAATTTCCTATTCAAGGTCTAACAAAAGAATTATTTTATTCTTCTGCTAATGACATTAAAAGAAAATGATTTTATTCTAAAAAGAATAAAGAAGGACAGAAAAAATGGTTTTCAATGTATAAATATTTTATTAAAGGAACTGGTGAAATTAGTGATTTCTTTGATTTTATGAAACAATTTTACCAGAGTGAAAACCGTCATTTCCCGAATTTTGAAGATTCAAAATGTATTTCTACTATTGAATCTACATATCAAAATTTTGTTACAAAAAGAGGAACTACTATTCTTAGTATTCATCCTCCTACAGTTAATTTAACTGTGCAAATAGACAAAGATGAGGTTCTTGCTACTCCTTTTAGGAAAAGTAGTAATATAGAGACTGTGGTGGAACAAAATAATTTTACAAATCTTTCTCTTCAAACGATTGGTAATCAATTAACTCATATTGAACAGAAAGTAGTGACTAATTTTGAGTCACCTACAACTTCAAAACCCCCTCCGATTGAACAAAAGGTTTTATTCAAACCTATGTCTATGGAGAAAATTGAGTTTAAATTACAAACTCAAGAATCATCCGAAATGGTGGATGAAATTATTAAAAGGTTAAAAAATCTTGGTTTAAAAGAAAATGATGTTGCTCCTTTAGGCAAAGAATCTCAAAAGGATTCTGACTCGGAAGTTTAGCATAATTCTGATCCTGAAAACCAGGTTAATCAATTATAACATATGTTCGAATCAGAACAACAAACGACTTATCATGTGAATAAAATATCTTCTTATAAAAAGAAACTTGTTTATAATGTTCGAGCCAAGCCTTATTATCATCGACCTACTCATGTTGATCTTCAACTGGAACAACATGACAATTACATTACTGTTGAATTTGATGGTCGATCCATTAATGAATGGAATATTGATGGTATGTCTGAATACCAAATACAAACAGTCATACATTATATGACTATGTATGCAACTACTTGTAAAGTAAATGGTAATTCAGACCAAAATATTGCAAAAGCCATAATTCAAGGCTTTACTGGCCAGCTGAAAGGTTGGTGGGATTTTTATCTCCCTGAAGAAGCAAAAGCTCATATTCTTCACGCAGTAAAAATAGAAATGGTTAATAACCAACCAGTCAATACCACTGATTGTGTTAATATGCTATTATATACTATAGTGAAACATTTCATTGGCACAACATCGTTATTGTTGGATAAAACCCAAGAGCAATTGATGAATTTACGTTGCCATAATTTATCTCAATTCAAGTGGTATAAAGATGTGTTCTTCTCTAAAATATTTACACGAGAAGATAGTCAACATGATTTCTGGAAGGAAAAATTCCTTTCAGGATTATCACATTTCTTTGCTGAAAGAATTCGTAACAAGATTATGCAAAAGAATAATGGAGTTATTCCTTACTCCGCTTACACTTATGGTGACTTAGCTTCTGAAATTACATCAGAAGGAATTAATCTGTGTAATGAAATAAAATTAAATAGACAAATTCAAAAGGATAAAATCCTTAGTAAAAAGATAGTCGGTGATTTCTGTGAACATATACGATTACCTCCTATTGGTCCAGGATCATCTGAGAAAAGAAAAAACAAGACTAATAAGTCTTATTGGAAACAAAATGATTTCCTTTCGAAAAAAGACAAAAGGGAAAATAAAAGGTTTAAACTCCCTAAACAGGACAATACCAATAATGCACAATCGTCCAAACCAAAGACTATACTTGTCTGTTGGCGTTGTCATAAAGTGGGCCATTACGCTAATAAGTGTAAAATGTAAAAGAAAATTAATAGTCTGTTTATTGATGAAGGATTAAAAAAATCCTTAGAATATTTATTCTCGTCAAAAGCTGAAGACGAAAAGAAAAATCTTCAGGTTTCTCTTATAGAGAATTATAATGAAAATAATGAAACAGAATCTGACCAATCAGATACCCAATCAGAAGATTCTAATGGTTCTAGTTCTGATTGTGATGGAAACTGTGATTATTATAAAACCTTATGTAAGGCAAATGGTTGACTCTGGTACTGACTTAAACTGTATCAATGAAGGACTTGTACCTTCTCGATACTTCTCCAAAACGTCAGAAATTTTGAATGCTGCTGATGGCAGAAAACTTGTCGTCAAATATAAGTTACAAAATTATGCTGTCCGCAACAATGGAATCTGTCTGGGAATGCCATTTATAATGGTTAAAAGTTTGTCCCATGATATTATATTAGGAATTGCTTTCTTACATATGCTTTATCCTATTAAAAGCATAGATGAGAAAGGGATTACTGCTCTTGTTAATTCGCAAGATATAACGTTTCAATTTGTATCACAACCTCGTTATCACGAGATTGATATTTTACAAAAACAAATTAAAAGAAAAGAAAATTTCCGAAATTCTCTAACAAAAGAAATATCTTATAAGAAGATTACTGAAAAAATTCAGTAACCAGATATACAAAAGAAAATTCAAGAATTACAAGAACATATTATTCATACAATTTGTTCTGATCTTCCTAATGCATTTTGAGAAAGAAAGGAACATATTGTTCATTTACCATATGAACCAGACTTTAAAGAAAGTCAAATTCCAACTAAGGCATGACCTATTACTATGAGTCCAGAATATCTGGACATGTGTAAAAATGAAATACAAGACTTATTACAAAAAGGATTGATTCGAAAATCCTATAGTCCTTGGAGTTGTTCAGTTTTTTATGTTAATAAAAATGCTGAGTTAGAACGAGGAGTTTAGCTTTTGCGGATAAATTTACGGATGAAATTAAAGATAAAAATCAATTACAAAGATTTGTCGGCAGTTTAAATTATATTGCTGATTTTTATACTAAACTTGCTTTTGATGCTAAATCTTTATTTTGTTAAAAAAGAACCCTCCAGAATGGACATCTGTCCATACTGAAGTTCTTCGTAAAATTAAAACAAAAATTAAGGAAATTCCTTGTTTAGCTTTACCCCATTCTGATACTTTCAAAATTATTGAAACTGATGCCTCAGATCTGGGTTATGGCGGAATCCTTAAACAAAGGATTACTAATAAAGAAATACTTGTTCGATTTACATCAGGGGTATGGAAAGGACCACGTGTAAATTATTCAACTGTGAAGAAAGAAATTCTTTCGATTGTTTTATGTACTCAAAAATTTGAAAGTGATTTAATAAATCAAAAATTATTATTACGTGTTGATTGTAAATCGGCAAAAGATATTCTGGAAAAAGATGTTAAAAATATAGCATCGAAACAAATATTTGCAAGATGGCAAGGCATATTGTCTGTATTTGATTTTGATATTGAATTTATTAAAGGATCTGATAATTGTTTACCTGATTTTCTAACTCGTGAATTTTTGAAGGGCTCGAATGGATGAAACATCCAAAGCATCCAAAGATAAAGGCAAGGCAAAAGCCTCTGACGGGTTTTGTCAGACCTATCCAACCGGTTCATACAAAACAGCTGTGGGTAAAACCCCAGAACAATTAAGAAAAGAAGCCTTAAAGGCTATGCCTAAAGAAAATAAGTTGTGCGCTGATGCGTATGCTATTGTTGTTTCGTCTAATATGACAAATGAATTTATCTATCCATATATCCCCACTGCTACTATATGGATAGCCCCTCTTGAGCTTAAGTATGCTCATCTTACTGCTCCTGAAGCTGCTCAGTTTTACCTTCACCAATTTGCTGATCCATTCCATTATCCCAAGGATTACAATTTTTAATATGCTATTCTTGAAGCCACTAATTCTGTGGAATTTGATTCTGTAAATCGAACGGGGGAAATGGGCTTATTCAAAGGCTTTTTTCAAAACCGTTCTTACTCCTGAACAATGGCCCGGAGATCTCTACCGATACAAAGAACTTCCAAAATATAGGAAAGATCAAACGAAATTTTGGTTCAACTACTTTGATTATATCAAAGCCTGAGATGGTGCTTTCTGTTATGAAAATAGACAGCGGAAACATAGCTAGTTTTTCCAATTTCGAGACTTTGATCTCAGTTCTCCTCTACCACAATTGTTTTTAATGCGGTTCAATAATTGGGGATTTCATCCTATAACTCTTCCTGATAAAATCAGAACAATTTATGAGGATTTTGCGCAAACAAATGTGTCTTTAAAAAAACACATAATACAGTTTGTAGTACTTTATCAAGTACCATGGATTGTTAAATGGGATGTTACCATCTCCAAAATGCCTCTTCGTGAATTTGGAGATATTCTTAACCATATCCATTATTTTAGGAAGAAGAATTTTAATCAAATGGTGGGATAAATTTGACTTCTTTGCAGAAGCCTTCGTGTTCTCTAAAACAATATTAATTAATCTGGAACCTCCACCACCTCCTCTGAGTCCTAAGAAGGATGTGGCTACACTATTGCGGGAATTATTAGCGTCTTCATCAAAATCAGACCTCAAGGCATAGTTAAAAGAAATTTTACAGGAATCTGATTCCGATGACACTGATATGGTGATTCGATAGTCAGATCCTATGCAAGATTCCCAAGATCCTTATGAGGATTAACAGTCCATGACAATCATGCTCGCTGACGATGGTGCTGAGCGAAGAAACCATTATGATGGACAGATGTGCAGGTACTATGCCACCTACTCACTTATTGGAGTTACTATGCCACCCACTCCGAGGCACTATTCATTAAATGGAAATGAAGACCAATTTGAAATCTGAATCTAGAGGCTTCGCTTTGCCTATAAAAGGGTATCCATCACAAGCAGATGGATCATCGAAAACATTAGCCTTCTCCTCATATTGGGATTATATTTCCTCTTGTATCTCCTCTCTTGTAATATAAAATATTGGTGGCTGTGTAACATATTGTTAGTACTGAAGTGGAGGTATGTGCAGCTTGTCCATACTATATGTATATGAATGTTACTATCTGTAATAATATTGTTTTTGTGTTATCATTATCATTGATAATTTTTAGTAACATTATTGTGATTGTTTAGCTACTTCTCACCAATAAATTAATTTACTCGATAAGTAAATACGTAGCCATTTATAAGTGCTATCATGAAACCCTAAGTCGCGTAGCCTGGATATTCCTGTTGAAGCAAGTGTATAGGCGTGTTAGGAATTTGGCGTAAGTCGGTTACAGTGATCGATAGACCTTATGAACATGTTAAGTAGAGCCTTATCAGGTAGATATCAATCCAATGTTAGAAGTAGCAGGGAGTAATGCTAATAAAGAAGTTATGATTTCTGAAAATAATTGAAAATACTCTACAAAACTGGAAACTTCCCAGTTCTACATCTGTTTATAAGTAGAAAGGCACTTTTGATTTTGCTTCTGACTATATTGTCAAAACAGTTGAAGAAGCTATACCTTTAACTGTAGGATATAATTCATTTAGCTTGATTTCTAAACATAAAGAAAAATATAAATTTTTACATGTTGGGTTAATTCAAGTTGGTTTAGAACCCGCAACAAGACTATGACTTAATACGTCTGCAGTGATTTATGTTCGTGATAAACGACATAACAAATTTCATGATTCCTTATTAGGAATAATTGAATCAAGTCTCTGTGATGGACCTATATATTTTTCGTGCTTTCTGAATTTCACATTGTCCCTCACAGATCCAACTCTAATACATGCATTATGTCTTGATATTAAATCTGATGGTTTTAACATGATGCAAGGTGCAGAGAATATAATCCTTATTTACAGGATTCAATACAAAGTGATGAACACTATTGTTCCTAGTATAAAGGAAATTCCTTTACAACATCGAGGTTATACAACTTTGTTCATCACCAATTTGTCTAAAAGCAATTTGAAAGTACCCAAGACAATCACTTGGGATCAAGTTAATTTACCTGAGAAATGGATCCTTGAGAAAGCCTCTGAACCTGTTAAACAGGAAAGCAGAGAATTATAAGAAATTATTGAACACCCTGATGGGGATGTTGAAATAAAATTCTCTAATAAGAGGATTGCTCATCTGAACTTAGGACGTAGTTCTATGTCCTCTGTTCCCCTATCTCAGTTCAAAAAAGATACCTTATTAGGTACAAAATTTACATCTGATGGTGTAAATCATCCAGAATATAAGGTTGAATTACCACCTTCCACTTCTGATACTTCCAGATCTAAGCCTCATAGGCAATCACCAACTCCATCTGATATGGGGTATGATGATAGAAGTGTTTATGGTATTAATGCTCTCACACTTGAAGGAAACGACCTTGAATTTCCTATTCAAGGTCTAGCAAAAGAATTATTTTATTCTTCTACTAATGACATTAAAAGAAAATGGTTTTATTCTAAAAAAATAAAGAAGGACAGAAAAAATAGTTTTCAATGTATAAATATTTTATTAAAGGAACTGGTGAAATTAGTGATTTCTTTGATTTTATGAAACAATTTTACCAGAGTGAAAACCGTCCTTTCCCGAATTTTGAAGATTCAAAATGTATTTCTACTATTGAATCTACATATCAAAATTTTGTTACAAAAAGAGGAACTACTATTCATAGTATTTATCCTCCTACTGTTAATTTAACTGTGTAAATAGACAAAGATGAGGTTCTTGCTACTCCTTTTAGGAAAAGTAGTAAGATAGAGGCTGTGGTGGAACAAAACAATTTTACAAATCTTTCTCTTCAAACGATTGGTAATCAATTAACTCTTATTGAACAGAAAGTAGTGGCTAATTTTGAGTCACCTACAACTTCAAAACCCCCTCCGATTGAACAAAGGTTTTATTTAAACCTATGTCTACGGAGAATACTGAGTTTAAATTACAAACTCAAGAATCATCCAAAATGGCGGATGAAATTATTAAAAGATTAAAAACTCTTGGTTTAAAAGAAAAGGATGTTGCTCCTTTAGGCAAATAATCTCAAAAGGATTCTGACTCAGAAGTTGAGCATAATTCTAATCCTGAAAACCAGGTTAATCAATTACAACAGATGTTCGAATCAGAACAACAAACACCTTATCAGGTGAATAAAATATCTTCTTATAAAAAAAAACTTGTTTATAATGTTCCAGCCAAGCCTTATTATCATCGACCTACTCATGTTGATCTTCAACTGGAACAACATGACAATTACATTACTGTTGAATTTGATGATCGATCCATTAATGAATGGAATATTGATGGTATGTCTGGATACCAATACAAACAGTCATACATTATATGACTATGTATGCAACTGCTTGTAAAGCAAATGGTAATTCGGACCAAAATATTGCAAAAGCCATCATTCAAGGCTTTACTGGCCAGCTGAAAGTTTGGTGGGATTTTTATCTCCCTGAAGAAGCAAAAGCTCATATTCTTCAGGCAGTAAAAATAGAAATAGTTAATAACCAACCAGTCAATACCACTGACTGTGTTAATACGCTATTATATGCTATAGCGAAACACACACAACTCCCTTTACTTCAATACTAACAATATGTTACACAGCCACCAATATTTTATATTACAAGAGAGGAGATACAATCCCAATATGAGGAGAAGGCTAATGTTTTCGATGATCCCTTTGCTTGAGATGGATACCGTTTTATAGGCAAAGCGAAGCCTCTAGATTCGGACTTCAAATTGGTCTTCATTTCCATTTATTGAATAGCGCCTCGGAGTGGGTGGCACAATAACTCCAATAAGTGAATAGTAACTCCAATAAGTGAGTGAGTGGCATAGTACCTGCACACATGTCCATCATAATGGTTTCTTCGCTCAACATCATCATCAGGGAGCATGATTTTCATGGACTGTTAATCATCATAAGGATCTTAGGAATCTTGCATAGGATCTGACTGTCGACTCACAATATCAGTGTCATCGGAATCAGATTCCTGTAAAAAAAAATTTTAATTGTGCCTTGAGGTCTGATTTTGATGAAGACGTTAATAATTCCCGCAATAGTGCAGTCACATCCTTCTTAGGACTCAGATGAGGTGGTGGAGGTTCCAGATTAATTAATCTTTTTTTAGAGAACACGGAGGCTAATGCAAAGAAGTCAAATTTATCCCTGGCCATTGTTCAGAAGTAAGAACGATTTTGAAAAAAGCCTTTGAATAAGCCCATTCCCTCCTGTTTGATTTACTGAATCAAATTCCACAGAATTAGTGGCTTCAAGAATAGCATATTAAAAATTGTAATCCTTGGGATAATGGAATGGATCAGCAAATTCCTGAAGCTAAAATTGAGCAGCTTCAGGAGCAAAAAGATGAGCATACTTAAGCTCAAGAGGGGCTATCTATATAGTAGCAGTGGGGATATATGGATAGATAAATTGATTTGTCATATTAGACGAAACAGCAATAACATACGCATCAGCGCACAACTTATTTTCTTTAGGCGTAGCCTTTAAGGCTTCTTTTTTTAATTGTTCTGGGGTTTTACCCACAGCTATTTTGTATGAACCGATTGGATAGGTCTGATAAGACCTGTCAGAGGCTTTTGCCTTGCCTTTATCTTTGGATGCTTTGGATGTTTCATCCATTCGAGCCCTGCAAAAATTCACGAGTTAGAAAATCAGGTAAACAATTATCAGATTCTTTAATAAATTCAATATCAAAATTAAATACAGACAATATGCCTTGCCATCTTGCAAATATTTGTTTCGATGCTATATTTTTAACATTTTTTCCAGAATATCTTTTGCCAATTTGTAATCAACACGTAATAAGAATTTTTGATTTATTAAATCACTTTCAAATTTTTGAGTACATAAAACAATCGAAAGAATTTCTTTCTTCACAGTTGAATAATTTACACGTGGTCCTTTCCATACCCCTGATGTAAATCGAACAAGTATTTCTTTATTAGTAATCCTTTGTTTAAGGATTCCGCCATAACCCAGATCTGAGGCATCAGTTTCAACAATTTTGAAAGTATCAAGATGGGGTAAGCTAAACAAGGAATTTCCTTATTTCTGATCCTTAATCTTTTTTAACCTTTCAAATAAAGGTTTAGCATCAAAATCAAGTTTAGTATAAAAATCAGCAATATAATTTAAACTACCTAAAAATCTTTGTAATTGATTTTTATCTTTAATCTCATCCAGAAATTTATCCGCAAAAGCAATAGATCTATCAATTGGGATAATAATCCCTTCTTTGATATTATGCCCTAAAAACTGAGTCTTTGTCTGAAATAATTTTATTTTTCTGGCGGATACGACAAGACCATCTTTTGTGGCTGCATTAATAAATGCTTTTAGATGTTTGAAATGTTGATCAATTGTTTTCAGAAAAGATCAATACGTCATCAATGTACACAAGGCAAAAATGTGTATAAGGATAAAATATGTCATTCATTATATTTTGAAATTCAGATGGGGCATTTTTTAACCCAAATGGCATTACAGTCCATTCATAGTTACCAAATGGGACTGTAAATGCTGTTTTATATCTGTCTTCTTCTGCAATCTGTATTTGCCAGAAGCCAGATTTCATATCAAATTTTGACTTGACTTTGGCTGAATAAATCCTATTTAATAAATCTCTTTTGTTGGGTATCGGATATCGAATCCAACACAGAGCTTTATTTAATGGCTTATAATTGATAACAAGCCTTGGAACTCCTCGTTCTAACTCAGTATTTTTATTAACATAAAAAGCTGGACAACTCCAAGGACTGTAGGATTTTCGAATTAATCTTTTTTGTAATAAGTCTTGTATTTCATTTTTACACGTGTCTAGATATTCTGGACTCATAGCAATAGGTCGTGCCTTAGTTGGAATTTGACTTTCTTTAAAGTCTGGTTCATATGGTAAATGAACAATATGTTTCTTTCTTTCCCAAAATGCATTAGGAAGATCAGAACAAATTGTATGAATAACATGTTCTTGTAATTCTTGAATTTTCTTTTGTATAGCTGGTTGCTGAATTTTTTCAGCAATCTTCTTATAAGATATTTCTTTTGTTAGAGAATTTCAGAATTTTTTTTCTTTTAATTTGTTTTTGTAAAATATCAATCTTATGATAACAAGGTTGTAATACAAATTGAAACGTTATATCTTGCGAATTAATAAGACTGGTAATCCCTTTCTCATCTATGCTTTTAATAGGATAAAGCATATGTAAGAAAGGATTTCCTAATATAATATCATGGGATAAATTTTTAACCATTATAAATGGCATTTCTAGAAAGATTCCATTGGCACAACATCATTATTGTCGGATAAAACCCAAGAGCAATTGATGACTTTACGTTGCCATAATTTATCTCAATTCAAGTGGTATAAAGATGTGTTCATCTCTAAAATCTTTGCACGAGAAGATAGTCAACATGATTTCTGGAAGGAAAAATTCTTTTCAGGATTACCACATTTCTTAACTGAAAGAATCCGTAACAGGATTAAGCAAAAGAATAATGGAGTCATTCCTTACTCCGCTTACACTTATGGTGACTTAGCTTCTGAAATTACATCAGAAGAAATTAATCTGTGTAATGAAATAAAATTACATAGACAAATTCAAAAGGATAAAATCCTTAGTAAAAAGATAGTCGGTGATTTCTGTGAACATATGGGATTACCTTTTATTGGTCCAGGATCATCTGAGAAAAGAAAAAACAAGACTATTAAGTCTTATCAGAAACAAAATGATTTCCTTTCGAAAAAAGACAAAAGGGAAAAGAAATGGTTTAAACGCCCTAAATAGGACAATACCAATAATGCACAATCGTCCAAACCAAAGACTATGCCTGTCTGTTGGCGTTGTTATAAAGTGGGCCATTACGCTAATAAGTGTAAAATGAAAAAGAAAATTAATAGTCTGTCTATTGATGAAGGATTAAAAAAGTCCTTAGAATATTTATTCTTGTCAGACGTTGAAGACGAAAAGAAAAATCTTCAGGTATCTCTTATAGAGAATTATAATGAAAATAATGAAACAGGATCTGACTAATCAGATACCCAACCAGAAGATTCTAATGGTTCTAGTTCTGATTGTGATGGAAAATGTGATTATTATAAAACCTTATGCAAGGCAAATGGCTTATTTGTTCTGACCAAAAAGGATAATTTTATCCTTGATAGCATTGATAAAATAAAAATCACTACTTGAAGGGTTCAAGTACTTATATCTGACTACTTGAACTCTTCAAGTAATGAGTTTGATTCTGGAAGCAAAAAAATTTACTTGAAGAGTTCAAGTAGTTGTATCTGATTACTTGAACCCTTCAAGTAGTGATTTTGATTCTGGAAGTAAAAAAATATTATTTGAATGGTTCAAGTAGTTGAATCTGACTACTTGAACCCTTCAAGTAGTGATTTTGATTCTGAAAGTAAAAAAAAAAAATCTTACTTGAAGGGTTCGAGTAGTTGTATCTAACTACTTGAACCCCTTTAAATAGTGAATTTGATTATGAAAGTAAAAAACATATTACATGAAGAGTTCAAGTAGTTGTATCTGACTATTTGAACCCTTCAAGTAGTGATTTTAATTCTGGAGGTAAAAAAAATTACTTGAAAGTTTCAAGTAATTGTATCTGACTACTTGAATCCTTCAAGTAGTGACTTTGGTTATGGAGGTAAAAAAAATATTACTTGAAGGATTCAAGTAATTGTATATGACTACTTGAATCCTTTAAGTAGTGATTTTGATTATGGAATTATAATAATGATTACTTGAAGGGTTGAAGTGATTGTATCAGACTACTTGAACCATTCAAATAGTAATTTTGATTTTAGAAGTAAAAAAAGTATTACTTAAATGATTCAAGTAGTTGTATCTAACTACTTGAACCTTTCAAGTAGTGGGTTTGATTCTAAAAGTAAAAAAAATATTACTTGAAGGGATCAAGTAGTGAGATTCAACTACTTGAACCCTTCAAGTAGTTAGTTTGATTCTTGTAATCAATTTTTTAGTAAGCATTTAACTACTTGAAGGGTTCAAGTAATCATTTTTTACTACTTGAACCCTTAAAGTAGTTTTTTTTCTCTTGAAACCTGTTGTCTAGTAAATTCGTCACAGTTTGAAGGGTTTAAGTAGTGATGCGGATGGTGCAGCTTTTGAATTTCTGGAACAAATGGATCGTGGCATGTGCATATCAACTTCTATATGGCATAAGTTTTGACTCAAGTAGATCCACGTGGCCCGTAAGTTATCAAATCGAAACTTTTTCTGAGATCTACATGTTCGACGGGTTAACTTTTCACATCCCAGTTTCCAGTCCAAAAAATAATGTTTTAAGTACTTTGAGAGGCACATAAGTTGTTTTGGTAATAATTTTGGGCTTTTTCATAGAATTCAACATGTTTTTGAACCGTTCAGGCACTCACTTGGTGTATGAGTGTTGATCGACAACAACAAAAATAATTACTTGAAGGGTTAAGAACCGTTCAAGTAGAAGAAAAAGTTTCATTGAAAAATAAAGAAGTAGAAGAAGAATAAAATATTATTAAATTGATTTGACATGTGCATTGAGAAAGAAAAAGAAATAACGAGGGAAGAGAGAGATTGCAAATTGGTGGGTTAGATGTATAAAATTCTTTATTTCTAAAAATGGTATAAAAATTCTTAAGGCAAATGAAAAAAAATATTTATCTCAAAAACCCCTGCAATTTTACATTTATTACGAAATACGATGAGTTTAATTAACTTGAAAAATAGAAATTAAAAATTATTATAGGATTCCAAAGCATCAATCTCATTTATGGACAACACACTTGAGTTTAATTAACTTTGCTCTAATCCACGTTGTTTAGTATACCATTGTCCTGAATCAGCTATTATATTCAAGATCTAACTTAATACATTTTGATTTTTAAAACTCTTGATGACACTTGAAAAACGAGACAAGAAATTCACATTTACGTGAATATTAGGTAAATCTATCAAGTGCTACTAAAGAGCCTTTAAGGGAGTAGTGCTTACAAAGAGTAATTTCTATATGAACTAAGTTTACGTGTCAATTTTTATTTGATCAAGGACGTGATGCACCAATAATTCATTGACTATCTTAAAAAAATTATATAAAGAATATTGAAACATCACGTATCAATTAGTCAAATAAAATTTGATATATAAATTGATTAGTGTAAAATTATTCAATTCTAAAAATTAGTTGGGGCGAGTTCTTTAGACCACTAAAAGTGCTTTTATTTCTAATAAGAGATTTTTAAAAAGCCATGTAGCTAGATACTTTATATTCCTTTTCTTTTAAAAAAAGAACTTTTCTAAGTACATAAAACAATTCGAACTAGCACTCAGATTCGAATGTTTTTGGCATTCCCATTTGGGATATTTGCATAAACATATCTTTTTTATTTTTTTAAGATTTTAGTACCTCTTTCTAAAAACTAAGAATTTTATAGTTCTGCCCCACGATTATTAACATCAAACATGCAACTCCTTCTTTTCTCATCATTTCCTTTCTCCTCCCCATGCAAATATCAATCAACCATGGTTAACAAATATTCACTCCTTCATTCTTAGCTCTCCTTTCAAGCTTCTTCTCTCTTCTTCTTTAATAAAAACGTCTTCTTCTTCTTCTTCTTCTTCTTCTTCTTATTCTTCTTTTATTCTTCTTCTACTGCTTCTTCTTCTTTTATTCTTCTTCTACTGCTTCTTCTTCTTTTATTCTTCTTCTACTGCTTCTTCTTTATCTTCTTCTTCGTCGTCTTCTTCGTCTTCTTCTTCTTCTTCTTCTTCTTCTTCTTCTTCTTCTTCTTCTTCTTCTTCTTCTTCTACTTCTTCGAGACCTTGTGACCCATCCTTTTTCAGTCAACTGGTCTTTGCTTTACTGTTGTCATAATAAAATTACCTACTTGAAAGGTTCAAGAAGTTGCTACAACTAATTGAACCCTTCAAGTAGTCACATGCTCTCTGAATAAGTGAGTAAGAGAATCAAAATGACTTAGGGTTCAAGTAGTAGTTGTATCTGACTACTTGAACCCTTCAAGTAGTGGATTTGATTTTGGAAGTAAAAAAATATTATTTGAAAGGTTCAAGTAGTTGTATCTGACTATTTGAACCCTTTAAGTAGCGAGTTTGATTTTGGAAGTAAAAATAATATTACCTGAAGGGTTCAAGTAGTTGTATCTGACTACTTGAACCCTTCAATTAATGACTTTGATTCTAGAAGTAAAAAATATTACTTGAAGGGTTCAAATAGTTGTATCTGACTACTTGAACCCTTCAAGTAGATTTTGATTCTGGAAGTAAAAAATATACTTGAAGGGTTCAAGTAGTTGTATCTGGCTACTTGAACCCAAGTTTGATTCTAGAAGTAAAAAAAATATTACTTCAAGGGTTCAAGTAGTTGTATCAGACTACTTGAATCCTTCAAGTAGTGAGTTTGATTCTGGAAGTAAAAAAAATACTACTTGAAGGGTGAGTTGTTGTATCTGACTATTTGAACTCTTCAAGTAGTGATTTTGATTCTAGAAGTAAAAAAAATATTACTTGAAGGGTTCAAGTAGTTGTATCTGACTACTTGACTCTTCAAGTAGTGATTTGATCCTGGAAGCAAAAAAAAATATTACTTGAGGGGTTCAAGTAGTTGTAATTGACTATCTGAACCCTTCAAGTATGATTTTGATTCTGGAAACAAAAAAAAATCAAGTAGTTGTATCTAACTACTTGAACCTTTCAAGAAACGATTTTGATTCTGAAAGTAAAAAAAATATTACTTGAAGGGTTCAAGTAGTTGTATCTGATTATTTGAACCCTTCAAATAGTGAGTTTGATTCTGAAAGTAAACAAAATATTACTTCAAGGTTTGAAGTAGTTGTATCCGACTACTTGAACCCTTCAAGTAGTGATTTTAGTTCTAGAAGTAAAAAAAGTATTACTCGAAGGGTGAGTCGTTGTATCTAACTACTTGAACCTTTCAAATAGTGATTCTGATTGTAGAAGTAAAAAACGTATTACTTGAAGGGTTCAAGTAGTTGTATCTCACTACTTGAACCCTTCAAGTAGTGAGTTTGATTCTGGAATTAAAAAAAATATTACGTGAAGTGTTCAAGTAGTTGTATCTGACTACTTGAACCCTTCAAGTAGTGATTTTGATTCTGGAAGTAAAAAAAATATTACTTGAAGAGTTCAAGTAGTTGTATTTGATTACTTGAACCCTTCAAGTAGTGATTTTGATTCTGGAAGTAAAATAAAATTATTTGAAGGATTCAAGTAGTTGTGTCTGACTACTTGAACCCTTCAAGTAGTGATTTTGATTCTGCAAGTAAAAATATTTGAAGGGTTCAAGTAGTTGTATCTGACTACTTGAATTTTTCAAGTAGTGATTTTGATTCTGAAAGTAAAAAAAATATTATTTGAAGGGTTCAAGTAGTTGTATCTGACTACTTGATCCCTTCAAGTAGTGATTTTGATTTTGAAAGTAAAAAAAATATTACTTGAAAGGTTCAAGTAATTGTGTCTGACTATTTGAATCTTTCAAGTTGTGATTTTAATTCTGAAAGTAAAAAAAGTATTACTTGAAGGGTTCAAGTAGTTGTATCTAACTATTTGAACCTTTCAAGTAGTGTGTAATACCCCAATACTAAAACTACCTTATTGATTATAATTTAGGAAGTGATATCCTCTTTAACGTTAATTAAATATTTAATATGAAAGATATAGTTTAATTTAAAACATAATTTTATCAAATCCTTTATTTAAATTTATAGGTATTGAATTCAAAGTACTTAAATAATAATAATAAAAAATTTACAGCGGAAACTTAGTCAAGTAACAACCAATAATTTTAAGCTAAATCGTCAAAATAATAATAATTAATCATAAAACAATTGTCTGAAATCTTTATTTAAACTATTCTACTGAGTCCAATTTGCCTGCAAGGTATCATCTAGCAATTACTTCTCACCTGAAAATATTTAAAAACCACAGAATGAGCTAAAACCCAGTAAGTAAGATATTACATATACTCAGTAAACACATGCGCATTCAATTCCATTTTAAAAATATTTGTGTTTGACATACACTTTATAATCATTTTATCACTTTATTTCCTTTGCTTTCATTAATTACGTCTCATTACAATCTTTTCATGCAAACTTGTCACGTTCCTTTCTTTACTATTTCCATTGCATTCATTTCTTACTTTTATTCGCGAGCTCACTTATGTATTGTTTAGCCAATCAGAGACAGTGAGCAATTATTATGGAACCGGTTCGACTACCGGGCTCTGGTAGTATCATTCATTCATATTATATCGTTGGACAAACCAAACGATCATCCATTCACATTATATCACTGGACAAGCCAAACGATCATTTATTTACATTAATCATTATCGGGTCCGCCGGTCCCCCGTGTCCCATTTCCCACTTACGTCTTTCATGGCATAAACACACACCAGGTGTTTAAACTTTTAATTAAATTGATTATATTCATACTACAAACCCTCATGTATATGTATGAACGTATTTACAATCATTAACATTACAATACAATTACATCACTGATAAATACATACAAATATAATTAAACATAACATCAAGCGACATCACAATGATAAATCAATACAACATCGAAGTTTACAAACATTAAAGTATGTGTAAATTCTACTTACTTGGCGTCCTTAGCAAAATTAAATGAATAGAGAATGGTTCGAGTTGTCAATGCTTAGAGTGTCAAAACTATTAAGTTTTACACATTCAAAAATTATATAAATTTCACGATTTGAATACAAATATTTAATAACCAATTGAAAAAAAAATCTCTTTCAAGCTCATATCGTAGTCTTAGTGTAAACAAATTTATAAAAGTTTAAAGCAAGAAGAAAAAGATAGGCCAAGGGAAACGACCATTTAATATACTAGAGCCGAGAAGCCACATAAACCAATTAATCAACTCACACGCACTATGAATCTTTTTATACACCAAACTATGGAGTGTTGTGGAATCTTGAATAAAACACATTTACAAAACCTCCACATTTCAATTCAAACGCCAACCTCAACAAAGACACTAAAAAAACACAGGTCAACATATACAGTTTCACTAATCTTATTGTTCCATTTGAAAATATATGACTGATAATCCCAAATTAACTATCACTTCACATAAGGGTAGCTTCCATACCATTTATCAATGAAGGTGGTAAAACAAAAAGGACTATCATAAATTTCTGATTTAATATTCAAAGTTAGAATGAATTCAAAACTTTGAATCATCAACTTTTAGTTATGACTATCCCGATTCAATTTCCCCCTATTTTTATAAAGTGATTCTATGAAGGTTTCAAACAATGGGTATCAATGCAAGATTGAAACATTCATGACAATGATAGTAACCATTAAAGAGCAGTAAAATTTTTGCTAAATACCAAATTTAAATGGTCAATTCTAAAGCGTATGTTATTGTTTTAGCTTTCATTAAGCTATTCACATCAATAGGATAACTAACAACCACAAAAAGAAAACTTTAAGACTTACCCGTGAATATTAGCCCACAGTTTACAATCCAAAGGACTTGATATGGCTACTGATTTAAGATGAGAGAGTGTGCGACAGGGAGGTGGAATTTAGAAAGGATATTGTATAGAGGTGAGCATAGAATAATTAGGGTAGAATATTGATAATGCATAATTATATAGGTTTCTCCCGTTTTTTTTTCTTAACCCGAATCCTATGTTGTTGGACCTAAAACTAATCCATAAAATATGAATTCAAAATTTAATTAACTATAATGGCCCAAAGCTAACATACAAGGTAACAAAAACCAATAAAACTTTTGTCAAAAGGGCAAAGGAGAAATACAATCTACGAAAAAAAAAAAGAATTATTTTAGTTATAATTCAAAATTATTCCAATAATCCATGCTTAAATAATTAAAAGTAGTAAATATCCATAAATTTCAATCAGGCACGTTTGAGTCGTTAGAGCAGCTCGAAGCATTTCTCTGTAAGACATTTAGTTAATTCAATCCAAACGTTAAGTCAAATATTAATGGATAACTAAAAGAAATAATTAACCATTAAACACATAATTTAATGCAAAACTAGTTAGGGTTACATAGTGGGTTTGATTCTGAAAGTAAAAAAAATATTATTTGAAGGGTTCAAGTAGTCAGATTCAACTACTTGAACCCTTCGAGTAGTTAGTTTGATTCATGCAATCAATTTTTCTGTGAGCATGTGACTACTTGAAGGGTTCAAGTAATTTTTTTTACTACTTGAACCCTTCAAGTAGTTTTTTTTCTTTTGAAACATGTTGTCCAGTAAACTTGTCACTACTTGAAGGGTTCAAGTAGTGATGGGATGGTGCAACTTTAAAATTTCTTGAACAAATGGATCGCGGCACGCACAGATCAACTTCTCAGGTGGATCCACGTAGCTTGTAAGTTATCAAATCAAAAAATTTTCAAAGATCTACATGTTCGATGGGTAAACTTGTCACAGCCCAGTTTTCGGTCCAAAAAATAATGTTTTAAGTACTTTCAGAGGCCCAGAAGTTATTTTGGTCATAATTTTGAGTTTTTTCATAGGATTCAACATGTTTTTGATGATCGATTATTGGAAATCGTGAGTGATTCAACAGCTTTTGGTATTGTTATGGTTTTATTGAGAGTTTCAATACATCAAGTAGTAATTTTATACTACTTGAACCCTTCAAATAGTTTCTTTTCTCCTGAAATTTATTGTCTAGTAAGCTCATCACTATTTGAAGGGTTCAAGTAGTAAATTTTTTACTATTTGAAGGGTCCAAGTAATAAGTTTTTACCACTTGAACTTTTCAAGTAGTTTTTGTTTACTGGACAATGGATAATAGATTTTAAGAGAATAAATCACTTGAAGGGTTCAAGTAGTATAAAATTACTACTTGAATCATTCAACTAATGAGTGATGAGCTTACTGGACAACAAATTTTGAGAGAGAAAAACTATTTGAAAGGTTCAAGTAGTAAAAACCTAATACTTGAGCCTTCAAGCAGTGATTTGCTTACTGGACAATAGACTTCAAGAGAAAAAAAAATCTATTTGAAGGTTCCAAGTAGAGTATAAAATTACTACTTGATACCTTCAAGTAGTCACTGGTATTGGGGTTGCTAACTGATCAAACAAAAAATAATTGCTTGAATGATTCAAGCAATCATAAATAAATACTTGAATCTTTCAAGTAGTCGCATGGTATATGAGTAATTGACTGACAAAAAAAACTATTAGAACCTTTCAAGTAGTCATAAACAACAACTTGAAGGGTTCAAGTAGTCATAAACAACTACTTAAACCCTTCAAGTAGTCACCTAGTGTATGGGTAATTGAATGACAAAAAAAATACTTGAACCCTCTAAGTAGTCATAAACAATTACTTGAACTCTTTAAGTAGTCATCTGGTGTATGGGTAATTGACTGACAGAAAACATAAGTATTTGAACCCTTCAAGTAGTCATAAAAAACTACTTGAATGGTTCACGAAGTTACTTGAACTCTTCAAGTACTCACTTGGTGTATAAGTGTTGATCGACAACAACAAAATCAATTACTTGAACGGTTCAAGTAATCATAAAAAACTATTTGAACCGTTGAAGTAGAAAAAAAAAACTTCGTTAAAAAATAAAGAAGTAGAAAGAGAATAAAATATTATTAAATTACTTTGATATGTACATTGAGAAATAAACAAAAATGACGAGAAATAAGAAAGATTGTAAGTTGGTGAGCCAGATGTATAAAATTCTTTATTTTTAAAAGGGTATAAAAATTCTTAAGGCAAATAAAAAAATATATTTATCTTAAAAACCCTGCAATTTTACATTTATTAAGAAATACGATGAAAATATGTTAAAAACTCTCTTATTTTGTAAAACACATTTTGTAGTTTTGGTCATTTTAGGTTGGTAGTTTGATTTGTTCTTTTTGTTTTTAAAAATAAACATCGATCATAAAACAAGTTTACCAAAAACATATTCTAATTGTAACTGACATTGAGAAGTTAATACGAAGTTACCGGAAATAAATTTTTAATGACATATATACCCCTACCACAAATAGTAAAAAATTTCAGAAACAATGTTGTTTATTTTCACCAATTCTAAAAAAAAGAAAAAAAAAATTGGTTCTGCCTCAAGAAAAGGAAGCAAAGAAGAGATGGGGTTTTCATTTGCCACACCCTTTTGTTGCCGCACGTGAAAACAGTGAGCGACAACATATTCAGAAACCTTACTCTGTGTCTGAACATGGGAATCAAGACATTAAAACTTCAGTATATAATAGAATTATTTATTCATTTATAAAAGCAAATTATGCATATGGGAACTTTGTCTGAAAACAGAAGCTTTAAGCATTTTTTTCATATGTAGGTGATGTCCTTTATTTTAAACAACTAGTTTGGGATGGGATATATAGAACAATTCTTGGATTCTGAGTTTCCAAAAAAAAAAAAGCTTGGGTTCTGGAGGAATTTGTCCCTTATGGAAAAGTCCAAATTAATGAATATTTATTTATGCATTTTTAGCCTAATCCATTTAACTACTACATGTTTTAGGTTCGATATACTAAAACGGGGGCCGAATATTCTTAAACTTATAGGATCCATTTAATAGTGTTTTTTCTCAAGTATTTTTATTCAAAAACGTTCTTGTAAATTTAAAAACACTGACATGAAGTAAAATTTACTTTATAAGTGCTTTTATTTCAAGTATTTTTGTGCAGTTTGAAATAGTTCTCATTATATCTTTGATATAATACAATTAAGTAAACCCACGAATATTCATCTGTCTCACTTTTTAGAGAAATAAGCTTAAAAATGCTTCTTTTTAAAATGCTTTATGCATCAAGATACCAAATTAACAAATGCATATTTATTTAATGTATGTTGTTCTTCTAGTATTTTCTACACTTGGGAACCACTCTCTCAAAAAGCACACAAAAGCACTTCCAAATATGCTTGTAAGTAGTATAAAGCAATTATGTTATGCTTGTAAGTGGTATAAAGCAATATGTTATGGAGTATATAAAAATGTTTCAAAATCTTAAACTAACAATTAGCAAAAACAATGCACCTAAGTGCACAAAAGAGCTTCCAAACATACCATTTTTGGCCAAAAATTAAATAATGTAAGGAATTTTCTGGTACTTAACTAAAGTTTTTTAGTACTAGTTGTCAACTAACAATCTGTCTGCAACAATGGCTTCCATTACCTGTGTGAACACATAAATATATAGAAGACCCACATAACCACCTCCCTATACTTTCAAGTTCTTCGTCAATCTCTAATGGTGGACCAAATTTAAAAAAAAAAATCAGTTAGATCCAGGATGTTTTCATTCATATCAAAATGGAATATATTTTATTGTTTAATAATTAATTGTATTTGGTACTAAATATTATTATTTAACATGATTAAGGTTGTTGAACATCTAGTAAGTGATCATTCAATATAAACTACAATTATCAAAATTTCATTTGTTTATTATATATGTATATGCATATATTGAAGCTAGATACTCGTTTTTCTAATAGTTCGTAAACTACAAAAGTAACATGTTTTTGCTTACTGACTAGTGAGTAGTGATTGGTAAGAGAATATGAAGGAAAAAATAATTGGAGGAAGATAATGAGAACGGAAAGGAAAACAACGTTAATCAATAATATAATTTGAATTCATACGTTATTTTTCACTTTCTAAGTTCCGGTAGAATCAAACAAAAATAATATTCTTGGTAATTATTTTCCCTTAAAGCTAGATACTCGTTTTCCTTGAATGTTTTCATTCAAAAAACAACCTTCTATAAGAAGATTCTAGAGAGAGAGAGAGTCCCCCGTGTGCAGTGCTCGAGCCTGGCTCGTGCTCCGACGAGCTTTGGGCTAGGCTCCGTTCTCCTCCCTTGTCATGTGGATGTAGGTGACGCTGTGATGGGTCACTTGTTCGTGAGTCCAATACCGAGAAACTCGGATTGGACACCTTTCAGTCACCTTCACTGGTTTTTTGCGCCTTAGATCTCACCGGAAAATGGTGATTTTTGAAGTCTCACGACAAGGCTTTGTGAATCTCAGTCGTAGATTCCTCGACGGAGGACGACGGTCCTGCTTTAGTGGTGGTCGACACGGGCTTGCTGGGTTAGGAGCCTTTGCCTCCTCTTAGAGCTAGATCCGGCCAGTAACAGTTTCTGTCATCTGCTCTCCTTGTGGTAGTCGTTCTGTTCCTCGTGAGATGGACGGTTTATTGTCCCTCGTTTCCCTTCCCGTCACGGTTCGGTCATTGCGGTGAGACTCGTGAGTCTGAGTTTGCGTCGACATTCGAGTGTTTTCTTATGCTGAACTATACATAATGTTCTCCTGGACCCAGCCTGGTCGAAGGTAGTTTGGGTGTGGTCAAGCGGTTTGGTCTTCATGTGGGTCTCGATCGGACATTGTTCTCTGTTTGAATGTATTTGTATCGTTCTCGTAGGTTGTTTCTGAATGTCGTTGCGATTTTCGTTGTCTCATTTGAGATTGTCGGTTTGTCAGTCGAGAGTTTACGTAGGTTGAGTGTTATTGTGTTTGGGTGCACTTTATTTGTTTGTTGTTCTTCTACTTTGGTTTGTCTCGTGGTATCTCTCCTGGTTTAGCTCCGGCTATGTAACTCTGTTGTGGTGCTTTTCTCTCAGTGTCTTATCCCTCTCTCTCTCTATCCCTCTCTCTCTTTCTCCCTCTCTCTCTCTCTCTCTCTCTCTCTCTCTTCCTTACTCTCTCTCTCTCTCTCTATCCCTCTCTCTCCCACTCTCTCCCTCTCTCTCCCCCTCTTTCCATCCCTCTCTCCCCCTCTATCTCTATCCCTCTCTCCCTCTCCCCCTCTCTCCCCCCTCTCTCTCTCCCTCTCTCTCTCTTCAAAAAGGCATCTCTCCAAAAAGGCCTCCCTCCCTCTCTCTTTATCTATTTAGTGCAATTATTTTATTGAAGTTGGTGTATTTAGATGGATTCGTTAAGCCGTGAATCAATCAAATAGCTTATTTCATCTCATCAAATTTGGGCGAGAGAAGTCTGCGAGTAACCTGGGGCCTGGGCTAGAGATTTAGCCCAGATTTATCGGTTGGTTGATTCTCATTGAGAGTAAAAATCCCAGCATTAATTTCTTGTTTCCAGTTTAAGCCACATCCAGAAAACATTTGGCTCGTCCCCATATCCGTCCTGGGTGAAACTTACTATCAAGTATGCTAATTTCTCTCCGAGTAGGTGAAATAACAAATTATGTCAAAGCCTTTCAACAATCATTAATTGAGAACTTTCTAGGGGATAACAAAGTTTTCAAATGCATTAGGATTTTCTAGACGTTCTAGATCTCACTGAAATAAACAGTTCAGATCTCATTGAATTGCCAAAATGAAGAAAAAGAGTTGCTTTTGTATTTTGTATTTTCTTTTTACCTAGCCGATTTTCGCCGTCCATATGTAATTGGACGGTCTAAATCCAGCTTCATTTCTGACGTTCCAAGAAAACGACAGAAAATCCAGATCCAGTTCAAATAGAAAGTAATTTTTTTCAGAATTTATAACATTTAACCATTTTAATGGATTGTTATTGATTTTTAATCATTTTTAAACATGGTTAAGGCAGTAGCCATTTAGAGTTGACCATTTTTATATAAATAATAACTTTTTTTGTTAAACCAATATATCAATATAACAAATAAAATTTCAGATTTTAAATAAATAATAAATAATGTTTTAGTTTTGAGTAATTAATATATCTAAATACATTTTAGATTATATATAAATATACCAATTTTTTCTACAAAATTAAAAAACTACTCCATTTATTACTTTTTAAAAAAAAATTATTTGTCAATCATTAAGTTACTTTCAGGTTTTTTCAAGATTTTATCTTGTTTTAAAATTTTTTTCAAATCAATTAATTAACCATATCTCATTTTCAACTCTTTCATTACCTAATCTCTTTTTTGTAGTTTAAAAAATTTATATTTTAAACAAATAATATATCTAAATAATGGTTGTTTCTCCATATTAGCATTAACCGATTTTTCTATCTTAAAATACCAAATTTTATTCATTCTTTTCATTATTAAAAAATCTAGATTTTATTCATTCTTTCCTCTATGCAGATAGATGTTTAACCCCTACAAATGGCCATGCTATAGAAACATACAGTACTAAATACGTCATTCTGCTCAGTCATGTTCATTACTGAGATTTCAAACTACTAGAAATTTCTTCTGTCTAATTTATACACTTTTCAAAGTTAATACCAAAGAAGGCTTAAAATTCTGAATGTGATAGTTTGTTGGATTATGACTAATAATCTTACGAAAATGAACTAACAAAAAAAAAAAATATATATATATATATATATATATATAATATTCGAATAATATAAAAGATAAAATGTACTAGACGTAGTCAGTAAATAACTATTATCAGAAAAAAATGAACAAAAATTTTACACTCAAATGCGTAAAAATGTGATATTAGTATCACTTAATAGACATTGAAATAAATATTTACATTTATTTTTGTACAATAATTTTTAAGCTTGTATTAATAATTATTAACATCATGCTGCATAACAATATTTATTTATAAAAATTATAATTAAACTAAGATTTATACTATTAACGATAATTGAAAATATAATCTAAGAAAAAATAATTTGTTGTTTTTACAATTTACCATGATTATGAGTTAATTATTATAATATTTATAATAAACTATAATTTTTTGTTTGTATTTTAAGCTTCTTGTGCTTCATGTGCGCAATAATATTTTTGACTGAAATTATATCTAGAATAAGTTTTAGACTATCAAGTATAATTGAATAGTAAATTCTAAGAAATCTAAATATCATAAACTACACATATATTATATTATTTTCGTAAAAAAGTATAAAATTTTTATTCATTATACATATAATATAAATTTACGTAAATTATATTTATAGATATTTTCATGATTACATTAAAATAATTAATATATTATCAACGTAAAATATAATAGTTTATTATCAGTTAATGGATAATGTCTGGATATAATAAAAATACGTGTATATATTATTTTAGTTAGTAATCAATTAATAAATATTGTCTAATCCTAAAAAATTATACTAAATTGCATATATAGGTAATATTCTAAAGTATTTTTTAAATTTTAGAAAATTTTTAAGTGAAACAATATTATATGTTCTTAGAATAAGTTTTTTACTTTATTAATTGTAGTATCTTAACCATGTTAAACTTGATTTTTTATATTCCCACAACCATCTTTTCCATCATTTTCCTTAATAACTCTTTAGAATTTTTGAATTAGCTTCAATATAATCATTTCCTTAATAACTCTTGAAATTTTGAATTAGCTTCAATATAGAGTAACTTTTTAGTACTTCCCTTGATTTTTAGTTTTTAAATTTTTTTTCCAAATTGAATTAGTTATGAATTTTAAAATTCAATAGGTTTTGCCTATTTAAAAAAAAATCATGGTTTTTATATTTTTATCACCAAATCTTTTAGATATTACATAAATTTAAAAGTCCTTAATTTACTTATTAATTAGTTCATTTTTTACCATAATTTATATCATAAGTGTTTTAGTAAATGAACCTACATATTAGGTTGACTATTTTCAAATTTGGTTATTTTACTAATATTTTATAATATCAGAGTATTTTACAAAATATATTTTTCAATGATATGTTTGTGTAAAAACTTTTTTTTCTGTTCTGACTATATCTCAACGCGTCGCCGGGCAATTGCCGATGTGAATATCAGTTCTCCAAAAAGATGTTACGAAGAGCATCAATCAGAAATTCAGAAACATCTCATCACAAACATATGCATCTCTAACGGAGATTTTAAGCTTAGCAGAAGGATCAAATGTGAGCAATATATCCTCATACATGAAACAAAGGAATGAATATCTTGTTACCCAGCTGAATAATACTTCAAAGCTATAACTAAGAGAAAAAACACGTCACTGAGTAAAATCATTAATTTCAAAATACGAAACAATTTTATAGACAACCCTGCATTTTGACAACTATATTATAAATACAACAATCAAGGGCTCGTAATAATTCAGGTGAGAAAAAGAATCTGAAGAAGCATTTTTTTTTTACGGCAAGCCTTTGAAGGCAGCAGAACGGATAAGCAAGCATTCAAATGTATAAATGGAATGTGAAACCTCGTACCAGAAGCTAAGATTCTGAAGAAATTGTTGATCCAAAGTTTTTGTATTTATCTTTTGATGTTCAGATTGAACCATTTCTTTTTAGAGGCTTTATCTTTTCCATCTGAGCCTCTATCTTCCCCAGGACTCTCAACCTTTGAATCCTCATCAGAAAGTTTACTGCTACTTCCGTTACTCGTACTACCAATCGTGCTAAGACTGAGTGACCTGGAATTAGTGAATGAGGAATATATACTGTCCCGTTGTTTCAGGAGCTCATCTACCTGTAAAGGTAACATGTATATATAAACTAGGTCAAGACATGCAAATGCTGAACAGAAAGATCAAATAAGAGCAATAAAGCTATTTCTATTTTCACTTGTCAATAAATGAGAGCACAAAGAGACCAGCTTCACTATTATTAAAAGCATGATCTAGTTATACAGATATGACAAATAAATGAAATTGCTACTAAACAGCAAATTGGCTCTTCAGGGAACAATTTTATTTGCAGTCTCTTGCAATAAGTTAAGACTTCAGGTCCTAAAGGTCCTCAAGCCAGTGTTATAGATACACTCGTATACGTTTCAACACATACTAAATAACCTCTCAGGTAACATAGATCTTGGAAATCAAAAATAAATTATGGAGAAATGTATTTCAACTGCTTGCGATCTTTAGAATATGGAGAGTGGCGAAAGGATTGGACTTGTACTACATAATAATTTACCTCCCTTTCTCCTAGTTTCTTTTATTAATCCTCTCATTTTTCTTTCCTTCACATTTTTCAATATCCAAACGCAGATTTAATGAAAGAAACTGTGTAAAGTAATCATGCTGAGGTATCACCACTATAAGAAAAAGAAACATACAGACTGCTTTTCCTGATTGTATCGATTGGTCACTTCTTGGAAGCGGGTCAGAGCCTACAAAGATCAAAACGAGATGAATAATAAACAGAAAGAAACCCATGACAGGATACAGCTGGAAGGACAACATTAATACCTTCCTGTACTCCGTCTCAAATTGGCGTAGTTCAGTTCTCTTCCTTAAAATCTGACCATCAATCTCTTTTAACCTTTCCGTTGTATCCTCGTATGACTTTGCACAAACTGCCTCAATTGTATATATAGCCGTCTTAAAGAAATTATCTCCTGAACAATCACACAAGTTCAGTTAAAAGTGAGTACCAGCAATTGCTCTTCAAAAGACTGAAGGAGACTGGGCCCATAAAAGATGAAAGAACAGAATCAAAGTTCAAACCATAAACAGCAAATATATGGGTGCCGGATTTCAATTCCGAGATCTCACAAGGCTGTAAACCTTCTAGCTTCTTAAAGAAAGCAGCCTTAGGGTCCTTAGCCATCGCCAACTACATCAATACATTGATTCAATAATCAATATCCAGCAACGAAGACGGAAAATTATAAACTGATCACTCATCCCGCAACACAAATAAACTTAAGTAAACTACCAATTTGGAAATACCGCATTTACAGTTGAATCCATCCTATACACTTGAAAATGTAGAAAATACATCCCCGCGGATGTCACCTTCCCTGTCTTCTCACTATCTTCCTGCACACAAAGGCAAATAACACACTACCCTTGTTGAATTTTTGGTCATGATAAAGTTGGAGTATTTGAACTGGTACAGTGAGTGAGCAAGATAGGCTAATAACTCCGGTAGATGTTGGAAAAAATATTAAAACAGCATGACATTGTCAATCATCACATCCAGCATGTGCACAGTAGGAACCAACAGAGGAAAATCTACCTGAGAGGCATTTGTACAAAAAGATATCTAAAACCAAACTTTTTTTTGGGTAAAGTGGGAATCTGGGGCTTCGCCCCTACTATTGCGCGTGGCATCAAACGCTCTGAAGTTAACGACCGAGTAAAACTCCAGTGGCCCTGAAAATATGATGCTAGGGATGAGTTTCGAACCCAGGACCTCATGCATTACTGTATTGGTCCCAGCGCCCGCCCAACCACTAGGCCAACCCCTCAGGGTTAAAACTAAACTAAAAAAGAAATTTATTATCGGTGTCGTAGACATTTCCCAATATTTAAATTACATCTATCAATATTTCCATATCTCTGTTTTCGACATTTAAATTATTATTTACGAATTAAAATTTCTATTGGACCTTGAAATTAAATAACATATCATCACTCTCTAGCTAAAATATAGGAGACCCCAAAAAAATGTTGTTTGCACGTTATATATAATATTCGTTATGCAGTTACTCATTCAAATGTAAGAATATAAATTTTAGATATGATATGTATTAGAAGTTTTAGTACTCAAATATAGTGCACATAAGATCATGTGTAAAATTGAAAATTAGATACTTGAAATTATACTAGACAACATTTTTTAATACTATAGAAAATATTTTTACTTCATCACTTAGTCATCTTCCTAAGAAATGATTATATCATTACTAAATTATTGAAAAATATATTAATATATTTCCCTAAATTCATCTATATGAAATTTCATGTTGCTAATAAAATAATGCTACATAACATATATTTTATAAATTAACAATGAACAAATTTTAAAAATAAATATTTCTTATATATAAAAAATGATATTTAAAGGAAGTAAATGAAAAGTATGTGAAATGACTAATTAACATGAAATTTTAAGGAGGCTTCCAGGGTAAAAAATGAAATCAAGAGTTTCTCCCCTTTAAGCCTCTTTTAATATATATATAGATATAGATATAGATGAGAGCAGGGTAACAAGTCAGTTTTCTCATATTGCTGCGCAAGAACATCAACAATTTCTAGCATCTATATGGTCTTCGAGTACTATAGCCTCTAATTCAATCCCTTTGTTTTTTATCCATCAGGATTCCAATATTTTGCGCATAGATAAATAGACTTACTTTTTGGAGTTTGGTTGGATTTCTTATCCTTCATTCCTTCACATGTATCTCCTTCTCTCTTTTTAATACAATATTCAGTTTCTTATCAGTTAAAAAAATCAAAAGCAACTTTTGAACCCGTAAGGTGAGTGTGCCTATAAATGAGAATTCACTACCTAATCCAATATATGAAGTGAATGCTTGCATAGACTATTATCGCCTCATTATATCTCCATCTTAGAGGACTTAGCCACGCCTAAGGATAGCTTGCAAAAGTCAAGATAAAAAACGAGGAAGACAACAATTTGTTGCAAGAAACTCCAGTTTTACATCACTGCTGAGGTCATGCATAAAACATAGGAGAACCAAAATGTACTACTTAAAATTACGTTGAAGGAATTGGTTCACATCCTAAAGAAGAGCCTCGAGAAAAGTGATACAAGTGAGAATTATTCAACTGTCTAGGTGCTCACTTCTAGAAACGTACTTTAAGTGGATGAATATGATAGGAAATGAGACACAGTGGACAAATTATGAAAATAAGATTGTCCTGGCCAGAGATTCATAGCTTCCAAATGGGCCCTCACCTCCAAACCTTCTTAAAGCTTTACATTATTCTTGTTGGTCATTTAGAGATGTGCAATGATACATCAACAAGAGGACCTATCCTTTTTTTGCAAGTTTCACATCAAGAAATCTAAGTTGTTTCTACATTCTTGTCAACAACCAAAAAAAAACAGGAAATTGGACTTATGAAACTTAGAAACATCAGAGATGAAAAATATGTACCTGTAAGGCCAAACCATAACCGCCACCAATATCTTGCTCAAAATAAAGTAACTGAAATTAAATGATTATAAATTTAGTATAGAGCAATGCTACAAGTGCACAGAAAGAGGATGTCTGAGCAGGAAAATGTATTCCCATCCTAAATTGCATAGAAGTGTCAGCTAAAATTCTGGTAATATTCTACCTTAAATTTGCTTTGGGCAGTGGAAGTAACTCGTACTACAACACCTGCCTCAGCCTGTTGCTCATTAATTGTAACACTAAAGAAATGAGCACATTGCTTCTCTACCTGCAGTGAAGCACAAACATATGTAAAAGGGTACACCAGAAACATAGTCGGTCAACAATGATCCAAACCAAATTATCACCTTGCCACTAACTGATGTTCCGAGAGGAAGCGGACGGATTGTAACAGTTCCACTCAAAGCTTCTTCGAGAACATTAGCAGATATTGTAGTCTTAATAGGGACACCCAACTTGCTAAGAACAAGTAATGCGATAGATAAGAAAATGACAAGATCTACTAGAAGCTCAGGACATAAAGAAAATATATCACCTGAATAAAGCCGCAAACATTGTATTTACTGTTCCAAGACTGGACAAGTCGATTTCCATATCTGTGCCCTCGGTGTCAAGAACCTGAACATATTAATTACAGAAACCCAAAAACATTAGGATGTTACTTGACGTCAACATCACATAAGTAAAATAAATCCAAGAAAAGAACAAACCGGCATAAATGAATCCTATCCAAGAAGCTAACCAATTGTATAGCCAAATAAAAGCGGAATTTCACAAAGTGAACAGGAATCAATACTAACAGAACCTAGCAACATTGGGATTGCCTATAAGTGTAAAGATGATGGGACAAAATGATGTTCTTAGAAGGGATAATGATCTTCCCAGAGCAGGCATGAAACTACTTCCTTTTCTTTATAAAACCGTGGATTTATCAATCATCTGTAGCATTTCACACTATTCATAACACATAACCCCATGCATACAAGATAATAAAAAACATGTTATTTTATATAAGTGTGAACGGAAAGGCAGTGTTACAACGGAAGACTATTGTTTACTAGAATATGACATAAAACATGTTCTTTTATAAGCCTAATGCATGTGCCCATGCTGATGTATGTGTGGACACGTAGTTATGTCAATACGTATGCAAAGGATGTTAAATATGTTCGCAAATAATATTTCATATATAACATTTCCACCATAGAAGACTGGAACTCTGTTTTTGAGACACTTGATCATCTGCTTAT
Organism: Datisca glomerata; assembly: GCA_003255025.1. NCBI lineage: Eukaryota > Viridiplantae > Streptophyta > Magnoliopsida > Cucurbitales > Datiscaceae > Datisca > Datisca glomerata. The sequence goes on along the minus strand of QANY01013209.1, from coordinate 721,073 downwards.
TGTTATTTCAGATTCTAAACACTATTAAGTTTGAGTCAAACCTTTACGCAGTGGCTTCTTATATGCTTGCTGTATATTACATTACTCCCCCAGTTAAGCTTTTACTTTCTTGACAAGTGATAATGTAAAGATTAATAAATGTCTAGGAAATTGATATTCACTTTATGCAATTCAGAACTCTACATAAGTGAATAAATAGTAGGCGATGTAGAGGAGGACCTCGAACCCCGCATTGTCATATTGCTTTCTCTTTTCTGGGTCAGATAGTATGGCATAAGAATATTGAGCCTCCTGGAAAAGTTCTGAAGCTTCAGGACTGTTGGCATTCTTGTCCGGATGATATCTGTCCGTTATATAGATCAAGAGCATGTAAATGAAAATTCTAAGTACCATCTAAAGGTCACAATTTTGTGTAATTGGTAGTCGTACAATAATAAAGACTTAATCAGACAATCCACTGTTTGAAATACTCAAAAGTTTAAATCAAACGAATGCATCCTCCTATGAAGCAACAAGAATTTGAAAACCATCGTGCATTTCTTATATGATCCTTGACCAAGCTAATTAACATTGTTAGATGCGTGGCTCCTTTACTATCCTTTATCCCCTGACATCCTTCCCAGTTCTAAAAATATACTCTTAAGAGAGCGAAACCTCGAACTGAATAACTTTCTAGATGGAAATCACCACAAGCGTTCAAAATATGGATAAATCAATTATTCACAACAAATAACTATACGTAAACTATTAAGCTCGAATATGAACTTAATTTATCCATATTTTGCAGTGATTACTTTAAGAAACAGATTTGCATAGTATTCAGCTGACTCAAATTACAAATATCCATTTTGTTGAATAAATATTTAAAAAACAACAGATTTACGAGAATCAAAACCCCGAACAAATAGCTTTTCCTTCGTTTGATGATACTTACTTGAGAGCGAGCTTTCTGAAAGCAGTCTTAATTTCCGGATCAGTGCAATCACGGGACAGGGACAATACCTCATATGGATCTCGTCGAACCGCTGGGGCTGAAGGTCCTTCCGTCTTAGAACCCGTCCCCATCTCTCTCTCTCTCTCTCTCTCTCTCTCTCTCTCTCTCACACACAACTATATAAGGGTTTAGAAAATTGAAACGTTCTGAAAACTTGATTGAAAAATTATTGAACTTTAGATTTTTAGTCTATTACCCCTATCGGAATGACTCAACTGTCCCTAATGAATAAATTTCACTAACTCCTAAACTTCAAACGTCTCATGTGGTCAAGAACACAGTCCAGTGATAATCACATTTTCATTGGTAAGAGAGAAATTTAAATGAAGACAATTTTACCCAATAAGATCCTTTATGGGGTGTTTGATATGCGGTACATGTTGGAAAAATTCAAGAAAATGTGAAAACTCTTGTTTTGGTAAAGAATAAATAAAGAGTGTTTCATTTCGAGCATTTTTACTTCCTTTCTTGGAAGAGTTTCTAATTTTGGGAATCTTTTTTAATTTTCACTCTTATAATATCCAACTTTTTCTCATATTTTTGAACGGTATATTTAAAAAGTAATAAAAAATTAACATGATTTATGTGTTTTTTGGATAAATATACTTTTTTTCATTTTCTTTTAAGGATTTGTATATTCCTTTTTCAAAATTCAGAAATTTATACCTTTGATGGCCCACTAAATCTAACAAATTTCACTTTTCACACACTTCTCAAGGTCCTTACCCATCAAGTAGGAAACAACGCTTACTTTCTTCACAATCATTCTTCGCGTCTCTTTTGTCTCTCCTTCTTCTCTTTACGCTCATTTTGCTCTCTTCTTCCTCTTCGTCTCCATTCTCATATGTGCTCTCTCTTCTCGCGTCTCTTCTGCTTCTTCTTCGGCAAGACAGTCTCTTCTGCTTCTTCTTCGGCAAGACAGTCTCTTCTGCTTCTTCTTCGGCAAGACGGTCCCTTCTGCTTCTTCTTCGGCAAGACAGTCCCTTCTTCTTCTTCTTCGGCAAGACAGTCCCTTCTTCTTCTGTTTCCAGAGCACTCCGGTGCAATACCCAAACATGACACCCACCTACGAACAAACTCAAGTACCCATAATTTTTTTTGGACGCAGAAAAGGACTTAGAGTTTGTAAATTTTTCTTTTGTTCTTCTTACTGGACTTTTTCAGTTCTGGGGTTAGGAGAAAATCTTCTAGGGTTTAGGTTGTCCCTCTTGATGATGATAACTTTCTGCATGTCTGGATTGGTTGATGATTTTGATAGATGAATGTGATAACCATTTGAATATATTGACTACTTCAAGGGTTCAAGTAGCTATTTAGGACTACTTGAACCCTTCAAGTAGTCAATTTGAAAACAATAACTCACCACTTGAAAACTTCAAGTAGTCATTTAGATTCTAGAAGTGAAAATAAGTGACTAATTGAAGGGTTCACGTAGTGTATCTGACTACTTGAACCCTTCAAGTAGTGATTTTGACTTTGAAAGTCAAAACAAGTAACTACTTGAAGGGTTCAACTAGTGTATCTTACTACTTGAACCTTCAAGTAATGATTTTGAATCTAGAAGTCAAAATAAATCAGTACTTGAAGGGTTCAAGTAGTATATTTGACTACTTGAACCCTTCAAGTAGTGATTTTATTTCTAGAAATCAGAACAAGTCACCACTTGAAGGGTTCAAGTAGTTTTATATAACTACTCTAACCCTTCAGTAAGCAATCAAGTGTTTTATGTGTATAAATAAATGATGATACTTACTTTATATATGCATCCTTCAATATATATGGCTCTAAAAATTCAACTGACTCCAGTCTTCAATGATGATGAAATTATCCACGGAAACATGAATTGCCTCTCCAGCCTAAATGCTATTACGAAACTGAACTAAAATCTCATTAAATCTTAGAAGATTCTGCTTTAGGAATACATGTTTAGATCATTTGCTGGACATATGGAGTATCCAGTTTTCTTGAACCATATGTCATCACATGATTCATAAAGAAGCTACGCCAAAAGATTTCACCGCTAAAGATGAGATGTATTTTCTTATAACTGGAAAAGCAATAAGGTTCTCTAAAAAAGAATTTGCTTTGATGATTGGCTTTCATTGTACCACTCATCCCGACCTTGGGACATATGACAAGGCTGCCCCTAATAAGATTAGAGATTAATACTTCAACCGTGATGACATCATCAGCAACAAGGGGTTGGAGGAAGTTTTATTGACAACGAAGGTGTTGAGGATGGTGATGTTTCAAAGTTGGGGCTACTTTATTTACTGGAGCATGTTTTGCTTGGGAATGAGAGCATGAACAAGATTGATAATATGTGGGTGATGCTAGTTGATAATCTGGATGATTTTAATAGCTACCCATGGGGGGACGCATGTTTTGGGAGGACCATACAGGCTTTGAAGAACGCCCTTCCCAAAGAAATTAATGATGAGGAAGCGGGTGGAAGTCAGAAAAAGAAAAAGAAGAAGGTTCGGGGAAAATTGCTAAGTATACATAAGCATTGGGGGTTTCCCATATGTTTTTCAGGTATCTCCATTCCCCTCTTCTTTTTTTATGCTTCCAAAATTAGTGGAAAATAATTATTATTGATTTATATAGGTTTGAGCATATGATGCCCTCCCCACAATTAGAAACTTGTATATCGAAAAAGGTTGCTAATCGTTTTCCAAGATAATTGGACGACTAACACCATTGTGTTGCATGAACAAATGTAGAAGGATATTTTCGCTCGTAAATGAGTAAGAACACTTGATTTTCTTGTTTATCATTTTTGTAGCGCCCAATCAAGTAGTTGTTTCTGCTACTTGAACCCTTCAAATAGTGATTTTAACTCTAAAAGTCAAAACATATAACTATTTGAAGGGTTCAAGTAGTTGTTCCTGACTACTTGAAAGGTTCAAGTAGTGATTTTGATTATGAAAGTCAAAACATGTAACTATTTGAAGGGTTCAAGTAGTTGTAACTGACTATTTAAATCCTTAAAGTAGTCAAAACATGTAACTACTTGAAGGGTTCAAGCATTGGTATTTGACCACTTGAACCATTCAAGTAGTGATTTTGATTTTGGAAGTCAAAACATGTAACTACTTGAAGAGTTCAAGTATTTGTATCCGATTACTTAAACCTTTCAAGTAGTCATTTGTTCACTACTTGAAGGGTTCAAATAGTTATATCTGCAGTAGTATTTTATGACTACTTGAAGGTTTCAAGTAGATATTTTTTAGCCATGAATTAAGTTATCCATTGAGCATAAGACTAACTGAAGGGTTCTAGTAGATATTTTTAGTCATATATTAATTTATCCAGTGAGCATAAGACTACTTGGAGGGTTCAAGTATTCTTTTTTTACTACTTGAACCATTCAAGTAGATATTTTTTAGTCTTGCATTAAGTTATACAGTGAGTATAAGTCTAGTTTTTGCCTACTTGAACCCTTCAAATAGATATTTTTTAGTCGTGTATTAAGTTATGCAGTGAGCATAAGACTACTTGCAAGGTTCGAGTAGTCTTTTTTGACTACTTGAACCTTTCAAGTAGATATTTTTTAGTCTTGCATTAAGTTATCCAGTGAGTATAAGATTGCTTGAAGAGTTCAAGTAGTCTTTTTTATTACTTGACGGGTTCAAGTAGTCAATTTTAGTATCATTTACTCTATTCTACAACATATAACAGAATTTTCCTTATTTTGTTGGCTATATATTGATGAGCGCTCGCTCAAAATTCAGAGGGATCTTCACGACTTCCACCTATATTGACGAATCAATATTTCTGACATTATTTTTCAGATAAGCTTTTAAGTTTTTCCAAAGTACAAATCCATTACAAATTTAGTGTGTTATATTGATCAATTTCCTGACCTCAAATGTAGGTTAACATGTTTGGTAGATGTGACCTATTTGATGCTAATCCATCCATATTTGCACTAGAAGACAATGACCTTTTATATAGTTAGGCTGAGACCACATTTAGGAAGAGATTGGAATTTCTGTGATCGAATATGTACTCTTACACGTTTTTCAAATTATGTCCTTTAGAAGTTGTTTTATGCAAAGTTTGTTGAAAATACTATTCTATAAGTTTTGTTTGTTATGAACGTGAACAAATCTCACTGAATAACCGTGGAGTTGGACCTCAATGAACAAGCTATCAGAGTCTATAATTCAATGAACAATGTCACTCAACGAGCCCACCTCCATCCACTAATGTGACCGTTCACCCATCTTCTCCATCGTGTACTAAAAATTATGAACTTTTATGAAAATAGAAAATAAGTTCATAAAGTACTTGACGAGTGGAATCTAACTCATGTCAATGTTCCTCATGAAGGGAACGAATGAGTTTGTTTGATTTATTTTGACCTTAATTCATGGAAGAAGGATATTTGATTTATTTTGCTTTTTATTTTTTAGGTTTGATTTGTGATGTTTTTTCCTTAAAATTTTTGGAGGCCTTGGCTTATGGTCGGGATTTAACAACTATAAAGCATAAACTTATGCCATAATTTCGTAAAAAGTTAGATTTGGATTTTTTTCGTCGTACATCTCCACTTGAAGGTCTTGCAGAACTATGAACGCTTTATTTTTTGTTTGTTGTTTAGATATTTGAATTCTTATAAACGATTCTTTGGATAATAAGTTTTTTTTATTAAATATATTTGTTGATTGGAATTTAAGAAATTATAAAATGATGGGAGGATTAAAGATTGATTACTGTGTAGATGGTGCCAATTTATCTGTCTAGATTGCTCACTAACAGTAGACAACAATGCTATTTGAACCCTTTAAATAGTTACATGCTCTCTGAATAAACTTAGGGCAACAAATAATATGACTACTTGAATGGTGCAAATAGTAAAAAAAATATTACTTGAACCCTTCAAGTAGTTACATGTTCTCTGAATAAACTTAGGGCAACAAATAATATGACTACTTGAAGGGTTCAAGTAGTAAAAAAAATATTACTTTAACCCTTCAAGTAGTAAAAAAATACTACTTTGAACCCTTCAAGTAGTAAAAGATACTACTTGAATCTTCAAGTAGTAAAAGATACTACTTGAATCTTCAAGTAGTTATATACTCTCTAAATAAACTTAGGACAACAAACAATATAACTATTTAAAGAGTTCAAGTAGATACATGCTATCTAAATAAACTTTGGGCAACAAACAATATAATTACTTGAGGGTTCAAGTAGTATTTTTTTACTACTTGAACTCTTCAAGTAGTTACATACTCTCTTTATAAACTGAGGGCAAAAAATAATACGCTACTTAAAGGGTTCAAGTAGAAGCTTATGACTACTTGAATCCTTCAAGTAGTCATTTTTTGTCTCCTGCTGTGATTTGTCCAGAGACAATGTGACTACTTGAACAGTTCAAGTAGTCATAAACCATTACTTGAATCCTTCAAGTAGTCATCGAATATATGCAATTCGCATTAGTTTGCTTACTAACAAAAATAAATAACTACTTAGGTGGATAAAAATAGATACAATATCTATATAAAATTCATCCAATATACATACAAAATTTTAATAATATACGTACAAGCTTATGTGCTTGGTTGTGATTCATCATGCATGTAAAGGGGGATAGGATGTTTGCATGTCTATTATGTCCGCGTAAACCACATCAACTACATTTATTTGGTTGTACACCCTCACCTCTAGATGGTATTCTGTTTACTCTGGGCCTCCCACTAGACTGCCTCGTCATAGGGGGTATGACAATTCTTTCTCTCACCTCGTCGCTGATAGTCTAGTATGTAGGATCTCCAAGGGGGTGAATTGTTTCTGCGTAAGCTACCACTAGTGCTTCAACCTTATAGTACTTCGAGTATAAGTTGTAAGTAGATATGTTGCGTTGTCGACAATAAGTTAACGCATGCGCACAAGGGTATTGGTCTAGATCAAATTCACGATGAGTGCATATTTTTTATGCAAGCTCACAACATGCTCTCTATCCCCAATACTTACACGAAACTCGTGAATATCTAAGGCAACCATTAAAAGTCTGCGAGAAACATCATGATTCTTTTTAAGCTCATTTTCATACCATTTGGTCATATGTGTGTGCATCTCATAAGCAATTGGCTGACGTTGATAATACCATTGTTGCATCAAATCACGCAAATGTTCTATTAAACTTGTTATTGGGAGGGCTCTAGCATCCTTTAGTATGTTATTCATGCATTCGGCGATGTTGGTAGTCATTATGTTATAGTGTCTACCACTGCAATGAGAAACGAGCCCATCTGTAAAATATGGCTACCTTAATATAGTTTCCAATACCTGGATGAACTTGGTTGATGATAACCATGTATTCCTCAAATTTTGATACACGATAGACCTTGGCAGCTTTGAAAAACAAAGGATTGGTGTTGCTAGTTTTGAATGTTGATTTTATATTCATTCTCATATGGTAGATGCAAGCTCCATGAAATGATTGTGGGAAGATAGTCTGTATACCCCTTGCTATATTTTCATTTATGTTTGCACAAATACCAAGTCATCCAAGTCTCCAATAACCCCGTCCAGCTTATTACAGAACCATTCACACGATGCATCATTTTCAGAGTCAGCAATTTTAAAGGCAAGTGGATATACTTGGTTATGCCCATATTTATAAATCGCAATGACATTGTACCCCTATACTTTGCTTTTAATGATGTTCCATCAACAGTAATTATAAGACATATACAATTAAGAAATCTATGAATCAATGCTCCAATCGACATAAAGAAGTATTTGAAATTGTTATGTTCATCAGTCTTTATATGAGTAACAGTACCTGGATTCTTCACCTCTAACATGTGACAGTGGGATGTGAGCCTCACATATGAACTTTCAGGTGAACCTCGAACTAGAGCCAATGCAACTTCACTAGCCATCTAAGATTTTTCATAGCTTATATCGATGTCATAATCCTTACAAACATCTTTGATGATATCTTTCAGCCTATAACTCCGTCCAACACCAGTGTACTTTGACTTTATGCAATGACCGACCAATAAGCTTGTTGCTTGACGATGATTGTGTTGTAAAATGTCAAAAGAGCACGTATGAGTATTTATGAACTTTGTTATTTTAAAGTACTCTGAAAATCGCACCTTAATAGCTCGTAGTCTCCATGAACATGTTTTCTCAACACAAACAACCACCAACAATTTCGGCATGGATTTGAAGACTTTAAGGTCAAAGTTTTGACGGATTGCCAAGAGTCCAACAATTCTTCGGAGCTCTACATTGTTTTGGTAGAGTTATTTTGTATCTAACATATCTGAGACACTTACATGCTCGTGATCCTATAGTTGTGATGATCTCAGAGCATTATAAGATGACCGTGATGAAGATGCAATGTTACTTGGCATTGATGAAGGATGTGCATTAGCCTTTGGTTTTCTATTCAAATCTGGTAAGGTAGAGGGATCATCCCGAATTGCTTCTTCATATAGCCCAAAATCAAGATCATCATCAACACCAATATCAACCCCAATATCACTGTTAGGATGTTCAAGTTTATCATCATTAACATCTTGTTGACAATCATCATCATCATATCTCCCATAGTAATACTCCCCTGAATGGAAATTCTCATTATCATTATTCTCATCACTATCAACCATTGTTTCACCCATAAAACTTGGAATGTGACCATAAAGATCTTGTTGTGCGGGAGTTGTTTCACGAACTCGACTTGTTTCACCCAAGAAGCATGGAATGTGACCATAACGATCTTGTTGTGAGAGAACTGTTTCAAGAACCCAACTTTGACTTGGACATGTAAGATTATCAACAATTGTCCTAGGTTTGGGTTTGAGAGTAACATATAAAGGAGTACGAAGTGCTTCCGAACTCTTCTCGGCAATGAAAAACCTCACCTGGCGATCATTTAAAATTTCAGCAGGTGGAGATGACACATGAGTCTTGTATAAAAACTTCATTAAAATATTGTACTTTATTGGATCAACATTTATTTCATCTTATATGATAATGGATAACTCTTGGTAAGCATAGCTTGATGGTATGTCTAACGGTGAGCTTACTATACAATTAAAAATGAATGAAGCACTGTTTTTCTCCCGTTCACCACAATGTACCACCAATATCCGAATTTCAGACATATCTGTTTAAGACAAAAAAAATTTCACCTATAAAGTTTATTTAATTTTGTAGTAGTTTTTTTATGAATAATAAGTTTATTTATTCTCATTAAGGAACCAAAGACCATTTTACTACTTGAAGGGTTCAAGTTGTGGTTTATAACTATTTGAACCCTTCAAGTAGTTATTTTGATTCTTACAGTCAATCGTCCAGAGAGCATGTGACTACTTGAAGGGTTCAAGTATTATGAAACATTACTTGAACCCTTCAAGTAGTCATTTATCCATAGAGCTTGTGACTACCTGAAGGGTTCAAGTAGTGTTTTATAATTACTTGAACCTTTCAAGTAGTCATTTTGATTCTCTCAGTTACTTATTCAGGGAGCATGTGACTACTTGAAGGGTTCGAGTAATTGTTTATAACTACTTGAACCCTTCAAGTAATTGATTTTATTATGACAACATTAAAGCATAGACCACTTGATATTTGAAGGTTAAGAACGAGTCTCTAACTACTTGAACCCTTCAAATAGTTATTTTTTTTATTGCTTCAACAACCTAAACATCAGTGACTACTTAAAGGATTCAAGTAGTTATTCCATCCAAATAGTTGGTTTTATTCTGTCATTACTCGAACCATTACTTGAAGCATTTTATATGCAAAAAAAATTAGAGAGGAATGGGTACCAGTCTACTCTCGTTGAAGAAGAAGAAGGAGAAGAATGGTTGAGCAGTTAATCACAGGGTCTCGAAGAAGTAGAAGAAGAAGAAGATAAAGAAGAAGCAACAAAAAAAGAATAAAAGAAGAATAAGAGGAAGAGGAAGCAACAGAAGAAGAAGAAGAGATGAAGAAGAAGAAGAAGTACGTTTTTGTTGGAGAAGAAGAGATAAGAAGCTTGAAAGGAGAGTTAAGAGTGGGTGAGTGGGTATTTTATCAACCATGGTTGATTTGATCTTTGCATAGGGAAGGGAATGGAAATAATGAGGAAAGATAGAATTGTCATTACTTGATGTTGATAATGGCGGGTCAGGGGTATAAAATTATGAGTTTTAGAAAATGAGTATAAAAATCCTAACAAAAAATGAAAATGGTATATTTATCCAAATAACTCATGATTTATCATCGTATTCTTTTATATATATCAAACACAATAACTTCAATTTCTTCATACCTTAAATTCTTAATTTTCATAACCATATTTTAACAATTTTATATTAAAAATTATTTACTTTCTGTCTTATATCAAACAATCCCCTAAGTTAAACTCAATAAACAATTTCCTAAGTTCAAATCAATATATTCTCAAATTTAACAAAAAAAAATAGTCACTATCATATTCTCTCTCAACTTTGAGTTTCGTACCACGTTTTATCTCTTGAAGTAGTCCAATTACATCATTTCATCTCTCCTTGAACCCTTGGGTACATTCAAGAATGAATGTTAGATTAGTGAGGATATTATAGATCCCCATAATTGTTTTGAAGGATGTAAGGAGGCATGCTATTCCGGGGAATTTGATTCCTCCTTGAGGGAGGAGGTATGATAGATCCCCATTATCACATCTCCCTCCATTCTCCCTTGGGAATAACTTTCCCAGCCAATTGTCTATTTTATCCCTCCAAAATTGATCATTTTTTTATGTAGAGGTGTTTTATATAGAATTTTTTATGTGGGATTTGAAGTGGGGATTTTTTCTAGGTTTTTTCAGCAATTCTTTTTTTAATTATCTTTAATTTTTAAACCGAAAATTGATCGGTTGTGGGCCTATAAAAAGCATTCTCTTCCTCGTCTTATTTTTATTAAGCTTGATTTTTTAACCCAAATTTAATGAAGTTTTAACCCAATTTTTAATGGGTTTTCAGTTTTTTCATTAAATATGATATGTTTTCTTTCTATTTTTTTACAAATGAATTTTTAATTTATTTTTTATCGATAAATATCAAAATTTCATATAATATTCATAATGATATTTTAATTAAATATTATTAGCTATTGTATATTTGAAGGTTAAAAAGGTAAAATCAACATATTCTATACATATTATCGTTAAAAGTTTTTTTCTAAAACAAATACATTAATCTCACATTAACATTAATCTAAATAAGATTCCAACTCATTATCAAATATAGTAATCATGTATTCTTTCCACTATAATTTCCACTAATTCATATACGCACTAATCACATTTATACCAGAATTTTATAAAATTGAACCAAACGGCCCCTTAAGAAGAATTCCTACACCTGACTCGTTGGGATCTTTAAGTCAGAATATACTTAAAGCTTTTGTCAAGTCTGCTGCCTGGTCACAGAGTGATTGTCCCTCCTAATGATTGTCACATAATCAGTTTGACCCACTAGTTATCACACAAACAAATCCTAATTGTGTATGTGATAGTCATTAGGAGGGGCACTCACATTATAACCACCCACCCTATAATCTCTCATTACTTAAAACGTTTAAATAGAGATTCAAAATGTACTGACTTCTTGTAATTCAATTTATGCTCATAAAAGCATCAAGTCTAGGAACAGGAAACCCTACTTAAAAGAATAATTTTTCAAAATGTAAAAAGAAAAAAGTTTAAGATCATCTTAATCTTCATCTTCTATATTATCTTTAAAATGAACTTAAGCGGGAAACTTTTAAATTCCTCTTTTACCTCTATATAAATATTATATATTCCTAAAATATTCATAAAAAATAAATGTGCATAATTTTACCAAACCAACATTATTAGATGTTATTCAAGCCATAGTTTCAATACCCAGTAACCCAAAAGCAAAAAATGATAAACCAGAATTTCAATTCTACAACAATATAAAGTCGGCATTCAACTTTCACTCATGTTTTGCCCCAATTTTTAATAAAATGCCTAAGCATATATGAAAGAAATCCTTTGACATCGTAACATATTATCATCTTAACAACTTGTACATATATTGTTGTTGATTGTGCAAATATTGTTATTTATGATAATATGTTTAATATTATTAACTAATTGAAGCATATTATTTATGATAATATGTTCAATTTTATTAACTCATTGAAACAGTACATTGTCAAATTTACTTTACTTATGAATGATATATTTAATACAATTAATGTATCTATAATAAATAATTATATATATAAATGTTGTGACACTCTAATTATATGTATAATTCCATGAGTGCAACTAAGCATCTATAGTCTTCAATTATTTAAAATCTCTAATTTATTAATTCAATTATCTCCACTACATTGAAAAACGAAATAGACTTCGGTTGTGTGAAAAATAACATGTACATTAACATGATACTTAATGACTTTTCTATTTTAAATAGAACTAATTGATATCTATTAAGATAATCATTCAAAAAATCATAATTTGAATCTTAAGAGTCGCCTCAAAATCATAAATTGAAACCTATTGTAATTTATCTTATTCTAACAATACTGCATTTGTCAATAAATAGTTTTGAAGAGGCGTGTCCATTGAAGAGGGGGAAAGATTCGGGGCCTTATAATCTTGGAAATTTTGTAAGTTTAGTTGATTTTTAGACTTTAAATTAAATTGCAAAGCGTGCTCTAGGCTATCATCAAGTAAAACCATTTACATTATATTATTTTAATGCATAATTAACAAATAACACTTGAGGTTACCGTATTGCATTTAACTATCTATTTCTTCATTTTTTTTCTATTTTCTGCATTTCTAATCAATTATGTTGTTCGTGTTATGAATTACTAATAGATTCTAAATTGACAATAATTCAACTTTTCTTTAAGTTTTTTGTTCTCAAGTTAAAATTTTTGTAACAAAATTATTGTATTTTGATTTTATATTTTTAACAATAGTTAGGTGATATGTATATATTTTTTTTCTCATTTTACCATTAGTTGTTTTTTCATCATATTCTTTTTTCTTTTTCATAAAAGGGCTTCATAGTTGTATATTTTGAACGGCTTGGTTGATCAATATATCTTATTATTTCTACATAGATAAAGTTAAGATATATATGCTTACGTGTGTAAAACTATGATATATATCATAAGATTCACATATATAATCCATGCCTTAAAAAGTTAAGGTCCAAAATTGTCAAATATGAATTTAAGCATAAAGAATGATTGAAAAATAAATAATATATTTTTCGGAAATGCTCGTAAGCTATTGTTGTAAACAAAAATCACAAGAATCGTGAAAGAAAGTAGGATGGTGGCTTCCAATATGTTTCTTATACTGTTCAATGCGATCCTTTGTAGTTTGACTAAGTTTTTTAAGTAATATTGATTTAAAAAGTCTCAAATAAGTTAATCATGACTAAATATGTGCATCACACGTGAAATTTTACTAGTATATTAAAAAGAGTTTAAGTGGGAGAAATTTTTTATTCTCCATTTTACTCTTCAAGTCTTCTTAAAATAAAGTATAATTTAAAATTTTCACATATTTTCTCATTTAATATCATGCATATAGTGGAGATTATTATTTTCTATTCAATAATAATTTATTAAAAATAGTTTATAAAATTAAATATTTATATAAGATTATGCAAATAGAAACCTAAGTATCCATATGATTATTTTTAGGCCAACAATAATTTATTTCTTAGAAATCTATAAAATTAAATATTATGTAATATTTATGTCATTGGAACATGAAATTTCATATAAATTAATTAAGATTAATATTTTTAAATAAAATAAATTATCTCTTAATATGATAGAATCTGACAAATTGATGCATTTTCATATATTTTCAAATAGCAATATTATATAATACAATTTCAAAAATATCATAAACAAGCGGATGTATTGATTATTACCATTATTTTGTTTTTAATTTAAATTTAGAATTATTTTTAAAGATAGTGTATTTATTTCAACATTAATATTAATTTCAAATTACTCTTTAAGCCCCACTAAATATAGTATAAGATTAATATTGTATTCAATTCATTTATAATTTTATTCACTAATTATACTTTTTACTAACACTTTATAAAATTTAGTATTATTATATAATTTTATTATGTGAGATTTTGAAGATTCATGCATATGGTTTTAGAGATCCTTATCTCATAACATTGTTTCAGTCAATAATAATGAGTTATGATATATATTAGTAAGATTTTGTTGTTGTTTACTTTTCTTAATTTTATAATAAATGTAATAATTTTCAATGTCTATTATCCATAGTAAAATAGTTTGTTTTATTTAATTTTCCTCTCTCAAATAACTTTTAAAAGTTTTTTATGTTATTGTACGATATAAATTTTTAGCACCGTACGTTTTTTAATTCAAAAATTCGTATAGTATAAATTTAGCATATTAAGATGATGCACAACTTAATCATGTTTCAATAGTTTTATTATAAATAGAAAAATGTACACATATATCCCATAAAATTTGCTTAAAAAAACATACACATTTTCTAATTTCAAAAAAGATAAATAAGTCTAATCTATTATAAATAATTTAATTTTAGAATAAAATAATTAAAATAACTTTATATTTTGATCAGACCCATGAACCCGTATCTGACCCAAACACCAGACCTGATCATTTGGCCAAGCTCCCCCTTCAAACCCGATCATTAGGCCAAGTTCCCTTTCAATCCCCATGATTTCCCCATCTCCATCAAACTCTAAAACTCCAAATTACTCCAAGAAACCCAATCTCTCAGGTCGAAAGCAAGGGAAGAGAGGGGAAGAAGCTGAGGTATTGTTCACTTCTCCCGATTTTCTCTGCTTTTCTAGAATCTTTCAAGAAACCCAATCTTTCAGATTCATTTTTGGATTTCTGCTTTTCTCGAAAACATATTTTCGTCAAATGGAAGTGAGAAATAGAGGGTGATAATGACCGCCTCCTGCCAGTGATGGAATGCTCGGAAGGAGAGTGTCAATGGCATTGTTGCAGAAAGTAATCAGAACCATTTATCTCAATTGACCCAACATCTCCAACCCATTGAACCTGCACCCATTTCTAACTTTCTTAAGAAACTTAATGAACCAACCCCTCCTTCGCCGGGTTATATAAATAGAGTGTGATTGATATAACTTGAAATTTCGGGTTATAGGTTGAGCATTCTTGATATTTTTAAAATATTAACTACCTTAGTTTAAAATTTAATTTATTTTTATTTTTTATCTATAAAATAAAATGTTAAGAGATGTTCGTGTCTTTTTTGAAATTAGAAAGGAGAGTCTGTGTTTTATAGGTGATAAACGACCTATTCAAAGTTTCTTTTATTTGCATTAGTTTAATTGTAAATATTAGATGATATATTTGCATTAATTCAAATTTTCTTTTATTTGTATTAGTTTAATAATAATTTTATTTTAGATTTATAATATTTTAAATACTACTTATTTATTTTCACGCTAATAATAATTATAAAACATATAATATAATTTTACAATTGATCAACACGTACTTTTCTACGTAATTTTGTTTAGAAGCATCTTAATTCTTCGAAAAGACTATTTTCAATCATATTTATTTCATAAATATTTGTACTTAAAACACATATTGATATTTAAAACAACTTCTACAAGATATGAATATTCAAATATTTCATAAAACACTTGTAAATTAAAACAAATATGCTTCAAATTACATTCTAAGTACTTTATACAAATATTTATATAAAATAATTGTTAACAAAAATAGCACGTTATTTGAATGTATAAAATCTTTTTAGTTAGGAGCACTTTCAAAACGAGTAAAATTGATTAAATCTAAATGAAGTGATTGTTTTTCTCTACTTGATTTAATTAAGAACGGGTTATTTTCCTAAAAAAATGTTTTATTTATTGTTCCCAATCCACCAAAAGAGTAAAATGTCTACCAGCAAAGTTTTTTTGGGTCAAAGTTCTACCAGCAAAGTTATTCAAAATAGAAAAGTAAAAGCTTTCGAGGGAAAATTACACAGAGATCAAAGCATTTATTGGATCGCTATATTTCTAGGTACTTTAACAAAGCCATAAAATAAATAAATAAACAACCATAGAAGGAAAGGGAAAGAAAGCTGGAATTTTGACAATATACAGCGCAATGAGAAATGTGAGCAAAGAGGAGGGTTTCAGCAAACGGAGCAAATTGCCAGTTTTCTACCAACAGCTACACTTGTAGCTGAATTGTAAATCTAATTACTATTCTCCTTATTCAACATGAATGCATATACGAAATAAACAGAGCCAGATTCATTTATGTTCTTATGAAGATGGAAACTATGTTTGGCAGATTTAGATCATCAGAGACAAATTCGTTGCATCCCTGTATCAAAGTTTTTGAAAAAAAAAGGTTTATATAAATTTGGTATCTATTTAAAATTCTAAGCTATATATACATTTTAATGTCAACATTCCATATTAATTAAGGAAAATAAAGAGTATTTCATTAATTAGGGAATATGACGGACTTTTTTATTTATTGAATCCAAAAATCAATTTCATCTCAAAAAGACTTTGTATCTTCTCTTCTTAATTGTGATTGTTTTGATCTTTAGACACCACCGTATGTCATTCAGTATTGTTTTGATCTTGAGATACTATCGAATGTCATTCAGTATTATCATCGTTTTATCCTTTTGTTGAGTTTGAGTACGAGATACGATATTTTGTTGATTCGGCCTTATGTCATTTGATCTTATGTCATCTTGTATAAGATTCGGTCATATTTTGACCTTATTTCGCCTTATATGAATCAATGTCACAATATGACCTTATGTCATCTTGTATGACACTCGATCATATTTTGACCTTACTTCGCCTTACATGAATCAATGTCACAATATGACCTTATGTCATCTTGTATGACACTCGATCATATTTTGACCTTATTTCATCTAGTATAAGATCGATCATATTTTGACCTTACTCGGTCTTGTATAAAATTTTCAGCCAAATTATGACTTTATGTTGCTCCTCATACTATGTTCGGTCATAATTTGATCTTATGGCATATTCAACCTGCAATTGAGTATTTTGGGCCTAGTAAAGGATCTTATAGAAAAATTGGGCCGAGTAGGCCTTTATGTGAAATAAATCCATAATATACCTTTTTGACCCTCTACAGTTTGCCCCCACTTCTGGAGTCGAGTGAATATTTCAGACCTTTTGTTCAAATGGTAGAAAAGTTTGTATCATATATACCCTTAAACCATTTTCTCAAGGTCGGATCGTCTGTTGGTCATACAATTTTGTTATACAGTTGAGGTGAAAAATATTTCTTAGTTCTTTGGTAAAGATAAACTAGAGTAGAACCCTATGGTTAGTCTATAGTCGAGCTTTATGGTCAGATCGTGGTCGATCCCCACGATCAGGCCGTGGCCGAGCCCCATGGTCAATCAATGGGCGATCCCCGTAGCCTGTCCATGGTGGAGCCCTACGACCTATCCGTGGTTGAGCCCCGTATTCAGCCGAGCTCCATAACCAGACCGTGGCTGAGCTTCTCGGCTAGATCGTGGCGGAGCTTCTCGGCCAGACCATGACCGAGCTCCACGACTAGTCTATGGTCAAGCTTCATTGCCAAATCATGGCAGAGCTTCTTGACCAGACCATGGTCAAGCTCCACGGTGATATCGTGGCTGAGCTTCGCGGCCTGTTTGTGTCACAGTCTATCTGTGGTGGAGCTCGTCGACCTTCACGATCGGTTTGTTTTCTACCATTGATTTACGCTTCATGTGCCGTATTTTTTGTCATCTCAATTAACATGGATAGTGATCCGCGTGACTTAATCCATAATCGTTGATCCCTCATAAAAGTATGCTTGTGACTGTTAGATGAAACTATGGAGATTAAAAGGCATGAATATTGATCCATGTGCTTTTGTCCATGTCCATTGATTATTCATTCACGATACATTTGTGACCGTTAGATTAGAGTATAAAAATATTGAATGGATGAAGCTTGAATGACATGGATAGTGATCTATGTGAATACAATCTGTCACTTTTGATGAGTGTCATGTGGCATGATCTTGGGCGTTGTTTCAAGATTTCACCTCTTATAAACTCATCTTCTTCAATTTTACTTTCACGACAACTTCAATTACTTCATTCTCATCTTCTCCAATCACTTTTCCAGCCATTTCTTTTCCGATGGTTTTCTGGTTGTCTTTTCCCAGCGAGATTTTTCAATGATTTTTGGCGTGATTTTCGGTGAAGGTATTTTTGCTTTGCCTTTCCACATCTTTATTAGTTATGACTATTTCTTTGACATCCGTCGATTCTCATAATGTATCTGCTTTCGTGCCTCAAGAAGTGTCTCGAGATGAGTCAGAATCTGGGGAGTCTCTACAAAATTCTTCTTCGTCTGAATCAACGTCTTATATTTATGAGTTAGCTTTTGAAGTACACGTTGAAACTGTGTTCCAAGCGGCCAGTGGCCTTCCTTTAAAATGCGTCATATTGATCTTAAAAGATTACGCGAACAATATGATATTCCTAGCTCCATTGAGTTGCATTCACTAGATTAAAATGAGAGGGTATACTCAGACTTGGAAGGTTAGGTTATGTTTTATGAGTTTCCATTATGTTGGGTTAACTTCCATCTTCTTCTTCACCCATTTATTCGTGTAGTGTTGAAGTTTTATAATTTAGCTCTGACTCAACTTCTTCTGAATGCATGGAGAGCTCTTCTTTCTTTGATCATCCTCGCCCATAAAATTGGCATTAGGACTTCGATAAATATGTTGAGAGGTTGCTTCTCCTTGGTTCAGCACCGAAAAAGTTCTGATCAATATTCCTTCAGTCATAGAGGAGGTTTAGATCTCATTCGTAACTCCCTACTAGCACTAAACACTTTGAGTCATGATATTTTTTTGTACGGGTCCTTGGAAATATGGTCTTGATGAGCATGTCCATGATGTTCGAGTCAAAACTAGCAGGGGTATCTCGGGTATTTAGATACTTACTATTCTTATAATGTACTCTCATTATGTCATCTGATTGTATTTGTATCTTTTTACTGTAGCCGACTCGACCTATCATATCCCAATATCTTAATATTCTCGAATGCTTTTTTATGCCTTTCTGATAATATCTTATCATAATTGGGAAACCTTATGTTCCGTGGATAACTTTAAAGAAGTAGAGCTTTGGAATTGTGTAGAGCACATTCCTGAAGGTATTTCTTATTTTTTGCATGACTTTAATAGTTTAACAGTAGGTAGAAGTGCATTGCATTATTTATACGGAAGTTACTCATCTTTTGAAAGTGACCCGCAAATCAAAATTTGTTTTCCTTTAGTCATGGCATATGTCGTAAAGAATGCTCCTCCGTTGGACAATATTGAGGAAATGAATAAAAAAGTGAGGGCTAGGGCTAAGGAGGTCTCGATTGGAAAAAAGAAACAGAAAGTTCAACCATACCTAAGGTAACGAGGATTGAAAGTTCGACCTCAACTCTGCCACAAGCGATTGAAACGCTCTTGATGCTCGTGGTTCAAAAAGGACAAGGTCATCACCATCAGTTGGGCTATCTCTTCCTACTGCATTTGTTGCTTCTCAATCAGAAAGTTCATCTGAGGGAATGCTCTTCCCTATTGCCCATGACTCATCTTTTCAAGAAGAAAATAAGTCGAGTGACGTTCTGATGTGAAATATTTATTTGAATCGTGACCAGAACGTTTTATTTTCAAAAGAGGATGATGAAATTTATCTTGGGCCATGGTGAAATCTATGAAGGTGATCCTTCTCTCCCTTTCTTTATGATTTTTTGGTTATTTGATGAATGACAACTAATGTAATAACTCTCCTTGAAGGTCTTTCAATCTCTTTTGAATCTATACAATCGAGCGTTCTAGAGGAAAAAGGATAAAGTGGTGATTGAAAGTGAGTTAAAGATAATTAGTGTTGAGCTTATGTCTATTAAGACTGAAGCAACAATTTTGAAGGATAAGGTCGTCAAGCTAGAGCGAGAGAAAGATGTGACTAAATCTCAATTGACGTTGAGAGAGTCCAAGTTGGAGAAGATGTCTCGTGAGCCAGATCAACTTCGACTATGGTTACTTGAAAGACAAAGTGAAAAGGTTAGAGGAAAATGAGGCAGAATATAGAGAGGAAAGAGAGTAACTCTATTATGCTGGAGTAATAGCTGGTTGGGACATGATAAAGGCTGAATACAAAGATAGAAAAGTAGAGAAATGGTCACCGATTACGATTACGCCAACAGTTGAGGAAGAAAATTATGATGGCGAAGATGACATTGAGGAAGATGATATCGACACTCAACTTGACGAGTATATCTGAACTTATCCCTGCACATACTTCTAAAATTAGTACGGCTATGGATGTTTTGGATGGTAATATTATGAATGTTAGCCATGACTTCTGAATGTGAATTATGTTAGGCCTTAGTTATTTTCTTTTATTATTTCTTTGAACATTATGTTGATCATGTGGAACTTCAAGATGGGTTAGCTTACTTTACTTTTTCATGGACTTTTGTAAAGTAATCCAAATGTTTTATTCATGATCACGAAAAGTTACTTTAAAGTTTTATTTTGGATGAACTAGTAAATTTCACTTTCTTATTGTCAATTTATTAAGAAAGCCGAGTAAGGTTCATGATTGCAACATTTCTTATCTTTATATGTTATCATCTGAACAAAGATTTGAGGTTAAGAGTTTCGAAGCCTTATAAAATTCATGCAAATGATGTAGTCTTGTTGTCGTTAAAGTTGAGGTGCCTGACTCCACACAACATGACTTTTAATTTGCTAAAGGTTGAGAATGGCTGAGCCGAATGCCAGACTTAGTCAAGTTCGGACTTTTGTGCCTCATCCTGTCGGATGAGGACTTAATGTCAGATTTTGTCGAATAAGGACTTGATGGGCGAATGGTCGTTACTTGCTAGGGCCTATTTATCTAACTGCGTGAGGGCTATGACTTTCTTTCATTTTTTTGGATCTCGTATATGAATGTGATCGTTATTTTTAACTCGTCGTTGTTGCTAAGTTAGTCATTGCTACAAATAAATAGAGAAATGAAATAAATAAAAAAGACTATCCTAGGGAAATTGCATCATTTTGTTAATCATATGATTAAAAAATTACAGGTAGTATTATTTATTAATATTCTCAAATAAATATTGCAATGATAAAAAGAGATAAGAATAAATTCGAGTTAGCCGTTAAAAGGCTGTGGTATGAAGTAAGCCTTCAAGTGGATTGCATTTCAATTTCTTGGAATTGTATGGCCGCTTGCATCTTGAAGGGTATATGAGCCCGACCTCGTGACATGTACTATCCTGTATGGCTATTCCCAATTTGGGCTAAGCTTTCCGATATCTATCTCTTGAGTGTTTTGAAATACATTCATAGCATTAAATCGCCAACTGTAAATTTTCGTGAACTGACCTTAGAATTGTAATGCCTTGAAATGTGTTACTGGTAATTTTGGAGCTTTATTAATATGCCTTCCCTTTTCCTTTACAATTTATCAAGAGATTTTTAATCACATTTTCATTCTGAATGAGATGTGTAGACTGAGTTATGTACCATGGAAGACCTATCTCCACTGGTATGACTGCTTCTGTACCATGTGTTAAAGCAAAATGCGTCTCACTTGTAGGTGTCCACCTAATGGTGTGGTAGGATCACAAGACTGCCGACAGTTCTTCCACCCATCTTCCTTTAGCCTAATCGAGTCTTTTCTCTAGAGTATCAACTATTGTTTTATTCGTGGCTTCAGCTTGACCATTCGCTTGTGGATGGCGTGGCTTCGAATATCTGATTTGAATATTAAGATCTCTATAAAAAAATTTAATATACTACCTGTAAATTGAGGTCTATTGTCTATCACAATTACTCTCGGAATGGAAAAATGAAAAATCATGTCTCCATAAAAAAATCTTGACATCCAGCTCCTTAATATTCACATAAGCTTTGGCTTCCACCCATTTAGAGAAATAGTATGTTACCAGTAGACAAAAACATTTTTAGTGGACGCCAAAGGCATGGGGTCTGTTATATCCATTCCCCACAACATGAACGACCAAAGCACTAGGATAAGTCATAACTCTTCTGCTAGCAGGTGCAATATTGGTACGAATCGCTGACATTTGTTGCATCACTGAGTATATTCAATTGCGTCTACTTCCTTTGTCGGCTAGAAGTATCCCATCATCCTAGCCTTATTTACTGATGGGCGTGCTCCGGAGTGGTTGCCACATTGGCCTTCTTGAAGTTATCCTAATACATATTATGTTTTTTTTTCTTATTGAGACATCTAAGATACGAGCCAGAAAATGTCTGTCTGCAAAGTTCTCCTTCTATCATCGAGTATTGGGCTACTTGCATCATAATCGTCTTGCCCATGTCTTATCTTTATGAAGTTCTCTGCAAGAAATGTATTTCTTGATTAGATCCATCCAGGAATCTTTGGACGAAGGTGATGATATTGATAAGGACTCATTGATCACGATCGGGGATTCTTGGTTAATTGTGGAGTGAAGTACGCTAGATTCTTCCAAGTACACTGCTAGGACTATTCACCTTAACTCTGTATCGATGACTGAGGCAAAATTGGCCAGAGCGTCGACATGACTATTCTCACTGCGAGGAAGTTGTTGTCTTTCAACTCCTTGGAAAGAATCTTTAAGTTGCAATACCATATGGTGATATGAGATCATGTGAGTATCTTTAGTTTTATAATTCCCGTTTATTTGATTCACAATCAACTGTTAGTCGCTAAAAACAGTTAGATTGGATTGCCCAACATTCTTAGCTAAGTTCATCCCCGCTATCAATGCTTCATATTTGGCTTTGTTATTTGATGTGCAGAAACCAAATCTGAGTGATTGTGCAATGACTGCTCCTTTAGGAGTTTTCAAATTTAACCCCACTCCGCAACCCTTAGCATTGCCGATGCATCCACGTACGAAACCCATTCATAATTTTCATTGGGATCTATCGTTATGGTCTTAACAGTCCCATCTCCCACGAGGGAAGATTCTCGACCTTCAACGCCCACGTCCAATGCCTTTGTCATTTCCACTATAAATTCAGCCAAGGCTTGAGCTTTGATTATGGAACGTGGTTTATAAGATATGTAAAATTCTCCTAACTCCACCACCCATTTCATGAGTCTCCCTGACATATCAGGCTTATAAAGCACAACTTTTAGGGGACTATTGGTACGAACAAATATCGAATGACTTTGAAAGTAAGGCCTGAGTTTCCTCGCTGAAGTGATGAGTGCAAGGGCAAGCTTCTCCATTTGTGAATAGCGAGTCTCTACATCCAGTAGAGTGTGGCTTGTATAATATACCGGCCATTGTTAGCTGCCATCCTCACGAATCAAAACAAAGCTTACTGCCGTGTCAGATAGGACCAAGTAAAGATATAACGTCTCCCCATCCTTTGGTTTTGCCATTAGTGGAGGTGACGTGAAAAAACTTTATCGCATTCCTCTGTACATCTAAATTTTTCACTTCCCTTTAGGGTGTTGAAAAAGGGTAAACATTTATTAGATGATCACGAAATGAAACAATTGAGTGCGACCAATCTTCCTACCAGTCTTTGCACTTCCTTTATATTTTTAGGTTGGCATGTCTAGCATTACCCGGATATGCTCTGGATTAGCTTCTATTCATGTCGTGTTACTAGGTGTCCGAGAAGTTTTCCTGAAGATACACCAAAAGTACTCTTTGTGGGATTAAGTTTCATTTTATACTTATTTAGTACCTCAAAATCCTGTTGAAGATCCTCCATGTGGTCCTCAGCTACGAGAGATTTGAAGAGCATGGCGTCAATGTATACTTCCATTTTGGCTTTCTGGTGCCTCTAAACATACGATTGACAAGTCATTGATATGTCGCTCTAGCGTTCTTAAGGCCAAATGGCATGACTTTACAACAATAAATTCCCCACTCTATGATGAAGGCCAATTTTTCCAGATCTGATTGATGCATGTGTATCTGATTATATCTAGAAAATACATCCATAAAGCTAAACATGTCGTGACATGCAGTCGCGACTACCAACTAATTGATCTTTGGTAAAGGAAAACTGTCTTTCGGACATGCTTTGTTCACATCCCTTAAGTTAATACAAATTCTCCATTTCCTGTTCTTCTTCTTGACCATTACGAAATTTTCTACTTAATCCGAATATAGCATTTCTCTAATAAATCCAACATTGAGAAGTTTTTGTACTTCATCATTGATTATAGCTTTGCACTCTGAAGTTAACTTTCACCTTTTTTTCCTTAGTGGTTTATAAGTTGGATCTATTTCCAACCTATGAGTCATGATGCATGGGTCTATCCCTGGCATGTTAGTAATGGACCACATGAAAGTGTCACAATTTTCCATAAAAAATTCCCCGAGCTTCTTTTTTAAACCTTCTTCCAATTAATTTTCCATCTAAACAACTCTTTCAGACTTGGAAGTATGGATGCATTATTTCATTGTTTCTTCTATGGTGGGGCTCTTCGGACCGTCAACTTGCAGATTTTCAAATCGAGATTCTGATTCGCTGCTATAATTGCTATTTGGTTCTGAAAGGTTTCAAACTTGCGAGATAGTAGCTTTTGGAAGTGACATGATCACCGCGTATCTCTTAGATGCCGTTGAAAGTTAAGAATTTGATTGTTTGATGGTATGTCGAAGGAACAACCCTCATTGAATGAATCCATGGTTGACCGAGGATCATATTGTACATAGAATCCGAATCCAAAACCTGATGTCCTGTTAGCTTTTTTACCCCATTTGCTATGACTAGAACGCTAATACTTCCAGAAGACTTGGTGACTATTCCTTGAAATCTGATCAACTCTGTCTCGAGTCTGACAATATTGAGCTTGCATATTCCCATTTGTTCAAACATTGGGAGACATATGACATTCATCGCACTTTCTAGTTCCACCAAAATACGCTTCACTTTGAAATTGGCTACATTTAAAGAAAAACTAAAGCATCATCATGTGGTTGGGACTTCTTATGATTTCGAAGATGCCGTTGGGGATCTTCGGACCTACAACTTATAGATTTTTGAATCGAGATTCCAATTCGATTGTTGTAATTGTTATTTGGTTTTGAAAGCTTGCAAACTTGCGAGATAGCATCTTTTGGAAGTGACATGATCACCGCATATCTCTTAGATGCCGTTGGAAGTTAAAAATTTGATTGTTTGATGGTATGTCGAAGGAACAACCCTCATTGAATGAATCCATGGTCGACCGAGGATCATATTGTACATAGAATCTGAATCCAAAACATGATGTCCTGTCAGCTTATTGACCCTATTTGTTATGACTGGAACGTTAATACTTCTAGAAGACTTGGTGACTGCTCCATTAAATCTGATCAACTCTGTCTCGGGTCTGACAATATTGAGCTTGTCTCATTTGTTCAAACATTGGGAGATATATGACATTCACCGCACTTCCTAGGTCCACCAAACTACGCTTCACTTTGAAATTGGCTACATCTAAAGAAATAACTAAAGCATCATCATGTGGTTGGTGGACTTCTTATGATTTCAAAGAAGAAAAACAAATGTTCGAGTGTTTCTCCAATTTTCCTGGGGCACTGAGATTGAGATTTGGGAGTCTGGCTACTCTGACGATATTTTTCCTTGTCATTCCATTCATACTTTCTCCGTGTATAACATTGACAAATTTTCTCTCAGTCTGAGCAAGCGCATCAATTTCTTGTTTTTGGTCTATTATCAACTTATTCTTCAATGTGTTCTCACGGGTGTCCACGCTTCATAAGCTTTTCAATTTCTCTCTTCAGATGTCTGCACTCGTCAGTTTGTGGTAGAATCTCTGTGAAAATCGCGGTAGTTGTTAGGGTCATTCTTTCGATTGAGTGGGCCTCTCAATTTTCTAGGCCAAGAAAAATATTCTTTGTCCTTGACTTATGCTACAAGGTCATAATATGAAACATTGAGTGATGTTGTTCGGAACAAATTGTTCCAATCTCCTTGTGTTCCTCTGTTATCCAACTGATCTCACGACCTTTTCTTGTCATATCTAACTACGTCATTATCCCGATCATATTTGTCTCTTCTCTCCCTGCCAATTCTGATATCCATTTTTGGGGAATCTCGTCTTGACCTCCTATCTTTACCTTCAGTTTTTGAGCTGTGTCTGGTATGAGAACCTTGACGATCAGCCTTCTCCCTCACATATTCTTCTAACAACACAAACTTATGCGCTCGTTTGAGGGCAACTTCCATGGTGATTTGTTCATCTGGCACTATTGATTCACAAATGCATGAATTTGGAAGAAGACCACTTTTGAAGGTGTATGTGGTAGTGGAATCGCCACAATTTACTATTCCCATTTTTTCCCAAGTGAATCGTTTTATATATTTTTTCAGACTTTTATCAACACCTTGTATGACCCTGTATGGCAAGATCGATGAGGGACCTTTTTGTAAATGCCATATTGAGTAACAAATGCTTGAGCGAGTTGACGAAAAGATGAGATTGAACCTGACTGTAATGTGCCTAACCAGGTGAAGGCTTATCCCGTAAGGCTTGATGCGAATAGTCTGCATAACATTGTATTGTGGGGAATTCCTGCCTTGGTCATAGCCTTCTTATAATGTGTAGTATGATCAGATGGATCTTTGGATCAATCATACAACTGGAGAGTTGGAGTGGTAAAACGTTTTGGTCGCTCAACCACCAGTACTTCCTTGATGAATGGTGATTCGACTAAGCCCATGATAGCATGATCATCGTCTTCTTATGTTATCACATCAAGTTGTGCTAGTCTTCTATCTATATCATTAATATTCTCTGTGAAACTATTTTTATTTAAAGTTGCTTTTCTACCCTTATTTCTATTCGTCTTTTCTTCGATTCTGTGAATTTGCCTATCTTCCGAGTCTCGAGATTTTATTCTCAGGGAAGAACTTCCATATGAACTCCTTGTTGGTCGGATAGGATTGGCAGGACCATTTAGCTTTATCTTGCCACGCAACTCATGATTTTCTTTCTCAAGGATCTCCATTTTCTTGATTAATTGTCCCACTACTTGCATAACTTCCATCAGAGAGATGTTTTCTTGCTTTGGTGGTGCCGTATGATCTCTCACTGGTGGAATTGAATGTCGCTCAATTGTTGACGGTGGATCCAATTAAGTGACACTTCTAGCGTTCCTGGCATTCATGATTAATACAACAAATTGAACGAAACGAACAAAATATATGAGATTTGTCAAATTTTCACAGACGGCGCCAAACTGTAGATGTTAGAAAATTACTGTCGATAATGTTGCCACGTGTTATTTGAATATTTCCTGATAAATACAAGGGAGAAAAAAATGTGAAGATATTACTTGACACCAGTATGGTGCCAACCTAATATACTCTGACGCTCAAGTCATTGAATTGAAGGAAGGCTAATTATTGAGAGTTCAAGTGTTTTGAATGTCATCCCACATCTAAGAATTGTCCGCCTTGATATAGATAACTCAATATGAGTGTCAAAATTTGAAAAGGTTTCATATTAATTAAGGAAAATGAAGAGTATTTCATTAATTGAGGAATATGAACGGACTTCTTTATTTATTGAATCCAAAAATCAGTTTCATCTAAAAAAAGACTTTGTAACTTCTCTTGTTACTTGTGATTATTTTGATCTTGAGACACTACTATATGTCATTCAGTATTATCGTTGTTTTATCCTTTTCGTTAAGTTTGAGTACAAGATACGATCTTTTTTCTATTCGGCCTTATGTTGATTCAACCTTACGTTATCTTGTATAAGATTCGGTCAAATTATGACATTACGTTGTCTCTTATTAGATTTGGTCATATTTTGACCTTGCTTCACCTTGTATGAATCAAGATCACAATGTGACATTATGTCATCTTGTATAAGACTTGGTCATATTTTGACCTTATTCTGTCTTGTATAAGACTCGATTAGATTTTGACATTACTCCGTCTTGTATAATATTCAGCCAAATTATGACCTTATGTTGCACCTCATACTATGTTCGGTCATAATGTGAGATTATGTCATATTCAACTTGCAATTAAGTATTTTGGGCCTTGTAAAGGATTTTATACAGGAACTGGGACGAGTAGGCTTTTATGTGAAATAAACCCATAATATAACTTATTGGTCCTGTACAACACATATGCAAAAGTGGCACAAGTGTGACTTATTCCATAAACTTTAATAAACTCTACGGAAAAATAAATTACTTTTTTATTAATTCCGCTCTAGTGAATACAAAAATGAATCGATGAGTAATATTATCTTTGAAGCGTGCTTTATCGAAACCATAATGAGTCTCCCATCTATATCATGCTATGCAAAATAATCATAATATAAACTTAAATAGAAATTTGAAATTCAATAATGTAAGACTCAAGAACATTTGGGTGTGAAAAATGTGAAATTAAATCTCGAATACTAATGTCGAGTCTTCTATACCACACAGTATCCTTAAAAGTAAACTCACCCCCTCCCAATGAGTGCTCGAGAACGTTTGGCGTGTGGAAAGACTCAATTTCCCATTCTCTTTACTATTGCCATCTTGTTCGCTCGGTTTGGGTGAAAGAGCCTAAATTTTACCTCTCCTTAAGGTTCGTAAACAATGGTCTATGATGGACGTCAGTTTTGTTTTATCATTAACTTGGATAAACATCTCTTGGAGTGTTTTGTGACCATTTGCTAGAGAATTTGATTTTTTTCATATAAATTGCACAAAGGTTTGAAACCTTCTCCCTTTTTCAATCTTTCAAAGTGGGTTGATAGTTTCTTGGATGAGTTTAAGAAAGTAAATGCTCCCACTATTGAGTCCAACTCGCCCTCTCCTTCAAGGGGGCTAAATGGGGGAGAGCTTTCTCAAAACCTCTTGATGGTTCCTTGTCTCCTTCGGTGAGTGAGGCTTTGGCGTTGTTAGAGGAGCTAGTGTTTGTTACATCCCTAGGTTTGAGGTCCATTGAAGTGGAATCATACTCCTTTGAGATTATTCAAGCTCTCTCCTCCCCTACAACGTCTTTGTCTAAACTTAGAACGATCATCTCAGCCTGCAAGCACTTGGCTAATGATATTGGAGTGCCTAAATGGATTCATATCAGATGATCAGGAAATAAAGTGACCCATAGATTGACGCGTTTTGATCTTTCTATTGATGATTGTATGGTATGGAAGGATTCCGTTCCTCCCATAGTCTCGGATCTAGTTTATCTAGAGTCGTTGTAAGCTTGATGCTTACTTTCAAAAAA
The DNA here is from genome assembly GCA_003255025.1 of Datisca glomerata. Lineage (NCBI taxonomy): Eukaryota > Viridiplantae > Streptophyta > Magnoliopsida > Cucurbitales > Datiscaceae > Datisca > Datisca glomerata. The sequence goes on along the minus strand of QANY01013209.1, from coordinate 691,783 downwards.
AATTGGGCCTATAGGAGCTTGGAGGTAAATCATCTGACATTCATGTCTATAGAACGTGCTTGCACGCATGTCTCCCCTTGTTAAGAGGAAGTACATGCCTTCATATCATAGCAAAACTTGAGCATTTACAAGCTTGGGTCGAATCATCAGCCCTTCGTGTGCTGAATTCTCAAGTCCTCAGACTGGAGCATCTATGCTATACATGGTTCCTCCCTTGTTAAGAACATTCCTATATGTACATGGATGAATCTTCATATCTTAGCAATGTGTGACAAGTGTATCCACTTTACACTTTCTCAAAATTTTACAACTCCATGTATGCACTTTGAAAATCATATCATTCACTCGAATATCATATTGACAAATATAAGTATATCATTTTGATGTTCTCGTGAAAGAGAACTCAAAATTGTATTGACTCATGAAAATCAATGAATCATATTCTTCGACCCTCAAAGTCGTTCCTCACAAAAGCGGATAGAAAATCACGAACTGAAAACAGTGGAATCATGAATTGAAAAAAATGAAAAAGAAATTTGTGAACTGAAAGAAGGAAATGTAAAATAAACTTGAATACTCATTTACCTGTTATAAGTAAAACCATACCACTAGTAAATGAAGTGTGTACTACTTTTCAATCAGAATCAACGCCAAGTGCATTACCAACAAATCAGCTGCACCCGTACTCACTAAAAACTAGGAAAAATGAAGCAAATATATAGTAAACATGAACATTCATATATCTATTGTAAGGGAGTAACATACCACGAGTAAAATACTTGTATACTCTTTCAGCAATAAGAATCAACTCCAACAACATGAACAACAATTCAGTCGCACCCGAACTCATAAAGACCAGTAAAAATGATGGAATAAACATGAACATTCATGTATCTATTGCAAGTAAAAAGTAAATCGCTAGTAGATAACTATATATTAAGCTGATAACCAAAACTAACACGCTCAACAAACACAGCAAATTACTTATTGCTAAACTCATAAAGAAAACGAACTAAGTTTGTCACACCATCATAAATCAATAGTAGAATATATGTCACATCATCATCAGTTAAAACAAGTTCTATGTACTTATTCGAAGCTTCAGATTACTTTCGTTATAGAAAATACAATATGGATATTAGACATACCTGAAAAACACTTGATAATAAGAATTAATAAAATTTCACGAACATGATGTAAGTAAATAATATATATTACGATGACCATCAAAATAAACACGAACAGACAAAGTAGTGAATTAGAACCGATGAAGACAACCCCGTAAGAACCAGAACAGAAAAATAAATAAATTTTTTCACTATAGAACTATTACAACAAAATCTCGAAGCATTCAACTCTCAACAGTAGATGAAGCCAGTGAAGCTCAACAGTGGCAGAAAAAAAAAAGTTATACCAAAGGATGATTTTTGATGGAACAGTTCTCCTTTCAAAAAAGGAATTCACTGGTGGTGTGGAATAATTTACTTAAAACAAAGGCTGAGGGTGGTATTGGTTTTGGGGATCTAAGTACATTTAGCCCTTCTGGGCGGATTCTGAAAAACCCATCTCTACTCCATGTTGTACCTAAGAGCAAATATATTCGCAATTGGTCTTTTTCTATGTTGGTTTGTGCAGGCGGCCTTTTTGGGCTTGGACTTTGGAGAAGTTTAATTGTGGAAGGATATTACTTGAATTGAGATGGTTGGTGGGTGATGGAGAAAAGATGAATATTTAGGACGATCCATGGTCTCGAGACCACATTATTTTAAGATCTTTACTCCTAGAATCCCTTCATTTTTTTGGTAAACGAAAATTGTATAAACCAAAAAGAAACTTACAAACATATAAGAGGCATATCCGAGTGAATATTTACAGGTAAGGTAGTTCCTAAGAGTACCAAAAGAATTTCAAAGCCTTTATAGATAGACATGTAAACTACTAAAAAATGAAGATATCAGTCAACAAAAAGTCAACTGTTAAAACTCAAAATGGGTAGAGTCTCCTTTGAAATAGGGCATATCCACACCTGAGAATAGTCACTTGCAAGAGACTCAGCAACCAAGGAGGTATAAAAACAGCAAACAACAATAGAAGACCGGTTGCACAAAGGCAGAACACAACCACACATCTAGGGGGGATTCCCTTTATAAGTAGGTGTTACGATTTTTTCTTTAATGCAAATGTATACTATTGTCGTCAAGTAATAAATTTCTATAAAAATAGAGTATCGTCCATATGATTGATTGATATTAACTATTAAAATCAACTAGACCTTAATTCTAATTGAGAAAGATGAAAAATTGTGAGTTTTAATTAAACTAAAATTCTAATTAAAATAAAATGATAGAGATAAATAATTTAAATTTGAATAGATAAAAGATCTAGAGATTCTGATTTCATCAAACCAAACATGCACAAAATTCTAAAACTCAATCAATCAATGTTTATCAAATCATTGACCGTGAATTTCTCTAAAATAATTATCAATTTTTCTTAAATATCGATAACAATGAATCAAAAATATTAATCTCACATCTCTATCAAGGTTCAATAGGTTGAAACTCATTAAACACATTAAATTATAATTTTTACACTAGATCCATAATTATCTCTAACTTATGAAATTCTAATAGTATTATAAACAAAGAGTAAATTTAATCATCACTTCTCAGTTCAGAATTAAATCCAAAATCATACAATAGTTAACCAGACGATCACAAGCAATAGGAATGGATTATAACACTCAATAATATTGAATGAAAATCAAAATTTATGAATGATCATGGTTTGGCTACGTCGTAGCCCAAAATAAAAAATTTAGAACATACTAGAATAAGAAGATATCCTAATAATATTCATGAACATAGAAGAAAAGAGAAGAAAAACTAGATTTGAGGATGAATTGAAGTTGAGATTCGTCTCCTCGTTGGATTCATCTTCGTTTCCTCTGCAAAAAGCTCTCTCCCTACCTCCCACGTCCAAAAATCATCTGAAAGACCTAATATATTATATTTATACACTAGGATTCGATAAGGATAAAATAGGAGAGAAAAATCATGGAAAACATTATTGAGCCAGCGTCGCGACGGTGGAAGCGAGCGTTGCGGCTGGCTTACTGCCTAGCTAGCCAGCCATCAGCGTTAGGGCGCTGGAAAGCCAGTGTTGTGGCACTGGGAGGCCAGGACTGGGGAGCTGGGAAGCCAGCGCTTGCACGCTGGGAAGCCCAAGTCCATTCTTTTCTCATTTTCTTGGTATTTTTGCCTTCCAAATCTTTTAAAATCAACCCAAATGCACAATAATATTTTACCCACAAAAATAAAAATAAAACAAAAATAAATTAAATAATAACTCTAAAAGAACCAACAAAATTAAAGTTAAGATTAACTAAAATATGAGTTTGAAACACACTCATCAAATACCCCCAAACTTAACTTTTTGCTAGTTTGTGAGCAAAACAAAACAAAAAAAATCAAATAAAGAAATATTAAACTCTAATTGACGAAAATTTTTGACTAACTAAACATAACTCAGAGATTTCAAAATAGCGATAACACAAGAAATTTTTTCAACTTGTGATCATATAGAATTTCAACAAAAACACCAATTTACATTACACTTTGTAAAATCCTGAGTGCGTGTGTGTTACCTTAAGCCATCCAACTTTTTTTATCTCAAATGAGTTTATGCAACCAAGTATTGCAAAAGCGGATCCATTAATCTATAAATAGATTAGAACTCCATAGACTATTTTTTTCATGTCACTCTCCAGTAATGTAGGCAAACCACAACGCTTTGGATAATTAGGACTTTCGTAGGCTTGTAATGTATGGCTAGGATTTAGGGTAGGATAAATAATATTATTTCGACCCAATCTTTACCCATGTCACACATGTATTCTGGGAATGAATAAGCTTAACTCAACTTATCTTGTAACACTTCCAAACTTGTCATTCCACCTCTTGAATTATCAACCATGCTCAACCATTCATTTTTTTAATTTTATTTCCTTAAGCTTCTCTTTTCCTAAACGATCTTTCAGCTAATAGCTCTAAAACCAGTTGGTCTTAGGGTATTAGGTTTTAAGACACCCTTTCGAGCTTAGTCACTCAGGTCCAAGAGGCTACAAAATCAAACTTATTCACAAATTATTTTATATCAAAACTCTTCCCATCCACCCAGATTGTCATAGCTCCAAGTACTTTCTCATAACATCCAAATACTATGAGTAAAAAGGGTTACTAGGAATTTTTTTTCATAAGATTGTGAAATTGTCATTGGTGATAAAAAAATGGTCATTTAAAGTCAATAGGGATGACTAGAAAAATAATTATGCACAGGTTGGCTTGAAAAGTTCAAACGATCCAAAGATAGCCTAAATCATGTCCTAAGTGAAGCGTAGCCTAGAATTTCACCTCGAACAACAATTAAATTAGTTCTAGAGTTCTTATGAGATCAAAATGATTTATTAAGTTACATAAACCTTCTCTAAGCAAAAAGATAATCAAACGCTCAAGGCTAGGTGCTCAATATGTCTGGATTCTCTAGTGAAATGTAAATCAATAATTTGTTCAAACACACACCGATACACAAATTCATCATTCTTTTTCAAAGCTATCAATAGTTCAAAACCAATCTCATCATAGGTGTTAGTGTTGTCTACAACAGAACGCCAAAAAATAAAATTTTAATTAAAGTCACCACCCTCAAACTAAAAACTTTCATTGTCCTCAATGAAAAGAAAATATGTAAAAAGAGTAGGTAGAGAGGACTTCCCTATATAATGATGAGTTATCATGGTCATCATTCTCTGCATTGTTCATGTTGTCTCTAACTGAGGGGAAAGCGGTACATGAGCTAAATTCGACAATAGTTTTTTTTAATTTAAAAACCTGAAGAAAAATAAAAATAACATAAGCAAAAGAAAATAATTAAAAATCAAGTAAAAAAATGAAACAATAGGAATAAAATCGGGTTGCCTCCCAGTAGCGCTTGCTTTAATGTCTTGAGCCAGACATAATGATCATCTAGGCTTCACCCATTGTCCACTGATTTTAGAATTCCCTTTGTGTCAGAAATTGACTAGCCTAAGACCGTTTTGTGCTCTCTCAACACCCTACTTCTTGTTTACCATGTAACAAAGTAGAGATAATAACAGGCATAGTGGATGCTTCTCCCATAAAGGTGTACCGAAGTTGGAGGTCTAATACCGATAGTTTTTCAATAGATGGTAGGTGTCTAGGTTTACCTTCTCCTAATTTTGCACAATCCACCTACAAACAACTATTCACATCATTTGGGTGTTTGATTGCTTTGAAGAAATTGAAAATTACTAGATCTTCTTGCATTCTCAAAATAAGCTCTCCTTTTTGCACATCGATAAGAGTTCTTCTCATAGCTAAGAATGGTCTACCAAGAATAATTAAAATTTCTTGGTTTTCCTCCATGTCATGCACAATAAAATCAGCTGGGAAAATAAATTTATCCACATTTACCCAAACATCCACAATAATCCCCAATGTCTATCTGATAGACCGATCAGCTAACTATATCGCGAGCTTAGCTTCTCTAAGACCTATCATGTAAACTGAATACAACATCAAATTGATACCAGCTCTAAGATCACATAAAGCCTTTTCAAAATATGAATTTCCAATTGTGCAAGGAATAGTAAAACTCCTAGGGTCCTTTAACTTTAGAGGTAATTTATTATGCAAGATAGCACTATACCCCTCAGTAAGTGCAACTGTCTCATACTCCTCTAACTTTCTCTTGTTTGAGAGAATATCTTTTATGAATTTGACATAGCTCGGCATTTGTTCCAAAGTATCAGCAAAATTGATGTTTATATGTAGTTTTCTAAATACATCAAGAAACTTAGAAAACTGCTTGTTCAATTTCTGTTTTTAGAATCGCTGAGGGTATCGAATAGGTGAAACATATGGTGAAAGATTATCAGGAAAGAGCTTTGACTTAGGATTTCCTTCCTTCTTTTCTGAGCTCTTGGCAAGATCATCAGTCATTGTCTCAGCTTCTACTTCAATTGGCTTAGAATTTTCAACATTAGCCTTTCGAGGTTTTTCGAACTCCTTGCCACTGCGAAGAGTAATGACATTTACTTGTTCTTTTGGATTCCTCTCGGTATTGCTAGGTAGAGAACCTTGTGGTCTTTGAGTGAATATTTCTAATAGTTGGCCAATTTGAAGCTACAAATTCTGAATAGATGCTGCTTGATTCTGAATAATTATTTCTTGCCTCTGAAGTGTAGCACATGTTCTTACCATAAATTGAGTAGTATCGACTGTGAGCTGGGCAAGAGGATCTTTTGAAAAAAAATTTTGGTTGTTGAGGCTGAAATTAAGGCTAAGTAGCAATTGGTGTATTCATCACATTCTGACTATTCTTCCAAGAAAAATTTGGGTGATTTCGCCATCCTTGGTTACAAGTGTTGGACAATGAGTTATTCGGCCTGTTGTAACTCTCAACAAAATTAACATGTTTTGACAGAGAATGAGCAAAAACATTACTGGCTTGACATTCAATACTAAGATGAGGTCCATTGCATAAATTACAAACTTTCTATGAAGCAAGAATAGCACTAGCATTGGCGGTGAAAGAGCTCAATTGCTTGAACAGTGTACCTACTTGAACAGTAAGAGCGGTAAGAGTATCGACTTCATGAACTTCATGAATCTTTCTTAGTACGTTACGCTCAATTGGCCATTGATAGGCATTCTCAGCCATTTCTTCAAGCAAAGCGTAAGCCTCCTTATGTTTTTTTCCCATTAAAGTTCATTTTGCTGTTGCATCCACTAGTGTCCTCGTTGAATTTCCCAAACCATTGTAGAAAGTTTGGACTTGTAGCCGTATAAGGAGTCCATGATGTGGGCATCCTTTCGACATCTCTTTAGACCTCTGCTAAGCTTCAAAAGAGACGCTATATCATAAATATTGGACAAACGTAGTGATCTTGTTCCTCATCTTGACTGGTTTAGCTGGTGGTAAGAATTTAGCCAAATATTTCTCAGAAAGTCCATTCCATAAGGTGATTGATCCAACAGGTAAAGAGTTCAACCAACTCTTAGCCTTATCACGAAGTAAAAATTGAAATAATCTCAGCTTAATTGCATCAGTTGAGACATTGTTGTGCTTAAATGTCTCACAAATTTTGAGGAAAATGACTTTGAGAACATTTGGATCATCATTAGACATGCCATTGAACTGATTTTCTTGCACCATGTGAATGATACTTGACTTAATCTCAAAATTGTTGGCATGATAACACGGCATTGAATGGCAGATGCGGCCTCATTGACCACTGGCATAGTACAATCCTGGATTGCCTGATTATTTTGGTTATTCACAATTTCAGGATTTTCTCTAGCGTCTTCCATGGATTTTAAGATTGTTTAGAAGCTTTCAAATTTTTTCATACACCTTAGAAAACTCCTGAAAATTCAAAATAGTAAACAATTGTAAATAAAAAAATAAAAATTAAGACTCAAAGTAAAATTAAGGATATGTAACTCTAATATTAATAAACAAAATCAATCATCGACAACGACGCCAAAAAATTATTAAGATTTTTCTATCGTGTAAGTGTACACTATCGTCGTCAAATAATAAAATTCTATAAAAACAGAGTATCATTCCAAGGTTGACTGATATTAACTTTTGAAATTAACTAGACCTTAGTTCCAATTGAGAATGATGAAAAAAAGGAAGTTTTAATTAAACTAAAATGATAAAGATTTGATAAAGATAAATAATTCAAATTTGAATAGATAAAGATTTAGGGATTCTGATTTCACCAAACCAAACATGCTCAAAATTCTAAAACTCAATCAATCAATGTTTATCAAATTATTGACAGCGAATTTCTCTAAAGTAATTATTATCTTTCTCAAATATCGATACAAATGAATAAAAAATACTAATCTCACATCTCTGTCAAGATTCAAAAAGTTGAAACTCATTAAACACAGAAAATTATGATTGCTATACTAGATCCATAATTATCTTTAACTTATGAAATTCTAATGGTATTATAAACAAAGATCAAATTTAATCATTACCTTTCAGTCTTTGAATTAAATCTAATATCATGCAATAGTTGGTCAGGCGATCACAAGCTTTAAGAATGGATTATAACACTCAATAATACTGAAAAAACATCGATTGAATTGAAAATCAATATTTATGAATAATCATGGTTTAGTTACGTCATAACCCTAGATAAGAAATTTAGAACATACTAGAATAAGAAGATATTATAATAATATTCATGAACATATGTGAAATGAGAAGAAAAAACTAGATTTGATGATGAATTGAAGTTGAGATCTGTCTTCCCATTAGATTCATCGTCGTTTCCTCTCCAAAAAGTTTTATCCTCTGCCTTTCAAGTTTAAAATTTGTCTAAAAAACGTAAAATATTCTATTTATACACTAGGGTTCAATAAGGTTTAAAATTCATCTAAAATCGAAAATGTTATTGAACCAGCGTCGCGAAGCTGGCTTATTGCCTAGCTAGCCAGCCACCAGTGCTGGGGGTGCTGGGAAGCCAGCGTTGGGGAGCTGACATGATGCCAACGCCTAGCGCCCAGGTGCTCGCAACTGCCTGCACCCAGCGTCGCGACGTCTCGTCACGGGGCTGGTCCTTCTACCCAGGTCCATTCTTTTCTCATCTTTTTTTTTCATATTTTTGCCTTTCAAATCTTTTAAAATCATCCCAAATGCACAAGAATATTTTACCTATAAAAATAAAAATAAATCAAACAATAAATCTAAATAGAACAAACAAAATTAAAGCTGAGATTAATTAAGATATGAGTGTGAAACACTCATCAGTAGGCTACAAGATAAGAAATGAGACAACTTCCTTTATACGTAGGCTACAATAATAAAAAACTAAAATAAAGTACAGAAAAGAAAGGTTACAAAAACAAGTCAGGGATTAACTCCCAACTCCCAACTAGGTGACTACAATGCTGCCCAATCTTGAAATCCTTGGAGTTCCACAATATAGTTGTGGCATGTTTCACTATAACTTTAATCAACACTTGCTTCTATTGAATTTTTCCTTCAAAGATCTGGAATTCCTTTCTCTACAAATGTAGCAGATAAAGAAGAGAAAGCCAGTCTGATAATCAGCCTGGTGATCTTGTCACCTTTAGAATAGCCAAGTAGCCAATTAATGAGCTTAGGCTAACTATTGGCAGTGCAAGTAAGGTCACATTTGGCAACAAGGGTTCCCCATACAGATTTTTCAAACTCCCAGGTCACAAATAGGCGCTCATTGGTTTCAGAGTACCCTACACAAAACATACAATCGAGTTTCAGGTCAGGAGCAGTATTCCATTGTTCAATTTTATCTATAGTAGCTAATTTGTTTAGTAAGGCTAACCAAGAGATAAAACTGTACCTTGGAATGTTTTATTTGACCCATATGATCTTTGCTAATTAACCTGAGCTCTTGGAGTGGCCAAAACTTTATAGGTGTCCTTAGCACAGAATGACCTATTTCGACTGGTAGACTAATACCAACAATCTGGAAAGAGAGGATTAGGAGGAGGGAGATGAATGCCCCTAAGTTCTTGGATGCCTCTGGAGGTTGGCCAAGACCATTGCCCATTAGAAATGATAGTGCTAATTATGGTATTGAAGTCCCATCCTGTGATAGCAAAGATTCTCTGCCCAAACTTGGTAAAAAGGACACCAGGGGGTGCCAACAATATGTTACGAGGTTAATAGATTCCCCATTACCAATCCTGATAGAGAAAAATGGCAGGAATTTATTTCTAAACTTGAGAAGCTTTCTCCATACCTATGAAGAGTTTGCTGGTATTTTGACAAGGAAGATATAGCTTTTCCTAGTCAGATAAGCTTTACACTAGTCTTTCCGAAGGGAACTATGTGAGGTATTAACCAATGACCAAAGATGCTTAGCAATAGCAATCTCATTAGAAAGAACTAGATCCTTTAGGCCTAATTTATTTCACATTTAATAACAGTGGTTCATATACTATCAAGTCCTGCTATAGAGTGGCCATCCAAGGATGGTAGACTAGAGAGGAAAATTCCAACCGGTAGTAGTAGTGAGGATAGGAATGAGGGGGGTCTGAAGGGACTTTGGCGATTGCTGATTGCTCCAAAACTTCATGACTTTATGTGGCATTTTCTAAATAATTATTTGGCTTGCCAACATAATTTAATTTAAATAGATCTTTATATTTATTCCCCTTGTCCTTTTTGTGAGTTTGAGGTTGGATAAATCTCTCATTTATTTTTTAGTAATAAGGTTACAGATCAGTTTTGGTTCTATAGTAGATTCGGGTTTCGGTCTTCACAAGTACATGGGTGTTATATTTTTGAAAAGTGGATAATTATTTATGGGTTCCTTAGATCTCATGAGAATTCAAAGGAGCTTCTTTCTTGTTTTGTATTTCATTTTTGGTATTTGTGGGAAGCTAGGAATAACAAGATTTTTTATGGAGCGGTCTTTGATCCAAGGCTGATTGTCAAACTTGACGAGGAAAAATTTTGTTAGTTCTCTTATGCCTCAAGGATGACACATGGATGGTCGTCGGACTTCATTGATATACATCATAAAGATGCTAATCATAATATTTGGCTACTTTGTATTGATGCTACTACAGATTCAGATGGGTGTGGTGGCATTGGGTGGGCTCTTTGGGACTTTGGTGGAAGGTTTAGCTCTGTTGATTTTAAAAATTTGCAACACACAAACTCTAGTCTTTTGTAAGAAACGTTTGCAATTCTGTGGGGATTTGAAGCTTGCATTCAGCACAAGCCAAGCAATATTCTTGTCTATTCGAACTTCATGAACCTTATTGAAGTTACTATCAATAATCAGATCTATAATCCTGACATTGGTCCCTTTAATTTTATATATTTGATCTATGTCTGTTAATTTTCTTTCTTTTGACTTTTGTCGTTGTCATAGAGCTAGAAATGTGCTCGCTAATAGTTGTGCTAGAGATGGTTGTTTTAGCATTGAACTATTATCTTTTGTAACTCATTCCTTGACTCTTTACTCTTTGTGGAACAAGATTTTGTCTGTCTTATATGATCTATTAGTATCTTTTCTTTGAAAAAAAGTTAGGAAAGTTTTTTTCTATACTTATTACAAATTAACCTACATACTCAGTATTTGAGTCACTTAAGCAAGACAAAAAAAATTCCACAACTTTTAGATGAATTAGAACTAGAATCCTCTGAATTTGAGAAAAACTTCAAAGAATAAAGCTTCTTCATAAAGATGAGGATTTATGATGCTACATTTGATAATGGCCCTCTTATTAACTTGTTATGAAAAGCACTTTGAATTGTTAAAACTATCAGAAATGTTGCTTCCTATCTTAGAATAATTGTTTGACTGGGCATCGATTTCCCCACGATAACGCGAGAACAATTAAGATGTAGTTACCCCGAGTCCTAATGAACGCACTCGTCCAGGATGTTCTAGACCCAATACTTGTGAACGCACATCATTTGGTGAAATTGGATCATAATTACCATCCGGAAGTTGACTCATGCGCTCTTTAAGTTTCACACATAATACAAATTAAGACTTATTCTCAATAAACATGTAATAACTATTTAAAAACTCAGTATTAATAGTACAACTTATACTTAGTGCAACATTTGCAGTCTCTTCATTTACATAAGTTCCATATTTTCGTTCATGTGAGGCTACAAATAGCCCCGTTCTTGAGGGATCTCTTTATAACTCTTCTGTCTATAAAATGAGAACATACGATTAAATATACTTAAAATACAATTGATTACAATAATTATAAAGTTTAGAATTTACTATTTCTGCTCTGTTCGTTAGTATACTAGTACGTCCCAATGTGTGAGGGTGTTTTAGTTTACTCCGTGATCTTNTATTTTACCCATACAATATGATTAGAGACATGTGTCGCGGTATCATAAAGATCAAGCGTGGGAAATAGTGAATGTACGGTTGCTTGTATGTTCATATACATACACATACATATATACACATACATATATATACATACATACATATATATATATATATATATATATATATGTATGTATGTATATATATGTATGTGTATATATGTATGTGTATGTATATGAACATACAAGCAACCGTACATTCACTATTTCCCACGCTTGATCTTTATGATACCGCGACACATGTCTCTAATCATATTGTATGGGTAAAATATTATGTCGTCTAGCAACGATACGACAAAAGCTTGCAAGCTTTCCTTTATTAGCATCGATGACCTGATCTTGGGAATTGAAAGTTACATGTATTCTATCCTCGCCTGATCTAGTCCATATAGATGTCAACTGTGTTCGTCTCGCGTACGCTACTTAGATGGTTACATATAACAAAATATTGAATAACATTATGATAATTAAATGAAACACTATTTTATTATCTCAATTAACTTGGATAAGAGCAAACAAACCTTCTGTTTCCAGATTTGGTAGGAGAGTCAATATCCAATCGAGTATCTGAACGTGATGATTGACGTCTCGACGAGGTCATGGTGTAATCCTGCACATGTTAATTATTATGACTATATCTGACTTAGAAAATATTTTATAACTATGAAAACATAAAAAGATACATGTTTGTGAAACAATTAATCACATTATTCAGAAAAGTTATTATCACGAATAAAAAATGGAGAGAGAGAGCTTGTGGGCCCGATTTTTCTTTCATCTTTTGAGTTCCCTTGATTTTTTGAAGGTTTAAAACAATTATAACATATTACTTGAACCCTTCAAGTTATCATATGTGTTACTTGAAAGATTTAAATGGTAAATTTTAACTACTTCTAGTAACTGTTAGCATTTTCTAATAGCAAAAATCAACTCAGATGTGATAATTTAAAGGGTACGAGTAGTTATAACATGCTACTTGAACCCACAAGTAATTGTTGAAATTTTCAACCAAGTCCAATAACATTAATAAACTAAACTCCAAATTTATGTATTAAAAAAAGAATGGATATTGGGAGTGTGAGATGAATGAGATGTTTTATCGCTCACAATTTTGGCATTTCACATAAGCACTATGCTAAATTTATAGAAAACTGCTTAGCTTTTTATTAATCCTTAGAGTTTTCATTACCTAGAGAATCTGTATTATAATTTAACAAAAAAAATCAATTCGATATTGTTAGGAATTAGGCGTGATATAATATAGATATATTCTATAGGTCAAAAATTATTTTGAAATAGACATATATCTCCATTGATCTTCCCATCTAAGTAGGAAATCATTTTTAATGGCTTATAATAATTCAAATGTGATAATTGAAGGGTAAAAGTACTTATAACATACAACTTGAACTCATAAATAATTTTTGACATTTTTAACCACGTCTAATATGGTCATTTGAATAGTTTGACTAATATATTGTTAATACTTGAGTTCTTCAATTAATTGTTAACATGTCGTAAAACTCAAGTTGGATATCATAACTTAAATGGTTCAAGTGGTTAAAATATTAGTAAATTAAATTTTAAAAGAATTACTGAGTAAGTATTGGGAGATGTGCAAAAATGTTTATGAAGACTTTGAAAAGAAGAAATGAAAATAGAAAATTTAGTGGGCCTGAAATATAGATTTCTAGTTTTTTTTAAAAGAATATATTTATCCAAAATACTTTTTCAATAGTACATTTTTACAATTACCCAAAAATTGCAGTTTCTTCTTCGCCAATTGCATAAAACCTTGAAGAGCCTAGGGCAAGTCTTGAGAATACCTTTAGATTTTTAACTAAAGCATACAAGTAGAGCAATTTCATTCGAGGTAAATGCATAGAAATACATGAGAGTTTTACAACACATTCTTGATTAAGAAAAACAAAATCATTTTCATAACTAGAGAAGAACAAAATCAGAAGCACTTCCTGTTCCAGGTATTTCCCATAACATAATGAGACAACGACACACCCATAGAAGCAAGAACACTAGGAATTCCGTCAGAGATCTCCACTCCTTAGGTTCGTCAGAGTTCCATAATAAGACACGAAGTTCCGTCACCTCATCCAAAGCTAAAGGTCGATGAAGGTAGACCTGAGGTAGAGGTCGATGAAGGTGGACCAGGTTTGACCAAGCGGCTCAGCGATCGCGACCTCATGTCATCCTAATCATTACTAGCCGAAAGTAGGTTTCCGCGTGTCCCCGCGAGATTGGACCCACGACCCAATCTGTCCAATCACCGACGTCAGCTCGGTGTGAATATGTATTAAATGTCGCCTCCTTCGTGTCAGCTCATGGGACAATGACATTAAATGTCTCCCCTTATTCTCTCATAGGAGTAAAATGTCACATCACACAAGCTTCTCCAACATGCCTCGTCAAAGTGAGACCTCGGGTATAAAAACCTCCTAATCGAAGGACAAGGTAAGCTCACTAAAGACTTAAAGAACTTCTGCACAAATACTTCGACACTTTTGACTTATGCATCCAAGGCCATAAAGTGAGGCAGCCACCCCTGATTATCCTCATTCTTTGAGTTCTGTTATCTGTGGTGTGCATGATTACAGCACATCATCGTAGGATATGTGTACTGTTGAGATTTCAACACTAACACTTCCTCAAAGGAGCAATAATGGGTTTTTCATTTTCAGCCTTAAAATTTGTCAATGTTCTAGTTTTTGCTCTGTATTTTTTAATTTCTTCGAGGGTTTTGGATCATTGCTCAAGGTACAATAACATTTCGTTTCAAGATTTTTATTACCATTCGCGAAAGGAAAAAAAAAAGAAGGTGAGAAGGAGAATGCGGGTGGAGAACATGAAGATTTCTGAAATAAACATAATACGAGTATTTTTTACAGTTTCTTAAAATATAAAATTATACAAATATGAAAAAAAATGTGTATGAGTGTCTTTGTAAATTATGCAAATTAAGGGGTGTAATTTACATTTCAAACCTATTTATAGAGTATGAATAAATCATTGTCCATACATGAGAATCAATTTATAAGAAGACCAAAGCTATTAACTCAACTGGTTATAATGAAAATTTGTCTCCATGTGTTCTATGCTGAATCCCTTAAATTCTACATTCTCTTATGATAAAAAATAATTCATGACTAATCACCCATGAAATCCGCTTTAGTCCAACAGATCAAATGTTCACATAACCATTTCCTGGACGAGATACTATTTGTCTGTTCATTATGCACTTTTCGTAAATGCAAACACACAAACAAGATATTCATGATATGTCATCCACACCTTCCATCAAAACTATGGTCATATACATATAACGTCTTTTAAACTTGTGCATTTCACACCATCTAGGGCATTTCTCATGCTCCATTGCTTCATATCATCACGTTTTAGACCCAAGCCACATTTCCCCCATAGGTAATTTTTTTTTCCTTTTACATTTAAAATATTTAAAATGATATTTTTCCTCTACATTATATTGTTTGTGAAAGAACTTTCGTAGTGGCTCATAGATCACGACTGTTATATCAAAGAAATGAAGAAGTTTAAGGTCACCGTTTTTGTGAAAGAACTTTCAATTCGTATTAGAAGCAAGAGGAGTTTCCGAATTAAATCCACCATTTTGTTTTGTTTGTTAATTTCATCCGTTGTGATCATTCTTGGAATGTTTGTCAATGATCATGTGAAACGTTTTCTAAACTCAGATGAATATTATTATTATTACAATAATATTTCATCTACTTCACCTTATCAATCTCCGTATCCATATTTTTCGTGCAATTTCTCATTATCGGCTTCGATTTTACTGCCATTGAATTTCTCGACTCGAGGTGAAACAAGGGATCATTGGATTAATCCGACCAAACTGTGGCACTCAATGAGTGATGAGGAGGTAATGTGGAGAGCTTCAATGGTACCTCATTATAAGGAGTACCCTTATAATAGGACACCAAAGGTAGCATTTATGTTCTTAAGTAGAGGAAGGTTACCGTTGGCGCCACTTTGGGAAATGTTCTTTAAGGGATATCAAGGGCTTTACTCTATATATCTCCATACCTCGGAGTTTACTAACGAGCCACCTGAAACCTCTGTGTTTTTCAAGCGTCGAATACCAAGCAAGGTTTGATATCGAATTTATATCTCATAAAAGAAACATATGCATCTATCAGAATTTTTCAGCCTATTCAACATCAATCTTTAAAATTTCACAGTTTTGAGCCCTCTATTAGAATCTGCTAGTTTATGATGAAATAAAATTAACACGACATGTTAGCTAGATCATATTTTTTGTTTATTCAGCTTGTAATTAATAAACTAAATTTTTTGTTTGAGATCATCCTTTCTAACCTTTATAAAGACCTTATATTAACATTGAAAATGTAACAAACATTCTTTGTAGGTTGAAGTTTGAACCTAGCAAAGGCTCTAGTTGTAAAAAAAACTAAAATTGGGTACTAAATTGGCAAAAAAATTATATATGAATGAGATTGCAAAACAGTCTAAACAGACGGAAAGTGATTTGCATTAATAACCTAAAAATAGATGTTATAATAATTCATAATCTTTTGCAGCCAGTTGAATGGGGAAGATCATCAATGATTGATGCAGAGAGACGTCTTTTAGCAAACGCCTTGCTCGATTTCTCCAACGAGAGATTTATATTACTTTCCGAAAGTTGCATTCCCTTGTTCAACTTCACAACAATCTATAAATACCTAATCGACTCCAAACAAAGCTTTGTTGGATCATTTGACGACCCAAGACACATTGGTCGTGGCCGTTACAACAAGCGTATGTGGCCAACTCTCTCACTATCCGAGTGGCGTAAAGGCAACCAATGGTTCGAAATGCACCGGAGCATCGCGATCGAGGTTGTTTCTGACACGACTTATTACCCGGTTTTTAGAGATTTTTGTAGGCCTCCATGTTACATGGATGAGCATTATATAGCAACACTTGTGACAAAGGTTTGCTCGGACATGAATTCAAACAGGACAGTTACATGGGTTGATTGGTCTAGAGGTGGTTCACATCCTACTAGGTTTGTGAATAATGATTTGTCCGAAGGTTTCTTGAATAGGATAAGAAATGGGTTTAATTGTAGTTATAATGGAGGGGTGACGTCGGTTTGTTTCCTCTTTGCAAGGAAATTTCATCCCAACACTTTGGAGATTTTGCTAAATTTGACTCCTAGGGTGCTTGGCTTTAGCTCTTAGATTTATCATGGTGGAAATTGTTTGGTCAAAATAGTTATATTTCTAATTACTGAGATCTTTAATTATTTTTAAAAATTATTTCTTATAAAGTTTCATCTTTCTTTAAAATTTATGAATTTTGACAAATTAAGTTATCAGGAAGATCAAGCTCATCAATATTTAATGAAGTAGTGGATTCAAGTCATGTCACGATCAATTATGAGAGAAATTTATAACTTTGTTCATAGAGATTTGGTGAATTAGATTTGATATTGTAGCTTTTAACTTCAACATGTCCGAATTTACACAAAAGTAAAGTAAGGTGATTTGAAATTTCAATGATTATTAGAAAGTGTGTTAGAAGATGAGGAGAAAAACAAGGAAGATATAGGAGCCAATACTTTTACGTACTTAGCTTTAGAATTAAGTTTATTTAACTAAATAATTTGAAATTTCAATGATTATTAGATAGTACTAGACAAATACCCGTGCATTTGCACGGAATTAATATTTTTTATTTATCTCAAAAATGGCAAAAATAATAAAATACATTAATATGAAAATTAACATAATAGTGAATTATGTAACACTGATATGAATCATTATAAAAAATTATTAACCATACATGTAGTGAGAGATATGACGATAATAACATATATATATATATATTGTTCATCAATCTAATTATGTAGATGCCCAATCAAAAGAAATGTGGTTATGTTTCACATGAAACTGCAAAAATGAGTGTTGAGAAAGAAAATTTGAATACGTGAGTATAACTTGAAGTAAACACTCAATTAATTTCAATAAGCAAGTAAGAAATCAATAACAAAAAGAAACAAATTGGTATAGTGAGAAATCAAAAAGTTTCTACTCTAAGGTACTTTTTCTTTATAAAAAGGTTGTTTGTGAAAAGAATAAAAATGTGCATCTGGACATCTCAACTAAAATATTATCGGTAATAAAAAAGAACAAATAATTAGACCAGTCAACCATCATGTATGAGTAACTATACTAGGGTCTCTGTACGTCAAACAGTCTGCTACCTGATTACTCTCTTTATAATTAAGAGTCACAACAAAGTCTATTCGAGATATTAAAATTCAAACACTCTCACAAGCAGGGCATCAACATCAATGGACCTTATGAGACTTGGAACATAAAATGACTATTAAATAAACAGAATCACTCTCCAACCACATATATCTCCAACCAAAGGCTTGCACATAAATAATCGTATGGACAGCAACAGTCAAATCAACCTCAAAAACAAAATTTATGCCCAGGTGAATAGTGAAGTAACCTTTAAGAAATCCTCTAGAAGTATGAAAATGTCTCCACAGTCAACAAGGTCGGGACACCAAGTGAAGAAGCTGAAGAGTCAAAAGCTCATTTATATATAAAACTCTGCATCACGTCAGTCTGAAACGAGTCCTCACGAACATAATTGTCAAATCAAGGAAAGAACATCAACAAAAATAGGGTGTCTGCCCCCAAAGATGGTGCGATTACGAAGAGGTCACACCACCTAGAAGACCCTTAAGGCACTTTTTCATATACTATAGATGGAAGAAGATGACAGAGTAAAATATGAAAGATATAGGAGACAATACTTCTACTTAGCTTTAGAATTATGTTTTTTTAACTAAATAACTAATATATGACAAATTTTATGGCACTAGAGAGTATCACTCCAAACAGGTGATCTAGGGTAAAATTTCAGTCAAATCAAATTATATGTAGTTGTGAATATATCTCACGGTAATGAAAATGCATTATTCTTAGAGATATCAAAATTCAGTCTCCTCTTCAGCTTTCGTCAACCAATCATTTCTAATTCACACCGAGTTTGTTGAAAGATTGTTTTTGTAATTCCATACGTAAAAGGATTGAGAAAATATCAGACCCCCACCACATAAGAAAATTGTTGATAAAACTCTAAAATGGCATGTATTTTCTTTTTATCCAATTTTTTCTCCTTAAATTTAGGAACAGACAAAAAGTTAATCATCCCAATATCAATGTCACCCTGGTAACCCAATTTCCCGGTTAGGTAGAACGGAACCATACTTTCAAGTTTCTAACGCGTGGATAATTTTCTTTCAATAAAGTGGAGATCTCCTGAATTCTAAAATTATGATACTCTCATATATTATTTTAGTAAATTAGATTCCCATTAGATAATTTCTTTGACGATTTAGAAAAGTCTTGGAATCCATTCTAAAAGAACTATTCTTGCCATTCAGATCATCTCCCATTTTCTCTTCTTTTTTTTCTGAAAATTCGTTTCATTCTATTTTCTTATAATAAAAATATATCATCGAATAAGGTCCATTTGTTAGACTTTCCTATGAATCGAATCACTTAGATGATATCAAATATGTATTTCTTTATCAGAGATGGGCCCAATGGAAGCGGTGTTCTTTTTTTACAAATCAGTTTATGTATTTCCATATAACTACGTCGGTAACAAAAAAGTTAAAGAAAAAAACTTAGAGGCATGATGGTCAAGAGCATTAGATAGTCCAACTCGAGCACTGAACAAATTAGAGATAGACTTGTGCAGATGTCAGCAGTATGCTAAAGGTTATACTGGTTTGAAAAGCTAAACCGTTCATCAAGTAGATGATGATGATGGACCTATGGTATTGAATAGGTTTTGTGTCGTTGTGCACAGTCAAAGTAACAAATGTGGACGCCCCACCCCTGCCAGTTTCCATTTGGAGAAAAATGGATTGTTTTGAAAAGCACTTTGAATTGAGGATTTATGATGAAGATTTATTTCAAAATGAGGATTTATGATGCTACGTTTGATAATGGCGCTCTTATTAACTTGTTATGAAAAGCACTTTGCATTGTTAAAACTATCAGAAATGTTGCTTCCTATCTTAGAACAATTGTTTGATTGGGCATCAATTTCCCCACGATAACGCGAGTCCTAATGAACGCACTCGTCTAGGATGTTTTGGACCCAATACTTGTGAACGCACATCATTTGATGAAATTAGATCATAATTACCATCCAGAAGTTGACTCATGCGGTCTTTAAGTTTCACCTATAATACAAATTAAGACTTATTATCAGTAAACATGTAATAATTATTTAAAAACTCGGTATTAATAGTATAACTTATACTTAGTGCAACGTTTGCAGTCTCTTCATTTACATAAGTTCCATATTTTCGTTCATGTGAGGCTACAAATAGCCCCGTTCTTGAGGGATCTCTTTATAGCTCTTCTGTCTATAAAATGAGAACATACGATTTAATATACTTAAAATACAATTGATTACAACACTTATAAAGTTTAGAATTTACCATTTCTGCTCTGTTCGTTAGTATACTAGTACGTCCCAATGTGTGAGGGTGTTTTAGTTTACTCCGTGATCTTCTCTTAGTTGCAGCTTGCTTATATATTTATGAAAGATAAATAACAGGTAATTTATTTCACGTACAATTGATCATAAATGTATAGTAAAAATCATACATTTTCTTATTTTGAGTACCATTTACGAATTATCGCAACAAAACTCTCTTTTGGAATAACATCATTTTAATGTTCTAATGCGTCTTCCTCCGTTTCATATGTCACCATATATTCATTTTTTATTCTGCTCTTCTCATCCTTCACTCTTGCATTTAAGGATGTCAAAACATATACTTTATGACATTCTTCAACGGCATATTTTGACTCCAAAAGATTAATACGCAATTATATATATATATATGAACATACAAGCAACCGTACATTCACTATTTCCCACGCTTGATCTTTATGATACCGCGACACATGCCTCTAATCATATTGTATGGGTAAAATACTATGTCGTCTAGCAACTGTACGACAAAAGCTTGCAAGCTTTCCTTTATTAGCATCGATGACCTGACCTTGGGCATTGAAAGTTACATGTATTCTATCCTCGCCTGATCTAGTCCATATAGATGTCAATTGTGTTCGTCTCGTGTACGCTACTTAGATGGTTATATATAATAAAATATTGAATAACATTATGATAATTAAATGAAACACTATTTTATTATCTCAATTAACTTGAATAAGAGCAAACAAACCTTCTGTTTTCATATTCATATCATGATGTGGATTTGATACTCCAGATTTGGTAGGAGAGTCAATATCCAATCGAGTATCTGAACGTGATGATTGACGTCTCGACGAGGTCATGGTGTAACCCTGCACATGTTAATCATTATGATTATATCTGACTTAGAAAATATTTTATAACTATGAAAACATAAAAAGATACATGTTTGTGAAACAATTAATCAAATTATTCAGAAAAGTTATTATCACGATCACTGTTATAATTATATGTCATGTCTTCAAAAGTCAAACCATCAATATCTACTCCAACTAAGTTCACTTCTTCTAGACTTTTTCCATTGAGAACTTCATTGTTATGATGGATTCTGGTGTCACTTTCCAGCTCTAGTACTCTCATGTCATAAAAATCTCTAGGCTTTTTTTATGGACAACTACATGTCAGTCCTTATCCTTTGGATCATCAACATAATATACTAAACGTGCTTTTGTTGAAAAGATAAATCAGCCCATCTCCAGCATTTCTATTAAACATTCATTGGAAATATTCTATGAGGAGGTGATTTCAATGGAAATTTGAGTTGAACAACTTTCAAAAGCTCTATTACGTTTTGATGTCAAAGAAGTGAAGAGATAATATATACGAAATGTTCATGGTCAAATGGTAGGGTGTAGCAGGAAAATTGACCTAGAGTTACATGCTAAAGCTAGGATGATTTTATAGCTCTCACGTCATGAGGACATTCAGCATGGGGAAAGCGTAAAACAATTTTCACAAATCAACATAAACATCGTAGAAAAGCTATTTTACAGAGGTAACTTTATATAGATAAATATATATGGGAAACGTCTATTTTCTATACTTATATTATAGAGACCATGAAGGACGATCATTCAAGCTATGCTTTCTTTTTAATTTGATAACAAATCTCAACAAAACAAACTAAATTCAAAAGCCCAACATAAAAATTTAAAGCATAATAGGGAATTAGGGAGCTACGGCTGAGCTATCTCTGTCATGGTTGAGATCGCCTATTGAAGTTCACGGAAGATGTGAGGACCACGGGCTAAGCTACGACAAGGAGCTGTCATCGAGGTTTGTTGCTGCGGGAAGAAGGGGAAGACAGGAGCATGAGCTTGTTGCAAGAGAAAATGGGGAAGAAGCTGCCTGCGCTCGAAAGGATGACCACCGTACGAGCCTGTCGTCGAAGTTCACTGTTGTGGGAAGAAGGGGAAGGCAGGAGCATGAGCCTTTCGCGGGGGAAAATGGGAAAGAAGAATGCAGGGGAAAATGGGGAAGAAGCTGCGCGCGAGTTGTTAAAATTCATTTAGGGTTTTTCTCTTGCTACAGTTTTTAAAATCCGTAGCAATAGATCCTATCCCGACGATTCAACTGAACTGCTAAAAAAATGGCCGAGTTTGTCATACAAATGCGACGGTTTGACGAACTGTCACAATAAAAGGCCCAACAAGGACATCTATCCTGACGGTTCAGTCGAACCATCGGCAAAAATGCCAAGTTTCTCACCGAACGCGATGGTTTGCCGAACCCTCGAAACAAAAGGTCCAACAAGCACCACTATCCCGACGATTCAACTGAACCGTTGGCAAAAATGACCAAGTTTCTCATCCAAATGCGACGGTTTGGCCGAACTGTCATAAAAAGTCTAACAAGCACCTCTATCCTGACGGTTGTCCTAAATCGTCGCAATTTATCTGTAAAAAAGGTTTATCCCCGATGGTTAGTGAAACCGCCAGCATATCATAACCAATTTCGACAGTTTACATAAAACCGTCGGTATAGATCCCTCATTTGTGACGGTTATATAAACCGTCACAATTACTTCTCATTTTAAATAATTAACGATCGTTAAACAAACTGTCGTCGTATAACCGTCGTAATATTAGGTTTTTTTTGTAGTGAATGTGCTACAGATTTTTAATCTAGTCTTATGTTTTAAGTATGATCATCAAGTCGATTTACCCTAATTTTAGGATCAATTATAGACACAATTAAATTAATCCTAGTCATGTTGAGGTTGACCAATTAACTTAGGTAAAAAGTGATTTAATTAGCCACATCTCAATCCTAAGATTACTACCAATTGATCTTGATAATTACCGGACTAATTATAATCATGGTGCTAGTCAGTCGAAGAATAATTTACAATGTCGGGAATAATTTTCAGGCATTGATGTTGGGCCTCTGTGGCACTTAGATTGCTTTTCAAGCAAACTGGCCACACAAAACCCAACAGGTAAAATGTTTTTTTAGGGGTTCACTAAATACATACTATGGTTTACCAAATATGAAGTGAAGTTCACTAAATACGTAATATAGTTCACCAAACACGTATAAAATAATAATTTTTAGAGGAGTCCACCAGATACGTACTGAGGTTCACCAATTACGTAGTGGGGTTCACCAATTACATATTAGGGTTCACCAAATACGTACAAAATAATTATTCTTGGAGGGGTTCACCAATTACGTAGTGAGTTTCATCAAATACATACAAAAGAATAATTATTGGAGGGGTTCACCAATTACGTAGTGGTGTTTACCAATTACGTAGTTGGGTTCACCAATTACATAGTGAGGTTCACTAAATACGTACAAAAGAATAATTCTTAGAAGAGTTCAACAGTTACATAGTGGAGTTCACCAAATACATACAAAAGAATAATTCTTGGAGGGGTTCACCAATTACGTAGTGGGGTTCACAAATTACGTAGTGGGGTTCACCAAATAAATACAAAAGAATAATTCTTGGAGGGGTTCACCAATTATGTATTGGGGTTCACCAATTACATAGTGGGGTTCACCAGTTACGTACTGGGCTTCACCAATCACGTACTAGGGTTCATCAATCTATCCCGACAGTTTCTCTAACCAATAGCGGTAGTTCGTATCCAATACCGGCAATTTAACGCCCAATACCAGTGGTTTTGGGACCCAATTTTTACAGTTTTTTTGCGTAATACCGGTGGTTTTGCATCAATACAATGATTTTTAGGACCTTTTTCTGATGATCTTTCAACAAATTGGATTTTTTAAAATTTATCAGGGTATACTAGATCGCAAACAAAGTTATCGAAATTCTTGATTTTTTATGTGAACATTAAGTGTCTTCACTTATATTTTAAATTAAATTTGAATTTAGGAAATGTTAAAACAATTTAACACTTATTAATAAATGCTTAAGAATGTATTCTTGATTATATTGTGGTCATTTTACAACAAGTATCAAGTAAAATAATATTTCCCCGCTACATTTCAGAAGAACACCTCGAAGAATGATTAACTTTGTACGTGAAATATTTTAGAGAATTTCTCAAAAAATGATTAATTTTGTATGTGAAATATTTTTATGAACCCCTTGAAGAATCACTAATTTTATACGTGAAATATTTTGGTGAACCTCGTAAAGAATTATTAATATTATACATGAAATATTTTGGTGAATTCTTCCAAGAATTATTAATTTTGTACGTGAAATATTTTGGTGAACTCCTCGAAAAATTATTAATTTTGTAAGTGAAATATTTTGGTGAACCTCTCGAAGAATGATTAATTTTGTATGTGAAATATTTTGGTGAACCCCTCGAAAAATTATTAATTTTGTACATGAAATATTTTGGTGAACTACTCCAAGAATTATTAATTTTGTATGTCAAATATTTTGGTGAAACCCTCGAGAATTATTAATTTTATACGTGAAATATTTTGGTGAACCCCTCGAAAAATTATTAATTTTGTAAGTGAAATATTTTGGTGAAACTTTCGAAGAATTATTAATATTGTACGTGAAATATTTTGGTGAAATTTTCGAAAAATGATTAATTTTGTACGTGAAATATTTTGGTGAATCTCTTAAAGAATTATTAATTTTGTACGTGAAATATTTTGGTGAACCTCTTCAAGAATTATTAATTTTGTACGTACTGGGTTCACCAATTACGTAATGAGCTTCACTGAATACATACAAAATAATAATTCTTGGAGTGGTTCACCAAATACGTACAACCTAATAGCCATACCTAATAGGGAAATCGTCTATTTTTAGCCCCTAAACGTTATCCTGAAGGTGCTAATTGCATCTTCAAAGCCAAACGTTAGTTTTATTCCTCCAATCGTCTGTTTCATTTCCAAATAAAATGTCTAAATAGGCGATCGCCATTCTCCCTTCTAATCGTCAGTTTTTTGGGCCTAATCGCCATTCTTCACAATCAACCATAAAATTGATATTTATATAATTATCTATCGTACACCGGGAAAATCATTGATAAAAATAGAAAAAACTTGTAATTTCAATGCAAACATTCATGATACTCACTTATTATGTGAAATTAGATTAGATTAGTTAAGGATTCTCGATACAATTGAACATTTATTCATAAACTCGTTAAAAGTTATCATTGATAATGTTGTTGTGCTTTTGTGACAAGTATCGAGCGAGATGGGTTTCACCATATATAATTATAGGTTCTGAGGTTATGATGGTCGGTAAATCCTATTTACGTTTTAATTTATAAGTAAAAAACCTTAAAAATTAAAAGAGATAGGAATTACGAAAAAGCCCAAAATTAAGATCGAAACAACTTTCAGGCCTCCTAAAGTACTTAAAACAATATTTTTGGACCCAAAACTGGGCTGCGATTGGTACACCCAGTCGCGCATGTAGATCTTTGAATAAGCATCGATTTGATATCTTACGGCCCACATGATTTTACCTGAGTCAAAAGTTACGCCCTCGCTAAGTTGATTTACGCGTGTCATGATCCAATATGGAGTATTGGAACCAAACGCCGGTGTGCTGGTATTTGGGTCCCCAACGTGACAACATGCCTCTAATTCCAGTCATGGTGGGTGATTCACCAGCCATGACTGGCGTTTGGGGCCTGCTGGTAGCATTTGGCCCCCAAACGCCAGACACACAATCGTTTGGCCCCCAAACGCCACACACAGTCGTTTGGCCTGTGTCACTGGGACACGAGTCAAACGCCTGTTACCATGGCGTTTGGGGCCCAAACGTCACCAGCAGGCCCCAAACACCACCCGTAGGCCCGAAATGCCAGACACACAGGCATTTGACCCTTATTGTTAGGACACGGGCCAAACACCTGTTACCATGGCGTTTGGGGACTCAACGCCACTAGCAGGCCCCAAACGTCAATCATGGTAGGCGAATCACCAGCCATGACTAGCGTTTGGGGCCCAAACACTAGTCTTGAATGATGACTCGCCATGTAGTGATGGAGTTTAGGTCCCCATTGTGGTGTTTGGACCTATTTATTTTGATACACTTATTTATTCTCATGAATTTAGTCATATTTTCACACTTAGACATACATATTAATTTCATACAATTATGCATTTCATGTACTTATAAATTCTAGATCTCCCTCTCCCTCTCATATGCATTTATCTTTTTCACACACTTAGTTATTTTTACACACTTAGTCACTTATATACAAATAGTCATTTCCATGATTTGGTCATTTTCACAATTTAACCTTTTTCATACACTTAGCCATATTTTCATACGCTTAGGCGTTTTCACATACTTATCCATTTTTACAACTTAGTCACATGCACTATGCAAATTTCATTCACTTAGTAATTTTCTCACATTTTGTCATTTTTATGTACTTGTTTTGTCACTTAACCATATTTTCATGCACTTAGGTATTTTCACATACACTTAGCCATTTCTACAAGTTAGCCATATACATTTAGCAATTTTCATTCACTTAGTCATTTCTCACCCTTTGTCATTTTCATGCACTTGTTTTGTCACTTAGTCATATTTACATGACTTAGACATTTTGACATACGCTTAGCCATTTTTCACGCACTTAACTATTCTCACAATTTTAGCCATTTTTATTTTCTCTAGTTTGTCATTTCATGTACTTAGTCATTTCGTATACTTTGTCATTTTCACACACTTAGTCATTTTCACATAGTTTGTCATTTTCATGCCCATAACCATTTTTACACAATTATTTTCATAGATTTCGTAATTTTCATACGCTTTCCCATTTTCACACTTTACACACACTAAACCATATTCGCACATTTAACCATTTTCGCATCTAACCATTTTCACGCACCTATCCGTTTTCATGTACTTTGTTATTCTTAATGCTTGTCTCATCTCTAATATATACTCTTCCTAGAGGTCCTTCTATTTCTTCAAGCTCTCTTTAAAAACTTCACATAATTAGTCATGTTCACACTTTTAACCATTTTTATGTACTTAATCATTTCACATACTAATCTCATTGTAAATTTTTATGAAATAATAACTTTACTAAATCAATAAAAAATCAGATTTTCCTTTAAAGAAGTACATATTTCACTGGTATCACTACATATTCATATTACAAATCCCTTCTATTTTAAATTCTAGAGACATACTTCTAACCTACTTTCTGGATATAACACAAATACAATGACAAAAGTTTTTTAATGATTGCTTCAGCTGCATGGTTTCATTCCAAGTTGTAATGTGTCTCTCATATCCAATTTGTACTCTACTCTTCGTAGAGGTTTTTCCATTTCTACAATTCACTATAATTTAAAAAAATGATGGTTGGCCATTCGGTTTGGCCTCTTCATTAGAAACTTGCATTTCAACAATGTTCTACGACACATAATAGTTGAAATCATAAATTCATTTTATTTTTTATTGTTCCCAAGTCTATAGGCTTGATTATCTAAACCAATTTAAATGGTGGTAGCTTTACTGAGAGAATGAAAGGTATCATACAAAATGAAAGTCACTAAAGCCAATTAAGAACTTTGAGCAGATGCATATGCAAGCAATATACCTCTTACATAAAAATGAGAAAAATTGTAATATTGGACCAACAATTAAGCGCCTTAAATCTATAAAAAAATTAAAGATTTTCTACACTCCCTAAAGTTGCCAATAAAGAGTTACCATCCATGCTAATAAAGAGTTATCAAGAAGTTGGAGTTCTTGTATTTGGTCTCTGCTAGATTTTTAAGGTGCTGCACATCTTCTTCTTGCTCTGTTTCTCCATCCATTTATGCACTGGGAAACGGAGAAAGGCTATTTTTCAATCAGATTTATTATTTAAAACCCTCAAGAAACTAGAAACAGCATGAGCTAGAACAAATATAAATTCATCATAAAAAATCTCCAAAATTTCAAAGTATCTAGCGAGAGCAATAACCAAAAGAGAAGTACACAAAGGTTTTTGGGCAAACAAAAATTACAGCGGGATTGTGGGTGTCTAACAAGATGGGCATCAGTAGAATAAGAAAAAACTTCAGAATTACAGGGGGAAAGAAAAACCCTCAGCACTTCATCAAATACAGGTCAAGGCACACACAATCCATGAAGAAATTGAAGTCAAACTTGTCATTCATCCAAAAATTTCTTGCTAGTATTTACAGAGATTGACGTGCAAATTACACTTTAATCCATAAATTTTCACAAATAATTGAGTCTAGAAACCCAAAATTAAATAGAAATAACGAAAACCCATTAGCCTGAAATACTTTCATAAGATTGTTGTATATTAGTATGGCCATTATGCATTCCACGTGCAATATTCATCATCAAAAGTCTCTTGACTATTAGGGATAAAGGGAACTAAGGTCGACGAGTCAGAAATGCAATCTCGACCAAACAAAATAGTCAAAATGGAGAAAATAAGTACCTCATCCACATCCATATCTAACTCAAGCCATTTTAGTGCTTTAACAACTACTTCCAATCTTACCTGGTGAGCTTTGGCTAGATACTTTTGCTTTTGAAATACTTTTGGATCACATCAGAAACACAGATCTTTGAGAAATTACGACAAACAAAATTCTAGGCTCTCATTCCTGAACGTAATGATTTGGCCAGAATCAAACAAAAAATTATAAATAACCACATGTAGAGTTCGCTAAGTTAGAACTGAAAAGCATGCCCTAGATTATAGGGTTGAAGTCGAAGGGTAGAAAGGAGGAAAGAAGGTAGTGAAGTCACCTTAGGAGGTGAAGCTGGAGGAGGAGGAGTTGACGGTGCAGCGGTGGGGACTGTGGGAGGTGTTTCCGGTGAGTTAGCCCCATCGGTGACGAAGCCAGAGCCTTCGATCTAGAAGATGTTTATGTGCCCTAGATTTGAAGTTGAATGAGAGAAATGAGAAAATGAGAAGGGGGAAGTTGAAGAAGCAGATGGGAGTGGGCTACCTATTGAACCGGTAACCCACTTCTTCATGAATCCAAGGCTGGGATTAACCTGGCCAGGATTAATCCCAGCATTAGAGAGATTTGTCAACCGAATGGCTTGATTAACTTTAATCATGCTTGTTAAATGATAATGGTGATTAGGCTAATGTAGTCTAATCATGCTCAGACATTGACATATTAGAATTAAGCGTAAAATTATAGCATTGCTTGGATTAATATTTGATTTTTGGGCATGTTTACCAAATGGTAAAAGGAAAGAAAGAGGGAGAAATGGTAAAGATAAAAGTAAACGAAGGAAAAAAATATTTTTTTATATATGTTTATTAACTGTTAGATACAAAAATAAAATTTCATTTACTTTTATGTGTTTACTAACCATCATCATTCAAAATTAAACTTGTATAATTACATGTTTCACCGTAGATGCATTAAGATTTGTTTTTTATATTTCTCTTAACTATTTACATTCTTATCAACTTATTTTTATTTTTCAATTAATTTAATTATTTATAGTAAATTCTATATTTTAAAATTTTGAGTTATGAAAAAATTTATTTTTTAAGAATATATTCAAATAAATAATAGAAATACTACATTGTATCATTAACATAAAGAAATTGATTGGTACTTGGAGTTCTATAACCGAGTTTCTCCCTTAAAATCAATGTGGTGGATTTATGATGGTCATAATAACCGTGCTGGATTTATGATGGTCACGGAAATTGACAAAAACAAAAGTGTAACCAAACAAGGAACCTACGTGTGGGCAGCCACGGCGGTTGTAATGTAACACATCATATTTAAAATTCAAAGTCCAATTTAAACGCCAAAGAGTTTTCTATCTCGCAAAAACGACTATGATTTTCTCTCTCTCGATTATAATTTTCAATCTCCTGAGTTATTATTCCCCTTGATTTTCTTTTCTGGGATTTATTTCGCAAATAATTACTACACACCCCCAATTATTTTCTAAGAATTACATTTTCTACCTTAAAGCTTGTTGTCATTGTTTTTTTATTGAAAGATGTTGTCATTGTTAATTTAATTATTGAAATTTCAGTTTCGTCACATTGAATCTTCTTTCGTTACAAACTTTTAGCAATTAACAAATTCCATCAAATGTCAGCATAAAATGCAATCAAAATACATATAAATAAGGCTAGAAGTACACCTAAATGTTTCATGTAAATAAGAAAATGGAAATAGTTGTTAACTAAAATAACTTATTTTAATATATAAAAACATTTCTAGTCATTACTCACCAGCACTCTTAAACAAACTAGTAGTAAAAAAATGGTATGCTTGGTATGCTTGGAGTTGTGAATGCAACAAAGTTTCACTAGATGCCTTATAAATAAATACATCAACTTTGAACTCTTGAAAATAAACACAATTTCAACCATTTTTTGGTAAATATTCAGGAATTATTTCTTGATGGATATTGTATGACAGAGTCCACTAAAAAAATATAAATAGAGATTAGCTTATGTTTTACAGAACATGAAATAGTTTGTTGATTGATTTGGGTTGTTCATAATTATTTTTTCAATATACAGAACAATTAAATGTATAATTAAATTTTATATTTGTTTACGTTGTGTAAAATTTTATATTTGTTTACGTTGTGTAAAGAGTTGATCGTCACCATAACTTTTCACCATAACTTTTCAATGGTCTAGATTAGATCCTCGACCCTAATATCTAGAGAGTACAAAAGTCTAAAAACTAAGAATATACATGCACAAAGTGTTGTAAATTTTGGAGAAGGGAAGAAGTGAAGATAGTTTGTCTTTTAAATGAAACTGACATTCTTTATTGAGTCAAATAATAATAAAACTTCTTAATTATAAACTATTAATGAGAAAGGAGGTTGTAAAACCATTCCTAACTCCTTTTACACATTCTTTTCTCTGTCTAGAAAAAGCCATCAACACCTTCTCATACGTATAAACTTCAGCTCACCTCAAAGCTTACAGAAACACATACTCCCCCTCCTCTCTCTCTCTCTCTGTCTCTCTCTCTAGCTTATGTGTAGAAGTTTAAGTTAACATGAAATTCGGAGTTTTTATTGTTTAAATTCTGCTTCTTGAATTATAGGATTTTGCCATTCTCTGCACAAATTCTATATACCCATTTTTCTCTTTGAAATTATTACAAAAATACCTTCAAAGCCAATCCATTAACTTGATTTCTGTAAGTAAATAAAGAAAGTAATCTAAAGACAGCAACAGAATGAAGGGTCAAATTCAAAACCCATTACCCTCAATTTCAAAGATGTTCAATAATGCTCATTTACACTTAATAAACCTCATTTCTTATTTCCTTCTCTTCGCTTGTGGGATTACAGTCGGAGTCATACTTAGTTTCTACCTACAGAACTTCTCATTCAATCTACAGTTTTCTCAGTTTTCATTCTCAGCATCATCATCATCATCACCGCTGATGAATGAAATTGTCGAATCAGGACCGTCCAATGTAAGTAGAGTGGGGTTAAGGGAGTACTTGAAGCCGCCAAATGTGATGCATGATATGGAGGATGAAGAATTGCTATGGAGAGCTTCTATGGCTCCGAGGATTGACACTTATCCGTTTGAACGTGTGCCAAAGGTTGCCTTCATGTTCTTGACCAAAGGGCCTGTGTATTTGTCTCGTCTTTGGGAGAAGTTCTTCAAAGGGCATGATGGTCTTTATTCCATCTATGTGCATTCTGATCCTTCTTATAAATTGTCTTTCCCTGAGAGTCCTATTTTCCATGGCCGCAGAATTCCTAGCAAGGTAATTAATTTCCTTTTCATTTTTTTCTTTTTTGTATTCATGATTTCCTTTTAAGAATTCATAGCAATGTAATTTCCAATTATCATTAATATCAACTATAATTTTTTTAACATAAAATTCATTAACCGAATTACATAACGAACTGAATTTTTAACCTTATTATAATGGGATATGGACATTATTTAGAATTTTAATAAAGAATCTGAAAAAAATTATTTACAATGTAAGAAAACCAATAGTATCATTATGTCTTTTAACATTAGAAAAGGGTTAAAAAGTTTCAATATGAGAAAATGAGTTAAAAACAAACACAAAATATCTTGCTCCCAAGCCTTGTAGAAAAGACAGAAACAAAATATGACCAAAAGACCCCGAATAAAAAAATGTTTCTTATATAATATTTAATTCCATATTTTTGAAGATGTTATTAAGCGGTTTTTGAGCCCAAAAGAAAATGTTATGAATTCAATGCATTAAAGAATCTTGTTAAACAAAACCTAAAGAAACAGCAGTCAGTTTTGATTGAGTTTCTCTCTTAATAAATGTTTGGTAATATCTATTATAAATAAAAATTTGTTACAAATTGATCTTTATTAATTTCTCTCTTCATGGTGTTTGGTTAATTTAATTTTATATCAGGCGTTATATTTTATGAAATACAGGTAGTTAATTGGGGAAATGTGAACATGGTAGAGGCTGAACGACGCCTACTAGCCAATGCCCTACTTGACATCTCTAATCAAAGATTTGTTCTTCTTTCTGAATCATGCATCCCTCTCTTCAACTTCACTACCATTTACTCTTACCTTATTAACTCCACCAGAAGTTTCGTCATGACATACGACGATCCAAGCCCAGTTGGTCGCGGCCGTTACAAGTCACATATGTATCCCAAAATATCGTTAAAACAATGGAGAAAAGGGTCTCAGTGGTTTGAAATGGACCGAAACCTAGCGATCGAGGTCGTTTCAGACCAGATTTACTTCCCCCTTTTCCAAAAGTATTGCCATGGATCTTGCTATGCAGATGAACATTATTTGCCAACATTGGTCAACATGAAGTTTAGGGAAGTCAATGGGAATAGGAGTTTGACTTGGGTTGACTGGTCAAAGGGTGGGCCACACCCAGCTAAGTTCACAAGCGAAGATGTAGGCAATGAGCTTTTGAGGAAGCTCAGGGGAAGGAGCAGATGTTGGTATAATGACAAGAAAACCAATGTTTGTTACTTGTTTGCTAGGAAATTTGCCCCTGATGCATTACCCAAGCTAATGAGGTTTATACCAAAGGTTATGCACTTTGACAGATAGATTTTTTTATTATTCATGGGCAATTTGGGAATTTTTTTATTTTTAATTTTTAGTCGCGAGATAAGAAATCAGAGTCGGATTTTTTATTTGTGGGTGGGTGGGGATTATTAAAAAATATGTATATTTATTTCTTGTCATGTTTGTTTCTTTTACAGGCTCTTAAAAACATCCGGCAAGAACACAAAAAAAATTCGAGATTAAAACATACATATGACAACATTTTGAAGCGGATCTACGACGTCGAAAGACGGGGAGGGTAATCTTTCAAGCGTCTACGACGAAGAAGAGTTAAGTTTAGGACGTTTATCACCTGCAAAATTACCCTTCGATAGACGTATAAACAGAGTCTATACTCCTAAGCCATGTGTAGAAAATTTTACTGCACTAATAATTAGAGACTTAGCTGGCAAAATAATGTTAAGGTAATATGGAAGTTTCCATAGTTATATCCTCCTCTGTCTTCTTTTCACTAATACCCAAGAGAATAATAGATTCTGAACGTCTGTAAATATATTGTATGGGTAAAAATTATTTAGTGGCTCTACTTCCAAGAGGATCATACTAGCAAAGATGGAATTTTAACCACACAATTTTGCAATAAATATATTCTTTTTGCAATAAATATAAAATTGATAAATAATTTACCTTAACAATCCTGGCACATAACATCGTTCCGTACATACTTATCCATAGTTATCTCCAAACCTAACATTTGATTCGAGTCTTGGGAACGTGTGGATCCGGGAATTCAAAGGAAGGGGGAAAAGTAGAGGAAATATAAGTATGAAAAGAAATTATAATAGTAAAAGTTGATTTTTATGTTTACATCTCAATATTTCATTAAATCAAATTATGCACTACCCTCCGTTATTTTATTTCTTTTTTCTCTTATATTATTTGTAATTCAAATGTAACTTTGATGTACCCATTAATAACTAGTAGCAGTATTCATAGCAATTGCACCTCTTTGGCTCCAAGACAAAAGAGTGACCCTTTTTTTTTAAAAACTTTAAAAGATATAAGAATACTAATTAAAATATACGTGCGATGCACGTAATTAAATATATATTATGTTTTTCACTCGATATTCATAATTCATCTAACATTCTGTTTGTACAAAATAAATAATACATCTAAATGTCTATTACAATTTGTGAGCACAAAGATAGATTAGATAGAATATTCACTTTCAAATCTTGTATAACAATATATCTTAATTTGAAAAATAATACACTGTCATTAACTTATCTTCTCTTCTTTTACTATAAACTCGTAAATAGAGGAAAACAAGTAAGACACAATTTTTTTTATTAGAACAACTCCAAAGAGAGAAAGAAAGATGCTTCAAATTATCGTCCTAAAAAATTATCAAATTACATCTCATTTATTATATATAAAAAATACTAATAAACTAACAAAATGAAATGCGTCAACTAATTTACGAACTAATTTAGTTCATACCGGATTTAGATTATAAACCCACACTCTAATGAAACTGTAAATCCAAATTCTGAAAGTAAATATGAACTAAGTTTTCATTACTGACACTTTTTTACCAAATAGATTCAGATTTGGGATTTGAATTCAAGATTCAATTTTAGAATTTAGAATTTAGAATTTTGTATTTACTAACCGTCACTATTACAACAATGAGCTACAATGACATCCATAAAAAAAAATTTATGACAGTTTTGTTAAATCTGTCAAGGAAAAAAATGTTTGGGTGAGAAATTTTATTGTTTGAGTATATGACAGTGTTTACCTAATCCGTCATAAAACGTTTACCTAAACTATCATAAAATGTTTATCTATTATGACATTCATTTGTTTTAACTGTCATAAAAAAAATTTTGCCCGACATACTCGCATAGTTATATTTACCCAAAGTTAATGTTAATTACAAAGATACTATCTATATATTTCTCATAACATTAATTCTCAAATCTCTCAACTCAAAGTCGCCTTCTTATTCTCAGCCTTATCTCTTGTTCAGCCTGCGCTCTCTCCCTTTCGAGCTTGCCTCTGCATTACTCTCTATTTCTTTCTCTCAACCTCATCTATGTACTCCTCTATCTCTTTCTCTCATTACTCCTTTTTTAGCCTCTCTCTCTTCCACTGCTCATCTCTGATATGTTCTCTCTTTCGAACCTCAGCCTCCAGCAATGGCTCACACTCTCGTAGTGATTTTGTAGCATTCATTTCAGATTTATTTAGTGTTATTTGTTATGATTTAGTTTTATTGAGATCTAGGGTATAGATTTTGAGTTAGGGTTTAGATTTTCTTAATTTATTTAGAGTTTAGACTGGAAGAAGATGAAAATTCCTCCAATTCTTCCATCATCTGAACACACTTGGTTGATCAAACTGGTGGAACCAATGAAGGTGATTTTTGTTATCTTGTGTTAACCAATCGTGTTATCTTTTATCTTTCCAGCAATTGATACTGAGAATGGGTGTTTAATTATATTTGTTTTCTTAGGCACTTCTTCTAGTTGAAGAAGGCTTATAGAAAGATCTTGGAAGAAAACCAACTGACAGTGAATTAGCTAACGCGACAAATACAAATGTGGTACAAGTAAAGAAACAGTTGGAGATTGGTCGTGCTGCAAGAAACAAGCTTGTAAAGGTAAGCATCATATCATCTTCCAGCCATTTGATGCACTAATAATTACTCTATGTTTGTT
Organism: Datisca glomerata; assembly: GCA_003255025.1. Taxonomy (NCBI): domain Eukaryota; kingdom Viridiplantae; phylum Streptophyta; class Magnoliopsida; order Cucurbitales; family Datiscaceae; genus Datisca; species Datisca glomerata. Next base: position 655,584 of record QANY01013209.1, on the reverse strand, counting down.
TCAGTTTAAAATTTATAATTTTTTATGATCTATAGAATCTCCCTTCCCAAAGGATACTTTCAGATAATAAAATTTATCATCTTACAAAATTATTTATGAAAATTTTAAGTTACCTACATGAACTTGTAGTTGAGGCATATTACAACACTTTATATGCCTAAGTCAAGTGGGATAAAAAGAACTCTTAACTGAAATATGTCTGAAAGCTTTAGCCACCCTTTACATTAAGACCTAAGAGTTTCTCAATTTTTAGTTCAAGGACAAAAATATCTATTTTTATTCAACATTAATTATCTCAATTAGTGGCATTAATCTCTATAGGAGTTGTCATCAAATTTGTCTCAGCATGTACGCTCTGCTATGCTTTGACTTCAGTTATAATGGGCATGGCTCCGGTATTAGTAAAGGTACGGTGGTGGATTAGGCCCCTACTACATATACAGACATGCTACTGAATCTTCAAATGACTATTTTAATGGTGGTTGCGTCGTTCTTCAATGAAGAGTTATCATATTGATGCCATAATCGGTCCTATGGGTAGCTCTGTAGTCTTTCCCATAGGTGTAGATTAACCATGTCTCATTAATTGCATTTCGGGAAATTATTTAGATGGAATAATATATATTATCTTATTTCAAAAGGCCAAAAAGGAGGGCTGGAAAAAAGGGAAGTAATTAGGAAATGAACTACTGATTATGGCAGTCACAAGACCAGTATAAATACTGCCATTGTTATATGGTTTCAATATGCTAACAGGCAATATGTAGAACTTGTCAACACATAATCTCACTCCCTTGAATCCGTCATCACCTCCCTTTAATGTCATATTTCTTTTGTTAAATTCTTATGCCTTTTAAGTAGAGTAATGTGTTTTTATACTTTAATCACATTGCTTATTTGCATGATGAAAGTTTCTGCAAGTGTCCTCCCACCCTCCTTCCCTCATTTTAATGGTTACATTGATTGAACTTTATTTGGTGGTTCATCCAGGAAGCGATACTAATATTGCCTGTCAAGTATCAGTGTTACCTTTGATCCTAGCCATCGTTGTACCATTACCACTATTGATGTTAGTCCCAGCTTCGAGCAGGATCGGATGTGACTAAATGGAAAGGTACATTTTGACCGTTTTCCAATCTATTTTGTTTGGTTTCCCAGAAAATGAGTGAAGTAAAATGGTAATGATTATTTAAATCGAATTTATGTTTACTTTGCTAGTTAATTTGGGAAATATTTTGGTAAACTTCAACTGGTAAAAGCTATTTTCTTTGAGATGAAGATTAACGTAACTCGTAGGAAAGAAATTTCTTTAGTTATTTTACGATAATATTTTCTACTTGGACTTGTAACAAAGTTTAAAGATGGGTTGTGAGATTTTAAGTATTATGCAAGTACATATACAAGGAGGTGCGTATGATCTGGCGTTAACTGAATTTAGGATCATATGGTGTGGTCATATGATTATGGTGGACTAATTATTGGTGATCTATTTGTTGCTTTGGAAATATATAAAATATTGTGGAAGCCAAATTGTAATGATTAACATAATAACTGAATGAAAGACTTGAGTCTGCGCTGATGCTTACCTTTGTTTTCTTTTAGTTTAGGAATTTTCACTTTCTGGAGGCAGGTACCAGAATTTCCTAAGGGAAATTTGTAGTCATGCTTGTGATTTTGAGGATAAAGAACAGGGTATAAAGATTGCGAAGAAGGATTGGGAGAAACTACATTTACACATTGCTTCATGTAACAATTCCCTCACTGCAACTGGATTGGCTTCTTGAGCAGCTGGTTTTGCTTGTCTTGGTAAAGATTTTTATGTCCATGTCCTCTTATTACAATAATATTTCTCAGAAAGTGGTTTAGGCCAAAAAATTATTAGACCAATGTGTCTAATAAGAATGCTAGTTCTATGTCTCCATCTCTTAGGCTGCGTTAATATTTTTTTCATTAAAAATAAAGAGAATTTCAGTTTCTGCATGATTAACTTTTCATATATATCCTGCAGTATTTGCCCTAGCTAAGCTAATAAATGTCAATGAAGACCATAGCAAGCTCTCTGTTATTGCTAGGCATTTTTCTTTAGATTGTTTTTTATTTTGTTCAAACAATTATTGTGCAAGTCTGCAAAAGCTTTTTTGCATCATTGTTTTGTTTATATTTCTCTAATCTTACACTATTTTCTTATCACTAGTTGTGGCCCCTACTCATATTACTTTTTGTTGAACTTTGTTTTATTTTACTTGAAGAACCATATGTAGATTATTTTAAAAATGTATTAGATTGTTATCACATAAATGGTGCTGATAATTCATACATGCAGGCAAAGTTCTAGAAGTGCTTGTCGCAGCTTATATGGTGGATCTGTCAAGTGGATGATGGAAAAAGTATGTATACCTAGTTCTTGAGATTGAGTCATGTCACACAGTCATAACTATTTAAGTAGTCTTGTTGTTTGTATCATCTTTGTAGACATCCATTGAAGTTATTTCGTTAGTGAGAAACTTCTTTTCACTGATAGAACAGATAAAAAAGTGTAGATACTTCTAAGTCCTACGCATCTTGATATGAACATACAAACATGATGGTTTATGAACATTGTCTTAGTGTGTAAACTGGTGTCCTTTGTGATCATAGTGCCTTGTGTCTTGACATGTTAGTTAATATGACTGAAAAACTGTCATGGGAAGGCAGGTTTTTGCCTTTCCATGACAGTTATTTTTATTTAAAATGGTCCTTTAATGATGGAGATTGCCCGTCATTAAAGGTGTTTTTATGACACCTATAATGACGGGCATTCCACATCATTAAAGATATTTTTACGGCACGTTTAATGACGGGGATTCTCCATCATCAAAAGTGTTTTGACGACACATTTTGATGATGGTTTTTGATAAAAATTAGTTCAGATGACTATCCGATATATGACAGTCGCATCTCTGTCATTAAAGGATTTTGATGACAGGTTTTCCTCATCATCTAAGCCCTATTTTGTAGTAGTGCGGCAAGATTCATGATTTGGATTGAGACGTTTATGTTTACTAACTTATGAATTCGAGATTTGGATTATGTAATTTTACTAGATTATCCCCCAGTGAAGAATATTTTTACTATGATTGTAATATTTTTTTTATTACATGTCATTATTAAAATATACTAGGGATAATTATCCTATACCCCCGAATCTCTTTGCGTCAGTACCAGCTTTCCCCTGATCGTCAATTTTTTACAGCAATGTCCATGACATTTAAAATCCAGTCATAGACGCCCCTATAGTTTGTTTTATTCTAAATACTAAAAACGTTAGAAGTAATTTTTTTAATATTCAAACGAGAATTCACCTAAATCTGAAAAAATTAATTTGGGTCAACTTATGTTTTTTATTAGAAAAATGGTTGGACCAGATTGGTTATAGGGATAATATTTTCTTTCCACCCTACGCTGGCAGTTTTTAACTGAATTGACTTATTTTTCATTTTTCAAACTATATGAGTGTCTGTGTCATTTAAGAAAAACTACAAGGGTGCCAGAGAACGCTTTTCTAAAAGAAATTATTTTGAGGTTTTTAGAATTGGAAATAAAAGGTGGGGTAAATTTGGTATTATGTGTTATTTAAACGGTGTTAGTTTGAAATTAACGGTTCTGAGTTTTTTGTTAGCGAAACATAACATGTAGGGATATTTGTGCTACTTTTCAAACCTAGATGGGTGTATGTGTCATCTAAGCAAATTAGAGGGGATGCGGGAGGAATTTTCCCTATTTTCTTTCAATTAAAACATTATAAAAAATCATTTATTACCTTTTCTTTGTTATTCTTCTCTCCGTAGGCCTCGCCTTTCCACTACAGATGTTTCTTACATTTCAGATCTAGGATTTTAGTTTAAGGGGTTATCATTATAAATAAAAATATAATGATATGTCCGTTGTTTTTCAAATTTTAATACATGGAAACCTATTTTTTAATAATGTTTGATGTTTATTCTTAGTATTAATATTTTTTAACCAATATCAAATCAAATCAATAACCAACAGAGCATTAGAATTTTTAAGTCATATAAGTGCACTACTCAATGCTGATAATTTGAAAGTTCCAAAACTAACGGTTCCTAAAAAACTATCGAAATACATTACATTAATAAACCAAAATGTCAAAATAAGTTATGTGTATTTAAATCAGTATCTAAGCTTTTAGCTTTTTATACAAATTTATTTTCATTTTAGAGTATTAAAAAATATATATACGAATGCAATCAACAAAAAGTAATCAAACTTATGGGAAAAATGAAACAAGTACTAATACTCTAAAACACTAGGTAAAAGAAATCACATAAAGAACTAAAAGCAGCGAGTGATGCATAAAAATATATTAAATTAGAAACTACAATATCAAAAGTTCACATGAAACATTAATAAAAAACAACAAAAATTAAACTTATTTTAGAGAAAATAAGTTTACAGAAAATAGACATTTACCTATAGATTATCTCATTTTCCATAAGGGGTACATCTTAAATTAAACTTATATACCATACAAAAATAATTACTATCGGAGTATAAAAAGATAAAACTAAGGGGTTAATAAGGGCACATGGCCGATGGGCCTGTAATGAATAACATTAGAAGAATTTCAATCTAAGTATCACTTTTATTCGAATTCAGATTCTAAGTAGCTAGAGAAAACAATGCGCGTGAAAGGGGTGTCCACACTCTAAATCTCATTCTAAAGTTATAATAAACAAGAGTGTGGACTACTCCGAATCTGATTCTACGGAATTACATTCCCGGGAATCAAGTAAATGAGCCATTATTCTAAATTTTGGAGGAAATGGATTCTTGTAGTTCATAAATGAATTGAAAATGACAGTTTTCTGAGGTATGTAAAAACTGGTCAAATTGATAAAAAAACAGACTGAAGTGACCATCTTTCCCTCCCCTATATAATATTGCATGCTTATTTTAAAAAATAAGTATACCCCTCCCAAATAATTTGTGGATATTATTTATTTATGTGATGTTATGAACTTCTTAAGTTATTTTTTACTTTCAGATTATAATGCATGAAAACTTAGATTTTTTAGTGGAAATAAATCTGATTAAATTATTTGATGGAACGTTGAACTCGAACCCAACTAACTGAATGTTTCATGGTTAATTTGGTTCAATTTACATAGACTTATATGAGTGGTTTGATCCAGATTATGGCTAACACACCTCTAGTTTTCTTGATTTGGACCTTTCAATCAATATTCAAATCGCTTCAAAAAAATTTAAGTAAAATAAAAATGTTTTTGTTTTTTATTTGATCTAAATGGGACAAATAATTGTTGGTCAAACAACTAGATTAGAAACTTAAAAGAGAAGACAAATCAATTATATTTTATTTAACGTTCAATGTGTTCAGCGCTAGCTTATGCGCACATCGACTAGTCCTTCCTCGAATAACCTTAAAGACGCCTCCCCTACATCGGTAGTATACATTTAAGAGTTACTAAATTCTCAGACGTACTACTCCTCACAGGGTTCGAACCCTGATAGCTTTGATTACCTATCATCTATCATCTATAATCTATAATCTATAATATATTAAAAGTGGCATGAGTTAAGAATCTTATTTTAGATAATTTTATTTCTAAAACAATTAGGGAGAAACATGAAAATGACTAAAAAATAGGGATGAATTATAAAAATATTTGATTTTTTTTTTGTAAAAATGATTGGAGTAAATAGTTAGTTACCAGATTACATAGAAGTAAATAACTAATTTATTTACGTCTGTTGTAATTTTCATTACTAAATTAATTATCTCGATTATCTTTGATCATTTTTTGTAAAAAATATTTTCTGATCATTTTTATGGTTCACATTGGAACTATTATTTTTTTTATCATTTTGCGAAACAAAATATGTACACAAATATCATGATCATGGCAATAATTTTGGAAAATTACTTTTTATCTGATTTTAACAATTGATTCTCGATAAGATGTTTTGAGCCCCCACGTTAATTTAGTTGGTGTCATAAATCTATAATTTTTAATACATATATGTAGATACCGTATTTTATCGGTCGAATACATTAAATACACATACTTTATATTTTGACTCATATAATAATCCAAGACTATATGTATAATTTAAAAACTAGTCCAATACTAAAATAAGAAAAGTGGTCCAAGGACTAAAAAAGTAAAAAGTGAAAAAAAGACTAAAAGTAAAAAAGGCAAACCCTAATTTTGCCTATAAATAGGGATGAGGTCTTCACTTGAGAGGGGGGTCTCTTTGGAGTGGAAAAAAAGAAGTCATTTTTTAGAGTGAGAAAGAGAGGGGTTGGAGTGAGAAAGAGAGGTGATTTTAGAGAGAGGAGGATGTACTATTATTTTCATCTTCTTCCATTCTTTTTTTTAAGGTAGCTTAAATGTTTTGGACATTTGCTCATAATATATTTTGTTCATCTCTCTTCTTCATATTCATGTAGTTGATATCTTTTGTATTTTTTTTCTTTCATACATAAGTTGATTGTTCATTCTTTATCATTTCTCCTACTTTAAATCTTAACCCTTTAATTTCATGCATTGATGATTTCTTTATAAGTTGGATAATGAGATGTCTTTGTCATCAACTCAATTAATGAGGATGATGATAAAACTTTTGAGGGGTGGAAAAATTAACCCAATGTGAATCAACCCTTTAATGGGTTGAAATTGTACATTTGATGCAAAGATCTCCTAGGATAATTTCTCACACATAACAATGCATAAAATAGAGAGTAAAACCTCTATACAAGAAGATTATGCAAATATCTAAGTTTTGAAATTTTCAATTTTTCTACAAGTTTTTTCTTTTTAAAATATTATGTTCATCATTTTTGTGACATTTGTTTGAGTTAATTATCGTCCATGATCATCCCCTTTGCTATTTGTTTAGCAATGACTAATAAGGGAATGAAGGAAAAATGGTAATTAGAAGACTAAATAGTCAAAAAATAAAAAAATGGACATATTTATGTAAAAAAAATCTATTGTTTTTCATTATATTTCTTTCAATTTTTTTATCACTTATTTATTTATTTAATAATAATATTATTATTATTACTATTATTATTATATAATAATATATTATAAATAAAAAAAGTTAAAAAACGGAGAAAATTTTTCTCTGTTGCAGTTGGAAAAGCCACGATATTTACCGTGGCTTTTCCTTATTTTTTTTTGTTTAAATTTTTTTTTCTTTCTTTTATTTTCATTTATTACATAGTGGCGTTTTTTTACTTTATGCTTGCATGTATTATTTTTTTTATGCATATTTTATATAATCTCAATATTTTATGTTTTCTATAATTTGACATCCTATAACTTTATCTTTATTCTTTTACTTCCATTTTGTTGTAATTATTAACATTTATTTTCTTTACAATATTTATTTATTTAGCATTTTTATATCGTCATGCTTATAATGTGATTCTTGCATTATTCCCTTATTATTAGAGTTAATGTTCATGTATGTGTGGAATATATTTTCTTACAATTAGATTTAAATTTTCATATTAGAATTGCATGACCAATCACAGCCTAAAATGATTGGTGGCGACGCCAAATTTCTTTTTCCTTTAAAAATGATTTTTTTAATCGTCACTCCGCGTCGCGCGCACGTTGCAACAGCTTGGCGACTCCACTGGGGAGGCAATCGGCCTAACCATTTTTAGATCGATAGAGAGTCAAGCTAAAATTTTATCACATGTTGTCCTTCTTGTATAGCTCTTTGTTTGTTTATTTGATTCATTATTTTTCTTTTTCATGCTTATAGTTGTACAAAGTTTGTTTTTAGATGTATGTTTGTTTGCATAATTCATAATATTCACACACATATACTAGCCCCATACCTGGGCTTTCCCTTTAGGATTATCGAGAATGAGTAGTGGAATGCTTTCATGGAATTGAGGTTCTCGTGCGTGCTCATGAAAGTTCTCACTCAGGTCGACCCTTTCTGGATACTGTTTGAGGGGCCCTGTTACTCTGTTCAGATAACAGTTTGGACAACCTGAGAGCCTTTAAGAGATTTTTGGAGCCCAACCACACATGTATTATGTTTTTAGAGCCCACCTCATGACCAACGTTAGATTTCTGCTGAAATATGATATCATGATCAATTTTGTGCATGTATACATGTCTTGTGTCACTTAAACATGTATTTTCTTCATTGTTTCACTTATAACTTCATCTTTGTATTTTTCATACATGCATCATGTTGCGTAATAGAGATTGTGAAGAAGTATTCAATTCATTCATATTTTAGAGACTATGACTCCCACTTCGAGTGTGATTGAAGATCAAGTTACGGTAGCCCAATGGTAAGAGGAGTCGCAGAAACATAAAGGAGATTGTCTGAAAAAGGAAGACGTCTTCTTCTACCATCAATCACTAAGATGGAGTTCTCACGCATTGACTTGGAGAGGTTGGAGAAGATATGGGAGGATTTTTCACCAGAGCAGGAAAGTTTGTTTGTCGGAAAATATGGTCACATAGCTTATCTGTTGTATATTGTAGTCAACGTTCCCATCCTTGAAGCTTTAATGCATTTCTGGGACCCTCATTATAGATGTTTCACCTTCGGAATAATCGATCTTACTCCTAGAATTGAAGAATATCAAGCATTACTGAATGCCCCGTTGCAAAATGCAGACAAAGTTTATAACTATGACAAAAAGCTCACGCTGAAGAGAGCTTTGTCTAAGCTCTTGGGTACTGTCCATGCATCTGAGATTGAGAAAATGTTGAAAAATAAAGGGGGAAATGAGTGTGTGCCATTGGATTACCTCCTAGATCTCACCCAAAATTTCTTGAAGGAGGATATAGGCATGACTCTTTATGCTTTGTGTATTTATGGTACCGTGTTATTTTCAAAGATCCAAGGTTATATGAAAATGTTCCTTCAAGTCGAACACGGTGTTAACCCTGTTATCTCAATTCTCGCTGAGACTATCCGTTCTTTGAATCACATCCGAGTGTCTGGAAAAGGAAATTTCATCGGCTCTTAAACTCTTTTGTGTATCTGGATTCTCAGACATCTAAGATGTCTGCTAGATTTCAAATGTCCTCAAGTTAAGTTCTCAAGTTCATAGATGAAGACGAGGATCCCTATTGCAAAATTTGGAATGGCCAAATGGAATCAGCAGTTTCCTACAAAAGGGGCTTGGCTCTAATACCCATCCAAGTTGAAAGATGAGGATATTATTTGGAAAGCCTATTGGATGCCGTTAACACCAATGATCTACAGATGTGGTGGTTTTCAATGGGTTCCGCTCCCGGGACCATGGGGTTGTACTAGTTATGCTCCGCTAATGACACTCCTTCAATTATATATGAGATAGTTTGTCTCCACCACACATGTATTGAAGGATATTGAAATTAGTTACGATTCTTAAGGAATTGAACAAAAACTGCAGCAGCTGATTGAAGCTTGGAAAATAACAAGAAGCATGCAAAATGAGAAGAATCGCATGAACTGCACAAAGGAGTATGAAGCATGGCTTGAGAGTAGAAACAAAGTAATTATTGCCTTACAAGTTGAGGATGTACCATAGGCCAAATCACTGGAAGTTCATCAAAAGATTGCTAAAAATGAGGAGCTAGATGAGTTATATGAAGAGTGTAAAAAAGTTCTAGCCCTTTTGGAAGAAAACAAACGACTAGCAGTCGAGGCGAATCTGTCTGACAAACACAGAATCGAAGCTGAAGAATAGCTCAAAGAGTTGAGAAATAAGATTGAGGATCGGGCATATCTGAAGCAAAAAAACTCAGAGTTGAAAACTGACACTCTCCAATTGAGCAAAAAAATTAGAAAGATGACGGAAGACAATGAGAACTTGCGAGGGGCAATCTACGAACAAGAGGATGAAATCGTGAAGTTAGTGAGGAAAAATAAACTGGTACAAGAAATTATAGAAGAGTTGAAGGGAATTGTTGATAAGAAAAACGCGTACATCGTCGAGTTAGAAGAGCAATATGATGCATTACGATGAATCGTTGATAATTTGCAAGTTGATTTAGAGAATCAGAAAGTTAAAAAGACTGAGTCAACAAGTGATTTTGAAGAATTATTGAAAGTCATCGCAAGCCTTGAGCACCAAGTTAGAGCTTGTTGGTAAGAAACAATGATGCTAATGTCGATATATTGAGATATGATTATCATTTGCTACAATGAGAGTACAACTCGATTCGACAACGATCTAGGTAGGCTGTGGAATGGCTTAAAGGCATGGCTGTGAGAGCGGGCAATTTGGCTGAACAAGCTTCATTTTTGAAGAGAAATGTCTTGCCCATCCATCCTAATGGGGAGAACTTGTCTAAGTTTTTGGAAGAAGTCAACCAGGATTTGGGTCGTTTTGGTCGTTTTGTATGAACTCATATTATGAAGTAATGTAATTGACTTCTACATACTCAAATGTAGTGGATGGCTCTACTAATTGAATGAAATTGATTACTTTAGAACTTTCACTTTGCGCAGTATCATTTCTCATGCATAAATTTACTCTCATTATTTCGTCTTTTTATTAGCAAAAATCTACATCTCATTGCTTTATTTTTATTTATTTTAAAGAAATTTTCCAAAGATAGCCTGACAACTTCGACATCCTTATCGAACTCGAGCTCAAGTTAGGGTCATGAACGAGCAAGAAAGAGAGCAATCGCGAGAGAAAATGAAGGAAGATATTATGGAGCTAAAAGAACAAATGGCTAAAGTCTTCGAACTCCTCGGCGCAAGTAAGAGAAATGCTTGTTTTGAAAATCCGCAAGGGGCTCAATCATCACAAAATCAACTGCCAAACGATACTCCTTCTTGGGTTCACTCCAACCTATCAACGTCATCAGGTTGACCAGTTTCAGCATGCTTCACCACCAATAAATATCCAGCATTATCCATTTCCAAATGTCCAGGAAACAATGCAGATAGGGAAAATTGGGTACAACCCATCCGCAATGGCATGTGGTCACAACAAAGCTTTCACTCCATAAGGCGAACTCGCTAATGAGTCAATCATCATAACTGATGTTGATGACCCAAAGATGCAGAAGCCTATTACCAAGCCAAGTGATGACCCACGATCAAAAGACAAATTGGACTTTCTGGAGGAGAGATTACGTGTTATTGAAGGATATGATGTATACGGTACCATTGATGCCACCCAATTATGTTTGGTCCCTGATGTGAACATCCCACATAAATTTAAACTACCTGAGTTTGAAATATATGATGGTAGTACGTGCCCCAAAAGTCACCTTATTATGTACTGCAGAAAAATGGCTACTTGAGCAAATGATGATAATCTACTGATTCATTTCTTTCAAGATAGCCTGATGGGGGCCGCATATCGTTGGTATATCTAATTGGATAACCAACATACTCGAAGGTGGAAAGATCTAGCAGATGCATTTTTAAGACAATATAAGTACAACATAAAGATAGCCCCTGATCATTTGGACTTACAAAGGATGGAGAAAACGCTCACAGAAGGCTTTAAAGAATAGCACAAAGGTGGAGGGAATTAGCTTCTCAGGTACACCCTCCATTGTCAGACAAGGAGATGGCAGGAATGTTTATTTACACCTTGAGACCTCCATTCTATGACAGGATGATTGAAAACACTTCAAACAACTTTTTTGATGTCATAGTGATCGGTGAAAGGATTGAGTACGGGATAAAGAATGGAAGAATTTTGGAAATCGTATCAGATACATCATCAGTAAAAAGGGGCATCCATTGAAGTGAAAATAAAGGGATGTATAGATGATCAATTCTGGGTACCCATCACAAGTTATGAACCTGGGATCGAGATTTCCAAAGTATAGTGAGGGGCCCAAATCTGTGACATCATATGTGGTAAATACCTCACAAATTCTGTACAATTATTGCTCTCAACAATCAGCATTTCAAAATAACCCGAGATCGAGTTTTAGACCACCGACTCACCAGCAGAATGTTGGTCAGGCTGATCAGCCTCTGAGGGGAAATAGAAACAATCAACGTTTTATCCAATATGATCTAATCCCCATGTTATATACAGAACTCTTACCTCAATTGATACGGAATAATCAATTGGTGTCAATTCCTTATGAACCTCTACAACCAACATATCTAAGGTGGTATGATCCGACTGCTCGCTGTGATTATCATGCTGAGGTAGTGGGACATTCGACTAAAAATTGCACGACATTAAAAGGTAGAGTATAGGCACTGATTAAGGCTGGATGGTTAAATTTCAAAAAGGCTAATGGGAATCCAGATATCAATTCCAACACTCTACCAAATCATGAGAATCCTGCCGTAAATGCAATTGAGGAATATTTTTCATATAGAAAGAGGGACGTGGAAGATGTGAGCAAGTCAATGGAAACACTTTTCCATCTTCTTTCTAGAGCAGGGTACACCTACCCAACATGCTTAGAGGATGAGGGAATTTCTAGGAAGCCTATGCATGACTTTGATTGTTTGTTTCATAAGAATATGACGGGGCATACAATTGAGGAATGTGCTGATTTTAAAATGGAAGTGCATAAGTTGTTGGATGCAAAGATACTTACAATAAGTCATGAAGGAGAAAGGAAATACCTGGAAGATGTCTCTTCAGTCCTCATGATAACTAAAGAATTACCTGAAGTTAATGTTGAAATGTCGTTCTATATCCCAAAACCTCTCACAATACATTACGAGGAAAAGTCAACTCACACCACTACGTCTTATGCTCCGATTCCTATCACCATTCAAATACCGGGTACATTTTCTTACAAAGATTCAAGAGCAATACCATGGACGTACGGATATGAGGTCATTACAAGCGTTAACGATGAAACAAGAGCTAAATTCGTCTGACCTCGATCTCCCCATAACTTTTATTTCGGGTGTAGGTGGGATGACGAGGAGTGGTAGATGCTACACGCCAGAAGTTTTGAAAACGAATAAAAGAGATGAGTTTGGAAGGCAAAGGAAAGGGAAGGCCAAAGAAGGCGACAATGGTCATGAATTCCAAGGAGAAATGCATGGCGACCAAGTGATTGAACCATATATAATTAGAGGTACGGAGAAATAAAGAGCAGTGTCTGAAGAAGAAGTATGTGAATTTCTGAAGCTTATTAAACAAAGTGAGTATAAGGTGATAGAGCAACTCAATCGCTTACATTCTCGCATATCCTTACTATCACTTTTTCTTAATTCTGAACCGCACAGCCAAGCATTGTTGAAGGTTTTGAATCAAGCATATGTCTGTCATGACATTACGGTGGAGAAGTTGAGTGGAATTGTCAGAAATATTACCGCATCGAATTTTATCACTTTCACAGATGATGAAATCCTGGCCGATGGTACTGGGTACACCAGAGCTCTACGTATATCCGTAAAATGTAAGGATTATGTTGTTGTAAAAATATTGATTGATAACGGCTCATCTCTAAATGTAATGCCAAGATCCACACTAGCAAAGCTCCCTATGGACGCGACACATATGAAGCCAAGTATGATGATAGTAAGAGCATTCGACGGTACCCGAAGAGAAGTAATCGAAGACATAGAGATACCAATTTGAATTGGACCATGTATATTCAATATTGTTTTCCAAGTGATGAACATAAATCCAGCATACAGTTTCCTTTTGGGTCGACCATGGATTCACTCTGCTGGGACGGTACCGTCTTCCTTATATCAGAAGCTGAAATTCATAATGGATCATAAACTCATTTGTATATATGGGGAAGAAGATTTATTGGTATACAAGCCAGCCACCATGCCATATGTCGAGGCGACAAAGGAAGCATTGGAGTGCTCATTTCGATCATTTGAGATTGCGAACACCACATTTGTTGCTAGCGGGAAACCCTCTCCAACGCCAAACCTATCAAAAGCATCTCAGATGGTTGCAAAGTTGATGATAAAAGGGGGATACCAGCCAGGTAAGGGACTCGGGAGTGAGCATCAAGGCATAAATAAGTTAATCGACTGGGACAAGAATGAGCAAAGGTTTAGACTTGGATATAGACCGACCAAGGCTGATAGAGGGAGAGTGGAAGCTCAAAAAAAAAGAAAAGAGGATTGCTAGGCTTGAAAATAGGGAATTCGATGTGGAAATAGCAATCATACCTCATAGTTCTGAATCTTTCAGAAGTGGAGGGATTTTATTCAAAGAGCCAGTTACAATAGAGAAATACAACCTTGAGGAAGATATCACCCAGCTTTCAATATCTGCAATCTTAGAAAAATCATCAGGTGCAAATACAAGGGACTTTGTTTCGCGATACGATTCAGATCATGAGCTTAACAATTGGGATGTCACCGAGCTACCAGTGCTTCTTGAGAATTTTCAAGAGTAATAATGCCAAAATTCTAATAATTCTGCCCAAGGTCTTAGGAATTTCATTGTTATAGGCCTACATTTTCATTTGTTTCATGTCATCTCTTTGAATTAAAGTCTAAAAACTTGTTTCGTTTCCTTCTATTAATGATAAAAACAATTTCAGTTCTTTTTGTTCTTCCTTTTATGTTTATTTTTCCCATATCTAAATGATGTTTATACTCATGCATTGTTTATTTTCTTTTCTCGCCTTCCTTTCATCCAATAATTCGATTCAGGTTCGAGAACGGTGATTTTGAAAACAAGAGCATAAGCAATAACTTTGACAATCTCATTCTTAGCATAGAGTCAAATGAAAGTGACAAGGATAATTTTGAACCATCTCCTAAAATGTTAAGAATGGTAGAGGAGGTTGAAAAAATAACTCAACCATATCAAGAGTTAACGGAGGTGATAAATTTGGGATTGGAGGGAGAGACGAAAGAAGTCCAAATCGGCACTTCTATGACAAGCCAAAGCCGTCGAGAATTAATTGACTTACTCAAAGAGTATATTGACTTCTTTGTATGGCCTTATCAAGATATGCCAGGTCTAAACACTGATATCATGGTTCATCATTTGCCACTTATGCCTGAAAGTAAACAAGTGCGACAAAAGTTAAGGAAAATGAAACCAGACATGTTGGTACAGATCAAAGAAGTTAAAAAGAAAGTAGATGCGAGTTTTCTAGAAGTAGCAAAATACCCTGAATGGGTTGCTAACATAGTCCCAGTGCTGAAGAAAAATGGGAAAGTAAGGGTGTGCGTCGATTATAGAGATTTAAATCGGGCAAGCCCCAAGGATAATTTTCCATTACCCCATATCGATGTCTTAGTAGATAACACTGCGGGACATTCAACCTTCTCTTTCATGGATGGTTTTTCGGGGTATAACCAAATCAAAATGGCTCCTGAAGACCGTGAAAAGATGACTTTTATAACTTTGTGGGGTACATTTTGTTATAAGGTTATGCCATTTGGTCTGAAGAATGCAGGGGCAACTTACCAGCGGGCAATGGTAACATTGTTTCATGATATGATGCATAAAGAAATCGAAGTGTACGTTGATGATATGATTGCCAAATCACGTCAAGGAGAAGATCATACGGTCACTCTACGAAAACTATTTAGACGATTGAGAAAATTCCAGTTAAAGCTTAACCCGACGAAATGTACATTCGCAACGTCTTCGGGGAAACTACTTGGTTTTGTCGTGAGCAAGGAAGGAATAAAAGTTGACCCTGATAAGGTTCGAGCCATCATTGATATGCCACCACCTCAAACTCAAAAGGAAGTTAGAGGTTTCTTGGGGAGATTAAATTACATAGCCCGTTTCATCTCACAGCTAACTGCAACTTGTGAACCTATCTTTAAACTTCTCCGCAAAAGTGATACAGAAGGATGGAATGATGATTGTCAAATTGCTTTTGAGAAGATCAAGCAATACTTGCAAAATCCACCCATACTTGTTCCTCCAACTCCAGGGCGTCCACTCATTTTGTATCTTACAGTGACAGAAAAATCCATGGGTTGCGTACTTGGTCAGCATGACGCTTCTGGAAGGAAAGAACAAGCAATATACTATTTAAGCAAAAGGTTCACAAATTATGAGGCTAATTATTCGATGTTGGAGAAAACGTGTTGTGCATTGGCCTGGGTTGCTCATCGACTTAGACAATACATGTTATACCACACCACTTGGTTAATTTCAAAGATGGACCCTATCAAGTATATCTTTGAAAAACCATCACTTTCTGGACGGATTGCTAAATGGCAAATGTTACTCACGGAATATGATATTGTCTATGTCACGAGGAAGTCAATAAAAGGAAGCGTACTTGCTGATTATCTGGCAGATCAACCAATGCAAGATTATGAGCCTATGAAGTTTGATTTCCCTGATGAGAGCGTTTCAGTCATATTCAAAAATGAAGAAGAATCTGCAGACCCAGAATTGTGGACAATGCTATTTGATGGTGCATCTAATGATGTAGGACATGGAATTGGGGCAATCCTCATATCACCTAAAGGAAATTTTTTTCCATTCACGGCAAAACTATGCTTTGACTGTACAAATAATGTGGCAGAATATGAGGCATGTTCCATGGGAATTCAAGCAGCTTGTGATATGAAGATAAAGAAGCTTCGAGTGTACGGAGATTCGCTATTGGTGATACGACAACTAAACGGAGAATGGGAAGCTAGAGACTCTAAGCTAATACCTTATAAAAAACATGTCACTAAGTTAAGTTGAACTTTTGAAGTGATCTCATTTGACCATATACCCAGAGAGAATAATCAAATCGCAGATGCGCTGGCAACTCTAGCGTCCATGTTTGCTGCAGACTTTAAGGAAGAAGTTCAACCCATAAAAGTTGAGAGGCGAGATTTTCCTGCTCACTGTATGAGCATTGAAGAAGAGCCAGACACAAGACCTTGGTATTACGACATCAAGCAGTATATAAAGAATGGAGAATATCCATCCAAAGCTTCTGAGAATGATAAACGCACTATTAGAAGATTGTCCAAGGGTTTCTTCTTGAATGGTGAAATACTCTACAAAAGAAATCATGATATGGTGCTCTTAAGATGTGTTGATGCAAGGGAAGCGAATCAAATCATAGAGGAAGTTCATGAAGGGATTTGTGGAGTTCATGCTAATGGATATATGACGGCCAAACAAATCTTGAGAGCAGAATATTATTGGTTAACTCTAGAATCTGACTGCATCAAGTACGCCAAGAAATGTAATAAATGTCAAATTTATGCGGATAAAATTCACGTACCCGCATCCCCTTTACATGTAATGGCTGCGCCTTGGCCGTTCTCTATGTGGGGCATAGACGTCATTGGTCTCATCACACTCAAAGCCTCTAATGGGCATCGTTTCATTTTGGTCTCTATAGATTATTTTTTTAAATGGGTGGAGGCAAGTTCTTACTCGAGTGTAACCAGAAGTATTGTTGTTAAGTTTATTAAAAAAGAGAGAATTTGTCGATATGGTCTACCTAGAAGGATCATCACAGATAATGGGACAAATTTTAATAACAAGATGATGAAAGAATTATGTGAGCAATTCAAAATTAAGCATCATAATTCATCTCCTTATCGTCCGAAAATGAACGGAGCAGTGGAAGCAGCCAATAAGAACATAAAAAGGATCATAGAGAAGATGACAGAGGTTTATAAGGATTGACATGAGATGCTACCGTTTGCACTGCATGGGTACCGCACATCAGTCCGAACATCAACTAGGGCAACACCACTCTCTTTGGTATATGGCATGGAAGCGGTCCTTCCAATTGAGGTGGAAATTCCCTCCCTCAGAGTCTTAATGGAGAAGAAATTAGAAGAAACGGAGTGGGTACAAACACGATATGAGCAATTGAATTTTATCAAAGAAAAAAGATTGACTGCATTATGTAGAGGGCAATTATATCAAAGAAAAATGATGCACGCATATGACAAAAAATTGTGTCCCCGATGTTTCCGAGAAGGAGACTTGGTGTTAAAAAAGATACTCACATATCAAAAGGATCACCGGGGGAAGTGGACCCCAAATTATGAAAGACCTTTCATTGTTAAGAAGGCTTTCTCGGGAGGAGCTCTCATATTAACTAACATGGATGGAGATGATTTATCGCACATAATTAATTCTGATACAGTCAATAAGTACTTCGTTTGACCGCTCTAAGTATGAGAAAAATGAAGTAAAAAAATGTTAAAAAAAAGCTGTCTCGAATACTGGAAAAATTCTTCCTCCATTTTTTTCCTTTTTCCAGACCATCATTTGTAAACATTGTTCATCATCAATGAAGAACCTTTTTTCTTTCTCAATTGACAAATACATATACTTCATCTTCTCCTTATTTCCATTATTTCACATTCCTCTCAGTTATAAGATATCATTAATTACTCTTGAAATAACTCAGAAGCATAAACTTGGTTAGGTGAAAGCTAATTGAAAAAAAGTTGGAACTAAGAAAGGTGATCTAAGTGCAAATTGAAATCTAAAAAGTCATCACGAGAAAGGTTAATATGTGCCTGATGAAAGCTAAAGCGCAATTGGAGGATTACCCAAGAGAAGCAGAGAAATTATTCACCACTTACATGGAGCCAAATACTGGGGCATAAACTAATAAATAAGGATGTATCATTTTCCTGAAAGTATGCTCGATACTTCATTGCGGGTCCATGATCCTAGGCCAAGTGATTGTTCTAAAGGGTGTTGGATATAGCTAAAAAATCATCATATAATTTTCTTATAAAGGTTCACAATCATGCATAGAATGCATGCATTCAAAATCACTACTTTACATTTATGCTCAAGAATTACATTGCATAGACATGCACCACATTAGTTGTTCTGACAAATTCAGGTGCATGAATCACTTAATGATATTCTTTCGAAATTCACACATGATTTTCTAACATTTAAAGCCTGCATTAGTCTAGCTTTTGTTGTCATATGAGACTTGCATAAGTCAACTTCAACATCAATTCATATGGTTAAATCAAACCCGAATTGAGTCGAGGTCGAAGCCTGTGTCTATCCAGATCCGTTTTCCTTTCAAATACCTTAGCTTAAATCAAACCTGACTTTGTCGTGGTCAAAGCCCGGTGTCAGCGCCTGGTCCATTTCAATTAATATGGTTAAATCAAACCCGAATTGAGTCGAGGTCGAAGCCCAGTGTCGGCACTTGGTCCATTTCTGTTTCAAATATCTATGGTTAAATCGAATCCGCACTAAGTCGAGGTTGAAGCCTGCATCCATCCAGGTCCGTTTTCCTTTCAAATATCTTCGGTTGAATCTAACCCGACTTGGTCGCGGTCGGAGCCTGGTGTCAGTGCCTGGTCCATTTTAATATCTACAGTTAAATTGAACCCGCACTGAGTCAAGGTCGAAGCCTGCATCCATCTAGGTCCGTTTCCTTTCCAATATCTCAGTTAAATCGAACTCGCATTGAGTGAGGTCGAAGCATGTGTCTATCCATGTCCATTTCGCTCCCATTCCATCTCATAGAGCCTTATTTAGTCGAGGTTTCTATTCCCTATTTCATATATTATTTTCTTGTACCGATCAAAATACTCATCTATACTTTTGTACACCTTCTGAGATCAGAAGCGTGCTCAAAGGGGGGCAGCTGTAGATACCATATTTTATCTGGTCGAATACATTAAATATACATACTTTATATTTTGGCTCATATAATAATCCAATACTATATGTATAATTTGAAAACTAGTCCAATACTAAAATAAGAAAAGTGGTCCAATGACTAAAAAAGTAAAAAGTGAAAAAAAGACTAAAAGTAAAAAAGGCAAACCCTAATTTTGCCTATAAATAGGGATGATGTCTTCACTTGAGAGGGGGGTCTCTTTGGAGTGGAGAAAAAGAAGCCATTTTTTTAGAGTGAGAAAGAGAGGGGTTGGAGTGAGAAAGAGAGGTGATTTTAGAGAGAGGAGGAGGTTCTACACTTCTATTATTTTCATCTTCTTCCATTCTTTTTTTTAAGGTAGCTTAAATATTTTGGACATTTGCTCATAATATATTTTGTTCATCTCTCTTCTTCATATTCATGTAGTTGATATCTTTTATATTTTTTTTCTTTCATACATAAGTTGATTGTTCATTCTTTATCATTTCTCCTACTTTAAATCTTAACCCTTTAATTTCATGCATTGATGATTTCTTTATAAGTTGGATAATGTGATGTCTTTGTCATCAACTCAATTAATGAGGATGATGATAAAACTTTTGAGGGGTGAAAAAATTAACCCAATGTGAATCAACCCTTTAATGGTTTGAAATTGTACATTTGATGCAAAGATCCCCTAGGATAATTTCTCACACATAACAATGCATAAAATAGAGAGTAAAACCTCTATACAAGATTATGCAAATATCTAAGTTTTGAAATTTTCAATTTTTCTACAAGTTTTTTCTTTTTAAAATATTATGTTCATCATTTTTGTGACATTTGTTTGAGCTAATTATCGTCCATAATCATCCCCTTTGCTATTTGTTTAGCAATGACTAATAAGGGAATGAAGGAAAAATGGTAATTAGAAGACTAAGTAGTCAAAAAATAAAAAAATGGACATATTTATGTAAAAAAAATCTATTATTTTTCTTTCAATTTTTTTTATCACTTATTTATTTATTTAATAATAATAATATAATTATTACTATTATTATATAATAATATATTATATTATAAAAAAAGTTAAAAAACGGAGGAAATTTTTCTCTGTTGCAGTTGGAAAAGCCACGATATTTACCGTGGCTTTTCCTTATTTTTTTTGTTTAAATTTCTTTTTCTTTCTTTTTCTTTCATTTATTACATAGTGTTGTTTTTTACTTTATGCTTGCATGTATTATTTTTTTATACATGTGTTATATAATCTCAATATTTTATGTTTTCTATAATTTGACATCCTATAACTTTATATTTATTCTTTTACTTCCATTTTGTTGTAATTATTAACATTTATTTTCTTTACAATATTTATTTATTTAGTATTTTTATATTTTCATGCTTATAATGTGATTCTTGTATTATTCCCTTATTATTAGAGTTAATGTTCATGTATGTGTGGATTATATTATTTTACAATTAGATTTAAATTTTGTTACTTCTATTATTTAATTCTCACTAAACAAAATCCGACGATGGACTTTGAGATTTTCGGGATACCAAACTTCTCGAACTACTGAGTTGAGGAGTCATTCTCAGGATACCGAGAATAACTCTAATAATGCTTTGATTTAAAAGGATATAAGAATACAAAAAATAATTTTTCAATGGTCTTTGAACCACCCATTAAAAATAATTTATTTTGTTCATTTTTATGATACAAAATGCATCAAATGAGACATTAAAAAATGAATCTCTTTAACATTTGCCTTAAAATAAAAAATTGGATAGCATTTGATTAAATTTGGTAACCATTTTATAATGGGTGTTGTGGGGTGCTAATACCTTCCTCACACACAAATAACTCCTGAACCAACTTTGAATTTTCGTAGACCAAAATTTTCATCTTAAAATTGGGTGACCAATCACACCCTAAAATGATTGGTGACGACTCTAAATTTCTTTTTCCTTCAAAAAATGATTTTTGTAATCGTCGCTCCGCGTCGCGCGCACGTTGCGACAATATAGTTAAATTATTAAATTAAATAGGTAAAATACATAATTAACCATTTGTCTTTTTAATTTAAAAGAATTTGATTTTAAAAGTTTTATTATTTGAATCTACCTAATACTATGTTGGGTGGTCATGTTTTTTTTTCAATCCAAATATCATAACACTAAATCAATCCAATATCATAAACTGAAATGATGTCATAGTTTATGACGTTTAAATGAGTAAGTAATATCATTACAAATTATATTAAAAAAACATGAACGAGCATATACTTGATTCAAATAGTTAATTTTATAGTTATGTGCAATGCATCTCAACTCATGCTTTACTCATTAATAGCTTGGCTCAACAACTATTTCAAGCGTTCATATTATTTGGAGAGATTCATGATATGAACATAAATTAGTGAATCTGGACTCAACATGATTTGATGTGATATGGAAATTAGTGATATTAAATTAGATCCATTGAAATAATTTCATTATAAACACAATTTTGGAAGACACGATTTTTTAAAAGCAATGATACCACACAACGTGTGACTCTCTAAAAACTGAAACGATTCAAAAGAATTTGAGTCATACAGAACAGTGTATGTAAGCATGAGAGCAGTAGTGCATGCCATTTCTTGCCAAACTTACTTTAGTTCTGCGCGATCTTCTTATGACGTTTGGATATATTTTATTCCTACCATCCCGACACTTTATGTGTGTTTTTGGGTGAAAAATATTATTGACACAGGTTTGGGCTAAATAAAAATGGTGTTATAAGTTGCATTGAATTTAATAAAGCTGTATAATTTCTATGTGTAGACTGTCATTTCTTTAGATTCATACTTTGGCAAGAAAAGAGTTGAAGGAACTCTGAAAATTTGAATTGGAAATATTTATACAGTGGTACAGTCTCTCAAGACATTTACATGCTGTTTTTTTTTCTTAATTTACTATTGTGAATGAGTCGGTTCTTTCTTTTGAACTACTAATTTTGTGTTAATATTATTTCTTTTGCAGGAGTATGGGATTGCATGTATTAATCGAAATAGGAGTTATTTTGAAAGTCCAATTATTTTTCTTTTGAATCTGAATCAATTAAGGAAGGTGTTTTCTCAATCCTTTTTATTTTGATAACTAAAATTCATATTATATCTCATAAAATAATATTATACATCTACTTGATCAAGTGCATTGCACATGACACTTTAGTATAATTGTCATACAATTAACCTTCATTTTTTTTATTGCATGTAGTCTAATGTTAGATGAGTCTGAAGACATGTAGTCTAAATTATAAGAGAAAAATTTTGTTCCTAAAAACCGAACAACTACAAATAATAAGAAGAAAAATTTGTTCTCAAAATTTTGTATTGTTATCTAAGGACTTCTCGACTCTTCTCCTCCCTCTCTCTCTGAGACCCAACTTACCCTAAATTTATACCGTGCCGCCACGGGGAGAGCTCCGTAGCTCTCCCGTTGACGTTTCTTCTGCTATTCCCTTCTCCCCACCCCTGTACTCTCTTCTTTCCCCTTCTCCTTCCCTTTTTCCCTTCTCTTCTTCTACTTTCCTCTCTTCTCCCCTCACCCGCTTCTCTTTTCCTTTTCTCTTTCTCTCCCTTCTCCTTGGTGTTTCCATTTCCTTTCTACTCTTCTCTGCTTCCCCTACCCCTGGTTCTCTTTTCTTTTCTTTTTTCTTTCACATTCTCCTTTGTTCTCCCCTACCCATCTCCCTTGTTCTCCCGATCTTCTCCTTCCCTCCTTCTTTTCTTTGCTTTTTTGTCTGTTCTGTTTCTGTGCAGAGGTCTTCCTTCTGATTCAGAAGGTTTTGTTTCTACCTGGTTTGTGTAGATTTTGTTTCCTCCGGATATTTGGTCTTGGAGGTTTTTCTCTTTAGATCTAGTCTCAATGGAGTTTTGGGGCTTGATTTAGGTATGACACATATGGGGTTATCCAGTTCTGTTCAAGATTTTTCATATTTTCATGCGAATAAGTTTTTTAGTGCTAGAGGGCTGAACCACAATTGGTTGGTGGAGGATCTTCAAAACGAGCTGTTTGAGCTCTATCTTTATGTACTAGTTATGTACATGTTTCCCGCCATGTACGTTAGTATGTTTTTATTGGTCCGTTCTAGCATTTGTAATTATTTGTTTGTATTAGATCTATTAATTTTTAGATCTTGGAACGTTTGTAACTCTGCATTTTTAATGAAATTGTACATTTATCTTAAAAAAAAATATTTTGATTTGTTTGCCTCTTTCAAGTTAGTCTCAGAAAAATCAAACTCAGAAAGTAAAATGCCAAAACGAAAAAAAACTGAAAGGAGCCGAAATTTACTTTATATATTTTATGAACAGCCTCCAGGCAAGCTTTCTTTTTGCAACTAGAAATAATCTCAAATACTTTGACATGCAATTTCTTAGACAAAGGTCTAACATAGAGAACTCAATCATACTTGATTCTTCATCAACCCTAATTCACTCACAGATCCACATGAACAACTTCTTAACTTAATTTCGTACACATTCCACACAGATCTAGAGCTTGTCTTATTTATTTTCTTATCCTAATACACCAATTGATCAGATTAAATGTAGCATTGCTTTTGAGCTTGGTTTCAAAGGCGTCATCGTCTAAGAGAGTGTAGTATTATACATTTGTTAGCTATTAAACTCTTTGGAAATCTGTAATGCGGAAGAATGTCATGGATGTCTATGATTGAGTTAATGGTAAATAATCGACTGTTGAATTGACTATGGGGTTTCTGAGAAAGGGATAAGTAGAATGAATTGAGAGGATGGAGAGATGAGTACGTGAGAAGACGCCCATTGATGGTATTGGAGGAGTGATCATTCTCTCACACACACAAGGACTTGGTTTGGTATGAAAGCTGGGAGAGCGAATTAGTTCAATTAAATTCTTAAACAATAATTATCATTCTATTTAAAAAAATTCTCCCTTGCATATTTTAGTGCAAAAATCATGTCCTTTTTTTTTTAAGTTTAGATGAGCTGAGCGATGTTTTAGATACATACTAGATATATACCTCAATGTATGATTTATACGTGGGTTAGCTTTTTCTTCTTATATCTCATCACAATTTTTTTGTACACTACAATCTTAATGTTTAACTTCTAATATTTATAGGAAACAAAAAAAAACTATCATAACTACTAATTAAACTTTCAGAAAGAAGTGTACAACCGTTTAAGAATCTAAGTCATTTTTTAACAACCATAGTTTGGAAAAAAATAAACCAATATCTTATATTTAATTACTTCCGAAGTTATTCAATGAACCAAAATGTTATTCGACAAACTTGATTTTGTATTTAGTATCCAATTAATTTTGCTATCTTCTTTTCATCACACATGGTGTATAAACACATATCAACCATGAATCTTCATATTACTACTTGTGCAAGAAAGAATCAATCAATGTCAAGAGATACAAATAAAACACTATTATATACCAAATCGAGCTCCAATGATCGATATCAACAAGAGGAGATATGATAGAAAAACATGCTAGGAAGAAATCAAACAAACATGAATCTATCACGTGCAACCGTGATACTTTTGCTAGTTTATTATGCGGTAGGTGTAAATGAAAAAATTCAGTCTTTGATAATCGTTCGTGAATTTTTTACATTATAATGTGAAAATATAAAAAATAATTAAGAGAGAGAGAATGAGTGAATAAAAACACCATGATTTATGTGAAAATCTCTTAAAATGAAAAAAAATCACGGGGATATTTGTATAATATTTCATTATGAAGAAAATGTTTACAAAGCTTATGAGTGTTGAGGGTTGTTCTCCTCCTTTGGAGTTACATCTCACATTTATTTATAAGCCTTCAATATGTTACATAAAATCTTATATAGTTTATCTAATTCTATCTGAAAATAGGATCAACAGAATATTTTCTGAGATCTAGCTTATTAACATTAACAACATAGTAAATCTTGACCGTTTGATTAATCCAATGATCTTGATTAGCTTTTCTTTGGATTGCCACGTTGGCAACCGATGTACTTTCGTCTGATTGACATATTCTTCATACATGCCTAGTTGATCATATGGTTCTCACTCTATTTTCTCTTCAATTGAGTTTTCGGTCTAGATTTTATCACGTGGCATATGAAATTTTATTTGTTTAGTAAGTAATTAGAAAACTAATTAACAAAACCAATAGCAAAGTAATTATTCTCCTTTTTTCAATTGATAACTCCTTTTTCCCAACTAAAAAAACTTTGAAATCTCTTTAGTCCATGAAATTAGGTTTTTTTCTTTTGTGGTTTATACATTAGTCCAAGGGTAAGGGTAATTATAAATTTATAAATCTCATAACATTTCTTTATACATTCCATCAAAACAAAATAAATAATTTAACATTCTCATTGTTTAATTAATTTTGTATTTTATTTATCTTTTCTCAGTTGTCATCATTTCTCATTATTTTATTTATATCTTATTAATTAATTATTTTATCCTCAATATTTTTAGGTAAATTTATAATGTAACCATTATGATAAAGTAATAATTTAGCCATTAAAAATTAGTAAGCATGTAAGTAAAAATGAAGAAAAAGAAAAGAAATTTAAAAATCAAAAATGATTTTATTTTTCCAAAGAAATAAATTAACAATTATATTTTACCCTTTTATAGATTAAGTAATCAATAATGAAGAAAAATTAATAAATTAGCAAGTCATACATAAACATAATTCAGTTCAAGGGTAAACTTAGAAATTTATAATTATATTATAAACATTATCTTCCACATTCCATCAAAATAAACAAAGTAATTTAACATTTTATCATTAAATCATAACATTCCAAAGTGTAATAAACAAAGTAATCTTAACTTTTCGGACATATACTTTCTCACAATTATATTCTAGTAATCTTATTTCAAAAATCATTTACTCGCAATCTTATACCAAACGACCCTTAGGAGTTTATAAGGGATGGTTTTCGGATGGATTTTGGGACATTTTGTCCATCACACATGTTATGGGAGAAGAAATCATTGTCTTGTCCCGTCACATTAGAAGAGAGAAAATTTATAACAAATAAGTTAAGATCAGAAATTTAAGACAACAAGTGTGCCTATGAAATTGAGAAGTTGTTATAAATAAGTTAATATCTCAGTTTCTTCAAGTATGACTATGAAACTGAGAAGTTGACATATGTAGAAAATCATCCATACTTGAAGACCTCTAGTATACCTGAGAAGTTAACAAGTCTGAAGAGCGCCATTCATGCTTGAAGACTTTAAGTATACTTAAATATCAAACTTAAAAACTTTAAGTATACATGTGAAAATGAGAAGTTGACAAGTCTAGAGAGTCATTTATAGTTGAAGACTTAAAGTACTTTGGAGTCTTCAAGTGTTGATGACTTTCTAGACTTGTCAACTTCTCAGGTTTACAACATTTTTGAAGTCTAAAAATACATACTTGAAGTCTTCAAGTTTGATATTTAAGCTTAATTGAAGACTTCGAGTATGACTATTCTTATGAACTTGTCAACAATCATACTTGAAATCTTCAACTATGTAATTGAAGTCACCAAATAGTTAGGGTTTCAACCACATTGTTAGCTTCTTGAGTTCTTTATGTAGTCATCAACATTGTTTACTACACAAGCACTTCAAGTAGACAATTATTGAAGGCATCACATTTTAGAAATGCTGAAAAGTTTCTTCTACTTTATCTCATGTCTTGATATCGACTTAAGAAACAAAATAAGACGAATGAAAACTCAAAATAGATGAAAAAATAAATAACATGAGTATCATTTAGATGAGATCTTCAATGACGAATAAGATAGAATGTTGAGACTTGAAGAAGCCATGATAAGAAAGATGAAAATTGAAGAAAATTAGAGAGGAAGGAGATAGTTCAAAAGAGCCATTTGAGGGATACAATCATCTCATGTTTTGAAAATAATAGACGGATTTGTTCCTTCTCGGCTCCATTTTGAAAACGAATGGACCATATGGGACAACGGGAGAGAAAAACGAAAAGGAAAGAGAAAAGAAAAAAGTAAAAAGTTGTTAGAAAAAATAAAAAGGGAAAATGAGGCAATCTAGGCCGTCCATTGTAGAAACGGATGGACCAGATTTATTGAAAATTACCTCCTATTTGGACAAGATGAGTACTTAAGGTTTAGTACTACAATGACGTTTTATTGGACAAGATGAGTCAAATTTGATATTATACTTATAAGGACAAATATGAGAATTGACGTTGGGGTTTGGAAGGGTGTTGGCAATGAGTGTTGTTAAGGTTAAATTACGGGGGTGTATTTTTCAAATCCATTTTAACGAGAAGCACATTTTTTTGGTTAAATACCAATTTTTCATGAAAATTTGTGGTGGAAAACTCTTGAGAAAGAAAACAAATGAATTATGATTATTATTTAATGTTTAATGAAATATGACATTTTTAAAAAAAAAAGATGAAGTTATCTTTTGTTAGATTATGATCTAGCGAAACTTTTCTACTAGATCATAGTCTAGCAATGGCATTTAGATTAAAACTTGTTAGAATGTAATAGACATTTTAACTAAACATTGACTAATAGTCACTAAATTCAATAGAAATTTATTTGAATAAAATGAGTAATTTAGTATTTTTTTTCAAAAGATGTTAAATTTATTTGAAAAAAATTGGGTCTTAAAATCATTTTTTTCTTCTTCAAAGTATGATATGAATTTGGAAGAAAACTAGTTACTGGATTTTTCTCTCGTGAGGTGTCTTCCTTTTACTAGAGTGGAAGGAGTTGTCCCTTAAACCTAGAGTTCTCTAGTTTCATCTAGGGTTTGAAAACGTTTCTTCATCAAAAGTGTGTTACGTAGCTATGGATGGCGAAGAGATCATTGGTTCCAGCTATGGTCATATTGATCAAGACCGTATGCGAAAGCTGGATAATTGGAATTTGACGGAGGAGGAGACAGACGAGAAAATATAATCTTCTTGGTTTGAGGGGAGCTCTCTATTGCGTGAAATGTTAATGAAGATATTCGTTTCGTGGAGGTAGACAAGGATCGTTTCCAGATTTTTTTCAAAACGAAGACTGTTATGCATTATGTTGTTGGCAATGGCCCTTGGTTGCCCATTGAATGTAGAAAATAGTACGGTTGGAGCTCTTTTGGGTGGCAAAGTTAGAAGAGTGAGGGAGACGGATGTTAGCTTCTCCAAAAAGGTTTTGAATTGAAAAGATATATCTGGAAATAAATTTAAAGAAACCTCTTCATAGAGGTTCAATCATTAATTTTGATGGACGTCGGCACTGGTGTTGCTTCAAGTATGAAAGGCTCCCACGATTCTGTGGCCGGATTGTCCATTCAGATACTATTTGTGTGGATGGGGAGAATGCATTGAAGAAAGGAGATAAAGAAGGGAAGTATGATAATAGTATAAAAGCTTCATTATTCATTTTGTGGAAGGCTTTCTCAAATAGATCTAGTTTTTCTGATTTTAGAGGCGGCAATAATCGGTTCAGAGGTGGAAGGGCTGGTAGGTGGAGAGATAATTCAGATGATAGACGATGGTTTTCGTCGGAAAAGAAAGAATAAAAAAAATTAATTCTGAAAAGACTGGGGAAAACAGCCTTAGGGGAGATTTTACCCTAGAAGCCAGACCAAAGGGGAACAAGTCAATTGAGGAGGTTGGAAAGCTTCGGGTGTCTACGATGGAGGAACAAGAAGTTGAGATGCAGAATAACTGGATGGGATCTCCCTCGCCGATGAGTGCTATAATCGGAGAGAGGGTGTTCCGTTTCTAGGGACGACGATGTTGTCGGATCTTTCCGGAGAGATGGCCGCGAAGTCGAACCAGATTCAGTTACGGAGATCACAGAGAATGATGAAGCAGTGGTGTTATTTCCGGAGATTTTGAAGTCGTCGGTAATGGATAAGGAGGATATCTCGAGTAGAGCAGTTATGGAGGGGTGTACGTTTGGGAATGAGGGAGAAACAATAGGAGATTCTTTGCTGGAGGTGAGGAAAACTTTATGATGGGCTATTGTGGTATATGGTGCGCTATTGTGGTACTTAAATTATATTTGGAGCAATTTGGGCCATACAAAGTTTAACAGATAGGAGGTTTTTTTTCACCAAATACGTATTGAGGTTCACCAATTACGTAATAACATTCATTAAATACGTACAAAAGGAATAATTTTTTGAGGGGTTCACCAATTACGTAATGCGGATCACCAATTACATAGTGGGGTTCACCAATTACGTAGTGTGATTCACCAAATACGAAGAAGAGAATAATTCTTAGAAGGGTTCACCAATTGCGTAATGAGGTTCGCCAATTACGTAGTGGGGTGACCAATTACGTAGTGAGGTTCACCAAATACGTACAAGATAATAATTTCTGGAGGGGTTCACCAATTATATAGTGGGGTTCACCAATCACATAGTAGGGTTCACCAAATACGTAGAAAATAATAATTCTTAGAGGAGTTTACCAATCACGTAGTGGGGTTCACCAATCACGTAGTGAGGTTCACCAATCACGTAGTAGAGTTCATCAAATACGTAGGAAAGAATAATTATTAGAGGAGTTCACCAATTCGGTAGTGGGGTTCACAAATTACGTAGTTGGTTCACCAAATACGTAGAAAAGAATAATTCTTAGAGGGGTTCACCAATTACGTAGTGGGGTTCACCAAATACGTACAAAAAAATAATTTTTGAAAGAGTTCACCAATTACGTAGTGGGGTCACCAAATACGTACAAAAGAATAATTCTTAGAAGAGTTCACCAATTACGTAGTGGGGTACACCAAATATGTTTAAAAATAATTCTTGGAGGGGTTCACCAATTACGTAGTGGAGTTCATCAATTACGTAGTGGAGTTCATCAATTACGTAGTCGGGTTCACCTAATACGTAGTGGGATTCACCAAATATGTAGAAAAGAATAACTCTTAGAGGGGTTCACCAATTATGTAGTGAGATTCACCAAATAAGTACAAAAAGAATAATTTTTGGAGGGGTTCACCAATTACGTAGTGGGGTTCATCAAATATGTAGAAAAGAATAATTTTTGGAGGGGTTCACTAATTACGTAGTAAAATTCACCAAATATGTACAAAAAGAATAATTTTTGGAGGGGTTCACCAATTACGTAGTGGAGTTCACCAATTACGTATTAGGGTTCACCAATCAATCCGGCGGTTTCTCTAACTAATACCGATGGTTTTGGGCTCAATACCAGCAGATTTGGGCCCATTACCAACGGTTTTGGTCCTAATAGCGACTGTTCCTAGCATTTTTCCCTTTTTTGGCGGTTTTGTTGTTTTTTCAGCGATTTTGTCATTTTACAACAAGTATAAAGTAAAATAATCTTTCCCCACTACATTTTAGAAGAACACCTCGAAGAATGATTAATTGTGTACATGAAATATTTTGGTGAACTCCTCGAAGAGTGATTGATTTTGCACGTGAAATATTTTGGTGAACCCCTTTAAGAATGATTGATTTTGTACGTGAAATATTTTGGTAAACCCCTCCAAGAATTATTGATTTTGTATGTGAAATATTTTAGTGAACTCCTCGAAGAATGATTGATTTTGTACGTGGAATATTTTGGTGAACCCCTCCAAGTA
Organism: Datisca glomerata; assembly: GCA_003255025.1. NCBI lineage: Eukaryota > Viridiplantae > Streptophyta > Magnoliopsida > Cucurbitales > Datiscaceae > Datisca > Datisca glomerata. The sequence continues at coordinate 624,435 of QANY01013209.1, read as the reverse complement.
TTATTGATTTTGTATGTGAAATATTTTGATGAACTCCTCGAAGAATGATTGATTTTGTATGTGAAATGTTTTAGTGAACCCCTCCAAGAATGATTGATTTTGTACGTGAAATATTTTGATGAACCCCTCCAAGAATAATTGATTTTGTACGTGAAATATTTTGGTGAACTCGTCTAAGAATGATTGATTTTATACGTAAAATATTTTGGTGAACCCCTCCAAGAATGATTGATTTTACACTTGAATAAGCAGTATTTTTTGGACCCAAAACTTGTCAAGCATGTAGATCTCTAAATAAGTTTCGATTTGAAATCTTACGGGCCATGTGATTCCACTCGAGTCAAAAGTTATGTCCTCCAAAAGTTGACCTACGCCAAACGTCTGTTACCATGGCGTTTGGGGCCCAAACGCCACCAACATGCCCCAAATGCCTATTTTTTGCACATAAACGTCATCTTGAAGGTGCTAATCGCTATTGTTGAAGCCAATTGCCAGTTTTTTGCCTCCAATTGCTAGTCTATTGCCTCCAATCGCCTGTTTTGGTCTCCAAACGCCATATTGAAATAGGCAATTGACAGTCTCCCTCCCAATCACCACTTTTTTGCTCCTAATCACCATTATATGACTCTAATCGCACATTCTTCACATTTTTCCTTTAAATTGATATTTTTATAATTATTTGCGGTACACCGGAAAAATCATTAATAAAAAATAGAAAAAACTCGTTAGTTCAATACAAACATTCATGATACTTACTTACTATGTTAATTAGATTGGATTAATTATGAATTCTCAAAACAATTGAACACTTAATCATAAACTCGATAAAAGTTGTCATTGATAATGTTGTTGTGCTTTTGTGACAAGTATCGAACGAGACAGGTTTTCACCAAATATAATTATATGTCGTGATGTTATCATGGTTGATAAATCTTATTTATCAGTTTGACGAACATGTATAACACTTAAAATCGGATTCTACTGTTAAATCGAGCATATCCGCTAAAAAGTTTGAAACTAAATATTAAAATTTAGAATTTAACCTTTTTATTTTATAATATAAGCTCATAATTTTTGGAAAATAACCTTTTATGTTTTAATTAATTGATCCGTATGAAATTAATTTTAAAATCGAACCTTATTTCTTATCAAAATAACCCCAACATTGAAAAACCCATTCCTCCTTATTCCCTTAAAAAATCGATCCCCAACCCTTCCCCCTCTCTCTCAACACTTCATTTCTTCGAATCAAACCCTATTCTCCTTCTTCTTCATCTTCATCTACATCTCTCTCTTCATAGCCCGAAATCCATCAAAACCTCACCAAATCGGTTGCAACACACGAGTCAAACTTGCAATCTCACATTGAACGCATCCCTTGCAAGATTAATAGGGAGTATTAATATTTTCTTGGTCCCAAACTATAAATATTTTTTCAACTAGGTTTTTTTATGCTTAATAGGGATTATCCAATTTGCTCCTTCATTTTCTTTGTTTGGATTATCCAATTTTCATCTCCAACTAAGTGATCGGCTACATCGAAAAGGTAATGTTCGTTTAATTTTCTTTAGTTTTTTCTAAGATTAAGCATATTCAAAGACCCAACATCCTGATGTTTAGTTTTCTATAATTTTTTTTATAAGATTAAGAATCTTCAAAGATGAGTCATCATGAAGTATCCATAAACCCGGGTGAGACGAGTACGCGACCGGGTTCATCCACATTAGCAAACTTGCGTAACGATGATGTTATTGGTGAAAATTTTGATACACTACAAGAGGCCAAACATTTCTACTATACATACGCAGCCGATGTGGGTTCAGTGTACGAAAAGATGATAAACGCAAGAGCAGAGAGGGAGAAACTGTGCTACGGAGATGTGTTTGCTCAAAAGAAGGAACTCGAAAGAAAAAATATATGGGCAGAGAGGACAACATGCGAGAACCAAGAGGCTTGACAAGAATGGATTGTCATGCTTGTTTTAGGGTGAACTTGGATAAGAAGACTAAAAAATGTGTTGTTAAAGATTTTGACAAGAGTGGATTGTCGTGCTTGTCCTACGCACTTATTATGTGAAATTAGATCGGATTTATTAAAGATTATCGATACAATTAAACACTTATTCATAAACTCGTTAAAACTTATCATTGATAATGTTATTGTGCTTTTGTGATGTTATGATGGTCAGTAAATTCTATTTATCGGTTTAACGAACACGTATAACCTTTAAGGTCAGATTTTATCCATAAATCAAATATATCCACTAAAAGTTTGAAATTGAATATCAAAATTTGAAATTTTAACTTTTAATTTTATAAATTATTACCCCATAAAATTTGGAAAACAACATATTTACGTTTTAATTTATAAGTATAGAAAAAACCCTAAAAATTAAAAGAGATGAGAATTACGAAAAAAATCTAAAATTAAGACCTAAATAGCTTCCGGGCCTCCAAACTTACTTAAAACATTATTTTTAGACCCAAAACTAACCAACCATGTAGATCTCTGGATAAGTTTCGATTGGATATCTTACGGGCCACGTGGTTCAACCTGAGTTAAGAGTTATGCCCTCTAAAAGTTGACATGTGTCGTGCATCGTCGTGGTTTTCCATTGTCGTCGTAGGGGCTCTGCTGCTCTGCCTCTAACCCTTCGGCTTAGCCATTTATTTTCGCGAAGTTAGGTCTTGTCGTCTTGGTTTCTTCTCCTTCACCCAGATCTCTTACTGTAGGATTTTTTTGTCTCTCCAGAAGCTACGGAGCATTAATGCCCATTGATTTAAGTTCTTTTTTAGTTTGTTTAATTTCTTTTGTAATTATATAAGCTGGATCTACCATTTTTTTGTGACACGTTGTGTATTACCAATTTCTTTGCTTAAAGCTTGAATATGAGATTAAGTTGATGAATTTTTAGCTTCTATTCTTAGTTCCCTATTTTTTCCTTGAAGATGTTCCCCCATTTTAAGTTCATACATTTTATCTACTCTGATTCCATCCGCTTTCATCTCTTTTTTTAATTACTTCACTGTTTTCTCTTTCTAGGTACTGCAAGAGGAAAAGAAATTGTGTTTTCTCAGAGTTTAGAACAAACCGCTAAACCGCACCAAATCGAACCATTTTTCACGGTTCGGTTCAGCTCGGTTTATACACCAATGACGGTTTCTTTCGATTTTAGTAAGTAAAAAACCTAATTTATGATTTGGTTTAAAAGAATTACTTAAATCAAGCCGAACCAAACCGATTACACCCCTACCTGACAATCTATTCACTTAAGAAGATGTGTCAACTTCACTCCCCAGATGTAGTCATTCTGAGCAAGACTATAAATGGAGCTAATCGGTTGGATGTGGTAAGGGTCACACTAGGTATAGATTTTTGCTTATCTATTAATCCAAATTGTATTAGTGGTGGGCTGGCTCTGATTTGGAACGATGAATATGATTGTGTTCTTATCAGTAAAAAATCAGATTTTTTATTAAAGTTATGATTAAGGATTCAATATTGAATAAGTCATTTCAGTGTGTATGCTAGTTCTAATGATGTTACTCGTCAGGAACAATAAAATCTATTTAAAGGCACATTATCTAGACTTTCTAAACTATACTTTTTATGGCTGGATATGTTTCCTGATTGTAAACCAGAACATATTCCATATAGTGGTCCATACAGTGGTTTTGATCATGTTGTTTTATTGGTGGAGATGAATAAAAAGTTTAGCAAATGAAGGCGTATTTTCTAGTACGAATGGCGTTGGGCGGAATTTGGAGAATGTAAAATGACAGTGGGAAGTGTGCTCAGGAATACGCGGGAAACCGTTTCAATTTCTGGCAAGCTTAAGCAAGTAAAAAAAGGTACTCTTGCAATGGAGGGGAAAAATTAGCATGTGATTTAGAGTCCAAATTAAGTACTCTATACTCACGTTCAGCTGAAAACGGGGGCATGGAGAATATTAAGGAGCTCGAATCTAAGCTTGGGCAGGCTTTAACGGAATGGCTAGTGAACGGGGATACAAATACAAAAAAAATTCATGAAAAGGTTAAGGATGGGTCGTAGGAGGCAGAACAAGATTCACGGGCTGATGGACAATTTGGGTAATTGGATTACTTCTCATGAAGGCATAAAGAATGAAGCCCAAAATTATTTAAAGCTGCTGTTCAGGTCCACTGAGCCAAAGGATTTTGATGCTTCATTGAAGTATGTTGACAAAAAGCTTCAGCAAGAAGAGGCGGCCCAATTGGAGAGGAGTGTTGAAAATGGGAGATAGATCGGGCCATCGAAGATATTGGAGACTTCAAAGCACCTGGGCCAGATAGGTATAATTCCTCTTTCTTTAAACAATTTTATGGGCTAATGAAAGAAGATATTTTTAAATTTGTTACAGACTTCTTTGAGCATTTTGTATTATCCAATGAGGTTATTAACTTGTGCAATGTTCCTTATAAAACTATCTAAAAAGTCTTGTCTAAGTAGTTTCGTGAGGTGATAAATAAATTGATGAACCATTTTCAAAGTGCTTTCATACAAGATCAGAATATTGGGGATAATATCTTGATAGCCCATCAAATTTTACACTCCTTTAGATTGCGTAAAAATAAAGGGATGAATATGGCTGCCATAAAACTTGATATGTTCAAGACATACGATATCATGGAATGTAGTTTTGTCATTGCAGTTACGAAGCATATGTGATTCGCTGATAAATGGTGCAAATGGATTTATTTGTGTTTACCTACAGTCTCTTTTGATGTTATCGTTAATGGAGACGCGTCTCATATTTTTCACCTTGAAATAGGTCTTAGGCAAAGAGACCCTCTTTCTCCATATCTATTTATTCTATGTTCTGAGGTTTTATCATCCTTGCTTATGGCAGTTGATAATTCAGGTCTTATTCATGGATTCAAAGCACTGAGAGATAGACCTTCGATATCATACCTCCTATTTGCTAATGATAGTTTGCTTTTTTATCGAGCTTCAAAGTTAGATTTTAAACAGATTGAGCCTATTCTAGAAATTTACGATTCAACATCATGTCAGATCATAAATTTTCATAAGAGTAACATTCTGTTTAATAAAAATGTTGATGCAGCAGATCGAGCTAAATTAGCCGGTATTTTAACTATGGATGTTCGTAATAGCCGGGAAAGATACCTCGGTCTTGAAACAAACTTCAATTTATCCAAATGGGAATTATTCAATGATGTTAAGGATAAAGTAATAAACAAAATTAACGGATGGACTAAGCGGTGGCTCACTGCAGGTAATGAAATAATCCCAGGTGATTTTGATTTACGCAATGTCATGCTTTAAATTACCGCTTACACTAATTGATGATATTTGTGTTAGACTTGATAAGTATTGGTGGGGTGCGTCCAAAGATAAAACGGGATTTCACGAGCAAGTTGGAGTAAACTTACGGCTAGCAGGCTTTCAAAAATCTCCACTGTTCCAATTTAGCTATGCTAGCTAAACATGGTTGGAGAATTTTACAGGATACTGACTCGCTACTTACAAGATTTCTTAAGGCAAAATATTACAGGAAGAGTAATTTCTTAAATGCCAAGATTGGCTATAGACCCTGATGGGGATGGCATAGTATACTAGAAGGGAGGAAAATACTTATGAGGGGATGTACTGAGGATTGGAGACAGGAAAAATGTGAATATATGGAGAGATCCGTGGATACCCAGAGCGAAGTTCTTTAGATGCTGCTCCCCTCCGAATCTAAACCTGTCCAATGTATATGAATTGATCCTCCCAAATAGCGAATGGAATAGTGCCCTTATTGAAAATTGTTTCTGTAAATAAGATTCAAAAGCTATTCAGTCCATTCATTTAGGCCAGATTGCTAATGAAGATAAACTGTTATGGTATTTTACTAGAGACGTTCTTACTCAGTAAAGACAGGGTATAAAGTGGCCACCAACATGCTTATGAACGAGAATCTCAGAAAATCCGCTGGGGGAACTACTAGTAATCCGGTTGACGAGTCGTTTTATTGGAAGAAAACTTGGAAAATCAAAGCTCCTCCAAAAATTAGAGATTTTATTTGGAGATGTTCGAAGAATTACCTTGCTTTTGAAGCCAAACCTGGTCAGAAAATGGCTGAGGATAAAGTGTTTATGTTCAATTTCTGCCAAAGAACAGGAGACATTACACGTTTTCTTCAGATGTCCTTTTAGTCGAGTTTGTTGGTTTGCTAGTCCCCTCACTCTGCACACATATCAGCTTGTGGGAGAATACTTCTTTCAATTTGGAAGGAATTCTGTAAAATGGTGAAAGGCAGACATGATGAAGATGGCTGTACGAGTTGGTTAGCTTATGGACTTTGGCGTATCTGGAAGATCAGTAACAATGCTTGTTTCAAAGGAATTTTCGCAACACCCTTGGACGCAGTTCAGCACACCAACAGCCAGATTCAAGATTTTCGTGCTGCTATAGGATGTGAAGGGTCCTCTATTGCTTTGGGTGATGCGGGTTTAGCTACTGGCATTGCGGATTTTGCTAAATCAATTCGTTTTGAGGAAGAAACCCATTCTGGCCTGATTTCTAATGGAGGAAAGGAGCAGATAAAGAGTAAGTATACTCTGTGGACAGATGCAACGTGGGAATATGGTCCTAGAGGGTTGGGTTTTGTTTCCGTGGATTCTTCTGGACAGATCCGAAGGATGGGGTACAAAAACATTAATTTTGTTAGAGATGTTTTCTCGGCAGAAGCTAATGCTATCTTTGGGGTCTCAGAAATGGAGGGTTTGAGGAAGAGGACAACATAGATATTTGTTTTGATGCCTTAGAAGTGCAATTTATTTCAGACAATAGCAACAAGAATTTGAGAAGTGATTCCGTTATAGTTGATATTTTGTATCTGAAGGAGTTTTTCTCACTTTCATTTAAGTAGGTTTCTAGAGAATTTAATTCCTTTGCTCTAATTTAGCTATCGTGACTCTGAGAGTTTAAATATTGTATGGTCTGAAGCCTTTGACTATTATAAGATTGTAATTTGTATTCATACGTATCTATTCTATAATAGCTTTTTTACTGGAAAAAAAAAAACAGAATGATGGGAATTCCTCTATTTTTCTTCCGCTGCTGAGTGCTCAGTCTCTGATCTTATTAATTTTGAAAAGGAGAAAAAGAAACAGGTCAAGATTCTAACTTCCCAACTCAACGCGACCCTTCAATTCCCCGAAGTAAAAAAACCCCTTCAAACAAGTTGTAATCCACTTTCCCATTCTCCGTGTCTCTTTTTGTTGCGAGTGTGGGTCAATGTTAAAGAGAGAGGAAGAGGGTCGAGCTTTATGGATTTGTATATATTGCTATTTGGTTGATTCGCACAAATCTGCCATGTGAGTTTGCTTCTTTTTCTCTTGGGAATTAGTGGGATTTGTGAATGGGGGAGAGGGCTTCCAATAAGAGTGGCGGTGGCCAATCTTTCGGCAATAATGGCGGTGATAGAACTCGAAGCACCAGAGATGCCATCTGCCACGCTGGTGCTGGCGCTGCCGCAGGTTTTTCTATTATCCACTTCGCTTATTTGCTTTGCGTGGCTAAAATATTTTCCAGCGAGTTAAAAACCGGTGTCTCCTTTGCACTAAACTTGTTAGTTTTGTGCATTTGATTCTTGCATGAAAGGAATGTCTAAATTTGGCATCCAAGTATTGTGAGATTAAGCATTTGAAGTGATTTATGTGGTGTGGCAGGTGCTATTGGGGCTACGATTGTTTGCCCGTTGGATGTGATCAAGACAAGACTACAGGTGCATGGCATTCCTTCTGGTCATAGAGGTAGGCGTAGTCAGCTGTCTCTGAACAACTCTTTGTAAAATTTAGATGTCTATAATATGGGTTAGTCACTTTAAGAACTATGAGTGTTTTAAATGGTGGCTAATAACGGGATAATGTTTGTTCGAGGAGTTTCTTGCTATTAAACAATTTTTAGCAGTGGGAGCAGCTGCTTCGACTAATCTTGAACAAGTTTTCGGAAGTTCTGGTGCTTGTCAATTCCATCAAGATGCGAATTTCTATTATAGTTTGAGGTCTAGCTCAGTGCATCCCTACCTTGGTCGTGGTATAATGAAAAATTGTGCAGTTTAAGCATGACCACACCGTCTTTTTCCCCTGATGACAACTGACTATTAGTTGGTCATGTTGAGCTGTAACAATAAATTTAGACTTTTATATGAACTAATGATATATTTATACTTTTGACATTGACTAAGAGTCCGAGGTCTACTATACAGAAGAGTATGTAGACAAGTTTGGTGCTCTGTATGTGTTGCTTTTGTTTGCTTCGACGAGAAAATTTTCCTCAGGATTTCCTTTTTGTTCTATTCTCAGGTAGTGTTATTATTACAAGTTTAAAGAACATAATACATGCTGAAGGTTTAAGGGGGATGTATCATGGCCTTACACCAACAATAGTAGCACTGCTTCCAAACTGGGCTGTGAGTACAAGTTTTATCAACTTGTTGCTTTTTTTCACTGAGAACTGAGAATGACATACATATATGTTATATATTATCCTGCTGTTGTCATTGAGATAGTGGTTCTACGGTGTTTATTATCTTGTTTCGGGGATTAATTTGTTGGATTTTGAGGAACCGGGATGGACTACGTGGTTGTTGATATCTTGTCTTGGTGTGCAGCTTTTGCCTTCCGTTCTTTCTTCATTTTCCAGTTTTAGGGCGCTATCGTCTTCCATCTCGTGTTGTAAAAATAAACTTAGAGCAGATTAATTACATATATGCACTTATTACATATATGAACTCTCACCTTGGTAATTTATTAACCCCATTTAAAGCCCCTGTGTCCTTTTCTTTTGTTTTGGGAGGATGAAAGCAATTTTCTCAACACGTTCCTAGACCAGCACATGAATGTCCATTTGTATGGAGAGCTCTCCGTCAATCATCTTGAGAAAATCATAATCTTGTCTAAAGCATTATAAAAGATGCATGAATCAAAGTCATTAATGCAATAAATTTGTGTATTGAAAGCAAGTGTATCCCATTCAGGCTTCACATAATGAACGGTGTAGATCTTTGCCCTCTATCAATTATGATGTTGTCATGTTGCCACCTGGTTCTACGATTCTGCCTTTTACCTCGTTATAAAAAATGTATATTTTGTATAGACCTGCCGATTTATGTCAGAATGATCATTGTCATGAGTCATGACTCTCAACCCACCATTTCACTTGTTCCTCATTTGGCATACAAAACTATGTACGACCGTGTCATCAAATCAATGAAACTTGTTATATGCAGGTGCACATATTGGTATCTTTGTCCAATTGCATTAGAAGTTGATTCCAGATAGTCATCCGCGTCCCCTATAATTTCATTGATTAGTTCATCAGTTTCCTGTAGAGTTCAATATCAACTTTAACTAATTATCTATATCTATACCTTCTTTTAGCAATGTGAATATTCACATGACAAAAATGCTTATTTTACATGTAGGTGTACTTCACAGTTTATCAGCACATAAAAGGCCTACTCCACTCAAATGGTTGGTTTTTGTTCTGCTGTTTACCAATTTTCTCGTCTTCTGTTCTTTTGAGGCATATTACATAATAATTCAGTCTGTCGCAATCTCTAAGTTACAAAGAAATTGAAACTATGCCGAATTGATTACTTTGATTCTACTTACAAGAAAATTGACTAGTTTGATTCTTATTTATCTATTTCTTCGGAAGTAAAATTCTTATTGTACTTATAAAAGCATTGTTGCAGCGGATCACAGTGATGAACTGTCAATTGGTGAAAATATGATCGCTGCCTCTAGTGCTGGAGCTGCCACTGCGCTTGCAACAAATCCACTGTGGGTCGTGAAGACCAGACTCCAAGTAAGGGTTGTACTTATGCTTGCAATTCTCTGTGATTTTGCCTTGCTTTCTCTATATCTGCGATTTTACCCTGTATATGCGAGTCTTGGAATTAGAAAGGTAGAGTCTGTATCTTTTTGAAGAATTTTTTTTTTTGCTGCGGAATATATTTTTAACGGGGAGTACTTTAGTGTCCATACAAGGTCTATGAAATATAATGAGTTAGATATATATGATAGAAACATCTTCTGCCATAAATTTTGAATATAGTGTAACATACTCATCCTATTAAACTTTATAAGTTTGGACTGTGGAGCACTGCGATTGGGTTACTTCTGCCGCAAAACACACTAATGCCTGACTGAAATTAGAAGATCACTGATTCTGTTTCAAAGTTAAATATGTAGATTACATCTATGTAAAATCTATAACAGATATGAAAGAAATATTCTTAGCTGTGGAGTTTCAGTTGCAATATAACTGGATAATGGTGGTTTGATTTTTTAACTTTTCAGAAATTATGGTCTTAAATTTAATTAGACAATCAAAGATGTATATGTCATGCGTCTAGCTCAAAATTATCTTCTTTTGTGTGTGTTTGATATGGAAGAGGGTATTGCATTTTATTTTATACAACACTGAAAGTCATGTTGAGAGTTCATTTTTTTCATATATTGATTTAGACACAGGGAATGAGGCCTGGAGTGGTTCATTATTCGGGGATGCTTTCAGCTTTCAGAACGATTGTACATGAGGAAGGATTTAGAGGACTTTATAGGTACTTTTTCTTGTATCAATATATAAGTTGGAAAACGGAAATAGTTCGATATTTGATATCAACCTCTGTGCATCTTGGTGACTCATGTCACTTGGTATTTGTTTTAAATGCTGGACGGTTAAAGGTTTGATATTTTGATCACATTCACTGCATTAAACATATATCATTTTAACTCAGTTGACATGTTTTTCGTTATCTGTATTTTGAATTTGATGATACAAACAGTGGTATTATCCCTTCGTTGGTGGGGGTAAGTCATGTTGCAATTCAGTTTCCCGCATATGAAAAGCTAAAGTCTTATATGGCAAAGAGAGGTGATTTTTATTGCAATAATTTTCCTTTTTTTTCATTTAGATTTGGAAATTAGGATCTTCTGTGTTCGATTATTTCTCAAGGGTTCTGATTTAGGATTTCATCTTTTCAGATAATACAACTGTTGATAAACTTGGTCCTGGAAGTTTAGCGATTGCTTCATCATTATCTAAAGTAATTGCATCTGTATCGACCTACCCACATGAGGTAAGTTCTATTGAACACTTCTCTCTTTGGAGGGGTTATAAACTCAGTCTCTCTACTTGTCTCTCGCAAAGTTGTGGTTCATATTGAAAATTTGTCGTTAGGTAATTCGATCCCGGTTGCAAGAGCAAGGGCAGGCCAGAAACATTGGCATCCAATACTTGGGAGTTATTGATTGTGTAAAAAAGGTATTTAAAAAGGGGGGAATTCGTGGTTTCTACAGGGGTTGTGCTACTAATCTTCTACGAACGACACCATCGGCCGTTATAACTTTTACGAGTTATGAGATGATATATAGGTTCCTACAGCAAGTTCTACCTCCAAAATAACAAAGTTTTACAAATCCACATTAAATACAATGGCCATGGCCAACTTTCAAGGGAAGATAATGGCTCTACTTCACAGAAATCAGAAGCAAAGTCATCTGGTAAACAAAAACCAGCTTATCTCAAATAAATTTATTAATTTTTTTTAGCTTTTTTTTTCTTTTGACCTTAGAGAATAGAGCCCAGTGAGAGAGATCTTTCAATGAGAATGAGGGCTGCTTCACTAACTTAATGTGAAGGTGAATAAAAGTAGATTCAATTACTTCTTATTCTCTATTTTTAATCAAAGGTAGTTCTTTGGATTGCCACTGGGAAGTGAGTCAGTAAAACTAGAGCATTCAGCTGTATTTATGAGGTAAGTTACATTATGATTGTATTCCCCATTTGACTTAACAAAAAAATTGATTGTACCCATTTGACTTACCAAAAAAATTGATCGTATTCCCCATTTGGTTTGAGTTATGAGTTGTCTGTGTAAGTAATCTAACGGAGGCTATGTATACCTCTATAGATAGATACAAGTTTTGTGTGGCCGGTGCCAGATCCGAACTTTGTCATTGGGAATCCTGAGATTCTCCGGTGATGATTGAGGGTGTGGCGGGTGGGATCTAAATTTCCTTTTCGTTAGATACATATTGATGCTAACCATCATGTGCATAGCCTGGCATTGATCGACTCTCTCTTTTGCGTAGTCGACACTGTGGTCAATAGCCTAACTCAATGACGCTACTTTCATATTCCAAGAACAACTGATTCGATCATGGGAGTGCTATGGAATTACATTAGACTTGCGAAACTGAACCAATGAGTTGCTCTATGCAACAAAACATTGAGAAGTGTTAGAAACGTTATGTCTTCTCAATAGAAGTAGCGATTTCTTTTCATTTTATTCTGTCTTTTCAAACATTTAAGTGAGCTCTCTTTGCAAATTGCAAGTATAAGAAGTTGATGATTTTCTTTGTTTTTTTCACTTGGAATATCCCGTATCTGCAATTTCATTTCGTGAGAAGTTGTGTTTCTATTCGTTGATTCTTCTAAACGGTATTGTGACTTTCATAAAGTCGATGAATCTGTTTCATCTTAAGAGATAATCGTTCATAACTTGACATAGTTGATGTTATAAAATTATCTTAACAATCAGACAATGCGAATCCGTAAAGTTCAATATATTTCATTTCTAGATTATAACAGCTCTTTCTTGTGTTATAAAATTGCTTTAGTACAGTGATATAGTTCCAACATAGTAGTCTCTTGAATATCAATTTGTCTATAAAATTTACGATATTCCAATAGTATGGGCTCTTTTACAAGGAAAATTCTATTTAATTCATAGTATAATCTTTATTATACTTAGCTACAACATCAGCAATGGAATTAAATTTTATATTACTGTTGAATTTTTACTGTTAACAACATCAAACGAAGCATCATAGTTGATTTTGATGCTTCTTCAATTGGGACCCGGTTCCCTCCTGTTGGGATCCTAACAGGAGATTAGGTTTGCGCAATATAGACCGTCCGTTTTCAAACGGACAGTCCAGATCTCTTTTTTATATTTTTTTACACTTTTTTCATTTTGTTCTTTTTCTTTTTTATTTTTATTTTTCCTCTCTTTCTCAAATCTTGACCATCCGTTTTGGATAGAACAGAATCTTTTATTTTTCTCGGAATAGGAGAGGATCTGCCCTCCTTCAACTGGTACAGTCCAAGATTTCTCTTTACTGACAGCAACCCTAGTACACACCTCTAGACTGTTCAAATTAATAGCTAAAAAAATCACAAGCAGCCTTACTTGCCAACATTACTGTTAAAACAAGACCTACCATTTTCCTTTCAAAAAGCAGCTTACTTTAAAAATTCCAAATTGGCCAACATAGAAAGCAAAAATAGGAAACCTTCTCCATACCCCTCTGTCTGGATGATGCAACAACTCGAAAATTCTCTATTGAGCCCACTGCCCAAAGTCTAAAATTACAGCTATACTGAACCCCTTTGCTACAGAGATGATATAAACCAAGCAAGATTGCTCCATTTGCAACCAACCAAAGTGTGTCGAACATATTCAACACTATTAAAACAAACAGGACAAGAATCATCTTGTATAATTCAATTAAAAGTTAGTCTCTCTCTCTCTAGTTTAAAAAAAGAACAGATAGTCTCTCTAACTAAAGCTTCTCTTTCTCTTTCAAGTATCAAGCAAAGAAGCCTTTGGTGGCGTGACTTAGCTTTTTTGCTTTTGTATGAGAAGCGAATATTTCATGCTTTTTGGTGCAAAAACAATAACAATAATAATTCATGCTTTAGCTTAGCATCTTTGACTTGGCTTTCATGACGCTTGGCCCCCTGTCCATCTGATCAAACCTCTCCTAATTTTTTAAGAAAGGGTCCGCACCAGCCAAACGATCTCTCGCCTAATTTTTGTTAAATAACCCAAACAAATTCTAAAATCAATATGATCATGAAATTATTAGAATTTTTTCATGCATTAATTAATAAAACAAACCATAATCTACATATTCATTCAAAAAATTAATCAATGATTTAAATTCAATTTGGGTTAAAATTTTATATTTACTCCGATCAAAATTTTACCATATTATAGCAAGCTAATGTCAAATTAGAAAAAGACTTTATATTAAGAACTAAAAAAGGAGTAAATTTGTAGAGAAATTTTAATTAAATTTATCATTTTCTTTTTGTTCCATATCTCATTCAGGAATTGCAACAAGCACTGGACGCCAAGCTCTCCTCAACAGAAATCTATATCGGAGTCCGGTCCAAATCGGTCTGTGTGACCCCGGTTCACTTCGCCCACTGTTCAAACCGTGGCCATCTTCTCCGTTTCCAATCGAAGCAAACCCTTGGCTCTTCTTAATCGTCACAGTCTTCTCTTCAATTTCGTCGAAATTCTCGTCCACCGGAGGCGAAGACACGAACAAATCCTTGAGAGTGTTCCTCTGCATCAAATCCTTCTCGTTCTTCTTCTCGTTCTTCCCCGTCGTTTCGCTCCGTCGCGGTGACCGGTGACCGGTGTTTCGGGTAAGCAGCATGCGCAAGGTGGTTTTACGGCGACGGATGTGGACGACAGGGCTGGTTCTCGGGCTTCGTGTTGGACTTTGTGTCACGCCGCACTGTGTTGCTAGAAGCTTGAATTTCAGAAGCGACGCCATTTCCAGGACTCTCTCTGTCTGTCTGTCTCTAAGTCGTAATGTCTATATATCCTCACCGTGAATCATCTTGATCGTTAGGGTTTTAGTAAATTTGTTTGAAATTTGAATGTGGTAATGATTGAAGAGAGGCTAATTAAGGAGATGGAGAGAACGAGGAAGATGTTGGGAATTGCATTTTTTTTCTTTTTTGCTTCTTTTGCTGCAAGCCTGCAATTGAGTGGTTTGGTTGCTGTCTGTGTTTGTTTCTCTTTTGAAGGAGGGTTTTATGGTTGAATGTGGAGAGAGAAAGAGGTTTAGTTTCCAGAGGAAAATTCTAAATTTTACAATTGAAAGGGGTGATGAAAAAGAGGCACGCCCTCAGTTCTTGAAAATGGAGCCTTCAAATTTAAAAATAGGGAATTCCTTAGTTTGAGTCTTGACCATCCTTTAATCATCAATGAGGGGTCATACCAATTACCAATCAAAAAGTGGTTTAATTATTATATTCGGTTCGTTAGTATGGATGCTAGTGGTACACAGGAATTTAGGATTGGGCGTATAAGAGTTTTAAAATGGTTTGGATAAAGTATTGGTATAAAAAACCAAATTTACGAGTGTAGGAGTAACGTGCGGCTTTAGAGATATTCATCTATATTTACTAGGGATCAAGTAGCAAAACTATTTAAGAAGAAAAAAAATCAAGGCAACCGTGAACTAATTTAAACTTAAAAATTTTCAATACAAAATTACATTTATTTTAAATTTCATAAGTTAACATTATTGCAACATTTTAAAATGAATATATGAAAATAGTTTACATATTATTTTAAAATTTATTATTAATTAATTACATATTACGGGTAGGAAAAACCCATCGTTCACTCATACCCTACCAATGAAACTTTTGTGTAGAGGTGTAAGTAAAACCGAAAAAATCGTTCAAACTGATGCGGTTCGGTCGGTTTTGTCATTTTGACGGTTCGGCTCGGTGGAAGTAGTTGAAAATAAGTGCGGTTCGGTTCGGTTTACGATTTATGTGAAAAAACCGCACTGAATCAAACCGAACCCCCCACACACACGCGCGCACACTCACACGCGCGCGTCTCATTTTATCCTAATTTCCTTCCCCCTAACTCGATTCTTATCTCACTGTCATTCACAATTCACAAACCCTAACCCCCCCTTTGGCGATCAAAGACCTGCGACTGCGAGCAACGCTCGAATACCTGCATTGCTCGGCGTGCTCGACTGCTCAGTGCTCACAGCTCCTTCGACGGACTGTAACTGCTCTATTTCTCTCTCTCACTCTCTCTCTCATTGTTGGTTGTTATATCAGTTTGTTAAATTTGTGACATTGAAGTTCGATGATTTTGGCGATTGAAGACATGCGACTGCGAGCAGTGGTCAAAGTCCTACATTGCTCGGCGTGCTCGACTGCTCAGCGCTCACATCTCCCTCGACGAACTGTAACTGGTATATCTCTTTCTCTCTCTCTAGTTGTTTGCTGTTATGTCGGTTTGTTAAATTTGCGACATTGGGGATCGATGATTTTGGCGCTCTTTGATTTAAAATTCAACACTAAGATTTTGGAGTTTATAGTTTCTCGTAATATAGTACCGAGTATAACTATATCCCTTGATGAAAGAAATCTGTAATTTAAGCTTCCATATGAATTATTTCTTTCACAAGCTAGATTGTTTCAGTTGAACTCTGAGTATGTTATTTTGTTTCGGTAAGCTTAGTTCGTTATAATTCCCAGTTCCCCCTCTGTTTGGTTTCTTTCTCGTTTTTTAGCTTTCATTTTCCCCCACCTGATTAGGGTTAGTGACTGAGTCTGCAATAGTGGAGGACGATGTAGATGAGTGACTACGAAGGAGCTACTGTTTAGTTTTTTTTTATTTTTCATTTTATGTAACTTTTGGACAATATTATGTTTGTGGTTGGTTCTTGCTAACGTGGTTTGAGATGATTGAAATTTGACATTTTGAACTTTGAAGTCTGTTTTGATTTTTTTGAAGTGGTTTTGGATTGAGGAATTTGCAATGTTGGTAAAATCATATGTTTTTTATATGGGTTGATGATTTGAATGTTGTTTATGAGGTTTATTTTGGTAGAATTGTTTTTGAATTGAGGATTTTTTTTCTGGCAGGGGGAAACCGCAAAAATTGAGTTAGAACCGAACCAATTCTGGCGGTTCAATTCGGTTCATTTTATGTACATTAGGCGGTTTGGCTTCAGTTTTGATATTAAAAAAACTACAAATTTGGTTCTGTTTGAAAACCCCCTTAAACCGAACCAAACTGAACCAATTACACCTCTACTTTCGTGGGTATGAGAGAATGAGTATGGAGATTGGAAATTGGAAATATTCATGGGTATGGGGCAATATATGATACTATCCATACCACCTACCCATTGACATCCATAAGTTGCATTGAAACGAATTGTGCACGGTTTAAATAACTAACATAATAGACTACTTATAGCGAAAATCACTACAAAAAATAGGGGCTTTAGCGACTAACATTTTGAATGCTAAAGCCTCAATAATTTGTCGCGATGAACTTATGTTCGTCATGAACTTCATCATTTTTTCTTTGTTAGTGAAAGTCTTTCACGATGAAATACGAAACTCATCGCGTTAGCTTTTAGCGACGAAGAAAAAATCGATCGTAAAAGGCTTTCGCGATGAAAATAAAAGTTGGTCGCCAAAAGGTTTTCGCGACAAAAAAAATCACAAAAACTTATTTTTATTCGTCAAAAAATGCTTTTGCGACCAAAAAAAGTTTCGTCGCAAAAACCTTCTGCCACCAATATTTTCTCTTCGTTGCCTAAACTCTTTTGCGACCAATTTTTTTTGTCGTGAAATATTTTTTGTGACCAAATTTTACATTACAAAACACTGAAATTTTTAGTTTTCATATACACCTGTAATAGTAATTAATATCATCAGAAAATTTATCAAACCCGATATTTTTCTAAGAAATATATATATTAATCATTGATATAATAGTTCATTACAAAATCTTTGAATTATAATTCATTACAAAATTTAGTTCATAAATGTATCCAAATAAAAAAAAGAGTATTTAAAGCTTAATGTTACAACTACAAAGCTTAACAAATATTCTAAAGCTCATGTTTCTATTGTTGAGTCATCGTCAAGAGGTGAAAAACCATTTTGACGAGCCAAAGTGAGTAAGGTTTGTAGTTGGCTCTCCATCGACTTGACTTGTTTCTTTAATTCTATATTTTCAACTCTAACTCAACCTTTTTCTTGGAAGATGTAGGTGGGGCTCAATGTCCAAGGCATTTATTTCGCCCGAGAACCTCTTCAACTATCTCTTATTCGGAGTGAGGTGTGACATCTTCAGCGATAGGCTCATCCTGTAAAGTACACACGCGTTCCTGTGTAATATCACAATGAGTCAAATTTAAGATAAATATATTCATCTATCAGAAAGTATTGAAAAATCATCTAACACGTTCAAATACAAATTGATAACCCCCCCCCCCCCCACACACACACATTGAAACTAACACTATTATCTTTAAACAATGAACATCAATTAGAAAATATTCAAATATCACCCAGCGTGCTCAGATACAAAGTTATAAGCCCCCCAACATCCACACATACACACACACACATGAAAATTAACACTATTATCTTTAGACAATGAGCATCAATAAAAAATATCCAAACATCATCCAGCATGCTCATATATAAGGTGATAAGCCCCCCTCCCCCACCCCCACACTATTATCAATACAAGGAGCATCAATCGGAAAATATTCAAAAATCATCTAGCACGTTCAGATACAAGGTGATAAGCCCCCAACACCGACACACATTAAAACTAACATTATTATTAAGATAATGAGCATCAATCAGGAAATATTTTAGAGGGATTACTTACATATCTTTCATGAGCTGTATCATTATGCCGACCTTTTTTTAGCGCTTAAATGCGTGTTATAAAATATTTCAATTCGAGTAGGTGTTACCCCAATTGAAGCTTCCTATCCAAAATGCAACAAAATTTTAGTTGTTAATTATTATATACTGAACATTATTAAGAAAACTAAAATAATATTTTTATTCACCTGACGAAATCGATGATCAAGAAAAGATGAATTCCCTCCATTATGATTATATGGAAGGTTTTGACGATTTTGAGAATTGGTTGTTGAGCGTGCCTATCATAAATGAGTTTTATGATTGAAATAATTAGTCAAATAATCAAAATGTAATAAATAAACTTTGATAATAGGAATTACCCCAAATTTTTCCGTCTCCCAAACTATGCATAGTCATTCTCAATCATCTTGTGTACAACCTTATAAAGATGTCTTCGTGCTACTATTGGATCTTTAAATTTTTTATAATGCCTATGCAATATGTACTTGTATGTGTTCGTTGCTTCAAATTTAATCCAATCGATCATAGCATTACTGGTCGATTCAAAAGTAAAATAGACCTGCATTAATCTTTTACTATCAGTCACGCAATAAAGAAAATATAACAATAAATAGATGTATCATTATTACTTGCAGCCTATCAATTATAACTGCCAGGGATTCTGCATGCACATTGGACCAAACCCATATTGAAGTGGTATGAATTTTCGTACGAGGGCTCCAATCATAAGGTTGAATTGGATGGTCCACTTTCTAACAGGTCTAACAACAACGGGAGGAGGAGTATCGATTGGTAATTTTCCAACTCAATCCCTCTTGTTGGCCCGCGAACCCTTCTCACACTCTCTAAAGAAGATGAATCCCCTACAACAAAATAACGAATAAGAAACCATTATAAGAAGAACTATTACAAAGTGTATATACCTGTTTGGGAACCATCTTCATCAGTAGAAGATCCTACAGTAGGATCTAGATTTGGAAGAGGATTATTTCTTCTAGGAGGCATTAACCTGCATAAAGATAAATGGCATGAAAGAATATCATAAACATGTTATTGCTTACCAAATAAATTAAATCAAATTTAAGAAGAAGTGAACGGATATTTTACGCTAACAGACTGACCGTTAATTTAAAATTCAATCTATATCATTATCACTTGGTATAATATCATCTGAATCATCATCATAATTAACTAAAGTGTCATCTCCATTGTCATCATCATCAATAAAATCAATATCTTCAATATTATTATCTCCTACTCCAATAATATTTGCATATATTTCAGAAGGTTCCACGTCATGCCTGCGAAATTTCATTGTTTCTAACTCATCTAGATCGATAGATGGCAAAGTTATTTCAGTAGGCCCTATGACTTCATCTTGTTCTATCTATTGTTCTTTCAAAGAAACATCACATAAATGTATATGTTGAACCTTTTGCTTCACTTTCTAATTGATCTCCAAATTCACAATCATCAACATAAAAGACTTGTTGTGCTTGAGATGCTAGAATAAAAAGCTCATTTTCATATCAAGTTTGGCTCATATTTACACAAGTGAAACCAAGATATCTCTTCACTTTATTTCATTTTGCATTTGTGTCAAACCATTCACATCTAAATAATATAGCTTTTCTTTCTCGTACATACTGCATCTCAATCACTTCTTTTAACCTACCAAAAAATTCAGTCGCCATCATCTTCTCCAGAACTACTAAGCCACTATTTTGGGTTTGTCCGGTGATGATCATGATCTATATTATGGTATCGAATGCCATTGACAATACAACTAGAATATGACCTGACACGATTATCTGGACCAAATGCTAAAGTATATAAATCATATGTGGCTTATAATGACATTTGACGACACAACTCAATGATCTAATAAAAATAATAAAAGTATTAGTTAATTTCGTACTAATTTTAATGATATATATATTTAGTCAAATATATAAACATACTTGATTTTTAAACCATTTAGGAATTTGGTTTTGATGTCTTGAACTTAAGTCAACCCGACTAACTTTGTTTCATTCTCGCATGTGCTCTCAGCACATATTAATCATTTTATTTTAATGATTTGTGACATAAAAACAACCATTAAAATTAGACTTAATAATGTTATTGATATACTTCAACTAAGTAAGGTTGTAGCTCATTGCAATTATTCAGCACATACCATTAGGCAATCTCTAATTCTTGTTTAGAAAATTGAACTATTTTCTTACCACCAATTGGACGAGCTCGTTGAGTAAAGACAACTACTGACCCCTCATTTAGTTTATCAAAGTACTCATCATCATTCCACTCATTCTGCGTGAATTTGATTTCAATGCCACAGAGATACAATGAGCAAAAAGTCAACAACTCATTAACAATGTACGCTTCTGCAATTCAACCATCTAGATGAGTTTTGTTTCTAACATATTGTTTAAGTGTATGCAAACTCCTGTCATATGACAGCAATTACATTGTGCACGAAATATTTAATGTGTAAGTAAAGGAAAAGTTGAGAGATATACCTCTCAATTAGGTACATCCAACTATAACCAACATGACCACACAATTTCACTTCTTGTGGTAAATGAACTGTCAAATGTACCATAACATCAAAGAAAGCTGGGGAAAATATCCTTTCTAACTTACACAAGATCAAAATTATTTCATCTATAAGAATATCCAAGTCCTTCGTGTTTAGTGTTAGTAGTTAAACAACTCAACCAAAGAAGTGCACAGATCCTTACCCAATAAACCATGAATCCCAACTGGTAAAAGTCTTTGTAGTAAAACATGACAATCATGACTTTTGAATCCTGAAACCTTACCTTTCACTTAGTTGATACATCGTGATATGTTTGTTGCGAAGCCATCTAGAAACTTGACTGACTTTAAGAAACCACAAAACCTTTCTTCTCTCCTCTACTGTCAATGTGTAACACGCAGATGGTTTAAAATATATGTTCCCTTTTAGTTCAAGGTGTAGTTCTTTTCTTATATTCATGTCGGTTAGGTCCAATCGAGCTTTGTAAGTGTCTTTTATTTTGCCTTCTATATTCAACAATGTACCTAATATATTATCACAAATATTTTTCTCAATATGCATGACATCCAATTTGTGTCTAATTTTCAACTTAAACGAATATGGAAGTTGAAAACACACACTTTTCTTAGTCCAATTAAGACCATCAAAAGGAGGCTTTCATTTTTTTGTCTAACTTATTTGGATTTTTGCCAAACTTGACAAATTGAATTTTGATCTAATTACCTCAATGTATCTTCTCCTGTAAACTTTCTTGGTGCATCACAAAACTCGTGTTTACCATCATGCAATCCACTCATCCATCACATAGATCACAAGGTAAATATCGTTGATGTCCCATGTAACATATTTTACTTCGCAACCTCAACGAAGATGCATATTCGTTGCAAACAGGACATGCCAAGTACCCTTTTATACTCTAACTAGACAAATCTCCATACATTGGAAATTCATTTATTATCCACAACACAACAGCTTGCATAGTAAAAGATTACCTAGAAGTTACATCTAATGCTTGCACCTTATCTCACAGTTGTTTTAACTCATCTATCAATGACTATAGATATCAATATCTTTATCGGGTGATCTTGGACCAGAAATTAGTAACAACATCATAAAGAAAGGTTCTTTCATACACTTCCATGGAGAAAGGTTATAAGGTACTAATATAACTGGCCACTTGTGTATATGAGTTGCTCATATTTTTGAATGGATTAAATCTATCTGTTGTAAGTCTTAATCTTACATTTGGAGCATCTTCTACAGACCAACTATATTTTATCTTCCAACCTTCTGAATCAGCAGGATGTCTCAATACACCTTCAAAGTTGACACATTTCTCCTTGTGCCATCTCATATCGGACGATGTGTATTTTGACCTGAACAATCTTTGAAGTCTGGGTATAACAGGAACGTGACGCAAAACATTTTGGAGAATTTTCTTACCCTTCCCATCATCCATTTTATATCTTGGTCCACCACATTCAGGACATTTCTCTTTTCCTTCATTCTCTTTCCAGAATAAAGCACTATCATATTTATGAGAATGAATGGTGTTATATCTCAACCCTAAATCTCTTAATTTTTTTGGCTTCATAGTAAGATGCAGGAATTTTTTAGCCTATTGGATGAGAACCATTTAAAACTTCAAGTAATTGGTCAAATGACTTATTGCTCCAACTATTAAGCACTTTGATATGAATCAACTTCACAATAAAATATAGTGAAGTATACTTTTGACAACCAGTATAAAGTTCTTCTTCGACTTTTCTAAACAAATCACTAAATTTGTCTAACGTCTCTGCATTTAGATTTATTGTATCAATATTATCCTTTCCAACACGTTCACCATTCATCTCCATCCAAAAAAAAAACCACACATGTTATCTAACATTTATCTTATCTCATCACCATCACCATCAATGTGGGATGTAATACTATTCATCTCCATATTCAGTGAATGGCGATATCTTTGTATCCATTCACCATGAAACACCCAATGATCATAGCTCAATGTCATTCCATATTGGCACAAATGCATTTTAACTTCTATTAAAGACAATTGTCTTGAATTAAGACATTTTTTACATAGACAATGAGTTTTCCCCTCTACATTAAGATAATTACTAGCCACACTCATAAACTATGAAATACCATCAATATACTCCTTGGACAATCTATTAAGATTTTTTATCCAACTCTTGTCCATTTTGTCACTCTGTAAATTAAATAACTATTTAGAGAAACTTTTAACAAAATATCTCTAAGCAAATAAAACCTTCAACATACTAATTCCTAAGTAAATAAACATTAATTGAATGACAAAAAGGACAATAATGACATGTGGATTGTAATAAGGCATTTTCTTAAGGAAAAATATTGTGAGGACTCTTTAAAAAATGCAGGTTTTCTAGCTAGCAAATGTAAATACTGTAGATAGCTGAGACCAAAGCCACTAAAATGAAACTATAAGCAACATGGCACCATTTGAATAATTAATCTAGACTCCTAAAAAATGCTTCCCTTTTGGCTCTTGAAGTTAATAGCATAATTTTTTAAATGTTGGATAAGCAAGTATGTACTGTGTATTATTCACAAAAGGTAACCCCTAAAGAACTGTATAACCAAGACACATTTTTCAACCAAAAAGAAAAGGAAAAAAAAAGCTAATCTTGGATGTTGAAAGAATTTCACTACTAAAAGAGTAGCAAATGAAAGTCTCAATTTATATTCTTATAATTAAACCAAGGCTGTATGGATTGCATCATGGTTCTAGATGCTAATGAAGATTTAGTCGAATTCTTCTACATTACTGCATGATGTCCATAGCACTATGGATCGAAACAGCTAATCAACAACAATCTAGATTTACTTTCCCTTCCTCCGAGCTTAGTTTCAAATGGTTGCAAAAACTTATACAAAGGTTTCATTGATCGTATTCAGAATTACATTTGCTCTATTTTTCCATCAATAACGAATCGAGGAGAGCAAAAAACCATTCTAACCAGTTTTAAATTCATTTACTGTGCAATTAATTGCTAGAAAACTCATTTTAAATATGGCTCACATTATGTTATGCTAGTTCCCGACCCCCACCCTCGGCAGGCAGACCCAGACGCGCACACCCAAAAGGCATGAAATCCCTCGTTAATCAAGATTCAAGACCCACTTGAAATTAAGACCTAATTGACAAATTAGGTGCTTGTTCTTCTCTGGATGAAGTTGGTAGGATTTTAATTGTAACATTGGATGTCATACCATAAACCAACAAAAAAGAAAGAAAGAAATGCTCGGCCGCTACGTTTCTAGATCAAATAGCTGATGTACCATCAATAGAATATGGCATAAAATTGGAAAATCAAGTGAGAAAAGAAGTACCAGGTATGAGATTTCTAACAGGGAGGAGATTGTCTCGGTGGAGCTCTATCACGGAGGAGGAGTTCTACGAGGAGGAGCTCTGTCACGGAGGAGGAGATCTATCTCGATGGAGCTTTGTCGTGGAGGAGTTCTCTATCGCGGAGGAGCTCGGTCGCGGACGAGCTCTACTGCGGAGAATGACGGAGACAAACTGAGGATGTGAGAGGGAAACAAATTTTGTCGATGGCTTAAGAGGGTAGGGGAAGCAGAGAAATGTAAGATTAAGGGAAACCCATTGTTTGTGTACCAATTACCGACGAAAACAAAATTTGGTCGGTAAAAGAAAAACTTTTACTGACCAAATAAATATTTCGTTGGTAAAAGTTGCCCTTTTACGTATGAAAAAATTAATTCTTCGGTAGAAGCTCTACTTTTACCGATGAAATTTAAAATTCATCCGTAAAATGCATGAAAAAACTGGCGCCCTTCTTTCCCGGTAAAATGTATTGAAATAGTTGGTCGCCAAAAATGGGTCTTTTGCGACAAATTTACTTTCGTGGCTAAAGTTTCATGGCTAAAGCCCCTATTTTTTTGTAATGAATTATAACCGTTGCTATAAAATGAGGATTAAATTGATTAATGTACTTCATCGACAGTTAGCACAAACCGTTGGAGTATGACTTTACAATGACGTTTTAAAAACGTCGTTGTAGATTGAAAAACCATCACTAAATACTATATTTTAGCAACGTAACTCTGACGGTTGATAAACCGTCGTAAAAGGCACTGCGACGAGGCCTGGAGCACAATATATATTGAGAAAGTTCAAATCTGTCGTAAAAAGGTCAAAATAACCTTCGCAGAAAACACGTCTTCTTGTAGTGTAATAACCCTAACGAATAACCCCAAACATTACTAATAAACAAGTTTTCGAATATTAATTTTTTTAAAAACAAACGGCCATACTCTCTCATTAGCCCTTATTTTCCTATGTTTAATGGTATTATTAAATAAAATCTTATATTTGTCAGTACTCCATGACTCGGATAAGTAAAATATGAGAGTTTAATCATCACACCAAATTTCAAGTCATCCATCCTCTAAATGAGTAGTCGAATGTGAAAAGTCATGTGTTTAAAATAGCACGATGTAATCTTTCAAATTTAATATAGTAGTATTCTTAAATTCTCGTTATAAATTAAATTTTGTTTAAACTTTTATTGGCATGAAAGTTACTCATTTTAGATTAGTACTTTTTTAACTAATAATATTGGTTTATATGGTAGAATAATCATGAGTTTTAATGGGGAATCAGGGGTCATGTTAGTTAATCTGAAAGAGATGTTACATAATCGTGCTGGCATGATGTTGGGTAGGGTAGGGTGAAATGTGGGATCAAGTACGTGCCGGCTTTGACATAAACTGGACCAGTATGTATGTTTAGATGCTCAACACAGATGTCTCGATTTTTCTTCTGTCAAAGTTATAGAGCTTAGAAATTATTGGGATGATTCAGATTAGCTCAATTTGTGAATTAATGGATCACAGGTGTACGTGGCAGTAGAAGTAGATTGATACATTTTGATGGTGTAAAAAATTACAACCAATCAATTTTGGTCAGGTACATTTATGTTGCAGCATTAGTTTGAATAAATAACTTTATTCATTTAAAAAATGACCAATCGTCCAAACTATTGTTTATTGGATGATTTATATACAAACCCCAAATTGATTTTGTTTGATTTCTCTTTTTTGAAAACCGATTAAATCGGTTTGGTTTTAGTTTTACTCATATTGTAAAATCAACTATACATAACTAAACTGCTAAAAAAGAGGCATGGAAAACAAGAATTTTCTCAGCTTCATGCATGCGTAATTATTTGTTTAGTATTCTGATGTTAGTCATTTATTCTTTAACTAAATTGTATAATAAAATGAACCTATATTACTGGGATAAAAAAAAATTTCAATATTAACTTAAAATATATTAAAAAACATCATTAATGTTTGAATTCATTTATAAATTGGATACATCTTAGCTAGTCTCTTTGGTGATTAAAGCTTTGTTTAGGGCTGAAGTCTAGCAGTGGTAGTCTCCCTTACTTTAGATTCTAGAATGACTTGAGCCACTCTCAAACATTCAGTCATATTTTGACAATGCAGGGCTGGAAATTATTAATTAGCAGATACGAAAAATAAACTTCAACAAATGAATAATTAGTTAATTAATATATTTTTTTGTCAATAATTAATTAATATACTTGAAAACATATTAAATAATCTACTACTATTTAATGGTCACATTAAACAGGTGCGAGAGAGTGAGTGCTTGCTATTAGAATTAGTCAAGATATATGAAATCTCAATCCCTGGAAATTTCTACGACGGCCGGGAGTTTCTCTTATTCTCTCAAACAATCCGATCTAAATTCTAACATAACCATAGCATCTCTCCAACAGCTATTAATAACTGCATTCGGATTTTAAGTAATTGTAGAGAAGAAGTTAGACATTAATCATCCAACTAGATCTGAACGGCTCAAATTAAATATTAAAAAATAAAAACAAATAAAAACAAATTGTCTTTTCCTTTTAACAATTAGGTATGTTCTGGATCGTTCAGATCAGATCAGACGACATAGTTACCCAAGTACGACTTCTTTGAATTTTCCCATTTCCCTTCAAAGTCGCAATATTCTACACGGAACTCAGACCTATTCTACTTTCAAATCTATCCTTGATGCCCAACAAAAGATTACAAACATTCTAGAACACTAGTCTTGATCTTGTTCTCGAATATTAAATTTGTTTATGTACAACACTACACTACAATAAATATGACATTCTACAAGTTTTAAATATAGAGTTCCCAGTTTATTCCTGTAAAAAACTCAAAATCGCAAGACTTTTTGTGAACCACATAAAAAAATTCATGTTAAAAAGTAAAAAAAATAAAGCGGGAGTACTACTGAAAATTTAGAGGAGGGGGACTTAGAAGAAAAAGGTTTTTACTAAAGTGAACCCCTACACTAATCATTTTACAGAAATAAACTCTTACACTAATTTTTTCTTGCCCTAGTCTTTGACCCACCTTCAATTAAAATGAGTTTGTCAAGTTACCAGAAAACCCCTTCACGAATTTCAAACGACAGCTTGAAAAATATGATGATTACACGAAACATCACCCATTCGTGTACCTTACTTACATTACCCTCATTTCTCTCGTATTGTTACTATCTCTCTCTCTATCTCTCTCTAAATCGCAGTATCTCTCTGTAAATCCTTGAGCCTTCGTCTCCCACAACAAGAAAAAATAACAAGGTAAGTTTTCGGGTTCCTAAGTTTTTGTAATGGATTCTGAGGAGTTTGTCTGGGCTTCTGAGGGGTTTTTTTTCTGGATTTCTGCATTTCCATTTTTTGTGGCTATCCGAATCACAACAAGGTTATTTTTTGGGTTTCTAATATTTTTTTTGTTTGGGTTTCTGAGTGTTTTCTTTTCTCTTGGGTTTCTGAGTGTTTTTTCTGGGTTTCTAAGGTTCTGATCTTGCTGGGTGTCTGTTTTCTTTATTACACGTGGGTGATTTATCATCTGCGAGGTCATTTGACAGGAAGTCGTCCGTCGTTCATAGAACCATTATTGTAACACGTCACAGATTTGTTCTATAAGGCATGTAATGGGAAGCTTTCTAGCATCCTTCAAAACCACATTCAAACATTCTGTGATGTTTGTAGTCATTATATTGTATCGCCTTCCATCAAAACGGGAATGTGCCCACCTATCAACTCCCCCCACCGACACTTATTGTGAGATATCTGTAAATGCATCTGTAAAATGAATCAACAATCGATCAAATTCGGATTTATGGTATACCTTTGCTGCTTTAAAATACAATGCGACCGCATCTTCCTTTTTATAAAATGGAAGATGCAAGCTTTATGAAGAACATTGGGAAAGACAACATGTACAACATTTAGTATATGGAAGATGCAAGCTCCATGACCAATCAATGAATATATAGCTTGATGGTGTTCATGTCTCAAAACTTCAAATGTGCATGTATGTAAATTGATGAACTTTGTAACTTAACAGTATGGACAATTTTTCAATTTCATGGTCCGTAACCTTCATTGGCATGTTTTCTCAACAAATAAGTACCAATATTGACTGTTTTGACTTGAAAATTCGAAACTCAAAATTTCTCCGGATGACCATCATACGAGCAACCTTAAGCAGCTCGACTTTATCACTGTACAAATCATCCATCTTTATTGTGTCTGATACAAGCTGATTCAAATTAGACAGTTGCTCACTGGACCCAGGACGTTGTTCATTCAAATTAAGTTGTCATGGCAATGGACAAGTGGTCTCGGGCTCAAGACCAGTATTCAAGTCTGAAATTATTGTATGGTCGTCTTCACAGATGGCTTCATCATGATCATCTCCATGGATTCCATCATCATATACCCCCTGATCAAAATCATCATCATCATCTTCATCAACATCAACATTCTCATCCTAAAAAACATTATAATCGTCATAACAAAAAACATCATCATCATGATAGTTCCTTTCAAAATGATCAAAACTCTCAAAGTGAAGAATGCTTTCATGTACAGGTTGTCGTGACATTTGTGTTTCAGGAACCCAACTTTGATAAAACCCTGTAGTTTTAGGAACCCGATGTTGTTGTGACATTGTGGTTTGAGGAACCGAGCTTTAAGATGAAAAAAAAATTTAGGCTTGGTACTTACAAATAGCGGGCTTCTAAGTGATTCTAATATATTCGCCTTAACAAAGAACTGTAAATCTCTATCCTTTAAAATTTTAGCAGATGGGCATGGGACATGACTTCTATAAAGAAATTTGATGGACATATCATACTTTGAGTGGTCTATTCGGAGTTCTTCATGCAATATACCCAATAGTTCGTGGTAACTGTAATTAATAGATATCTCCAATAATTTGGTCTTCTCTCCATTAAATGACCATGTTGTACCATTTTCACTCAATCTCCATCATAGATTACAAAAATTCAAATTTCAGACATATCTGTATATACATGAATGAAGGAAGTCAGTACAAGAAGAATATATAATGAAATGAAATATTACACGATGATCGTGTATTCATCATGTAGTGTACACGAGGCTTTCACGACAATCGTGTAGTTATCGTGTAGTGTACACAAGGCCTTCACAAGTATCGTGTAGTCATCGTGCAGTGTACACTAGTACTTTATTATTATGCATTTATTTTAGTACTTTATTATTATGCATTTATTTTAGAAGTTCCTATTTTAAAAAAAATTATTATTCTTTTACTTTTGGCATTTTCATGCTGCCATTATTTGGTTCACATTATATTCCTTGCACCAAAATATCAATCAGTTAGAAATTAAATTCTCATTCAATCACTCATGATTATCAAAAACTTTGAAGAGAGATATTCTCTCTGAAATTTACATTAAACAAAATCTAAAATGCCTCTAGTAGGACTACAAGGAATATAGATGTGAACCAAAAAATGGCACCATAAAAATGGCTAAAGTAAAAGAATAATTTTTTTTAAAAAGGAATGTTCTAAAATAAATGCATAATAATAAATTACTAGTTATCAATATCACCACATCGCTGACGACATAAAAATATATTTTTCTAATAAAATTTATTGACTGATTAAAAATTTTCAAAATAGAAAAATATGATTTCAAAGGCCTAAATGATACGATTTGCACACATAAAAATGTCGTAGTTTGTTAAGCAAAGCTAGACAGCTTTTGCTCCTTGGGATGAATCCCACTAAAATGAAGCATTTTTGCACAAAAAATAACACTACCATGATCCCTTCAAAACTTTATTAATACTAAGTATGATCCTATATCTATAGATAATTCAGACTCTCATGCACTGTATAGTCTTCTTTCAGTTCGAAGTCTCAAGATTGGTAAAGGCACATTTTCTTGCCTTACACGATCCACCCAAGTTCTATCTCTATCAGGTATTGTTTTAATATTCATATCATATGCTTTGTCTTTGCCAACTCAGCTAATAAGGTTTTATAAGCAACATTATTTAGTACAATATTCACCTCATTTCCACATACTATATTTCCTTTAATGGTGAGGGCAAAGCTGGAAATTCAACTCCCTAACTAATATATCCACAAACATTTTAGGGCTAGTAGAAGCTTCAAAATTTGAGCTACTCGTAAATTTAGAAAAAAATACCTTCTTTGTTCTTACACACATTAGTTACTATATTAGGCAAGTCTTCCTTATTCTCTGAAATACCAGCAGGATTTTTGGGCTTATGAGGCCTATTCCTACCTCTTTTCACCACCAATCCAATATTAATCAGAGTATTAGCATCAGAATACGAGCTAGAAATATAATTTAAACATATCTCGTCTTGATTTCCAAGAAGTTTGGAATCTCCACAGATGTTGGAGATGCCATGCACTCCATACAAATCAATTGAACTTCCTTTACCAGCCTTATTCATTATCGTTACCTCCTCCTCTAGTGTAAATCAACAAGCTCCTATTACACAAGCTCAATAATTAAGAGATTAAAACCGTTATTTTGCTTGGGATCCAAGAAAAATCCTAGGAGTAAGAGAGAGAATCTCTTAAGAAGAGAGGGAATGTTTTTAATAATGTGAATTTTTAGTACATAAATGCGTACTTTAATTTTCCTCTTATAGATTTTCGACAACAGCTTGGTCGTATGACATTATGACAATCACTACAAAACCAATGTTCCTACACATGTTAGGAGACAATAAACTATTGTAAAAAAATCCATAGGAGGAAAATTAAAGCATTTAGATCATCCTAAACAGTTAAAGGTGACATCTGAAGAACATCCTAGAGTAGTTAAAGGTGGAATCTAAAGAACATGTATGACTCTATTTTGATAATAAAGCATCAATCAATACCACTCACAACCCAATTCAGAATATAAACTCATCACATTCTTTTTTTGGTATGTTGTTATGAGCAGCTCTGGTGCTCAATCTTGGGTCTTAGATGTGGTTCGGATAATGATAAAGAAGGTTCGGTAGTTGTATAATTCACCATGATAAAATAAAATATGTGAAAGATTGGTATACACTTCATCAATGAGAAGATTGATACAGGACAAATTTACACTCATTTAATCCAACTGATCACTAACATACAAACATATTCACAAAAGAAGTTACAATACCTATTTTCAAGTATATTATGTACAAGTTGGGTATTGAGAGCATATTTCATTCAACATCTAAAAGGAAGTTTATTTCTAATTATTTTTTGGAGCTCTTTTAGGGTAGAATTATTCAGTATTTATTTATTAAATTTTTTTCTTTTACGTTAATTTCTTCAGTCTATTTATTGTTTGTAATTCTTCCAAGATATATAAGAAAGTATTATTTTCATTCAACATCTAGATTATTTCTCATTTATCGTATTTAGTACCACTTTCGATTCAAGTTTCTTAAAGGTAATGAGAAATAAAAATAAAAACTTTGAATAAGATAATTTATTAGTAAATTAGAGAACACAATTATAATTTCTATATTTTTCATAAGTTTTACTCACTAAAATATTTCCAATTAAGTTAGTTATGCTGGAAGAATATCCACTATACATTTTTTAGTTAGATTTTTTTAATATATTATTTATTTGATTTCTAATGATAACTAAACTAAAAATATATTTTATTCATTTATTGATTATTGATTGAATTTTTTTAATATATATGTTAACGATGAAATAATTTAATATATTATTATGTCTAAAATTAAAAAATTTCTTATGATATAAAAAAAAATGTCAATACCTCTTGAGAATTGAGATCCTTCTACATGCAACGGCCGACACTGCAGTTGGGGTGATCCGCACCCTACAATAACATTAAATTAAATCCACGGTCTGAAGTGTGCCACGTCACTCATGTATAAAAGGTTAAGAGTCTACCACTTTTACTCTACTTTCTTGCCCATGAAAAAGTTTGCAATTGAGGCAATCCCCACCTTACAATTTCATTAATACAAATCTATGGTCTAAAATGTACCAAAACACTCATGTACCAAAAGTCAGTGAACCCTCTCTTTAGTCTACTTCCCGCCCAAACAAGATAACCCGTCCTCTGTTTTACCCTTCCCCTCTTCTCCATTTTTTTTCTATTGATATGATCCACCTTTGAAATGGAAGAAATTGTATGTATGGAGGACCTTATATCACAGTCTTTATCTATGGAAGAAGAATCTCTGACACTTCCAAGGTATTTTGATTTATTCTAAATTTCATGGAATTAGGTTTTGCTTTTATGAGTTTAGAAATTTCATTGTTCTCATTTTTATATTATATCCAGACACTATTTATTTATTAGCAAATAAACTGAAAAAAAACAGAGAAAATATAGATTATATGTAGTGCAATAGATTATATATTTTGGCTAATGCCAAAATGATTATAGATTATATGTCGATTCTTCGCAGGAATTTTCAGTAGTTTTAACATTTTCCCATCTATTGCCATGTAAGTATATTTCTTCATGAATAGATACTTAGCTTCCAAGAAAGTTAGACTCGGTTTGTTTTGGGGCTTGGAGAATGAAGACTCATATTTATATTGTTTGTCCATGTATTCACCGACACTCGGTTTTTGTTGCTCTATTTTTTTAATGTTCAAGCATACGTCTTTAACCCAACATCTGGTACTTATAGGTTTTCCATGCTAGTCCATTTTCATGGTTCTATATCACTACCTTGTTCGTAGTGATATAGTGCGAAAATGGAAGGATAAAGTAACAAAAGATTTAAGTTTCTGCGTTTTATTATTTTGTCAGTATTGTTCTATATGCTTGCGGATTGCTGGTTGATAAATTGTTGATTGCAGGCCTTGACTTTTTAAATTATCAATTGCTTACTCTGTGAATGTTGAAATGTGTAGGACATCAAGAAGGAGACGTGGGTTCTTACTGATGAGGGCAAGCCTATGCCACTGCCGGGTCTCTGGAAGTGTAACTATTCCTGGCTATACCCTTTGAGGGCATCCCAAAAGAAGAGTTGCAGGTGATCACTTCTCTTCTTTTAAAAATTAAATGGATTGCATATTAATGAATCTTGAAAAAAATTATGTGTGATCAAATATAGTGATTTATGTCAAAACTAAATTTGTGGTGGTACCTGGGACCTGAGTTTTTCATACCGAAATTAGGCCTTTTCCACCTTCTGAATTGGTACTAATATGTAGTATATGTGTGGTATCTTATGGTTTCCTCTAACATCTGCTCAAAAATGCATATATCGGTGCAGAAAAAACTAGACCCCGTAGTTTTCAAAATTAGTTGTGCCCAGGCAATAAAAAATAGATGGTGGATATGGAAAAGCAACTAGTATCCAGAAAGGTGAGATGCTTCCCCTGTGGCTATGCATGTATTTGAAAATGCTGGTTATAATGATGTATTTTTTCTTATCAAACTGCAAGGTGGTTATATACTTGAACATATTTTGGTCTAACATATATTTTCTCCCCGAATATCATCTCTGAAGCTCTTATCTTTCCTTGTGATAACCACTTAATTCTTTCTTGCTGTAGGTCCAACATGTCGATGATAAGGTCAAAAGTTTACTTTTAGATAAATGATGGACGTACAATTTGCTTGGTGATTTTAGTAATTAACATCATATTTCTCTTATCTGAAATGCATGTGCACTCATATCTTTTGTAAACTTTTTCAGTTTTGAGCTTCAATTATGGATTGATTCTCATGTTTAAGTAGGATGTTATTGATGCACATCATTAGAAACTTTACATGTGTCTCTTGTAATGCTTCAACGATACCAGAATCAGGCCACAAAAAGATAGTTGTCTAATAAGATAAGTAATTGATGTTGAGACTTGGAACTTATGTTTTTGCTATTGTAATTATGTATATGTAATATAAGATGATATATTTTTTAGAACTACAATATGCTTCTCATTACAAAATTGGGTACCTAGAATGGAAACATATTATTGGTTAAAGAAATAATTGGAAGTCGTGCATCGCATTACTGAAATATAAAAATTAAGTTGATTAGAAGATCATAGGTTCAGTTTCCTATGAAAGAAAAAGAAAAGCTAACATTTTCTCACTTGAATTATTAATAATTACATGCTAAGAAGATTATTGAAGCATTTGATCGATGACGTGTTTTTTTATTTCATGATATAGTACTTTACTTACTTTTATTTTAATATTGCCTTGGCTTTATTTTCCTGGACACATAACCTTGTTTAAATGGGGGAAAAGATGGAAATGTTTGATTGCAAGAGTCATTGCATTGAAAGAGGGTATATGAATCCCGCCAATTATGTCGGCTTCAAGTTTCCCTCCCACAAGTTCCCATACAAAAAATGTTCCAATGTGATTTCAGGAAATCTATCTAAAAAAATGCAGCATCGATGCATCTAAACAAATATGATTATCTCATTCTCAGCAATCGTGCATAACAATCCCTTGAGTATAGGAGAAATATAGGCTTTAAGTTTGAGAACACTATAGATTACCTGTTAATAGTTCTTATGTACTGCTTAAGTTTTATTTTCCTACCATTTGCTAAATTTACTTGGTAACTAATGTAGTGTGTCTTGAATTTCAAGCTTGAAGAACTTCAAGTTTTGGATATCAAGTTTTTGTATGGTTGTTTAAAACCCACTATTGTGGTTCTATACCAGGTCCATGTTTTCCATTCACATGTCCATGGTCTCATAAAGTATCGTTTTAGCTGATTCTTTTTGCACTTAGAAGTATGGTTATTTGTAAAGTCCCTATATGACTTATCTACCTTTCTTAAAATGATGTCGTCTGTCAGGATACCAGAGGTCTCCATTAACATGTAGTCATAGGATGAACAAGAACGGATGGACCTATTTCGCATTTAAAGTTAGACATGGTTTCGAATATGGTCATTAACAGCTAACTAGAACATCTCTGTTTGTATGATTTTTTCTTTCTTAATTATGTTTACACTCAACTCAATTTCTTCTTAGCCTCTATTTTTCAATGGCATTTTCCAGTTTGGATAAAATAAGTCAAAGATAATGTATAGCTTGCGGTTGCCTTAACATGCAAGAGAAGTGAGTGATCTTTTTAATTTTGCATAACTATAAGCAAAGAAAGAGAAGTGAGTGATCTTTTTAATTCTGCAGAACTATAAGCAAAGAAAAAGAGTCTAGGTTTTGCATGTAAGGAATCTTTCAAGTAGTTGAATTGAAAAATTCTATGAAAAATTGCAATATAAGTAACTGAATTGAAAAATTCTTCTTCCTATTATTAGCATCATGCTCTTGTATGTTTTTCCCGTTCCCTTTCCATCCGCATATCATTTTCTTTTTCTAGATTACTTGTCTTGGTCATTTATTGCTAATATGCTAATGCTTTTGCATCCAATCCCAACCTTGATATGTTGGAATTTGTTCCTTTCAGTTTCCCAACAAGAAATCTGGTTTGGTAGAAAGGTTGTTTTCTTCATGTTATGAAATGAGTATTATCAGTTGTATATTACTGATAAATGATTTTAGTTATATCTATATGTTTTCACTTATATGTCTGTATATATTGCATGGATGTGATGCTAAAAAGTTTTTCTTCCTCCGATAAGTTATTTTATTTAAATTCATTTGGAAATTGTATGTATATCTTAAAGTTCAGGTTTTTCTTTGGCCATTGATTATAGGAAAGGTATAGTTTTGATGTAATTCAAGAAAAGAATGTTATTATGTGTTTGCATCCCTAGTGATGTGTGTTGTGTAAAAATGCGAAAGAAAGCTCTGATGATTTATTCTTTATTATTGTTGATAATTATTGTGAAAAAATTGTTAGAAAATAGTATGTTGAGACATTCCCCATTTTGAAATATATCTTTTAGAATTATAATCGTTATAATTTTTATATTATTTTTATTGAAGTACGATAAATTTCTCTATCATGACCAACTTCATCTGTACCTGCTCATAACAAGTAACGTTGGCCTTCTAATCTGATGCTTTTAGAGGTTTCAATTATATAATTTTTCTGTCAATTTTACTATATGCTTAACTAAAGTATTATTTTGATCCATGGTTCTAGATTAAAGTGAATGAAAATTAAAACGAGTTAGCGTATTGGATTTTGTTGGTTGATGAAAAGTTGGAAGAAGAAACTCTGGGATGGCTATTTTTCTATACATTTTTTGATAAAAATTTGTTAATTTTAAATGGGAAAACATCTTCTATTTGCCAAACTTTTATTTAATTAAATAAATAAAATTTTATTTTTTTCTTTTCTTGAATTTTGGATGATGGGGATTCCCCGCCATCTATTTACTTTTGGCGGTACATAAGATGACCGGGATTTCCCGTCATCTAAAGTCTACGTAGAATAACTTTAGATGGGGAATCCCCGTCATCTATATGCTTTTTGCGACGCCTACGATGACGAGGATTCTCCGTCATTGTACTCTCTTATAATGACGGTTTTTGTAAATGATAAAAGATGACAGTCACTCAGCCTTCAATGTAGGGTTATAATGGCGGATTTTACCCGTCATCTAACCTCATTTTTGTAATAGTGAAAAGCTTTGGTTGAAGTATTTCTGGCACACGTCATGGATTGTGTACTTGGCATTTGATGCAAAATGCTATAAAGCATCTTGGTAATAAGATGAAGAATGATTCCAATTTTCTCAAGGACTTCAAAGCATACATCTCATGAGTATGAGGACGAAGATGAATTTGAAATGGCTTGGTTGAATATACTTTAAAAGTATAATGATGGAGGAAGCAAATGGTTGAATGATACATATAAAGTAAAGGAAAAGTGGGCAAATTTTATATGAAGAATGCATTAACTCTAGGAATGAGAACTCCACAACTTAGTGAAAGTTTAAATGGAGATTTTAAGGATTGTTTGAAACTAGACTTGGACATCATGCAATTTTTCAAACACTTTGAAAGAGTCGTAAAAGATAAGATAAGTTGAAATCAGAATTTTATTTGAGGCAAATATTACCAAGGTTGAAAATGGAATTTTCACCTATTCTTCGACAAGCTTCTCATGTTTATACACCTACAATTTTCAACATGTTTCGAGCAGAGTATGATTTGTCTTTGAGAGCCTATACAAAATACCGAAGCGAGTGTCAACTGATATGCGAGTATGTGGTTGTAAGTTTTACTAAAAGTTGGGAGTATAAAGTTCTCTTGAATACCTCAGGGAACACAATTTTTTGTTGTCATGTTTTGAAAGTTTTTATGATGAAAGATATTAATTTAGTTCCTCCACATTATCTTTTGAAAAGATGAACAAAAGAAGTTAGGAATGGAGTTGTCCAAGACTCCATTGGAAAGAATATTCAAGGAGATGTCAATCTTGATGTTGCCCAACGTTATAGAAATATGTCCTAAATTAGTAAATTTAGCTCCTCGAGCAGTTAATTGTAAAGAATCATATGATTTTATCGATATGCTATGAATGAACTGAGCAAATAAGTTGAAAAAAGTTGTGAGAAATACATATTCAGAAATGATGATGCGTGTTATGATATTACCTCTCCATCAAATAGTAGCAAAGCCACAACACAAGAAAACTTGTTTGATGGCCAACGTGTTAAAGGCACAAAAATGAGAAAAAAAATTATTGTAAAAATGACCGAAATATGATAAATAATATATTAACTACTGTGTAATTTTGATAAATAAATTATTTATTATGATCATATTCGGTCATTTTTTTAAATAAAAAAATTAACCACTGTCTTTTCCTGCTATTTTTCCTTATTAGAATTATTGAAAATTGTATGAGATGACATTTTTATTAATTTTAGGCACCAACAGTGGCATGGATGAACCACAGGAAGCTTGAATCATGTGAAGATCAATTTAATTTCACTAAATTACTAACGGTGTGTTTAATTGATTTTATACAAACATGGAGATTTGTTTTCCTCATAAGTGATCTATTTTTTTTTGTTGCAGGAACCAATTACTTGTGGCTATTGGCTTGAAGATAAATTACTAAGACCCTCCCATATAGAAGATTTAAATCAGTAGTCAGCAAATTATATGTATCACGCTTGCTAAAAGAAGAATTTTAATTTCTCATTTTGGAGTTTAAAGAATTAACAAAGTTTCTAGCTAACAAGGTCCTGTAGAGGCATCCATTTGTTGAGGATGATTATTTTCATTAAAATTCAGATTATAAATTGGTGTATACATTTTGAAGTAGATCTGGTTGCAATTAATATTTGGTGACAACAATAATATATGAATATTTTGCACGTTTTTGTATATGAGTGACGTGGCATACTTCAGGCCATGATGCAACGGCCGACAATCCCATTGCCCAGAAAGAGCAAAAATAGAGAGTCGCATGAGAGTGGGGAGAAAAATACTATTGAAAAAACTAAAAATTAGAGTTTTAAGATGGCGTGTGAGATTTCTTGGTTAAAGGTAGATTGTGGGTCTGTGGAAATTAGAATTCAGGACACCGTTTTTATATTTTTGGTTGTTTGGTAGAAAGAACGATATCCGGTTAAAGAAAATAATGTAAAAATAATTAAGGAATTTGTTTACACAAGTAATTAAGGAATGTTGTGTAGGAAAGGAAGACGAAATGACCACACTTTGAAAATGTAAATTTTACTTTTCCATGTATAAAGCATTTTTCTAAAATACTATAAAGCAATTTTTAATTACAAAGTATAAAAAAGGAAAAAAAAACATAGCTATTTTTTCGGAAATCATGTTAGATGGCTGTCATTTTAGAATAATAATAATCATAAATAAGTCATTTTTAAAAAAATATATAAAAATAGCTACAATTGTAAAAAAAAATAAAAAATGGTCACTACACACGTCGTGGTGAGTGATTTTCTGAACGATATGCTTAATTTTACTGGAGCGTGAGTGACTTATTCTATGATATTGATTTTTTTAAGATTTGGAGATGATTATTTTTATTTTTCTTTCATCATTAACTATTTTTTATTTTTTATCTTAAAATAACATATTCTCGATATTCTCCATTTTAAAATCACCTGCAAAAATGGCCCATTAGCTAGAATTTTGATTTGTTGGAATTTTGTCGTTTTGTTAAGATTTCCCCTCTATTCAATTTTTTTTGACATTATTTTCGGTAAACTTAAAAGGTAAACACATTTATCATAAATAAACTTGGAAGGATTTGATATTCATAACCTTTCATTCCTATTTAGATCTTGCAAGACTAGCCGAAAGATAAGTTCACGACGTCTCTCTCACAGATTGCTTAAGAAAAGTTACTATAAACTACTTACATAGGATATATATCATCTTTACGTGATAAACAACTTCTTAACACGTGATATCCTTACTTTATATCTATTCACTTTTTTATCACAGATCAATGGAGTGATATCCTTACTTTATGACAAATTCATGTCAAGTATTTTTAAAGTTTATATTCATACTTCATATTGGTTTGATACTTAAGGCATCTATTACTTTTTTTAAATAGCTTCTATTTCATAATTAATACATAAACTTATAAAATCATTTATGATTGACATTCTCATGAATATCAATTTACTATTCTAAAGGTCGATAGCTTGTGCAAAACTATTGTTACGGCATAGCATATATTAATTACGAATTAAAACTAAACATAAACTTATAGATCATTTATTATTGACACTCGTCATGATAATCAATTTATTATTCTGAACGAGAATAACTTATGCAAAATGACAGTTATGACATATCATTTTCTGAACTAACAGAAAAACAATTATGGGTTATCATTTTTCTTCCCAAAACAATCTTGTTTAACTCATTCACATCATGATAAAACTCTTGGTTGTAATCTTTTGTTGTTTGATGAAGTTTTTATTTAAAAGAAAAACTCATTTTCTTATCTATGAGGAACAGTGATTCATTTTCTTATCAAGTGGTTCAACCCCACATTGTATTCCCTCTTATAAAAATTTTAGTGATTTAAACAGTAAGTATTAAAAGATCATAAATTAATTTAATTTATTATATTACATTCTCACGCGGATGTCACATTCATTCTCCCCTTCAAAACGTTTCTGAGTATTTTCTCTCTGGAAGAATCCCGGATTCTTTAGTCAAGTGCATGGTGATCTAAGGTCAGTGATTTTTCTTCCACTGCTGCTTCGATCATTAGGTTTCAAGTATTTTTGCTTTATTTCTGGGTTGCTTACTGTCTGATCTAGTGGGATTACGCCTAGCTTCACAAGTGATGGAAATCAGTTTTCTAATTAGTTAATGTTATCTGGGTTTTTTCCTTTAATTTGGTGCATTAACAGTCTGCTTTCTACAGATTTATATATATTTCGCTGTTTGCATGCGTCGGTGTTGAGTTTGATCGGCGTAATTCTCTTTCTCGTAATAGCTTTTGGGGGATGGTGCTGCATTTTAATCTTTGAGAATGTATCTGCTATCTAATATCAGGAAGATGTAATTTTTTTTTGAGATATCAGGAAAATGTAGTTGTTAGCAAATAAAAGTGAAAACGGGGATTTTATACATATTGTTAATGGCGATTTGGCTGTTTGTTCGATGTTACCAATGGAATATGCTTGCTGGCTTAATTTGTGGTTATTTTATTGGGCACTGTGGACTGAATTTTTATCTAGCGCTTCTCTCCTTGGGATGGTATCGCTTGTTCTACATGTTCTTCTCTTAAAGTTTTCTCTATTTCATGCATCAAATATTAAAGAGGATTTGCAAACAGGACGCAGAAGAGTCTGCGGCTTCTGCCGCTGCTTCAAATGCAATTTAACTGGGGAAATCTGATGTAATTCCTTGCGCTAAACCTTTTCCTTTTAGCATAAACCTTTCCAGTAGTTTTAAAGGATCAAAGAAATGGATATCTTGGAGGTCTTTTCTTGTTCTAAGATTTTACATTTTCTTTTCTCCTTCATATATCAGGTTGATGGTTAGGCTAATTAGATTGCGTCAAAGGTCAAAGATGTGGTTTTTGTGACGGTCTTTTCTCTCCTACATTATTTGGAAAGAATCATCTAGAGTCAAGCAGCTTGGCTACCTAACCAAGGAAGAAGCTTAAGGGAAAAAAGGCATAGTTACATGCAGTTGTAGCTGATTGCAGTAACCGAAACTAAATGAACAATCAAATCAAGGTTTTTTAGTTCATATAAAATTCACTGCCACCTCTGCTTTGAAGGGAGTACCCTTGTTGCTTAACTGAATTAGTGATTTCATTGTATTTGTATGCTTGTATGACTTACCTTGCTTGTATTTACCTTCATTCCCTTTACTCAACTACGGATATAGTGTTGATTTTTCTTATTTTGTTAATCTAGGAGAGTGAGCATTGTTATATCTCCTTTTCTTTTCAGGGCTTTATCTAACTTTTCAGATGGCAAAGCGAAAACGTCATAAGCGGAAGCGGAGGCGGAAACAAAAATCAGATGTTTGTCCTGAGAATATCAATGTGGACTGGGCAAGGCTCCCTCAGGATATCCTTATAATGATTCTTGAGCGGCTAACTCCAATTTACTGGGTATCCGTTGATGGTGTTTGTAAGCAATGGAGACGTGCTCTTGCTGAAATTCCTTACTGGAGAAGGTGTGGAATACCATGGCTTATAATGTCTGGTCAAAAAGACAGAGAAATGAGAACTTGTGT
Source organism: Datisca glomerata (assembly GCA_003255025.1). Taxonomy (NCBI): domain Eukaryota; kingdom Viridiplantae; phylum Streptophyta; class Magnoliopsida; order Cucurbitales; family Datiscaceae; genus Datisca; species Datisca glomerata. Next base: position 582,371 of record QANY01013209.1, on the reverse strand, counting down.
TAGTATATTAGAGAACCGGGTGTGGGAGATGGAACTGCCTGAAGCAAATGGAGGTTATATTTGGGGGTCATTTCATGACTGGTTGATTGTAGTAAAGGATATTGGCTGTTATAGACTTCAAATTAGCTTGTTGAATCCATTCTTGAAGAGCAAGTTTGATCTGCCCATAACATGGAACTTCTATCATAAGTTGGTTTTCTCAGGGCTCCCATCACAGAAAGAACTGATTTGCATCCTTCTAAATAGTCAGTGCGGAGAGCTTGCATATTGTGTTCGAGGTTCCGAGTGGTGGCACAGACATCAACTAGGTATCGAACCATTTGAGGATGCTGTCTTTTCTAACGGCAGCTTCTTTCTCTTGAGCAATGATTATAACATTTGGCAAATTGATGCTACGAGTATTTCATCTGCTATCAATGGAGATAATGGATTTACTTCATTTTCTTCGAAGATCAAAATACTTGTCCATAAAGTAGAAATGCCTGAGCCATATCGTACTAATCGTGTATTAAGGTACCTTGTTGAGACTTTTGGGGAACTATATCTTGTCTGTAGGTATTTCAGTGTAAACCCTGATGCCCAACTCGAAACCCAGAATTTTGAGATATACTTACTCGATCTTTCCATCATGTCCTGGAAGAGAATTGAGCATCTTGGGGATCGGACACTATTTCTGGGAAAATGCTGTTCTAGATTCTTTTCTTTAAAGGAGCTGGGGGTTGGAATTACTAACCAGATTTACTTCTCCAATGATGATCCTTCTCCTTGGTGGAATGAATGGGATTCTGATCATTTGAAAGCCATGACGATTCGTCTGGGACTGGATAATTCAGGCAGAAGAGATTGGGGGATTTTCAGCATGAACACAGAGTATCAGGAAAACTTTTGCTTCCGAGGTAGTCGTGACAATTGGGCTCCTTGCTGGTTCACTGCACCCTTATGGTGGTATGGTAAAACTTTTAAGATAAGAGTGAAGAACTAACCTCAGATGTGTACTGATCTCTTCAAAGTTGTGTGGCTGAAGATCCAGTTTTTCCAGAATGCATATCGGTTAATGTGAAATCAGTTGGTTTTTATTCAGCATAGTTGCTTAGGTGTCTTTAACTTGGCTATAAGCTTAGTTTAGTTAAATATGTATCTATCACAGATGTGTTTTGAGTGGGTATCCAACCCTTCAGAGGGAGGAATCGAAGGGGGTAAAACTTAGGTCGATCATTGTTTACACCTCGCGTTCATTCCCGTGAAAGGAGTTGCTTCATTTAGGTCTTATCTTGATTTCCGAACAGTCTATGACAAAATCGTGTTCGGTACTATGATCATGGATATGTTTGATTTACTCTTAGCACCATTTTCTTCAAAAAATTATTATTATTATAAATAGCGGTCACAATGTGTCTCTTAATTTTATACATCTTAATTTTATACATAGAACAATCAGTAGTTTAATACACTGGAATTTATTTTTATCATAAAAATGATTTATATGTCATTTATTAAAAGGGTCAGTCACAGAGTAGCTGTCCCTCTCAATAATCTCTCATCTCAGTTTCCTCAGTTATTGACCATTCAGAAAAAAAGAAAATATTCTCTCATCTCAGTTTCCTCTGTCATTGACCATTCAGAAAAAAAGAAACAAACTGTTACCAATATTGTTGTCCGTCTTTTATTTGAGGATGAATTTACGGTCAAATAATTTCTTATAGCATGTTTAGTTCGCGGAATAGGGTAAGTAACAGTAAGTACACATTTACTCATCCGGGATCAGAATGGTTACATTTCAAGAATTTCATCTCTCAAAAATCCAGACACCTTATAAAAAAGAATCCAGACAGTCTCATTTTTTCTGTTAAAGAACTCAAAGCCCCATTCCTCCAGGTGTTTGGTGAGTAATCTTTAACTAAATTCTTGAAATCTCACTCATTCTCGTGTTTTGTTTGGTATTCAAGTTGATGAAAATTTTGTGATACATGGAATGTAAATATACTCTCAAACGATGACACAAAATCTCATCGAATACAGTAAATCCATTGCTTCTTAAAGTTTTCTCAAACTATCATTCCTCCTCTCATCTTCTTACTTTCGCTCAGTCTCACCAGATCATAAAAAATTCATAACCTTATTTTGAACAATTGAATTAACAGCCAAATTTGACCAAAAAAGTAAATTATTCACATGAAAATCTAATGCCACAATAAATCAAGCAACAAAAAAGGAAAACCGAGTATGTCTTGTTACTCTCAACGGAGATCTTAGCCGAGAGAAGATGCAACAAGAGATACATTAAAGTTTTCAGAGTGTTGTTTCGGCAAAGAAGAGTAATTCTACACCGATCAAATAATTGACTAATTAACTAAGTAATAGATATGAAATATACTTATATAAGAACAATCATAGTTTATTTATAAGTTATAAAATTGCAAGTCAAAATCATTGTTAAAAATAAAAGATAAAAATAATTTGTAATTTAAATGTAAAAGATAATGAAAATTCAAAATAATTGTTTTGGGGTAAATTTATTATAAACTAAGTAAACCATCATTAAACGTATTGATTATAATATCTACAATGTTCCGTTACGCATTTCATAAGAAGAGATAAAATTATCTCAACTTTTAAAAATCTTACCATTATATTATAATCACATTATTAGCTGTTACTAAATAGAATTATCTAACTTTTCACATATATTAATTACTTACAATCATATTCCTATAACCTTATTTTAAAAATCATTTTTTTCTCGATTCCATACCAAGAGACGGTTAAAATCTGGAGCATTTCTTTGCTCCTGATTTTAAATGCTTGGTAGAGTTTGGAATGACTGAGATGCAATAAACTTATTACCAAAAATGAATAGAAAGTCGTTTATTTCATTCTTCTACAGTAGAATCATTTCTGTTATCAGAAAATGATATATTTAATGCAATTAAATATTCAATTGTTACGTAAGGAAAAAGTGAAATTCGTTTATTCCAATAACGGGTTCAAAGCCTTCTTACTCCAATTTCAACATCTTTTCAACTTGATGCTTTTGTTGGATGAAATTTTTTACTAAACAGCTAAGAGGGAAAAGAAAAACATATAATGTAGTTGCAAAATTTTTGCATTTTGATCCCCGTCTCATATGAGATCTGGATCATTGTTTCGTTGGCGTATCAAAAATTTTAATTTAGAGAGCACCATTATAAAAATTTAAGAGTCGTTTGAAATCTATATGCCTATAATGTTAGTAAAGTTTAGAGATCCCCTTGTTTGGTATGTCAAGTTATAAAATTTTTCGATATCTGGAATAAAAAGATACCATTATTTGAGGATATCTCGATACCCCTCAAAATTGAGGGCATTTTTATGTCCGACATCTCCCATTAATTCTTTTTTATGGTTTTTTCCAAACTAACCCCATCATTCCCTTGCATCATTTTTTATATAAATACTAAATAATGGATAATTGGACAATTAAAATATATTTTTAATGCGATCAATTAAAATTTGTTAACCAATTACTCAATATGTCTATAATTTTTATTTTTGAAATATCAATATGAATATGAGTATGGTAAATTATGTGTTTATGGTCTTCTGAATAAATGAAATTATTTTTATTTCTAACATTATATATTAGTCAAAGGGTAAGGGTAAAATTATAAATTGATAAATTCTTATAATAATACTGTTAAAGTCAAAAACTTCTACAGTAATTTCTTCATGCAGTCTCCCGTAGGAGTGATACTCCTCAGAACTTGTTAATGTCGAAGTCTTTTAACAGTGGTTCCTCGTGTTATCTTTTCTGTCGCAGTAGCGTTCTGTCCTTCTTGATATCTCCAAAACACAGACAAAAAAATCAAAGGGTCGGGGGTTACCCGGCCTAAAGACCTCCAATGGCTAAGTCAGTATCCCTCGTTAGATAGTTTTCCTTTGGGAGAGAAGGCATACCTCTTTTGTTGTTGGACATATGTATTTATACTTGAGTCCTTGTGCGAGTGGAAGCGTGTCAGTGAAGTCTTTTGGAGGCGTGTTAGAAAAGCTTCGCAAGGCACGATGTTTGTCCTAACTGGCGCGGATTGAACGAAGAGGAAATGACTTTTGACATAAAGTCGACGTGCATTAATTGTTGATGAGCCTATGGAACGACCAGACGAGAGTTATACCTGACATCTTGTTGTGGCGATGAGATCAGTCGGGCGCTACTTTTCGATAGGTGATGATGGCATTACACTCGTGCTTTAGTCTGAGCTCTCTTCATGAGCCTGACTCCTGCAGTATGTGCTCAGGTCTGTGCCACCCGAACTTCCTCATGATTGACCAGGCAAGGTCAGTCCTTTGCCTTAGAGACTTCCCTTCGTTAGGAGCTTCTCAGTGCATTGCAACAACTGTCATTGCATCATTGGTGGTTAGAAAAATACCCATAACAATTATATTTTCGAGAAGGTTAGAATAAGGCTGCTGGAATATGATTGTAGGAAAATATATGTCCGAGAAGTTAAGTGTAACAAATAAAGTAATCTTAACTTCTCGGACATATATTTTCCTACAATCATATTCCAGCAGCCTTATTCTAAAAATCATTTACTCATAATCTTATATCAAATGACCCATAAAGATAAGTCTGGTTGTTTTTTAAATTTTAATATTTGAAAATTTGTTTATTAGTAATGTTTGAGATTTATTCTCTCAAACATTATTTTTTGCAGCAGACAAAGATGAGAGGTTGGAGGACTTGCGATGTACAGTCTCAACCATACTTCATGCTTGCTGATTTACTAGAGTTATTTATTTTAAATAAAATAAATTCACATTAATGACCAACAAAGTCCTAGAATTTTAACTCATATAAATACAGTAACACATATGTTATCTTCTTTTTTAAATAAGTTTTATTTGATTTGAATAAATACATGTAATTTGAAAATTCTGAAACTAACTTTTCTTAAGAAACTATTGAATACAAAGATTAACAAATCAAAATGTCAAAATAAGTTATGGATTTAAATTAATATTTAATATTTTAGCTTCTTTTACATAAACTATATTTGATTTAGAGTACTAAAATACATACATGACTATCTAATATTGATTAATATTTATGAATAAAATAATAGGAATTTGTACTTGAGAGTAAGAAATAAATAAAAAAATGTACAATGAAATAAAAGTAACTAATACAAAATAATTAAACTTACAGGGGAAATAAAATGATAGCTTAGTAGCAGAAATCACATAAAAACTTAAAACAACGCCCTGTTTCGCATTTTATAAATTATCTCAACTTTTAGAAATCTTACCATTATATTATAATCACATTATTAATTATTACCAAAGTATCATTTAACCTTTCAGACATATTAATTACTCACAATCATATTCTTACAATTTTATTTTAAAAATAATTTTTTCTCAATCTCATACCAAGCGACCGTTAAAATCTAGAACATTCATTTGCTCCTGATTTTAAATGCTTAGTAAAGTTTGGAATGGATGAGATGCAACAAACTTATTATCAGAAATAAATAGAAAGTTGTTTATTTCATTCTTCTAAAACAGAATCGTATCTGTTACCAGAAACTTATATATTTAATGCAATTAAATGTTCAATCTTTACTTAAGAAAAAAGTGAAATTCGTTCATTCCAATAACGGGTTCGAAGCCTTCTTACTCCAATTTCAACATCTTTTCAACTTGATGCTTTTGTTGAATGAATTTGTTCACTAAACAGCTATGAGGGAAAAGAAAAACCTATAATGTAGTTGCAAAATTTTTGCATTTTGATCCCCGTCTCATATGAGATATGGATCATTGTCTTGTTGGCGTATCAAGAATTTCTAAAATGAAACACTCATTGGCCTATTCTCTGTTTACCTTTGTGTGAAAGTTGAGTACTTCTAAAGAATACGTAAAGTTGGAGGGATGTTTTTTATTGAATGGGTTTCTCGGCAATAAGTTTACCTTGGGGTTAGCTGATTTGTTCTAGACGGTCTAAAGAAATAATAGTTATTTCTAAATTTTAAGTAAATAAATAATTTTTATTATCATGTCGTCCATTAATTATTGACGAAATTATAGTTTGACGCGTTTAACATTAAATATATAGATTTCACAATCTGATTTTATGGGTTTCTGTAATTAATTAAAAATCTGATAATTAATATTTTCTAATTTAAATTTTATTTATTAAATTTTTTAATTAAACTATGAGATATTTAATTATTGATTATATTTTACTTAATATCAATTAAAGTTTTTTAATGAAATATTTTTCAAATTAAATGACATTATCAATATTGAATAGTCAGCAACTTTGAAGAAAAAAATCAGTTTAGATCATATATCTTCTTTCTTCATAATATATAGGTAATTTTCGAAGCTATACGGTTAGTTTTTTCATATATATACTTCTGATATACCTGAAAAAATTGATATATGATCTTTCAAATAGGTATATCACCTATATACATATGATGTACCCGAAAAATCATCAAAAGCACTATATATAGATTAAGTATTTTCAATTTTCAATTTTTGAGCATTAGTTACATCCTTAATTCTAACATCTTTCAAATTGATATATCATCTATGTATCTCTGATATACCCGAAAAATTATCAAACACATCATATATAGATTAGGTATTTCAAATTTTAAATTTTAAGCATTAATTACATTCTTAATTCTAGTATCTTTCAAATTGGTATTTATATATCTCTAATATACCCAAAAAATCATCAAACACACTATATATAGATTATGTATTTCAAATTTTAAATTTTGAGAATTAATTACATCATTAATTCTACTATGTCTCAAATCGGTAAATCAAAAATATACCTATGATATATCTAAAAAATAATCAAACACACTATATATACATTATGTATTCCAAATTTTAAAAATTAATTACACCATTAATCCTAGCATATTTTAAATCGATATATCATCTATATACCTCTGATATACCCGGAAAGTTATCAAAAGTACCATATATAGAATATGGTCATTTTAGTATAAAATTATTGATAGATTAATAAACCTGCTATTTACTTAAAACTATTAAAAACTGTTATTTCTTAAAACTTCACAAAAAACTTCTCTATATTCAGTAAAAATTCTTTTATTTTTATTTTATTGCAGTTGTCAATATGGCTCAATTTGCTCCGTCCAGATGAGATTGGACGACCTTAAAGGTTTAAGGCCAAACTTCCACTTGATGGGTTGTCAACGCCTGATCTATTTTTAACTTAAATCAACGTTGAGGGGTATTTGTCACATCGCACCTGATGACTTTTTTCTTCTTAAGAGATCATTTTTGCCTATTATGTTAAAATGTTGGCACCCTTCTAGATAGACAACATTCTAAAAAACCAGAGAAAATTATACTTTAGATACTTAAAACTATAACTAATATGCACTATAAATCTTAAGCTTAAAAACATTACACGATCTGAATAGGTAAATAAATACCAGCTGCCACATGGACAAATGGGACCTACTTAGGGCTTGCGGAAAAGTGGAGGAAAAGTAAAAATAAGTTACGGGCTGAAGTCGCGAGACACTCATAAACCGATTACCATCACTTCAAAGAACGAGGGGACCATCACTTCCAGAACGGGGAACCATCGCTTCAAGAACGGGGATCATCACTTCAAGAACGAGAAATAACAATAGAATGGGAAAAAAGGGGTAAGACCGACAATCAAGTGGCTGTAATTAATTAAGTAAGTTGAGTGACCCGGACAAGGTAAATTGGTGGGCCACCAAGTGACTGTGGCTGATTGGCGACTAAGCCAGATAGATGGGAAATGGGAAAGAGAAAGGGACCCATATCTAGTAAAATAATTCTCGCGAATAGGTGTAGTCCCCAGGCATAATGAGTGTCTCATTTTATATTGATTATTTTAATCAAACTCATACAATTTTGGGAAGCCTATATAAAATCCATTGTATTAAATGAAATGGGACATTCAATACAATTTAGGCACATATGACACATTGCATTTACTCCTTATAAGTTCTTACTCATGAAACCTCCCTCTATCTCATTAATATTCATGCAAGTTTACTTTATCAATACTTTCCTCTTTAATCTTTAATTAGTGAGAAAAATCTTTTACATTTTGGTACTTTTATTAAAAGTTTGAGAAAAAAACTCAAGAGATCTATCCTACAAAACCATAAACATGCCTAGAACCAGATCCAACACGACTATATATGGAGACAACATGCCCAGAAATGAAGATAGCACACAGATCAACCGGCCCCATCCACAGAAATACTGCTGACAATTCTGAAAGAGATGCACGAGAGGAAAGAAGAAACACTGAAGCAATGTATAATGTATGGAAGAATGTGCAAGAGCAAATCAACGCGCTACAACAGGAACTCACAAAACCATGAGCAGAGGTCAGTCAACGGGTGAATGATGATGAAAAAGAAACCCACTCCGAGGGCAACCAACGAGACGGAAGGCAAGGGGACCGCGAGAATGATAGAAAAAATATGACAGGAAGAAGAAGTCAAGTCGTAAAACCTTGTGAAGGAAACTACGGAGAGGCTCGGTATTCCTAACTCATGTCAAAAGAATCAATTGAAAAGCTATTTGACCAAAAGATGATGGAGATAAGGAATCTCAGGAGTACAGGAAAAAATGATTTTGAATATCTTATCAGGACACCATTAATCTTAGAAGTTCTAGCAGTGCCGTACCCAAAAAATTCGTTGCGCCCAGGTTCAAATGCTACGAGGGGAAGTCTGATCTCGTAGACCATCTTTGACAATTCAGACAAGACATGGCGCTGTACCAACACGATGATAAGCTGATGTGCAGAATGTTCCCTACCAGTTTAGACGGGATGACTTTGAAATGGTACCGCTTCTTACCAATGCACTCGATCACAAACTTCGCTATTATGCCCTCCATTTTTATAGAACAATACTCAACATACCGCACCATCAGGGAAGTCTCAGAACATCTAATGATGATCTCCACCAAGGAAGGGGAGTCCTTGCTGGAGTACATTCATTACTTCACAGATGAAATGGTCAAGTTCGAGAACTGCGACGACCAGTTTGCCAGACTGGCCTTCTGACAAGGTCTGGACCCAGAGTCACCCTTTTTCAAGGACTTGTTCAAAGTGAAGCCCATTTCCATGGAGAGGGTTTTCCAGGGCGTTGGCCTATATTAAATTAGAGAAAGAGAAGATGAGTATGTGAATAGCTGTTGAACGGAAAGAAGAAGAATCCTGGAAGCGGGAAAGAAGTTTAAGACCTGAAGGAAGGAAGCATGACCAAACAGAAAGAACGTCAACCAAAGCCCTCAAGCGGCAATGAAGATTCTCCGCTAGTGTTCAATGACTTCAATCTAGAACACGACGAATGCCACAACGATGCCCACATCATTTCAATACAAGTTGGTAAGTGTTTGTTAAGAAGGGTCCCGGTAGACGATGGAAGCGCAGTGAACATCCTGTATCGAGAAACTGTAGAGAAAATGTCCATGGGAGGTCAAACATTACAAGAAACATCGCAACCATTGATTGGTTTCAACAGAGTCTAACTCAGAAGGAACTCTAAATCTTCTGATGAGCGCAGATCTGTTTAACTATATGAGCGAGTTCATGATACTAGGAATAACTTCCCCTTACAATGCAATCCTAGGAGGATCTGGCTCCACAAAATCAAGGTTGTAGCCTCAACATTCTGCCAAATGTTGAAATACCCGTCATCAGAAGGAATGAAAACAATAAAAGGAAAGCTTGGGGATATGCACTATACACGGAAACTTACATTTTGAATATAGTGCCCTATAAGTTTGTAAGCAAGACGCTTTTAGAGTTATGGAATGGCTCCAAACCTAGTTTGCATCATTTCCGTATATAGGGGTGTCCAGCTCACGTTCTTAGACCCAAGACCAGAAAGTTTAACTCAAGTTTTGAGGTATGCATATTCGTTGGCTATTCTCTAGAGACTAGAGATGAATACTTTTATAGTCACAATGATCAAAAGATGTTTGGGTCGACAAATGCAACATTTCTTGAGCATGACTATATGCAAAACTACAAACCTCGTAACAAAGTAGTTCTTGAGGAATTAGCGACTGATGAGATCATACCACCTTCAATTTCTACTGATAAACGACAAACCAGAGAAACTACAGTTCCTGCAAAGAAAACCTCGGTGCAAAGTCATGGTGGGAGGGTTGTGAGACAACTAGTTCGCTACGAACTAGAGACACATGTCTACTGTCAGACACTAATAGAGACGATCCATTATCTTATGAAGAAATAATGTATGATCTTAAAAAGGAGAAATGACAAGATTCCATAAACCAGGAAATGACAAGATGCCATGAACCAGAAAATGAAATCTATGTATTCCTATTCTGTTTGGGAACTTATAGATCCACCTGATGATGACAGGCCCATTGGATATAAATGGATATTCAAGAAGAAAAGTAGAGAATTTCAAGGCACGATTAATAGCCAAGGGCTATACACAAAAGGAGGGAGTCGATTATGAAGGGACATTCTCCCATGTGGCCATGCTAAAATCCATTCGCATCATTTTGTCCATAGTTGCTTATTTGGACTATGAAATTTGGTAAATGGACGTCAAGACAATTTTTTCGAATGTCTCTTGAAGAAAGCATCTATATGATGCAACCAGAGGGGTTCATACAAAATGGACAAGATTAGAAAGTATGTAAGTTGCTTAAATCTATTTATGGATTAAAGCAAGCATCTAGATCTGGGAATCTTACCTTTGATGAGATTATAAAGTCTTATGGCTTCGAAAAAAATGTTTAGAAGTCTGTGTTTATAAATACACCAAAGATAAGAAATGATTATTTAGTTCTTTATGTCAATGATATTCTACTCATTGGGAATGATGTAAAAACTTTGTCAAAGGTAATGAAGTGGTTAGCTGAAAAATTTCAAATAAAAGATTTCAAAGAAGCAAGCTATGTTCTAGGCATCTAAATCATAAGTGTTAGAAAGAACAAGTTCTTGACACTTTCTCATGTATCTTATATTGATAAAGTGTTGGAGAGATTCTCTATAAAGAATTCCAAGAAAGGTCAACAACCGAGCAGACATGGAATTATCCTCTCCAAGGAACAATGTCCTAAGACATCTCAGGAGAAAGAGGATATGAGAAAGGTTCTCTATGCTACAGCAGTTGCAAATCTCATGTATGCCCTACTGTGTATGAGACCGGACATCTATTATGCAGTGGGAATTGTCATTCGTTATCAATCGAATCCATGTTTGGAACACTGGATTGCAGTAAAGCACATTCTCAAGTATCTTAGGAGAACAAGAAACTATATGCTTGTTTATTCAGGTGGAGACTTGAACCCCATTAGATATACTGATTCTGATTTTCAATCAGACAGAGACAATCGAAAGTTGACATCTAGATTAGTATTCACCCTAGGTAGAGTAGCTGTATTCTGGAAAAGTATTAAACAATCCAGCATTACAGATTCCACTGTGGGCTGAATATATAGCGGCTTGTGAAGCTGCGAAAGAGGCGGTATGGCTAAGAAAGTTCAATTCTGGTCTGGAAGTATTTCTAGATATGGACAAGCCACTGATCCTATACTGTCGATGATATTCTACTCATTGGGAATGATGTAAAAACTTTGTCAAAGGTAATGAAGTGGTTAGCTGAAAAATTTCAAATAAAAGATTTTAAAGAAGCAAGCTATATTCTAGGCATCTAAAATCATAAGGGTTAGAAAGAACAAGTTCTTGACACTTTCTCATGTATCTTATATTGATAAAGTGCTGGAGGGATTCTCTATAGAGAATTCCAAGAAATGTCAACAACCGAGCAGACATGGAATTGTCCTCTCCAAGGAACAATGTCCTAAGACATCTCAGGAGAAAGAGGATATGAGAAAGGTTCTTTCTGCTTCAGCAGTTGCAAGTCTCATGTATGCCCTGCTGTGTATGAGACTGGACATCTATTATGCAGTAGAAATTGTCAGTCGTTATCAATCGAATCTAGGTTTGGAACACTGGATTGCAGTAAAGCACATTCTCAAGTATCTTAGGAGAACAAGAAATTATATGCTTGTTTATTCATGTGGAGACCTGAACCCCACTAGATATACTGATTCTGATTTTCAATCAGATAGAGACACTCGAAAGTTGACGTCTAGATTAGTATTCACCCTTGGTAGAGTAGCTGTAGTCTGGAGAAGTATTAAACAATCCAGCATTACAGATTCCACTATGGGCTGAATATATAGCGGCTTGTGAAGCTGCGATAGAGGCGGTATGGCTAAGAAAGTTCTATTCTGGTCTGGAAGTAGTTCCAGATATGGACAAGCCACTGATCCTATATTGTGATAACACTGGGGAAGTAGCAAATTCTAAGGAACTGAGGATACACAAGAGGGGCAAGCACATAGAGAGGAAATATCATCTTGTAAGAGAGATCGTGTATCGATGGGATGTGACTGTTATGAAGATTGCATTGAAACAGAACCTGGCTGATCGTTTTACAAAAACACTTCCTGCGAAGTCATTTGAGGGTCACGTGCTTAACATATGATTAAGAGAGATGCCATATTTGCTTTAGGGCAAGTGGGAGATTGTTGGGGATATGCACTCAAAGCATGTGTATTGACATTTTGATATGAAATTTAAAGAGGATTACAATTTTTATAATTATTCTTTTAAATTATTGTTGAATAATTTATATAAATATCTAAAAATTCCATATTAATTAATGAGAATATGATCCTGTATTAGTACGAGACGAATAAGATCATAGATAATGAATAAAATTGTCAGCAACATATTAAAGTATGGAATCTTTAATGAGTGGTTGCTAGTACAGTTCATTAAACATTATGAATGCGTGTAATCTAGATCCAGATCATTGATGTGGATAAATATCTTAGTGAATGTACTTTAAATAATAAGATTATATATGACAGGACCGATGTGAATTAATATATTTATTAACGTGTTGTTTATCATAAAAATTTAATACACATCAACTTGTATGCATGTCTACTAGATCTTTTGATTCACTCATTAAGGTCTATTTGTTAATCAGGCTAATGACTTTTATTTTGGAGATTCAATGATGCGGATGGCTGATGACATAATCTCACAAGATTTGGAATCAAGATTTCCTAACATATCGTATATTGGTTCCCTTAAGTGTTAATTTTGGAACTGAATAGTTCTTGAGCTCAAATTTATAATAAGATTATAAATTAGCCATTCACTAGTGGATTAATGGTACTTAAGGATCAAGAGATAATTAAAAGGTTAAAATGATAATTTAACAAGTTCTAATTTACGAATAATAATTGGAGGACGGAACTACATGAAATGATTATGTCAATGGACTACACGAGAATACTCAGTAAATAGATTTTATAATCTCCAAGAGTGCAATTCCATATTTATAGTGGAGTAATGATGAAATTAATAAATAAAATTATTTAATTAAAGAGTGTAATTAATAATCTTGTTTATTGAAGCTTAGGATTATAGGTCCATGATCCCCAAATCACTTCTATATTACGTTGTCTAGGGTGTGAATATTTCAAGACATGAGAAAATGACTGACTTACAAAATGAGTTAGTTGATTATGTGTTATTAATAAATTAAGAATTAATTAATTGAAGTATTTATATATTTAAATATAAGTTTCAAAAATTATATATTAAAAAATATCATTTTTTTAAATTATCGATAAATGAGATAGAATATCTAATTTGTGAAATTAGATAATTAAATTTTTATTAGATAATAATTTAAATCAACTAAATCTCTTGTTTGTGAAATAACAAATAAGTTAGTTGATTCGGATAATCAAATATGTTAATTTACAATTAACTGATATCTAGATAATTATCTGATTAAAATAAATATTTAATTCGTAGTAATTGTCACGTGGCAATCACTGATAGGGTATCCAAAATTGACATTGACTATTGTGGTGCCACGCGGCACTACAGTAGTGAGTGTGCAACATTGTAATGTCACATGCCACTACAATGATGCCGTGAGGCACTGTGCTGGCTCACGGCACACTGTAATGCCATGTGGCACTGCAGTTGTACATAATTACAGTGGGTTCCACTATAATTGGTAATTTTACAATTACATATTATTTCAGTTTATCTCTAAAAATCTTATATGCTTGCAGTTGTGCATAATTGCAGCGGGTCCCACTACAATTGATAGTTTTACAATTAAATATTATTTCAGTTTATCCCTAAAAATCTTATACGCCATTATCTAGAATGTATACAGATATTATTCTAATGGCCTTGGTCGTTGAACAAGGGGGAGATAATCAGTTGATCAGATCATCAGTTCATTAATCAAGAGTTGAATGGAGAACACGATTGGTGTCAGAAGGATTTTCTTCTGTGATTAAACGTTAACCAAATCTCTAAAAGAATAATCATCACGTTCTTATATAGAATCGTCTTTCAAAAGTTCTTCTTAGTAAATCTGTACTCATATGTTGAGAAAATCTAGATACAGAAAAAGTGTCTTGTAATATTCTACGTGCCCACACACGTTCTAGTGCGTTGAGGATTGATTATGAAGATTATGGTGTGGATCTCGAAGTCTACCGATCGTTGGAATGATTTCATGGGAACGAAGGATATATAGGTTTTTGCAAGGACACTTGAGATAGACTACAAGAAATATATGATTCCTAACATTGTATGTTGTAGATTTAACTTATAAATATATAATGGATCTTGACTTATTGAAAAAGAGTTTTCAATAATTTTTTTTATTATCATGACGTTGATAAATTTTATTTTATTAAAGATTCATTTTTATTAAATATTTAATTTTTTAAAAGATCACGCGTCTCCACGATTTCACCGCACAAGCACCACAACGACCAACACCAAATTTTATATGTCTCAAGCCGTCTCTTTTATATAGAAGAAGGAGATGCAGAATTTTTTCACTTTGATGCGGCCAATGCTTTAAAAAGGTTGTGAGAAATTCTCTTACAAACAAAGTAGCCAATGCTTTAAAAGGGTTGTGAGAAATTCTCTTACAAACAGAGTAGCGGTCAAAGACTTGGGTTAGGGTAATTAAAACTCTATGCTTTAGGTAAATATGGAATATGATTGGTTAACTGACCCTTAGTTGGGCCATCACGTGCATTTCAAAACTTTGGAGGACTTTAAAACGTAGTTTTATGTATTTATATTAATTTATAAATTTAATTAATCTAATCATACATTAATAATCATAATACATAAATAATTTTGATAATCAATATCAATTACATTAAAATTGAACTAGACACATTTGAGTCGTTAGGGCATCTCGAAGAGTTTCTCTGCATAAACATTTAATTAGTTCATGTCAAACATTAAATCAAACAATCATAACAATTCAATGCAACAATTAAGAATTAAACTTGTAAATGATTTTTTCGCTAATCAAGGATTAAAGGGAAAAGTAATAATAAGGGTAGACTTATATGAGTATTAATGAGAGAGAGAGAGAGAGCTTAGGAACAAGGGATTGTGAGGGATAAATGCTCCATGTTATCTAAGTTTGAGTTGCATTGAATGTCTATGTTTCACTTAGTACACTGACCTTATATAGGCTTCCTGATGTACATGAATTGATTAGAGTTATAAAAAAAATGGGGGGTTATTCCTATCAAGTATGGCCCTATTTCCCTTTCTCATTTGTCATTTTCATATGTCTCACTCAGCCACCAATCAGTCATAGTTACTTGGTGATTTCTTGTGGTTTGAGTCAGTCAGTCATAGGCATTTAATGGCCTGCCATCCTATCTCGTATGAGTCATTCAGCTACCTAATCAATCTTGACACTTGACTATCGTTCTAAACCCCTTTCATCCGTTCCCATTAACTAGTCATTTTTTCCCGTTATGATATTTTTCCCGTTCTTGACGTGTTGGCCTATTCTTGAGTTGATGATCCCCGTTCTTGAGGTGTTGGCCCGTTCTTGAGGTGATGACCCCGTTCTTGAGGTGTTGGCCACGTTCTCGAGGTGATGATCCCAGTTCTTGAGGTTCTGGCCCCGTTCTTTAGGTGATGATCATTGTTCTTGAGTTGAAGATCTCCGTTCTTAAGGCGTTGATAATCTATTTATGAGTGTCTCACGACTTCAGCTTGTAACTCATTTCTTCTCTTCTACCACTTTCTGAGAGCCCTAGTAGGTCCCCATTGTCCACATGGCAGCATGTATTTTTTACGTGTTCATTCGCCCCCCATTGGTCATCGGCGATGCTCGTTGAAGTGCAATGAATGCTCCCAGCACGTATCCCATTTTAGGAGAGTGGTTGCCTTTGGTTAATTTTTACCAATCTAGGAACTTCGTTTATCCTGTAAAACATAAATTATTACACAAGAAAAGTCATTTATTTTTAAATAATAAATTGGTGTACCATCATAGCCTTGTTTTTGGGGTTGCTGACACGCTCCTTAGAGATTTCATTTTGTCTTTGTGTCATCTTATCTTGTCGTGACGAGCGCGTGTAGGTTTCATTTTTTGTTCCCCATGCGCGTTGTTTCATTTATCATTCTTGCGTAGTGCATATTTCTGGTTTGTTAGATTTCTTCTCTCTAATTGTCATGTTGTCATTGGCTTGCCCATTTTAGATAGACCGGCAATAATCATTTCATTACATCTCTTCCCATGCGCCCATCGTTTGCCCTTCCTCGTTTCATACCTAGTGTCTTTTCATTTTCAAATCCATTAAACGTTTTGAACTCGATTTTGTGTCAATAGATTATATCACAATTGTTTCCCTCATTTTTTCTTTTCACGCCCATTTCTACCTTCTGTATGTTTCCCTTCTTCCCTTCTTCGTCCTCGTTGTTTCTTTTCTTCTCACTTTTTTGTTTCACATTTCTTTTCCTGGTACTAAAAGAGGAGTATCCACTTAAGGTCATCGTTCCCCTAGTCAGAAATATGAATGAATTCAACTGTTTCATTTCCCTTCATTGGGACGCCTTCCCGTAAGACGTAGTCTGTGGTTTCAGCGAAGGAATCCCTAAATCTTTCCCATGTAATCTCCCATACCAAATTTCTCTATACATAGCTTTAGGTTTAAAACTTCCTTTGTCTCCTCTTTTTCAAGAATTTTTTAGTACCTTCAACCTTGCCTCTTCCTAATATACCCCTAGTACTTATAAGGTTCTTTTAAGGATTGAAATCATAAATAGAATTCATAATTTCAATATAGGTGTAGATGAAATCTGCATCGTGTATGTAGTGAGAAGGTGCAGACTGTCTTATTACTTAGATCCATGCACGAAGGACTAGTCACTGACCTCCCCAGTGGGGATGAAGGCTGGGAGGAGGGTAGTCTCATGGGTGGAAACTGGGGAAGCGGCGACTGCTAGGTCGTTCCCCAGATCTGGGGAGAGTTCAATAAGTGGCTGGAGCTCCCCTTTGTTTTTTATTTTTCAGCTTCTGTTTAACTTTGTTGTTTCATTGTTGCACTTATCTTTTTTAAACACTAACCTGTTTTCATTTTTACATTCAAGAATCTGAACAAGATGTCTTTTACTCCAAAAGAAGTAACCGCGCGACTCTGTGTCGCCTATAAATGCCTGGAACGGGACTGGAGAGATCTTCTTGACCCAAGGAGAGAGATCAAAGTCAGGTCACTTTCGTCCCGGTTGTTGGGTTTGTTGCCCCCTCATATTCTGCACTAGAAGTCCTTCTGGCCATCCCCGTTGCAATCCCTATTCCACTTTTCGTCAAATAGTCTAGCCAAGTTCTTCTCAACCAGAGTGGGAAGAAGAGGGGTTTTCTCAAGAAGAATGAGAACATGAGGCACAATAGGAAGCTAAACAGAAGGAGGCAGAATAACATGACACAATTTTCTGTTTTTCTTATAACGAGCTCAAGATGTCGAAGCGTCTTTAGAGTAACTTGTGAGGGGTACCTGCTGAGGGAAAACGCCAAAATACAGGGAACTCTAACTTGCCATTCCGGAGAGGATTATCGCGCCTGCTCCCTCACCTGCTAAGAAGTCATTATCCCCTACCTTGTGGCTCTAACGGTTCCCACTGACATCAGTTTCTTGAAGGACCCCCGTTCTTCACACGTGGTCGTGAAGGGGATCATGTCTGACGCAGTCACTCTTGTACTCCACCAGATGTCCATCCATAACAAGATTATCAGCCTAAGCCATTCTCTGATGCATGTACTTTCATTTTTTCCTTTTTACATCCTTGTTTTTTCTGTATAAATTTCTTTCCAATTTTGACTAACACTTTTTGAATAGGCCGTGGCTTATCACAACGGGCTACATGAGGATATTCATGCTGCTAAGGAGGAGATAGTCCGTTGTTGGAGAAAGGTAATGGAGACCACCAAGGCTTACGGTTCCATTGCCTCAGAACATGATGATCTTAAGAAGGTGGAGGTTGATCTTCAAATGGTTGTTGCTCGTTTGACTTCTGAGCTTGATGCAGCTATGGCTAAACAGTCGAAGCTTGAGTGGTCCTTCCAAGAGGAAGAGAGGATCGCCGAGATAAATGGGGAGAACCTATCCGTTGTTGAGGCAAAGTTAGCTGAGGCTGAGGACACTTTGGCTAAGTCACGTGAACGAGAGGATGGTCTTGCAATCGAGTACGAGGCCATGGTTGATGGGTATGAGCATGTGGCTTATACGACTGTTTACCGCGATGCAAAGGCCGATAAACCTCCATGTATGTCACTGGTCCCACTTACTGACGAGTCTGTTGATCCTGTGGCTGAGATTCCCACTTCCACAACTGAAGCGGCTGTTGATTTTACTCTCGAGGACGCAGAGACTTAGTAATTTTTCCTCTTTTCTCGCACTTTTCATTTTCTTATACTTTTTTCTTTGGAATCATTTTGTAATCTTTCACTTTTCAATGAAATGACTCATTTCTTCAATATGCTTTGTCACTTCCTTTCGTTCTCAACACTTAGTATAAGTTCATCAATCAATTTTCTCGAGCCTTTTTTACTGCTTTAGTGAATTTCCATAAGCAATAAAAGATAATTTCCCTTTAATAGTTTCCATGGTTAACTTTTTCAGACTGTTAAGTAAAATCATCAACTATTTAGTCATTTAAATACTTGGAAGTTTTTTTAAGAAATCCCTAATAAAGAGTATATTTACCTGTTTTGGCCGTTTCCACTTTTCATCTGTTGGAGCTGGAATTCTCTTCTCGTTTATTACAAGCGGTCCCGTTGGAATCGCCTGCTTCCATGGTTTTTCCTTCTTTAGTTTATTTTTCCTTTTGAGAGTAGGGCTTAAGGTTTTTTCATGCTTATAATTTTTTCAGGGAGTAAGACTTATGAACTTTCTCTCCAAAGAACTTTTTTTGCCATTAGTTCCTTCTAGGAGTAAGACTTATGAATTACCCCTCCCAATGACATTTTTATGCATTTAGGTCTTTTTGGGAATATGACTTATGAATTGACCCACCCAATGACTTTTTATGCCTTTAATTCCTTCTAAGAGTAGGACTTATGAATTGCCCCTCCCAATGACTTTTCTATACCCTTTGTTCCTTTTCAGTAATGATTCAGTTGAGGAGAGAAAATTGGTGCCTCTGTTTTTACGTGAAAAATCCTTGCGGGAAAAAATCACAGGAAATACGTCTCATTATAATGGATTTCTTACATTCTTTACACAAAATATTTTTTCAGATGAATCGCGTTCCATGGTTTCTATAATTTTGTTCCATCTTCCGTTTCTAAGTGGTAATGGTTGTTAACTCCTATTTTGCTGATAATGTACGGTCCCTCCCAGTTTGGCCCAAGCTTCCCTTCCATTTTGAAGATTTTTCTAAGGACCAAGTCTCTTATTTGAAATTCTCATTTTCTTACCTTCTTCTGGAAATCAGATCTCCTTTACTGATTGTAATGGGCCATTCTAATCAGGGCCGCTTCCCTTCTTCCATCTAGTTCATCAATATTGTTTCTTAGGAGTTCTTCACTTTGTTGTTCATTTAGCTCGGATCTGATGGTAGGGCTTCCAATTTTTACGGGAATGACTGCTTCAGTTCCGTATGCTAATGCGAAAGGGGTTTCTCCTGTTGTCTCTCTCTAGGTCGTATGCCCATAAGACTGCGGGTAGCTCTTCCACCCATTTTCGTTTGGCGGACTCCAGTCGTTTCTTTAGGTTGTCAAGTATAAATCGGTTTGATCTTTCTGCTTGCCCATTCCTATGTAGGTAGTAAGGTGTGGAGAAGCGATTCGTGATCTTTAGATCTTCATAAAATATTTTTACTAAGTTCCTAGTGAATTGAAGTTCGTTGTCGGATACTAAGATCTGGGGGATCCCGTACCTGCACACCAAGTTGTTCCACATGAACTCTTTTACTTCTTCCTCATGGATTCTGGTAAAGGCTTCAGCCTCAATCCACTTAGTAAAATAATTCGTTGCTACTAATAAAAAATTCTTATGGGCAGGGGCCATGGGGAGTGGTCCAATAATGTCCAGGGCCCATTGCATGAATGTCCAAGGACTAACCATGGTTTTGAGTTCTCCGAGGGTCATCTTTGCTACGGGCGTGAAACGATGTCACTTGTCACACCTTTTCAGATACTATATTGGCATTCTGATGTATTTGGGGCCAGGAGTATTCTTCATTCATGACTTTATAGGCTAGTGATGTGCCCCCACTGTGGTTTCCACATATGCCCTCATGAATTTCCTCTAACACATATTGGGCCTCCTTTTCTGGTAAACACTACAGGTACGGTTCTGCAAACATTTTCTTATATAATGCCCTGTTAATCATCGTATACTCGACACCCCGTTGTTGAACCTTTTTGGCACGTAGTTTGTCTTTAGGAAGTATTTTTTCTTCAAGTAGGCAGATTATGTCGTCTTGCCAACTTGGTTCCCGTTCAACTTCTACATCAGCCACGTTATGCCACCGGAGCGGAATGTTTGGCTTCTTTAGAATTTCTACGGGGACGTTCCTTTTGTAGGAGTAAGGTAATGAAGGTCCCAAATTTTCTAGGGCATCAGCGTGCCCGTTCTCAATTCGTGAAATTAGTTGGATCTCATATTCTTTTATGGTGCTGGGGAGATAATTTACCCATTGTAAATAATTCACCATCCATTCATCTTTTGCTATGTATTCCCTCGTGACCTGTTTCACAATCAACATGGAATCATAGAAAATTTTAACTCTAGTCACCTCAAATTCCCCCAGTAGGGATACTCTCATGATCAATGCTTCATACTTTGCTTCACATTTGACTCGTTGAATTCGAAAGAGATGGAGTGTTCCATATTTCTCTAAAGTGAGTTTGCACTACCACCCCTGCTCCTGCTCCTCTACTGTTTGAAGCATCGTCAACAAAGAGTTTCCAAGTTCCATCTTCTCCCATTTCGTGGGTTTCTTGTTAGACTTCCCCTTCAGTGAAGTCTGCTATGAAATCTACTAATGCCTTCCCTTTTATTGAAGTTTGGGGCTCATAACTGATGTCGTAATGGTTTAGCTCAATTGACAATTTTACTATTTTCCTGCTTTCCTACGTTGAGTGTAGAAGACTATTAATGAAGAATAGGTTAATACATTGATGATGTAGGCTTGGAAATATTGTCTTAGTTTTCATGTTGCAGTTACAATGGGCAGCACTATTTTGAACGTTCGTTTATATCTTGTCTTTGACACTACAAGAATTTTGATCACAAAGTATACATGTTTCTATTTTCTTTCCTCTTTTTGATGAGTACTGTATTGACTGCTCCATGGAGACAACTACGTATAACGGAAGCTGCTCGTTGGGAGTATGTTTGGAGAGTAAGGGGGAGCCGTTAGGTACTCTTTAACTTTGGCAAAGGCTTATTTGCAGTCTTCATTCCAGCCACTCGCAGAGTTTTTCTGCAACCTCTCCAAGAAAGGCTAGTGTCTGTCCGTTGATTTAGAGATGAACCTGTTTAGGGCAGCCAGTCTTCTCGTTAAGCCTTGGATTTCTTTAAGTTTCCGTGGGGAACTCATTTATGTGATTGCCTTCACCTAGTCTGAGTTTACTTCGCCCGTTGCGTAATTAGGTGTTCAAGGAACTTTCCTACCGCCACTCTAAAACTTCCCTTTTTCGGGTTCAGGTTCATGGAATTTTTCCTTATAATAGAGAATGCTTCTTTAAGGTCCTGAATGTGGTCTTCCCGCTTCTTACTTTTGACCAGCATATTATCAACATAGACTTCTATATTCTTTTTTATCTGCTCACAGAAGAGCTTGTTCACCAGCCTTTGATAGGTTGCACATGCGTTCTTTAGACCAAAGGGTATAACTTTGTAGTAATAGACGTCGTACTCAATAATGAAATATGTTTTTTCCTAATTGGGATGGAACATTTTCACCTAATTGTAACTTGAGTAAGCATCCATGAAGCTGAGAAGTTCGTGCCCTAAAGTGACATCTACCATTTATTCTATTCTAGGTAGCGGGTATCCGTCTTTGGGGCATGCCTTGTTTAGGTCAGTGAAGTCAACGCAGATCTTCCACTTCCCATTCTTATTTAGTACAATTACTATGTAAGCTAGCCATTCAGGCTAGTTTACTTCTCTGATGAAATCCGCTTCCAAGAGCTTCTCAACCTCCTATTTGATCGCTTGATTCTGTGCAGGAGCGAAGCTTCTCTTCGTTTGTTCCACAGGTTTCATAGTGGGATATGTGTTCAATCTATGGCAGATGATCTCTTCTGGAATGCTACGCATCTCTTGTGTTGCCACTGTAAATCTATCTTTATTTTCCCTTAGAAATTATATCAACTTCTTTTTCTCATTTTCCTCGAGACGGGTACCAATGTTGGTTATTTTCTAGGTCCCTTCTTCCAAACATATGGGCTTCGTTTCCTCTCCCGCCTCATACCTTGGGCCTTCTTGTCCATTTCCTATGATTGCTATAGATCCATGGTTCTTTTTCGTTCGACCTTCTCCATAGCTTTTTTCTTTACAGATTCTAAAGCGGTCACTGAACAGATGCGAGCCATGGCTTGGTTGCCTCTTATTATTTTCACTCCCTCTAGTGACGGATACTTCAACACATGGTAGAATGTTGAAGGTATAACCTTCATTTGTGGAGCCAGGTCCTCCACAAGATTATGTTGTACGGGGAAGCTATTCCCAGTACCATGAACTTGCTCATATAATTAAATGAATTCGAGCTCACAGGAAGAGTCAGAGTTCCTTCTGAGTAGTTGATGGTTCCGTTGAAACCGATCAATGACTGTGAAGTCCCTTGTAACTTTGACATCTCATGGACATTTTCTCCATGGTCACTCGATATAGGATGTTTACTGCGCTCCCATCATCCACCAAGACCCTCTTTAATAAGTGATTGCCAACTTATATTAACATGATGAGGGCATCATTGTGGTGTGTGTCATGTTCCAAATCAGAGTCCTTAAACACTAACGGTGAATCCCCGTTGCCATTTGAGGACTTCTGCTGATATATTTCTAACGTTGGTCACTTGCAGTATATCTTCCTTTCTTTTTTTATCATACTGTCTTATGTGATTAATGCTATAACCGTGTCAACGTTGCAGAGGGGCTGCTTTCCCTTATCCCTCCTATCTTCTTCTCGACTCTCTTTCTCAGTCTCGCGTTTCAGCTCATCTTTTTTCACAAGTTGGCTAAGGTGTCCTTCTTTGATCAGGTGCTCGATATAGTCTTTAAGCTGGAAATAGTCTTGAGTGTAATGCTCGTTGCTCACATAATATGAGCAATAATTATCTTTATCTTTGTAACTAGGTTCCTTGGTGAATAGGGCCAGTCTTTTCAGCCAAGGTTTGTCTTTAATTGTCTCCAGTATTTGGTTGACTGGGATGGTCAACGGTGTGTAGGCTTTATCCCTCGGGTGGACTCTGTCAAAATCTCACATCCGGTGGGTATTCCTATCTTGTTGGACTTTCCTCCCATCCGTTCTTTTTGTTTTTTCATGCTTCTTTTTTTCAGGTCTTACATTTCTTTCCAGCTTTCGAGATTCTTCTTTTTTTTTTTCGTTCAATCGTTCTTCGCATACTCCACTTTTCTTCCTCCAATGTAATATAGGAATGCGCCCGTTGGAAAATCTCCGCCATAGAAAGGCGCTTCACCTTGAACAGGTCCTCGAAAAAGGGTGACTCTGGGTCCAGACCTCATCAGAAGGTGAGTCTGGCGAATCGGTCGTTACAGTTCTCGACCATGGCCATTTCATCTTAGAAGCAATTAGTGTACTCCCATAAGAGTCTTCTTCCTTGGTAGAGATTGTCATTAGGTGTTCTGAGTCTTCCATGATGGTACGGTATGTTGAGTATTGTTCTATAAAAATGAAGGACAAAATAGCGAAGCCCGTATGACTCTTCTTCCTCGGTAAGGAGTGGTACCACTTCAAATTCATCTCATCTAAACTGGTGGGGAACATTCTACACATCAACTTGTCATCGTGTTGGTACAACGCAATGTCTTGTCTGAATCATCGAAGATGGTCTACGAGATTAGACTTTCCTTCATAACATTTGAACCTGGGTGCAACGAATTTTTAGCACGGGCGCTGCTAGGACTTCTTGGCCTAATGACGTCCAGATAAGAGATTCAATGTTGGTTTTTCCCGTACTCCTAAGATTCCTTATCTCCATCATCTTTTGATCAAACAACTATTCGATCGCTTCCGTTGACATGACTCAAGATTGCTGAGCCTCTCCCGTAGCTTCCTTTACAAGGTTTTACGAGTGGACTTCTTTTTCCCATTGCAAGTTTCTACCGTTCTCGCAGTCCCCTTTCCTTCCGTCCTGATGGTTACCCCCGGAGTGGGGCTCATGTTCATTGTTGTTTTCCCTTTCGTCGCCATTCAGTCGTTAGCTGACCTCTGCTCGAGTTTTTGTGAGTTCCTGTTGTAGTGTGTTTATTTGCTCTTGTACATTTTACCATGCATTATGCATTGCTTTAGTGTTCCTCCGTTCCATCTCATGCATCCCGTTTAGGATTGTCTGCAGCATTTCTGTGGGTGGGGTTGGTTGATCTACGTGCCCATCTTCATTTCTAAACCTGTTATCTCCATTTAGAGATGTGTTGGATCTGGTTCTAGGCATGTTTATGGCTTTGTAAGGTGGGTCTCTTTAGCTTTTCTCTTAGCTCTCAACGAGATCGCCAAAATGTAAATGATTTTTTTCGCTAATCAAGGATTAAAGGGAAAAGTAATGATAAGGGTAGACTTATATTGATATTAGTGATAGAGAGAGAGTTTAAGAACAAGAGATTGTGATGGGTAAATGCTATGTGTTATCTATACTTGAGTTGTATTAAATGTCTAAGTTTAACTTAGTACACTGGCCTT
The DNA here is from genome assembly GCA_003255025.1 of Datisca glomerata. Lineage (NCBI taxonomy): Eukaryota > Viridiplantae > Streptophyta > Magnoliopsida > Cucurbitales > Datiscaceae > Datisca > Datisca glomerata. The sequence continues at coordinate 557,072 of QANY01013209.1, read as the reverse complement.
ATATAGGATTCTTGATCTACATGAATTCATTAAAGTAATACTAAAAATGGGGGGATGTTCCTTTCAAGTATGGCCCTCATTCCCTTCCTCATTTGTCATTTCCATTTATCTCACAAAGTCACCAATCAGTCATAGTCACTTGGTGACTTCTTGTGGTTCTAGCCAGTTAGTCGTGGACACTTGGTGGCCTGCCATCTTGTCTCGCCTGAGTCATTCAAGTACCTAATCAATCATGCCACTGGACTGTCATTCTGAACCCCTTTCGCATGTTCTCGTTAACTAGTCACTTTTTCCCATTCTAATGTTCTTTCCCATTCTTGAGGTGATGATCCACATTTTTAGGTGATGATCCCCGTTCTTGAGGTGATGATCCCCGTCCTTGAGGACCTGGCCCCGTTCTTGAGGTGATGATCCTCGTTCTTGAGGTGTTGGCTCTGTTCTTGAGGCGTTGATCATCTGTATATGAGTGTCTCGCGACCTTACCCGTAACTCGTTTATGCTCTTTTATCGCTTTTCGTGAGCCCTAGGTAGGTTCTCCTTGTACACGTGGTAGTAAGTATTTTTTACTTGTTCAAAACTCATAATTAAATGCAAAGTTAGTTGTGATTACAAGTTATCCCAACCTCTATCAAAACTGCTAGTATCTTCTATCTCAAAAACTAAAAAAAATGTAAAAAAAACAATATAAGACCCTCTAAGATCACAATTTATAGAGGATGGACTGGAACCACCATCTCTGATAATTGCCAATACAAAAAATGTGTGTTTAAAGTGCAAACAAAGTAGTTCCATGAAATAAAAAGCAAGCAAGAGATGTTGGATAATGAAGTGCGGAGGCAAAACTTCTCCTCCAAAAACAAGACTACCTAAGTCTTAACTGACGTGCCATATCAATTTTTACTAACAAAATATGGTGTTTTTATTATTGAATAAAAAACCTTTATCTTTTCACACGTGATCTACAGTATCCTGTCAGGCTTTTTTTAAAACATGTCTTTCATTTTATGATTAATATTATAAGAATCTCAAAATTTTATTTCAAAATCAATTTACTCACTAAATTAATTTTATTTTTAATTGGCCTCAAACTTTCTTTATCACTATATAAATATTTTTTTAGAATACCACTTTATAAACATTACTTATATAGTTGTATATAATATCAACTTTTCAATGAACGTGTGGTGGCAAAACAAATTTTATCAAATTATCAGAGTTTCAATAGATTATTTATGTTTTAACTTCGTCAATTCATAATCAAAATCAAACATGTGCTAATACATGAGCTACTTAAAACTTATTTAAATAGCGTTCAATTAAAGATTATCTTTGAAAAAAAAAATTCTTCAAGCAAGAATCTAAGTGAAACAATGTTATTTTCTTTAAAAAAAACTAAAGACCCGAAAAATTGTTTGGTAGAAATTTCAAGAAGTTCTTTCAATAAAAATTTTCTAAAAATTTGTTTTGAATCGTTTTTCACATAAGTGGACTAGAAAAACTAATTTTTTTAGTTTTTTTAGGGAAACTTATCCTCAGCCACTCTAATATTTGAAAGCAGTGGACTTTAATCCTAAATCTTGTATAAACAACACTTTTGTCTTCAAGTATTCTTAAGCATAAACGGTCCAAAATAACTTTTTATTACAACTACTAGCAGATATATGCATGCGATACGCACATGCATGTAAAATTCATGTAAAAATACAATATCAGATTTTTACTATTGTACTGTCTTCATAAGTTCGAAGTGAACAAAATTTCTATAAAAAGAAGAATGTTGACGGTAAAACTCGATGAAGAAGTCACGTCACCAATGTCTTTACTTGCTCCCAAAACCTACACAGGAGGAGGATAAAAAAGGAGACCAACGTAGGCGATAAGTTTTTTTTCTGTCAAATTGTAGCTTAACAATTCAGATTGAGAGAGTGGAGAGCAAGAGAAAGGGTAAATAGGTGCTAGTGGTGTACTGCAATTAATGACAATACTTCATTTTTTATAGTGTTAGCCCGGGCAACTAGGTCAAGGCTACCCATGAGGGGACCGAGGCGGGCTCTCCCATAATATCTAATATGGGTTTGACCATTACCTCGTCCCTCTTTTTTAGCCTAGGCAGTGTATGATCTAGCATCATACATTAGATGATGATGCTCATTTGCTATGGGTAGGCCACACACATTTGATGTGTCTACATGGTTAAAGGTTTTCTCATCCACTCTCGAGGTCATTAAATGCCACTACGATAGAACAAGATACATTAAATTTTGTTGCTATCACTCTAAGCGCCTCTACGGGGTTCACGCCTTAGAGATGTGTAGTGGAGGAATTTGAGTGAGGAGTTTTCGCGCATATTTTTTAGTTGAGCTCAGTCCTTATCCTCATCGAGGTCTGAACACAATATAGGTTTCTAAGAGGATCAAAATGACGTTGCTAGTCACTTCGAGCCTCATGCTCATATTGGATGAAGTGAGGATCATTTTAGATTATGTTGAGTCAGGTCATCTCGGGTCTAAGGCTCATCCCAAATGAGACCATTGTAGGCCATCCTAGATGAGGGCACTATAAATATTAGGAGTTCATCTCCGATGAGGTTACTTTGGCCAAGTTTTTCACTTTACACCTGAGGGGTCATCTTGAGTGAGGTCAATTTAGGTCATCTCAAATGAGGTCGGTGGCTTACTTCATATTATCACATGAGAAGCCTCACTAACTCCGGGTATAAAAGTTGCTCCCTACTTCCAAGTATGAAGTGTTTTAATTCAACTAAAGACTTAAGAAGTTGTCATGAGTAAATTTATTTTTCCTTTTAGTAATGTTCTCTCACATCTAGGGTAAGAGTGTGAAACATAGCTTGAGCTTAAGATCTTTACCCTTTGGTTGGTGTGGGGTTCACCAAATTTCAAGCTTCTAGTTCGCTTTGATTGGGTGCCAAAGAGAACGAATTAGGTAGGGTTATTGTGGAAAAATCAAGGCTAGTCACTATGATTGCCATGGAGTTTGATAAAGTTTCATACTTCTAGATCGTTTTAATTAGGTGCCAAAGAACACGAAGTGGGTATGTTATTGGGATTTAGTGAGGCGAGTCTTATGTGTGCGATTACCACTAATTGCTTTGAGATTCGACCAAGTTTCAAACTTCGAGTTCACTTCGGTTGGATGTTGAAGAGCACGAAGCGTGTAGTCTTTCCCATCAGATCTAATATGGATACAGCCTCTAACCTCGTCTCCCTTTTATGGGCCTATGCGACATACAATCCTGACGTTATGTGTAAGGTCCAAGGCTCATTTGTTCTAATTGAGTCACATATATTTAATACGTCATCGTGGTCAATGAGATTGCTCCACGAGTCTCTGGGGCATTAAATGTAGCCTCCATTAGACCGCACACATTAAATACCACCGTTGACACTCTAATGGCCCTCTCGTACCATATAATTATTTTCATTATTAGTTGTAACAAAAGATTTCATGCAAGCTTAAAATGAAAATTAATGACAAAAATGTTCATATGAAAAGGTATGAGGTTTAAATGGAACTACCACTAGAGTTGGAACTGTTTAATGAAATTGTCTTTTTTTATTATTATGTTCATCTGAGTCGTTATCTCTTCGGCTTCGTTTGTTTTGTGCCATCCTCCTTTATAATCTTATCGTAATCGTTTGTAATTGAATTATCATGTTTGTTTTGGAGTAATATTTAAATAAGGCTGCAATCATAATTTGCATGCAATCCTAATTTACAATACTTTGAGTCAATTGAATTGCAGAATAAAATAGAAGCAATCATAATTTACAATTCCATTATAATTCTAATATCAAACAAAATTACTTCCTACCCTCATTGAAATATTCTTTCTCACACTTCTCTCTCATTTTATTAATTTAATTAAATTATATGTTTAGTTTAGCATTATTAATTTACTTAAATATTAATAAAAAAAATAATTGTAAAATTTCACATGAAAGTATTTTTATTATATCTCTTACATTATTAATTTAATTATAATTATTTTTAAAATTTAGTCCAGTGTTATCAATTAATTTAAATATTAAATAAAATTCATACTGTTGATTTATTTTTTCACTTTTAATTAAAATATTAATAAAAAATCATTTTATTAACTGAATTGAAATTAAATTTATTAAAGTTTAGTATAGCAATATTAATTTATTTAAATATTAATAAAAATAATTAAAAATAATATTAAAATTTCACATGCAAATATTTTTATATATCTCTTATTATTAATTTGAGTAAAAATATTTTTTAAATTTAGTTTTAGCATTATTCATTTATTTAGATATTTATAAAAAAATTAATGTTATAATCACACATCAAAATATTTGTTACATAATATATAACTAAAAGAGCATTTAAGAAACTTAATGTTATTTACATAAATTTAAAATAAAAGTTAACTTATAATAAATATTAAAATTATCACTCATCATATCATAGATTATTAAATATAATTAAATACGATAATTTTTATTTTATAAATAATTAAACTATACACTAACAATTGAATTAGAATGATTATTATAAATTTCACAGAACAAACGATTCTTGGATCTAAATTGTAATCATCAATTTACAAAATAGGGCCGATTTCCCCACGGTCAAGACTAGAGCCTTTCCCTGACGGGCGGGAGCGTGCGATCGCGCTCTTTAGCTTTCCCTAGACATTTTCTTCCGTGAATGTGTATGAAAAGACTGACTGGATAAGGCTTTTATAGACGTTGTACGTAAACCAATCCGACCATACACGTGTCCAGAAATCTTCCTTCCACACGTGTTTCTCTCTCGCTATTTATTGCTATTCGAAATACCACCCGATTCCCTTCATTGAATACCCTCGTTTAGAGCATGCTTTAGATCTTTTCCATTTCAGTAAGGCTTATTATCCGCCGGGGTTTATCCGTAATTTCACTGACAAAATTACTTTTCCAAATAAATGGTACACCGTTGTCATATTTTTTAATTTGGTGTTTTTAAAACTACAATTAAAAATCATTTCAAAAGTAATTAAATTATTTCATAAATTATTATATTTTTTAAAATTCTACTATAAAAGAAACATTTAAATATAGGCGCCTTCACGGACTCATATTCAGACAAAACAAAATAAAAGGAAATAAAATTATTTTCTTCCTCAGCTGCCCATTCTTTTTTTTGGTTCGTTTATTATTATTATTATTAGTTTCCATCTCTTTCTCTTCCATTGCCTCTCATCAGAACCACTCTAGCGGGTTTACTGTTTTACCCCTACGAGACACCTACCCCTGTCTATGGATGCACTGCGCCTTGGACTCCGCTGGGATTTTTATAATTCAATCCTTTTTCTCTGATCTGATTCATGAATTTTCAATCCCCTTGAGTTTTCAGTCTCTTGTTTTCGACGCGGATCTTCTTATCCAATTCATCATTTGCAGTTTCTGTTACTGGTTTCGTTGCCAATCTGATCTATCTGTAAGACGATTGTAATATCAATTTCGTTGACTTTGTTTAGGGTTTATAGGAGGCCACGGTGTTACGGTTTTTTTATTGGTGGTGGAGATGTTAGGAGCTGGAATGCAGTTTGGTCGTGGCCGTGGGGAGGACCGGTTTTACAATCCGGCCAAAGCTCGTAGGGCGAATCAAAATCGCCAAAATGAGCAGCTTAGGAGAGCTCAAAGCGATGTTTCGGCAAGCCATTCCCCTTTGAATAAGGAAAAATCGGTGTGTTTGGCGAATAGAGAGCCCGAGAACCGTGCCGGGTATGGGGAGTCCCCTAAACCAGTTGCCGCGCCGGCTTTTGAGCCGGTGGTGTCGTCGTTGAGCAATCTTGAACGCTTCTTGCAGTCTATAACGCCTTCAGTACCTGCTCAATATTTATCCAAGGTTTGAATTAACTGGAATCAGAATCATTTATATGTTGGTAAAGCGAAATTTTGATGGAAATGTATTGTCCTCGTTTTGTCAAAATAAATTTTAAAAGCTGCTTCTTACTTATGGTGGAGTGATAATTTGGGGGTGTTTTTTGTTTCTTTATCGGATCCATTATGTGGAAATGTTAGAGAATAAGCCTGTTTTGATATTGAGGGAATTGGTTGTGCTAAGTGTGTGTGTGTGTATTATGAAAAACTGTTACTTCTTTCACATTCATTAATTCCTTAATAGTTTTATTTTCTTGGAACTGCTTTGCCACATAAAGATTTTCTTGCTCCAAACAAGACATGCATTGTAGTCTTAATATCTGAAGCATTGTTTTTGGCAGCAGACAACGATGAGAGGTTGGAGGACTTGCCATGTGCAGTCTCAGCCATACTTCATGCTTGCTGATTTATGGGAGTCTTTTAAAGAGTGGAGTGCCTATGGTGCTGGAGTGCCTCTTATACTGAATGATAGCGATTGCGTTGCTCAGTATTATGTCCCATATTTGTCCGGTTTACAAATATATGGTCAACCTTTTAATTCGTCTACAAAGTCAAGGTATTGAATTATAGCTGGAAATGAGGTGATTCGGTATCATCTATCATCATACATGTTACACATATAATTTTCTAATAGGACAGAACAAATACATCTCATTGTTGCTTCTTTAGTAATTTGAAGAAAACACAACTTTTCTATGTAGCTAACTGTAGATTAAATTTTGGTTTCTACGTTAAAACTATGAACATTTCTCAGCCATGTAAACTATGTGAATGCTTTGTGGCCTGACTAATCACCCAACTGGTAGAATTGTAATAATAAATTGCATTGCTAAGTACTTGGGTATGTTTCCTGCATTAGGCATTTTCAATGGTTTTCTATCCATTTAGAAGATTAAGCTTGAAAAAAGCTGAGCTTAAAGAATTTTTACTCAGACTAATACCTAAGGATCAAATCAAATTGCCTTATCATCCCTTCTCAAGTAATAGAGTATTATCTTGTGTATCTAAATTTTGGTGATCAATTACGAATAATTACATTTCTCTTGCTCTCCCCCACATCCTTTCTCATGCATTAAAGGGAAGAAGTGATAAGTTCTTGGGCCTATGGGTATTTTCTTTAATCAGAAAGCAATGTGCTTCTATAATTTTTTTTTGGAATAATTTAAAAGCTTATAGTTTCAAGTAATGGTTTCCTCTGTGTCATAGGCGGCCCGGAGAGGACAGTGACAGTGATTTCAGGGATTCAAGTAGTGAGGGTGGTAGTGATTCTGAGCCAGAAAGGGCATTAAAATATATGAGGGAGCAACAAGCTCATCACCCTTTATATAGTGAGGTACCCCTTAGAATGGATAGATTGTCATTGAGAGACCAATCTATGGGACCTCAAGAAGATTGCTCTAGTGATGAGGCTGAAAGTGCAAGTTCTCGAGGTTGCCTCTTATTTGAGTATCTTGAACGTGATCTGCCTTATAGCCGTGAACCTTTGGCTGACAAGGCAAACATCTATCTTGTGCTTCTCTTTCTCCGTAGTATGCTAAAATGAAAAGAAAGAATGCAGACATTACTCTGTCATTGTGTCATCCTATGTAGAAATGTTACCTGACTTTTCCCCTTGTCACAGATATTAGATGTTGCTTTACATTTTCCTGAGTTGAAGACGCTAAGAAGTTGTGATCTGCTGCCTTCCAGCTGGATTTCTGTGGCATGGTATTGTCAAAACTTGCACTTGCTCCAAAGTCAACTTATGCACACATGACTAACTGATCTCGGGGGAACTTCTGTAGGTATCCAATTTACAGGATACCAACCGGGCCAACATTGAAGGATCTGGATGCATGCTTTCTCACTTACCATTCTCTTTATACACCAATTGGAGGTATGTTAGAAGTTATGTTTATTCACAGGTTTAGGATTGTATTCTTCATCGTTTGCCTTGGTATATCTATTCTTAAAATTTAGAATGATCCAAAACAAGTTTACAAAATTCTGATTTCAACTACTTTTGAGAACCACTATTAAATATTTATCACAATAGTACTCACAATATTCTCTGTTTTCATTATTTTGTATAAAGATTGGATCACTCTTTAGATCCTTCGATTGAGGCAGGTATTTTTTGTTCTTGGTCTCTTTCACCTTGATTTTGTAAAGCTCTTGTTTTGCCTTTTTGCTTTTTTTTGTCTCTAATATAATACTTATAAAAAAATTAGTACTCAAAGTAACCTCAGATACTACAACAACAATGTTTTTCAATATAAAATTTTTTCTGGAGACTAAACATTGTTTCTACATCTCCGAAAGCTTATTTTTTTAATACAAACAAGCTAGGCCCTTGGTTAATCATTTTTTTCGCACACAATCAATTTTCATTATTTTAACTACGTTTTCTTTCTTTCTTTGCGGGTATTTTTTATCTCTGTAAAAGAGTTGCGCATTATTGTCAAAAGGACCCTGAGAAAGGGTAGATACAACCTAAGCACTTTTCTCTAAGTTAAAGGCTGTAGAACTGTAAAGCCAAAATTTTCAAAAATGGATTCAGGGAAAAGAATCCCCTGCCACTCTTTTAGCGTTTAAAGAAGAGAAGAAAACAACTGAAAACTGATTTTCTATATCCTCAAAAAAGCCTTGAGATTCCGTTCTCTTCAAATGGACAAGAACATAGCGTGCGGAATAATTTTCCAAAAATCTCTATCCACAAAAAAGAGCCTGCCTCAAAAGAAATATAATGCCTCTCTGCGTTCTTGAGATTATCCCCCCCCCCCCCC